>CAJQZP010001125.1:11425000-12062660 GCA_907164705.1 Parnassius apollo
AACCCGGTCGGAGCCACATTAGTTACCAGAGATGCATATTGGATCAACAAAAGGCGCCGGATCAACATGCGTTTTCGGATTAAAATGCTCGCGTGAAGTTCTGATCTACATTTACCGTAAAGAGATCTCTCTCTCTCTCTCTATATATACATATATATATATATATATATATATATATAGCACTATATATATATATATAACAGCATAAGACAACATAAAATAAATGACAAGCATACTTGGTGGAGTATCCTTTAGTAAGTAAGATCATCAAAGCAGTTTATGCGGTAGATACATAATATCGTAGGGAGAGAATTTTTCATAATACGAATCTTAGGCCCTATGAAGAGCAGGAGAGAAATAATTAAATTCTTCGCTTTTCTCTTCTGATACTATATAAATAAGCATATTTAACACGTATTTTCAAAATAGTTTCCACAGTTTAACTCCTAAGTTCTTCTCTACACAATTTTGGTAGCTTATTTATTTTTATATTTTACCAACAAATTATATTTGTTCACTTATACTACGTAGACAGAAAAGCAGCGTTCCACCACAGTGGCCGACGGCGTCTATAGAAAGCTAGAGATGTTCAACTTACCTGATTAAAACAAAAAATATCTCATTTTTTAAGCTACTGTACTGAGCTTAAACTTGAACGACTTACTGAGTTAAAACAAAGATTAAGTACATTTAAATACTATTCCGTATGCATTCAGTGTTTTAGATCTTACCGTGTTTGACTGAAAGTTTACCACAGGAATAAGAAAAAGCGGTGAAGTATGTCCAATGGTACTGTTTGCGCTCGATTGTTACAAGCTGTAGCTTGCGTCGGGCGTCTCTAGCGAGGAACCGGTTAGCGTTGCGGGGAGAGGGGCGCTTGCTATGGGCATGTGGCGGCCAGCGAGCGCGTCGCGCAGTCTGACGCTGTCGCTAAGCGCTGCAGCCGTGCTGGTGTTACTTAAGAATTGCAGCAGCCTCCTTGTGTTATCTTATATTTGTACGTATCCGTGATAACGAGGCTTATTTCTTGAGTTTAATTACGAGACGCCCGGGTCGAATATACGTTGCGAGCCTCTTTCAGTATTATCTTAATTTGTTTTTCGTGATTACGAGGCCATATTATATAATTTTATTGTAACCGTTTTAAGTATTGTTTGTGACTGGTATACGGTTACGCGCGGCCGGTGTTTGGACTTGAAAGGCCGAAAGCTTTTGTTAATTGTGCACGCCATTTTGAATTTACTATTGAATATTTGGATCTCGTCTAGACCGCCTCAAATTTAGTTGTCTGTTTTGAACGTGTTACGTGACAAGAGAAAGTAAAATATTTTTATCTTTAGCGTATTTCTTTAGTTTTTTCAATATATGATTATGCTATGATATAATTATATTAATTCAGAAGACGTTTTGTTTATTCTATTTTCTGTAGAAAAGAATAGAAGAAAATATTTTATTCAATATAGATTATTTCATAATACTCACGGAATTCACGTCAATTATTTTCATGTATCTCTAGTTCGGAAAAAAGCTCTGTCTTGGGAAGAACGAGTGGGATTGTTTTAAGACATAAAATCTTACAAAACTTATGTACAATTGTTTGAATAATAACAGAACTAAGCCAATAGAACAAAAATGTAAAAATCTATCTATCACGTCATTCCTGGGGAATATTTTCATGCGTATATCCCTTAATATATTTTTAAACTTAATGATTGACAGATGTTAAACATTTTCTGGGATGTTTTTGCAAAAGCCTCTCTATGGGGTAATGTGTACATATTGCCCCATATATGAATGACTAATTCTGAAGAGTTCAGTAATTGGATTTACAATTAAAGGAATATGACTAAGAGCGTTTTGAGCGCAGCCTTGTGGACGTTTCCCTTTAGTGGTAATTGTCACGAGATAAAGGAATAAGAAAATGTATCCGTTCAATTTTTTTATGGAAAGATTCATGAAGATGGCAAACAAGAATACGGCTCACCTGATAATAAGTGATCACCAAGAAAATTGCAGGTTCGTTATTGGCCTTTTAGAAGTAGGCTCTTTTCTTGAAGGTCCCAAAGTCATATCGATAAGAATGAAATTTCAAGTTCTGTGGCAGTATTGCAATATTCTGCAGCTAGAATCCATCCAAACAATTCGTCTGAGCACTTCTAATAGTATATGTGGTATAAATTACACAGAACGTTGCTTATCAAGGCCATTAGATCAAGCCAATTGGCTTGATCTAATGGCCTTGATAAGCAACGTTCTTGCTCTCCGTTGATTAAGTTTAAGTGTAAGAAGCCAATACTGAAGTGACCCAGCCCAGAGACAGTATCCCATATTAGATGAACAATACAAGAATGCATTGTAAACTGCAATCGGTGGGCCGGCATGAAATATCATGTTTACTGAGCACACCTAGCTTTTTAGCCAGTTTAGTCCTCCCTTCCAAGTAGCTGTGGAACTGTATGCCTGCTCGAAATGTCGATGCCAAGGATTCCTATATTGGCTGAGGCAGCAAGCGGAGTGCCCTTAAATTGAAAAGATTCGATGACAAATAGGCTCTTTTTTGCAAAATTTTGTATTTTGTACTGGTGGATAACTGGACAGGATTTAGTCACACCAAATCCGTGATTTTGTTTATTAAAGACTCAACTTCAGACACAAGTTCGTTCCGGTTCTCGGCGATATGATTCCGAAAAATATTAGAAAATAGTTCACGGTGTATTGCCAGTGTTGTCGCCTGCATAACAATTAATGTTATTTGTACTCAACATACCATTGATATGCAGAATAAACAAGGTAGGCGATAGCACACGGCCTTCTGGAACACCAGCATTTACAGGCTTGGAATTACCGTCGACAACAACCAGAGTCTTCAGCACAATAGGGAAAATCCCATCAGGGCTACTAGACTTGGGAACTTGACCAGGCGAGTACTCAGCACTGTGTGAACCCAATATCCTGCATGGAATAGTCATACTGTGGGATGGTCGATAGTGGATTCATGAGTCCCGAGTCGAGTTGAATGCAAAAAGAGAACCTAAAAAATAGACTTTCTCGTGGGAGTGGACCATGGAGTCATCTTTCTGTGTAAAGATGGTAATGATGGCTTACAGAAATTCCTTCGGTCAGACTCAGCGAGAGACCAGAATGCACAAGTTCCCAAAAGAATTAAAACTATTTGCTCGCTAATTCTGCTGATGCACTCTAACATTACTTTGGCTCTCTCTACTCTCTTGAAGGATCTGGAGAGGGAATTATATATTTTTAAGAGCGCTGTTGTTTACAACCCGAGGCGTCAATGCGTCAGCCCAGGCCAGGTAGCACTTTTGCTTATACGTTGTTGCAATTTTGCAGGAGCGACCAAACTAAAGTTTGTATTTGCCGCTGATAGGCACTACAAATAACGAGATGAAAATTTCTATCGCCTGAAGCACCACATCGTAGACACACTCAGAAACGGTGTTGGAACCATCCGTCGAGAAGCAACTCTGAAGTCCCTTTGAGTTGCATAAACCCACAACGAACATACGAGGGACTGCCGTATTTATTGTGCCAATTTCCTCTAGTAATATGTGTACAGAGCAGTCTCGTGGTCCCCCAACCCTCTGAAAACCTGGAGCAGCCCGAGCATTCTTGCCCAGGAGGAAGATAGTTTGAGTGTGTACAGTGAGAATTATCGATGCTGGTACCCTCCTGGGTTTAATTTTTATATAACACCGCACCAACACTCACCAGGTGAAACGCAGAAGTATAAACACTTCTATTTTCACACCGATAGCGTCGGTCCATTCGTTCAACAGCAAAAGCTGTTGCGTAGATCTACCACGTTAAATGTAAAATTTTATAAAATTCCAGGTCGAAAAAACTTCTTAGGCGTAGGGATCTAGTCGAATTTTTTTCACAAATATGCACATACTTGAACGTTATCGAGTGGGAAAATTTATATTCATTTTTTTGAAGTGAAATCTTTAGCATCGTTGTGATTTGAAAGTCTATGAAACGAAAAAGCGACAGTAAAAAGAGACAGACACATAAATTCTTAAGATTTAACGTGGGAGAAAATGAGATAGGAAGCATTATAGCTCAATGCTCCAAAACGGCGTCGCTTACGCGTTTTGTTCAAAAAGGTAAAAAGGTGTCGTGTGCCTATAGAATAAACAAGCAGTTAAGAACGGCCAAACCTCAACATAGTAATAGGTAAAATTGATAAAAATCTATTTTTAATTAGTGAGTACTACATAATATAATGTATGACGAAAAGAATATAAACATTCGAAGGGAAATTAATCTACTCTCGTAAAAATTAGTGGCTGTCCAGTACTTTTAAAAGTACATTAACAATGTCGAAGACTTCTTTAGATATTTTAAACAAGTTTGGATTAAAATATATCGTTTAAATAAAATAAGTAATAAAATGAATGAGTCCGAGTAATACTAATTTGAAAAAAGAACCATCAAAACCGATAGTAGGTAGTTTCGTGCGTTTCCCATCTGTATGGTTCACTTTTCATAATCTATGATTTTCATATAGAAATGGCAGCCACGTGGCAGCGGCAGTAAATAGTAAAGAAATTAACAAATACAATGAAAAATAAAACATTCATTAAAAATTCATGATTTCATAAGTTCAGGCCCTCTAGCATCTATTTTACGTACCACCTTGGGTGTCAATCAGTTGTTCGATAAAGTGACTACCTATAGAATGAAGAAGGTGGCGTTATTATAAATTTACTCGGAAGAAAATATAATATCTATGTGTCTAATGTATAATATGTTAAAAGGATTGTTACATTTATTTACTATAAAATTAAATTTTCTTATATTTTTGCCGAACTTGTAGTTCAAATTATAATATTAAATAAATCATTGGACGTAAAGTATTTGTATTTTATATTTATTTTATTTGAAGGTTTCACTTATGTCGTGTGTAAGCTGTACGCGTGTTTTTTTTTTTATTATTCAAAGGTTACTTGTACAAATAATAGTTTTAGCTGGCCCCTTAAGTTTGTATACAATTTGTTCTTTTAGAACCTGGCAACAGACAAGTCTTAAGATAAACACGGACACGACGGAAATCATGTCTGACGTCCATTTCACACCTATATCAGTAGCTGTTGTTAACACTACCATCGGAGTTCATGTCGAGAAAATGTTTCGCTAATATAATTTGCCCAATTGAGTAAATGCAACTTCGACTAAGATAAGTCAGTACCACTGAGCAGTGTGTGGAACATTTAAACACATATTTTTGTCGCGATTTTCTCAAATCAATTTTAAAACTAAATTAGATCTAGTGCGTGTTGCTAGTGATGACTTATGGAACTGTGCTGCGATACTTCACTACTGACCGATTAAAGAGGCTAAAATTCGCTCAACCAGCTATAGAGATGTCTATGCATGGAGTATTTCAATGTGATAGAATCAAATACCGATAATCGCATATGATAGAATCAGAAGATATCCGTAGTGGAACTGGAGTACTGACAACAACTAGATAATACAAGATAATAGATATTCGCATGATGATCTATTGTGATCATGACTTTTCCTCCTCGCACGACTTCTTTGTGAAATCGTTTGGCATCGGCGATTTACCGGCCCAACACTACTTAGGAACCTTTAAGAAATAAGCAGTTGGTGTTGGTTGGTTAGTGTTATTATTGTTCGTGGACGGCTATTGACACTTTTCATTACACAAGCCACATGCTCGTATGGCCCAAATAAGGCCGCTATAGCTCGAAAGGCCGATAACCGACAGGGAAGAAAGAGCGGCCTTCATCCAAAGCACTATCGCAGTGTAGCGCGGGGAAACCATTAGGCGAAATGACGACCATTTAAAACGTGCACGAAATCGAAGGTATACTAATAATCTTCAAGTACAGCCCACATTCAGCGGTGAACTTAGAACGGCTGTTAATGTAATGTATTATAAACATTTATTCGCTTTACCGTTAAAGGGCTGCATCATAATTAAGTATATGCCAATCTATAGGGGTTAAGACTCCCGTTCTGCCTAGAGTCGGTCATATTAATTACCACACTCTTACTTATTTTTCCAGTTAGCAGCAATATTTTAGTCTCAAAAATCCCTCGTTATTACGAGGTTGAGATATTTTATTTAATTTCTCAGTATACACATCTATAGTCTTCTTTGTTTGAAGTCATATCGCACACAAGCATGTCTCTTCACCGAAAAAAGGAGTGATCGCCTTGAGTAGTTAGGGGTTGAGATTTTTAGTTTAGAGGATAAACTAAACTATGGACGCTTCATTGATCCAAGACCAAAGCAAGGAAGTCAGGTGTCCTAGCAGAAGAGACAGATGGAACGTAATTTCATTTGACACAAGTATATTGCTAAAAGATCACCACACCACATTTGCATCACATTCAGCAGACTTGTTAGTGAGTGGTTAGTGAGTACCCACGTATTACTTCACTAATATTATGTGATTTTGTGTATAGCGTTTTGAATAGACATTTTTGCCATAAATTGGTTTGATAAAACCTGATGCGTGGATTGGGTCAGAATCCAGGTAAGGTTAACATTTGTAGTAAAATATGTTACATTTTCCTATAAAATCCAAAATAAATATTAATCTATCAATCCCAATACGCCTTTTTATTACAAATAATAAAAGCAATTAGACTGCAGGTTGCGTCATGTTATTAATTATCTCAAAAGTGTCAAGCGATGTAATTGCTTTTTTTGATTTACTATCTGGCTTTGGTAGGCCTACCACTGGGAAACGGATTGTATCGTCGTAGCAGCAAACTAAGTCACGTCTGTAGCAAAACCGCGAAATATATAACATTTTCATTCCCACACATTTTGCTCTCGGTATACATTGTCCCTTTTTCTCTACACAAGATGGATCTGAAATTAAAGATATTTATATTATGACAATAAATTTGTTGGTAGGTCTATTCTTCCGCCTAGGAATTCTTTTAAATAGTTATCAATCTCTTACTTTTTCTCCAGCAAGTAGCAGTGTTTCGGTCTGAAGAGTTTTGAGAGCTCATATAACATCCCTTAGGGGGTAATCTGTGTCATGTAGTAACAGGATGTGAGACATTTCATTTAAATCTTCAGAAGTGAGAACGCATCTGTACCCCTTAATTGAAGGTGTTTCACACACAAGCGTGTTTCTTTTTTTACCAAAAAGCAGTGTATGCACTGCTGTGTACTGGTCTGAACGTTATAGAGAGCGAGTAGAATTACAGGCTGCGAGGCATTTCATCTTATATTTCAGAAGTTCGCAAGTCCAGATAAAGCTCGCAGCAGGCGTCCATAGACTGCAGTGGCCACTTGCCATCACGTAAATTATAAGTTCGTTTGTCACTTCAATTTTATAAAAAAAAATTTGATTCACTTAATATATAAAGTTAAACACAATCTATGCATAGAAATAAATTAGAAGCGTCCGTCTGTAAAAAAAAAGAGCCGGCAGAAGTGAAAACTTGAATATTAATGTTGTGCATTTTTGATATTTTGGAATGGTTAGGGAATAATTTTGCACGAATTGCTTTAATTATCAGTATAAAAATACTATCATTTATGTGGCAGAATACAATATTTATTTATTGCGCTATCGTACACAAACATGACAATTTATATTAGGTACATTCGCGCAAGCATCCCGCACCGCCTAAACGAAACAGGAGGCGCAGGCATACATTTTTGCCGCGCCGTAGAAAGAGAGAAGGATACATCCTCTCCTACGCCGCGCCGGCTGTCTCTCTCCCTCCATCCGTCTTACGAATTTTCGATCAGGGTCACGTGTCCTGACGCGAGTTTAACATTTTTTACATTACAAAAAAGTGTACAACGCCGCTAAAGAAGTTTTCACTTCAAAAATAAATAACTGCATTTATTCAGTTAAGGGGGTTATAAGTTGGTCTATCAGGCTAATCTTCGGAATGGCTGACTTGATTGTAATATAACTTGACTATAAAATAGATATAGATAGAGCAATGCCTGGAGTGATCTAGGCTAAATTTTATCCTTTAAACTTGTAATAATATTTGAGAAATCGAATTATTAAAAAATATATTTAAAAAAGTTACAAGAATATTTTAAAGTACTTACGTATGTTTACTGAAAAAAAGATTTGTTTCCCATTTTCGCTTAATTGATGATATATGTGATCCCTATACAGTAATGGGTAAACATATTTTCTGGTAGTAATATCGCTTAGCACACTCGAAAATTCTAGAATAAAAATTATAATAAAAAATATTTTATTTTGCATGTTTTTTCAGCGAATGTTGACTATGAGAGAGCAAATTTTATTAATCAGTATGCTATTGAGTGGCATGAGTCGTTAAAAGAAATTAAGCAACATTAAAATCGCATTAATTTTAATTACTAATGGACTTAATTAACCTTACACAAAGAAAAGCAGCCATACTGTGCTACTAAGTTTGATCCCTGCGGGTAACACTGTAATTGTAATTTTAAATTTTAATCAAGAATATGTAATGACACGGCGTTAAAGCAAAACATCGTGGCGAAACATCTTGATTTTTTTTAATATATACTTATTTTGAGGTCATATTAATGACCAAATTATACACCAAAATGAATTGGGGGTTACCTGTGGCTCTCCAGTGCGACGTTTATTAAAAACAATTCTTCTGACAAATTCGTTACCTCAAAGCTTAAAGGCGCCATGGCGCAGTGGATTAGCATTCAGTTGCGGCATTGAGAGCCGTGAGTTCTAATCTTGAAAGGAACAAGTATATCCGCTGAAGGAACCCTATTAACCACTGGTTTACAACACATTTCCTACCTAAACTGACCTGTTAACTCCTGGTTAACAATATTTTTCAACCGTAAAATGCCCTGTGTACCAGCGGTTTACAAACGCAAATTTGGGTATGGTCGTTCAAAAAAGAGCTCTTTTTCAATGAATATAGGTTTTATTCACAGTATCGTACTTATTACATTTTAGTATGATATTTTACGCCTTTAAACTTTAAACCACCAATCCAGTGTCAGTAAACACGTTGGAATTTGTACCTAGTGTGTACCCCCGACCATATCGCGTTTTACTTTACGGCAATTTTTTGCTTTAAACATATTTGTTTGGTAATACGTTTATGGTTTGTGAGTATGCACAAACTATACACATGATACCTTTTTGGAAGTTTTAGAAAGTTTGAAGAAGGAATTAAAAATGCTATTTAATGAGTTTAGAATCACCCAGCCAATTATTTAGGTACGTGGTATAAAAATTAGGAAAAAACGGCAGTTGATTTTCTTTACCTATGAGAGTATATTCACTAATTCTAATATTTCTTGATATTGCTAACAGATACTGCTACAATTTTTATCAGTTCCATTAAGGATGAAATAACCTTTAAATAAATTATTATTTGTGAATATTTGAGTTATTAATGTTATAAATAGATCTTAAGTTTAACCATATATTACGCTGCGCGCCGCCCGAATGCTTGGTAAGTTTAAAGCCCTGTAATAAAACTACAAAAAAATGTTTTTGTACTAGGGTACGATAGGTATGTTTTAAATTATTTTCATACTGTGTATGTTTTCAATAAGGTTTTTTGAATTAAAAATCCCTACGTCATCATTTTGCTTTTTGGTTTATGAACAGCTTTGCAAGAGTTGCGCTTGAAATTCACTATTTCCAAATTTACGAGTCTCTATTTAAAACCAAGGTGTCTTATATATATACCGACACGATATCGTATTATCCATACTAATATTATAAATGCGAAAGTGTGTTTGTTTGTTTGTCCTTCTTTCACGTCGCAACAGAGCGTCGTCATGGCATGATTTTTTGTATGGGGATAGTTCGGTGGCTGTAGAGTGACATAGGCTACCTTTTCAGCGGAAAAACATATCATTCCCGTGGGAAAATCGAATATGTTGCAAAATTAAATTCAGCTAGGTGGCGCCACCGTGATTCTACAAGACGGACGACGGTACAATGGACGAACACAAAAGGTCGTAATATCTGGATTATTATGTTTTTTACCAAAATTAAGATAAAAAATGTATGGATCTGTATTTTTCCACGCAGGACCGGGAAGAGAGCGATAAAAAACATAAAATTCACCAGCTGATTTTCTTCAAACGTTTTGGTGCATTGTAATTCACAGAATAGGCGATAACCTCGCAGACGATATTAAGTAATTCGTTGATGCTCTGCCTATAAGTACTTACAGGCGTGATTATAAGTATGGATCAGAAATACTATCACCACCTGCCACGCTTTCACCCTTAACTATTACTTAACTGTGGTAGAAACAGTTCTTAGTAAGCCTCATTAATAAGTCTTAGGAATATTTATTGAACGGAAATGAATAGAGTTCTTATATGTGGTTATGAATGAATCGGTATTACAATAAGAAAAGTTGTGCAATACTATAAGAAAAATATTTTCTGAGAGTTCTTATTAACTAACGTATACATAGTTTAAATTGATTCCGCTAGATGCTTGGTTTTTAAAACGCGGTAACGAAATGTTTCTTGCCATGTACTTTGCATAGTACCATAAGCTTAAATTGTTTCTATTTCGTTGCTAATTCGACTACCTGCTTTCGATTTCGGTTGTTTGTTATTTGCTTTGTGATTTGGTTAAGGTTGAATGGATTTATATTGGCTTTCATTTTCGGATTTGTGTATTTTCTTGGATCGGTTTTGTTGATTTGGTTGGTATTCCTTCGATACAATCGTGAACTGGTTTTCGTTATTTTAGGTTGTTTAACAATATTTCAAAGGAATATTAATAGTATAGATAGTGTATACGGTACCTATACACTTACTTCTTTTTTCGTTGGTTATATTTATATTGACTACTGCTTTCGATTTCGGTTTTCTGCAATTTGTTTTGTAATTTGGTTTAAGTTGATTCGATTTTTTTTGGCTATCGTTTTTGGATTCGTGTTGTGTCTTGAATTGGTTTTGTTGTTTTTATTTTAAAAAATATTTAAAAGGAATATTTATTCCTTTTAGATATTTTGGATTTGCTTTTAAAATAAATATTTAAAAGGAAATTTAAGTCCTTTTATGTATTTTAACGTTTTTTTATAAATAGGTTTTTTGTTACTTCATAATGTCTCGTAAACATAAGTCCAGCCTTTCAAGAGTATCTCCTCAAAGACAAGCGAAAAGATTAACTAGATCGCTAGGATCTTTAGAAGATGCTGAACTGAGAAGGCAAGAACAAGCAGAGCGTCAGGCTGCTTTTAGAGCATCTAAAACACATTCTCAACGTGAGCAAAGGCGTCTTGAACAGACAGAGCGGCAGGTTGCTTTAAGAGCTTCCGAAACACCTTCTCAAAGTCAGGAAAAGCGTCTTGAACAGGCAGAGCGTCAAGCTACTTTAAGAGCTTCTGAAACACCTTCTTAAGTCAGCAAAGGCGTCTTGAACAGGCAGAGCGTCAAGCTACTTTAAGAGCTACTGAAAAACCTGCTCAAAGTCAGCAGAGGCGTCTTGAAGAAGCAGAGCGTCAAGCTACTTTAAGAGCTATTGAAACATCTGCTCAAAGTCAGCAAAGGCGTCTTGAACAGGCAGAGCGTCAAGCTACTTTAAGAGCTACTGAAACACCTGCTCCAAGTCAGCAAAGGCTATTCGAACAAGCGTAACGTCAGGCCGCCCTAAGAGCCGTTGAAACACCTGATGAAACTCAACACAGACTCATTGAGTAAGCTGAACGTCACTCTACTATAAGGACATCTGAAACACCAGAACAGACACAGGTGCGAAGAGATGCAAATGCACAGCTCCAAGCTGAACGTCTACAAGATTTTCAAAGAAACAATTGGTCGGTTTTTAATGAAGCAGCATTCAATTATGATTCGTTGATTGATTATAAAAATCACAGGTTAGTTGGGCCGATCGGACTGATGGACAAGGCGTGTCGAATTTGCAGCACTTTAAAATGGAAAGATGAGACCGCAGGTATATGTTGTTCCAATGGCAAAGTGTCTCTTCCGTTACTTGGGGAACCAGAAGAACCTTTGAAAACTCTCTTTTTATGTGATGCTAATGAGTCACGGCGCTTTTTAAACAGGACCCGGAAATATAACTCATGCTTTCAAATGACGTCCTTCGGAGTTGACCGGGAAATAATAATGCCGGGATTATCGCCTACATTTACGGTGCAAGGGCAAATTTATCATAGAATAGGTTCACTTTTTCCACCTGAAAACGAACAGCATAAATTTTTACAAGTATATTTTATGGGTGACGAAGAAATTGAGGTAGACCGTCGCTGCTAAATTATCCAGGGAATTGAGAGAGACACAGTGGTCAAAATTCAAAGATTCACGTAACATTTTAATCAAAATATTTAAAACTGCTTTAGAAAACCTACCTGAAGAGGAATATAAAATCGTCATTCACGCAGATCGGACCCTTCGAGGAGAGTATGAAATGCGCTACAATGCACCTTTAATAAACAAAATAGCAGCAGTAATTCGTCTCATTATTCGTTAACAGTCCCCGCTACCTACATGAGTACACACAAGTCGCATTCGCCTATGTACGAACTTACGAAAGACCTGATATTTTTGTTACTTTTACTTGCAATCCCACAGGGAAAGAAATAACCGAGGAGCTAATTCCAGGCCAAAAAAGTACTGACAGACACGATTTAGTTGCTAGAGTATTTAGATTAAAGGTACAAAAATTAATGTATGCAATTGACAAAGGGAAAATTTTCAGTGAGGTGCAGTGCTTCATGTATTCAATTGAAGGGCAAAAAAGAGGATTACCGCATGCCCACATTCTAATATGGCTTAAAGAGAAGTTGCGGCCCAGCCAAATAGACGACATAATAAGCGCCGAGATTCCGGATCCTGAGCAAGATAAAGAATTGTATGATACCATCGTCCGAAATATGATTCACGGTCCATGTGGAGCACGAAATTCAATATCGCCATGTATGAAAGAAGGAAAATGTACAAAGAAATTCCCTAAACAGCTATTAAAAGAAACAGTGCACAATGACAATGGCTACCCTTTATACAGACTCAGAGCTCCCGAAGATGGTGGCAGGAAAGTTACAATCAAATCTCGCTCTGGAGCGTTCGAAACCTTAGATAACAGCTGGATTGTCCCGTATTCGCCCATTCTATGTAAAATGTTTAATGCCCACATTAATGTAGAAGCATGTAGCTCTGTCCGCGCAATCAAGTATACCTGTAAGTACATAAATAAAGGAAGCGACCAAGCAATATTTTATCTCAGGAGTGAATATGAGGCAAATCCCGTTAATGAAGTACAGACCTTTAAAAGCAGGGCGTTATGTCAGCAGTAACGAGGCAGCGTGGCGTCTCCTTGGCTTCCCTTTACACGAAAGGCACCCAACAGTTACTCACCTTGCTGTGCACTTAGAAAATAGGAGAGCGTGTATATTTCACCGAAAGAAATTTCCAAAAAAGAATTGCATCACCGTCAAAAACTACACTAACAGCCTTCTTTCAACTTTGTCAAACCGACCCCTTTGCAAAAACGTTGTTATATTCTGAAGTCCCCAGCATTTCCCTATTATACTTGGAACATATCTAGGAAGGAGTGGAAACGCCGTATTCAAGGCGCGCTGTTGCAAATTGGCCCGGTGTAAAGTCATCAGATGCCCTTGGTCGTGTGTATACCGTCTATGTAACTAATTTTGAATATTTCTGTTTACGATTGCTGCTGCACCATGTTCGGGGTCCTACAGGAATATAAAGACCTTAAAACTGTCAACGGTCAGGAATGCGCAACTTATAGAGAAGCATGTGAAGCTCTGCATCTTTTAGAAAACGATAATCACTGGGATGAAACCATGGAGAAAAATTAAAAAATTAGGGATCTTTATCAACTCTCATATCATCTTACGGGCTATCTAATGCACATGAATTGTGGGAAAAATATAAAGAGTACATGGCGGAAGATAGTTTGCGAAGGTTACAGCAGACACACGCGAACATAACATATAATGAACCCATTTATAATGAATCACTTGGAAAAATTGAAGATAAAGTAATGGCAATGGTGAGCAAAAAATTAAGCGACTTTGGAATGATAAGCCCTCCGAGAACAACTGAAAATGAACTAATTGATGAAATTATACGTGGAACAAACTGCGATATACCAGCTTTGCAGCAGCAAATAGCCGAATTTTTACCCCGCTTGCTTCCCGAACAAAAACGAGTTTTTGACAAAGTATTAGGACAAATTGAATCTGGAAATGGTGCACTTTTCTTTTTAGATGCCACTGGAGAAACTGGGAAGACATTTTGGTTAAATTTATTATTAGCGCAAGTACGGAAAGATAAAAACATTGCTGTGACCGCAGCTTCCTCCGGTATAGCCGTAACGCTGCTAAACGGGGGCCACGCTGCACATTCTGTTTTAAAACTCCCTGTAAATCTAGCCCAGGAAGAATCGCCGATCTGCAACTTTAGACAAAATAGTGCACGTAGTGGTGCTACGACAATGCAAACTTTTAGTGTGGGACGAAAGTACAATGTCGCATAAAAAAGCTGTAGAAGCACTAAATCGAACGCTCCAGGATTTGCGCAGCAATACCGATATAATGGGAGGGATGGTGGTTTTACTGGCTGGTGACTTTCGCCAAACTTTACCTGTCATTCAAAAGGGCACACCTGCAGATGAAATTAAAGCATGCCTCAAGTCGTCTATTTTATGGAATAAGGTGACAAAATTCAGTTTAACTACGAATATGAGAGTGCATTTGTATAATGATATCAATGCTGGAAACTATGCTCACACACTAGTAAAAATTGGCGATGGGCGGTTGGAAACGGATGCTGAGGGCTGCGTTAAATTGACGAGAGATTTTTGTAATTTAGTACAGAGTCATTCCGAATTAATTGCGAGCGTTTATTCAGATTTAACGAACAACATGCATGAAGACAAATGGTTATGTGAAAGGGCAATTCTTGACATAGAACAGAGCACTTCATATCCCGCAGTTTCTAAATTCTCTAGAGTTGTCAGGTGTGCCCTCACATAAGCTTCAATTAAAATTGGGCGTCCCAGTCATGCTAATGCGAAATTTAGATGCTCCTCTGTTATGTAACGGGACAAGGCTGCTGTGACACATCTTGGACGGAACATTAATCGGTGCTACAATTTTGACAGGCGTAGGAAAAGGTGAAAATGTTATTATACCACGGATCCCTATAATTCACACAGATCTTCCTTTTCAATTCAAAAGGTTGCAGTTCCCTATTAAGCTCAGTTTTGCAATGACAATTAATAAAGCGCAAGGGCAAACGTTACAGGTAGCGGGGGTTAACTTAGAAAAACCGTGCTTCTCTCATGGTCAGCTGTATGTAGCATGTTCGCGTGTGTCAAATGCCCAGAATCTCCACAATTTTCTCCGAATGGAAAAACATATAACATTGTGTAGAGTAGCGTCTTAAAATAGTGTTCAGTTAGTTTTTATTCCAAAATTCCCACAATCAATTAATCAGAATTCCCACAGGTCTTCCCTTTCAATTCAGAATTTCCTATTTAGCTCAGTTTCTTTTCAATTCCAAATGCTGCACCTCTGACGGACCTATTAAGCTCAGTTTCTTTTCAACTCAAAAGGCTGCATCTCTGACGGATCTTTTATTTGGCTCAGTTTCCTTTCAATTCAAAAACTGCATCTCTGACGAATCAATTTAGCTCAGTTTCTTTTCAAAAGTCTGCATCCCTGACGGATAATTATGCTCAGTTTTCTTTAATTAAAAAAAATATCCCATTTCCATTTGAAATAAACAGGCTATTTTCATGCTTTCCTATACGCTGCGTTTCAAAACATTTAAATAGGCTGACGAATCAATTTTGCTCAGTTTCCTTTTAATGGCTGCATCTCTTACAAATCTATAAAACTCAGTTTTCTTTCAATTCAAAAAGCAATGGATAGTTCATTTCCCAGTGACCATGCGGGCGAAGCCGCGGGTAACAGCTAGTTAAATTATAATACCCAAGTTCAATGACTCATTCATTCAACAACACAAAAAACAAACACTTACTGTGTTCTTCAAAAGAATTAATTTACAATAGGTGTTTTTGTGTAACCCCGCAAGCAGGGCGCTCGTTTTGTTTTATCTATGCGATTCGGGGCACTTTTCGGGTGGTCACAAGTGGCGCTTCGGGCACTTTAAAGACGTAATCAAATAGCGTAGTTGGCACGTGAGCGGATATGTATACATACAAACTATTACTGTTTCGGATCTGCATCTTAGTCCTTGTGTAATATATGTAAACTGTCTCTACGATACAACAGAAAATCCTAGGTGGATAACGTGGATCCATAACGTTTTGTAGTAAACAAAAAAGATTTCAGCATTGTTCTGTGCTTATTAGATTTAATATGAAAAAACGTATCAAACAAGAAACTTTTTTTTTTTTTCATAAACAAATAAGTTCTGTCAATCGTTCATTTATTCAAATAATATACAGGCTGTTTGGAAGATGGGTGCAGAGCCTGAAGGGGATGATACCTTAAACCATTTAGAACATATTAAGCTAAACTTGTCTTTGACGAATGTGCTCCTTTTTAAATTAAACTTTTAAGGTTTTTAACAATAAAACTCATTTTAACTGAATAAAACTAAATTTACGGATTTTATCGCGTTTATTTCACTACTTTTACTTATTTTTAATTCCCGACGTTTCGGGTGCTTTACAGCAACCATGGTCACGGGGGGACCCCCCTGCATGCATGACCATGGTTGCTGTTCGAAACTTAATCAATATTCATATGCGCTCTACATGTTGTCCAAAACTGCCAGTACATCCACAGTTTTAACGGCTTATCATGGACATGTTACTCCTTTTTCAATGTATGGTGTTTTGTTTTGCGGCAATTCTGTAGGGAGAAGCGGCGTAAGGCGTGGGCAACGTGGGCCACCGCCTACGACCTTGCGAAATGCATAAACCTCCAGGGCGCGAGGCCCCCTAGAAGTTTATGCATTACGTAAAAACGTAAACGCGTCAAAAAAATTTCATTGTCATGAATTGATATTATTGACATAACTAAATATGTTTTTATTCAGTCTAGCAACATTAATTTGCGTTGCTATTACGGGGAATCCCCGCTGTGGGGCGACCAGTATATTATATACAGTAATCTATGGGGGCGACTAAGGCTGGGGATTCCCCGTTCTGTTTGTTAGACATAGAATACTAACTTTATTTAATCGTGGGCGCGTGGCAATCGAGTAAAGAGTGCGGTACAGCAGCCCAAGTGATTGCTGTACGTATATTTTCGCGCTGTACGCACATGAGTAGATAAACGGAACATACACAAAGCTTCTTAATGCCCCATTTACATTCAGCCCCTGCCACTGCTCCTCGCGCTGCCGGCAATACTTCTCTAAATACTGCCGTAGCAGGATCTCGGGAAGTGTGTATTCACACTCTGCCCTACCACTCACATCACTTTCGGCTTTCGACTATGGCAGACGTCGAAATAATTACAGCGTCCGCGCTGTGTCTTTTTGCAATACAAAAATATGTTAATAATTTAAAAAGATATCAAGTTCAAAAGAAGATAGATAGATAGATAGAATATTTATTAGCTTAAAAACATGTTACATAAGATGATCAATGACGTGGAACTGACATGTTTTGCCATAATTGGCATGCTAAAATGATATGAAATACAGCTAATTACACAAACCCAATGTTATATTTTAAAATTATTGCATTGCTTAAAAGTTAGGTACAAACATTC
Organism: Parnassius apollo; assembly: GCA_907164705.1. Classification (NCBI taxonomy): domain Eukaryota; kingdom Metazoa; phylum Arthropoda; class Insecta; order Lepidoptera; family Papilionidae; genus Parnassius; species Parnassius apollo. The sequence continues at coordinate 11,442,701 of CAJQZP010001125.1, forward strand.
TTTTTGAATTAAAATATTATGTATTAATGAAATACTTATACAGATCCACTCTATTTGAATTCTTATACAATAAATTGTTCATAAATTATTAATTGAATTATTACATTATTGTTACATAAATAATATTAAATATTATATGAGATTAGTTAAGCTATTATTATTTTAATAATTACACTACAATATAAATTAATTAATTCATAATTTTAATTACAATAAAATTATAATTTAAAAATCTCAGGCTATTATGCAAATATTACCATTTAACTTATTTTACATTTTAATAAATAAATAATCAATATGAGTTACTAATCGTTTTTAGAAATAAAATGTCAATGTTCATTAATTCCTTAAACTAAATTTTATATTAAAATAATAAATTTGACAAATTTATAATTAATTATGTACATAGGTACTATGTTATCTCAAAAATAAAATTCGTATTCGTAGAAGATGATGAATTTTTTTTTATCGTTGAAATCCCATATAGTTTTTCTGATTCCAGTAGTTCTAAAAACTTTATTGTATTTTCATTATTCCACTCGAAAGGCATTTTGGTAGATCGTAATTATTTAATAACAAGACGCCACGCACGTCCGTTCATCCAGGCGCTTGGCGCGAAGTGAGCGATGGAGCTGAATGTGAACACTCACTGCCGCTCGCGCTGTCCGTCCTTTGACTTCCGCACGAAAAACCGACATTTGAGGGATCGTCGGGCTTGACAGCGGCAGCGGCAGTGTCAGCGCGAGTAGCCTGTTTACATACTGCCCTGCTCACTGCCCTGCTCACTTCCCTGCCCAAAAGGGCTGAATGTAAATGGGGCATAAGAACTTGCAAAATTGTTACCTATTTTGGTAGGGTTGTCACTATAGGTGAAGACAAATTAAAGCTCAAGAAGTTTACGTACATTTTGTAACTGGTTTATAGAATATCGACAAACTTGTTTCGAAAAATGCTTGTCTGGTATTTAACTGTTTATTGGAAAAACTGTTATGATCTGCCAAAAGACTTTAAAAATAAAAGAGTAGCCAAAAAAGAAAAAAATGTTGGATTATGAAGGCAAGGATTAACCTATACAGTTTCATAAAAGACGGTATCCACAGTTTTAACGGCTTACCATGGACATGTTACTCCTCTTTCAACGTATGGTGTTTTGTTTTGGGGCAATTCTATAGGGAGAGGCGGCGAAAGGCGTGGGCAACGTCGGCCACCGCCTACGACCTCGCGATCCAGGGGGCCTCGCGCCCTAGAGGTTGCATTACTTAAAAACGTAAACGCGTCAAAAAAATTTCATTGTCATGAATTGATATTATTGACATAACTAAATATGTTTTTATTCAGTCTAGCAACATTAATTTGCGTTGCTATTACGGGGAATCCCCGCTGTGGGGCGACCAGTATATTATATACAGTAATCTATGGGGGCGACTAAGGCTGGGGATTCCCCGTTCTGTTTGTTAGACATAGAATACTAACTTTATTTAATCGTGGGTCGGTCGTTTAACCGTGAGTGCGGTTCAGCAGCCCAAGTGGTTGTTGTACGTATATTTTCGCGCTGTACGCACATGAGTAGATAAACGGAACAGACACAAAGCTGAACTTGCAAAATTGTTACCAATATTGGTAGGGTTGTCACTATAGGTTTAGACAAATTAAAGCTCTATGCTTGTCTGGTATTTAACAGTTTATTGGAAAAACTGTTATGGATTATGAGGCTATAATTATACAATTCAGCAGAATATCTATTTCTTCATTTTTCTTTGAGATTGTTTGGTGTTGGTACTTTATGATTTTGTAAAAATAAAAATTTCATAATGTCAAGTGGCTTGTTTATCATTTTATATAATCCGTCTTCTTGCGCGGGCAAAAGGCCTCGAAAAATGTACCTTGCCCACATAAAATTTAGGTCTGGCGCCGCCACTGACTGTAGGAAAAAGTTGGTCTTTAGGGCAGAAAAGAGATGCGTTCGGGCTATATACAGAATGAAACAAACCGAGAGCTGTAGGTCAATATTTTTAAAGTTTAAAGTGTTAACACTACCGTGTATTTATATAATGGATATAATAAAAAGCAAGAGATATCATTTTCAAATAAGCTTCACATCTAATAGAACCAAACTTTTAAACAGTAGTGTATTTTGTATCATTCCAATGTATAATCATTTACCCAACTCTCTGCTTGAAATTACAAATAGTTATTTATTTAGAAATAAAGTGAAGAAACTACTTTTAGAAAAATCTTATCATTCGGTAAGGGAATTTCTTGAAAACAAATTATTAGATTATGTAGCATCGTAAATTCATAACTGGCTGACTGATTGGCTGTGAGTTATATGTGACATTTCATTTACAAAGTTGTGTATTTATTTAAAGTAATTACATACATACGTATGCATAGAGATAACCTACAATTCAACATAAATTGAGTCTTCTTGAGATTTCTTATTTAATTTACGAATAAGGCAAAAATAGACAAATCTATTGAAAGCATTGACTTATATATTACTAACGTAAGGACCGGGCCGACCGAACAACTAAAATGGACCAGTGCGCTGGCCCTAAAATTACAGTTTAGGGCCAACGCGAATCGGTCGACAGTGGTGCGCGCGCAGGAAAGATTTGCCTGTCATAAATGTGTGGTAAAAGAATGCAAAAACTACGATACAAAGATTTAAAAAAAACCTGGGATATCGTAACATCGGTAAATAACCTTATATTAATTTTGTTACAATTAAATTATTATATGAACGCATTTTTAAAGTTCTATTTTACAGTTAGTTTAGTTACGTTACCAAGATTAGGCCAGGGTTGGATTCAGACCCTCAAAAATATTGTACGTGCAAAATAAAATTATACTATTTTAAAAAAATTCTATCACGTTTGACGTTTCATGTTTCTTTTTTCCCACGTGCCGGGTTTTTAGCATCTCACGTCTAGTTTATTTATACGTTTCTTTTTTGACGGTTTTATTTTTATTTCTGTTTAATGTTTGTCTAAATAACTCAATGTAAATTAAATTATGAATATTGGTACCTAATATATTTTATATTCAATAAGGGTAAAACGAAAAAAGTACAAAAGAAACCATATCTGCTTAATTGAATCTGAAAATCTGATTCATAAAATATTTAGAAATTCTGTTTTCAAACCGAATGCTTCTGGAGCATAGAGTTTTTATCATGGTAGCCCCTCATTATAGTTGTATCAAGAATGAAACATAAATGCAACGATCGAGCATCGATTGAACAAAAAGGGAGCTAATTCTAACTTTATTTAAAAAACGCGGTACTCATGTACAATACTCTGCTACTGCCGTCATCAAGCTTCTGGTAAAAATGGATAGGAGAAGACTTATAAACAATGTCTACATATGTGCGATGACGAATTACGATTCGCCTAGTATTATTAAGATACCGCATACTGCACATTATGAAATAATGGTATAAATATATTATACTACAAAACTCGACCCTGGTTACGTCGTATTATGACAGATGCGCTACTTTTTCTTGTATGAAAATGTTATGATTAAAATCCTTCCTTTTGAAATCATTGATTGAAAGATGTTGCGTACAATTCAAGCGTGGAAATAACAATGTCAAGTGGTCATCTCATCTTTGTCTCTTTATAATATGCCAAATATGAGAGTAAGTACACTCGTGTTTTCTGATTTACTAAAGAAATGACATCCCTATTGTAGTAGTATTATGTGTGACGTTACTTTACAAGACATTACGTCTTTAATCAAAAGTGATTTCGTTCGCAATGTTAGCTACAATCGACATCGATATACTCGTTTTTGTTTAGTTACTTATTATTATTACTTTATATGCTTGAAAATATTTAAAAAAATAGGACTAGACGTATTATTATTCGAACGATCAAGTAAATTATTTTCTAAATCAAGTGATGATTGAATAAAACTATACAATCATCACTTGTACGGATTTTATCGCGTATAAACTTATTTTAACTTATTTTTATTTTCCGACGTTTCAGGTACTTTACAGCACCCGTGGGGGGGGGACAGAGATGAGAGAGATTATTTTTTATTCCCGAAACGTCGAGAATTAAAAACAAGTTAAAATAAGTTTATTAAGCGCGATAAAATCCGTATATATAGTTTTATTCAATGTGTAGTGTTCGCGTAAATTTAATATATCATCAAGTGATGATGATTATTATTTTACATTTCAAATATTCGTTTCGCAAACTTTTAAAACTAATAATTGCTATCCCAATTTTATATGCAGACTAACGACCCGACCCGGCTTTAGAATAGAATAGAATATTTTTTTATTTAATATAGATTACAAGTAATTCTTATTGAAAGTCAATTTTTTACTTTACCACTGGTTCGAAAAAAACCTCTGTCCTGGGAAGAACCAGCAAGAAACCCAGCGGGACTTTATTTATTTTTTAAATTTTACAATGTCAACGGTCACATAATATTTACAAAATTAATTTTAGCAACAGCTTGGAAGCGACTACCTCATTCCCAGGGGTTATTATCAACCATGTATTAATTTATATCAAAATAACCCTTTTTATACAGTTTTTGTTTAATTAAATATTTAATCTTGGTAATAGAGAGACCTTGTATATGTTCTGGGACTTTGTTGTAATAGCGTATACATGGCCCTAAGAATGAGATACTGACTCTGTGGAGTCGAGAAACTGGTATCACTAGCTTGTGTTTGTTCCTAGCTTTTACAGAGTGTATGTCACTTTTTTTACTAAAACTACCTTTGTTTTTGTTAACATACATCAAATTTTCATGGATATACTGAGAGGCCAAAGTTAATAATAATATTTACTTCTTTAATTTTTTCTCTAAGAGGCCCTCTCGGTTTAAGGTTGTAAATAGCTCTAATGGCCCTCTTCTGCAAAAACGAAAATAGTTTCTAAGTCAGCCGCATTCCCCCATAGCAAAATCCCATATGACATTATGCTATGGAAATAACTGAAATAAACTAATCTAGCTGTCTCGACACTAGTGAGATCTCTATTCGTTTTTACAGCATAAGCTGCAGAGCTTAGTCTGCTGGCTTGTTTAGATATATGAGCGCCCCACTGAAGCTTAGTATCGAGAGTGATGCCAAGAAAAACAGAGGATTCAACAGAACTCAGTTCTTCCCCGTTTAAAAACACATTGGTACTCGAATTATTAACATTTGTTGTCGTAAATTTAGTACATTTAGTTTTACTGCCGTTTAAATGTAGATTATTACTTTGCACGACTGTTTTTAGAATCTTGACAATAATGTCATTTACATGGTGCAATTGTAAGTGATGTTGTTCATCGAAATCTGTCCAGCCTTATTTAAGTGATAATCTTTCATACATGCGGTAATTTATTTATTTATATTATAGATTAATTACCTGTTTAGCGGAAAATATAAACCATAGATTATATTCAACAAAGCTTTATCTGCTGGGAAGAAAATATTTCTAATTCATGAAGATATGGCAAGATCTTAATAATGTTGTATAGCGACAGTGAAAAATAATTCACTACCTTCTACCAAATAGTATATATTATAATACCCAGAAGTTCTAAGATCCCATACAATCCCGTGAGTATCGCAAAAGACTATAGAGAGAAATGAAACGTGAGAGGCAACAGTATCTTCGTGATAACAACTCAAAATAAGAAAAATACGGTTGCCAAACCACTTGCTAAGAGAGGGAACTATTGCAAATATTTCCCCTACGTATATAGCAGTGGGATTTGATTGGCTGTATTTAATTTATGAATGATGGATAATATCTTGAGGAAGCAGAGAGAAAACGCGTAATCGATTTATCGGTAGTTGTAATCTAGCGACAAAAGAGAAGGCAGTCCGCGATGGTGCCACTGTTATATCGCTATATGACGTAACGTGGTAAAACCACGCTGCAGCTATAACAGTTATAGTACAAATAGGTTGACTCTAACGGGGTAGGACCATGCTCTCACAAAATACCAGCGTAAAATAGTAGACTAAGGCTGTTGTGTTGAGTGTAGAAAACCGGTGATCCTTTTTACTGTAAACGAGGCATTCCATATTAGTAATTAACTCACCTTCATCTTATTTTTAATCTAGGATAAATGTAGATGTCTATAAGCCACAGGATTCACTTACAATCAGGTGCACTGTGTGCTTGTTTGGCACCCTTATTCTATAAATAAAACTGTCGTAGCAGTGCCCTCTGTATACGTCCCGTAACACAAACTAAGTGTCAACACACACAGTTGATACTCCCTGTGAAAACCATACTAAGTCTAAGGATAATTTGGCAGAAATATATCGGCTGAATTGAAGTATATTTCATAGTGAACTTTTTACGATATATTTTAGATTATACAAAAATAGAAATTCTGCATTATTCAACTACGTTTTGTTGTAAGATGTCAGAAGAAGCTTCCATAAACTTGTTGATATGAATAAGTATTACTAACCGGATTAATAAAAATCCTTAATTTTACTAAGCCATAGACTTAATGAATTTATCGAAAACGTTTTTTTATTTCACTAATGGCTCATAAATAGAGATGTTTATGGAATGGAAAAACGGCAACGACCTTGTAGAAGAAAGGTGAGCTGTAGAGGAAAGTGATATACCTATCTTATTTTGTCGTAGACAGAGAAACCTATAGACTAATGATTAGCGTAGCCTTGAGTGAGAAAGGACGATAACGTAGTTTTAGGTTATACAATAATCTTTATGACTTTTAAACATATTTAGATAAAAAATTTAATTGTTCTAAGAATTGAACATAACAAGATTCATCAATGTTAATTTCACAAAACACTTTTTTCTCACTTAAACCAACTTGTTAACTCCTTAGATCGCTACGAACTGTCAAAGTTGTTTAGCAAAGTGTAGTTTGCTAAACAAAAAAACCGACACGGAGAAAGGGACAAACAATCACACCGCTCTGTCTCATTTCTGTGCAATACGTATGCATAAATCTATCTTTTTCGTGTGCGAATGCGAAAGAAGGCGTTAATTTGTCTATAGGTTTCTCTTTCTATGTATTTTGTACTATGTTAAACGTCATACGTATACAGAGTTCAGCTTTATGAATTTTCTTCCTATTGGAGGACTTTGTCTATGCTAGTAATTACTCTGGGTGTATTTAGTAGATAATCTTATTATTTGCATTGACTTATATATTACTAGATTATTTAACACAATTTCATAATTATTTAGACATTATTATTTGATCTACCTATAATTATCTCAGTTTATTGATTTATATTGAACGCTATAGCTTCTTATTGTAAATTTTTGCATAGCATGAGCATAAATATGGCGATCTATAATGTAAATTCACTACCGTAATAACACCATGTATGCACAAGTAAAACATTGAATTGAATTGAAGACTACCCCGGAAGTATAACTTATTTAATAAAAAAGGAATCGTCAAAACCGGTTTACAATTAGCGATGTTATCGCGTGACATTCATACAAAATCGTACATTCAAATTGTCCTTTTTCGAAGTCCACTAATAAAATAAATCTACGGTAAATAACTTTTATTTATTGTTCTAGTAACCTTAAATGAATAAAAATTATTACGTTTTATTCTATATTCAGCAATAGATTTTTAACGGGCTGCAATGAATGAAGAATGCATTAAAAATTCAAGTAATGACCTCTACAAATTTTATTATGTTGCTTTAAATTAATTAACAAGGACATCATGGTACTACACTCATAATATTTCTCGCATTTTCTATGCCATATGAGCTTATAACATTGAACTTTGCTTTTAAAAATTAGTAAATAAAACCTTGTTTCGTGTCGTAGAATAAATTAATAATACTTATGTTGGCGACGCGTCTATAAGAATATTTCAATTTATTAGTTAACCGATTACAAATAGCTTCTAAAAACAAATTATCGAGCAATAATATTCTAATAAGAAAACACTTAGTTGAATCTTAAAGAAATATCGAATTAATAATTTGAAGGTCTTGGGTTCGATTCCCAGGCCGGACTAGTTTGTCGTTTTCTTAGTAATATTTTCTTAATAAATTCATATAGGCAATTTTTAAGATATAAATTATGTTTCCGGGTCCGCTTCCCCGGTTGAAATCACCTTTCTAATAATATTGTTAATTTAAAGGAATATTAAAATAAAGTTAGAGACCATAATTTGTTCCCCGGTCGAAATGATCACTTTGTGTATAAATATAATTAATGGAAATTAATTGCATAAGTATTATCTTATATAAGTTTGATACGTTTTGTATGAAAATAAAATGTTTATTTTCAATGTTTGATTCATAAAATATTTTGTTTATGTTATCTGATAAGAAACATGATAGCTGATAAGAATCTAGTTAGAAATAATTTCCGACATTTGAGAGTCGTGTAGAATCATTTGTTCACCTAGTATTGGTTGATAGCAGTGTGTGCTAAATTTGCCACCTTTTACCGACAATTGAGAGTCGTGTAAGAATTAGTTGTTCAAATAGCGCGAGTTCATAGCCGCGCGTTAACCTTGTACTTAGTAGGTCAAAATAAGTAGAAATTTAAATATTCGCAAATTTCAGCAATTCATGTAAAATTGACTTGTAAAATATTTCAAATTGACTGTATGAGCAAAATAAGTGAATTCTGTATTATTTTCATATGAAAATTCCTTTGGATTGGTGAAATATTGATAGTTTTGTGTAAGAAATTTAAAAGTGTTTTAAATAGTAAAATGTATAGGAAAAATATAAATTAAACTATTGTATTAGTTAAGATATTTATAATTATAAATGAAGAACATTGTTTCAACCTTGTATGTTAGACATTTAAGAATTCTAACTTAGTACATACGTTGTAAAATAGGCATATTTTGTTGAATAAATAAAAGGTTTTTTGTGATATAAAAATGTAATGTATATCATAGTATAGATATTTATTGTGTTATCTTTATAAATAAAATGTATAAATGTATGTCTTATACAAATAAAGATATTGGGCAAACCGTGAGAGAGTGATAGTACAAATTGATGTAATTAAATAGCGTAATCGCACAGAGGGCGCGGCTCTCTTTCGAGTATAGCTTTGTTGATAGCCCATTAGACTGGTTTTCATACAAATCGTTCGGGACCAGCTACCAGTATATAATATAATCAAGAAGGAAAAGTATATAGGGAAGTGATAGGGAAAGTAATTACTCTCTCACGGAACGGTTTAAAGATAATTACTGTTTTATTCCCAAGGGATCCTTCACCTTTAAAATAAGTACAGTTCATTGGTGTCGCTAGCGCGGCACATATTGAAGAATTAAGGCGTTGGGACCGGGACGACCTCGGAAGACCCGTAATCCCCCCCCCCCTGAACCTATTTGAAGAAAAAGAAGAGGTCGACGCCCTTGTGTGTTACTCCGTTGCGGGTTTCACATACGTTGTTCCCGAACCCAACGTAGGTGTCATAGGAGGTTAGGGAATCCGCTGCTGAATGAGCCGTGACAAAGACCCTTCCCTTGTTCCTGTCCTTTTTCAATTGGTCCTTCCAGAGAACCAGCTGTGAACTGCTGGATACCATTCAGGAGGTTTGAGCTGAAGCAACAGGACCAAAGGCAAGAAGACCAGGCCAGCGCAGTAGGCCCATCAGGGCTTAGGCAGGACCGGACTTGGAATACTGGTAGCTACCGGAAGAAAGAAAACCGGGATTGCGGCTTGGGGCGTGTGCTCGCATGGGGCACGTATCGCAGCCAGGCGCAGGTGCCTTTTGAAGGCGCTCATCGTGGCCAAGCAGGGCTTGGCATTTTTTCCTGTCGGGCAAGCGTGCTCGGCATTTTCCACTGGACGGCCATAGTTGGCATTTCCTGTCGGACGACCGTGTCCGGCATTTCCTGTCGGGTCATCAGGCTCGGCATTTCCTCTACGGGATTGTGTTTTCATTTCCTGTAGCGCTCAAAGGCGTTTGGTGTTTGCTGTTGCCAACGCGGGAGCGCTCACAATTGCCAGGCAAGGGTGCAAGAAAGAAGAGGACGCACTCACTGTTGCCAGGCAAGGGTGCAAGAAAGAAGAAGAAGCATCCACCGCTGCTGTTGCCAGGCGAGGGTGCTCGTGTGGGCACCTGACTGCATCACCGGCGACTGGGCGGCGAGCACAGCATACATCCCGACCCCCTAACGGTGCCAAACCGGTCGGGCTCTGGCACATCACCTTCGGGTGGAGCAGTTCTCTCGGGCGAGACTGCGCTTGCACTACTGGCTCGACTGTTTCGCCATATTCCTTGGCGGAACAGTTTCTAAACCTTTCCTCCATTCCATTCCTGCACGACTCCTTCCCTGGACGGCTCACCACGGTAGGCCCCCGTCCAGGATTGATAGAGCTAATAGGGCTGTTAAGGTGGTAGTAGGGTTGTAGGGTTGGGAGATAAAGGGGGGAAGGGGTAGTGGGGTTAGGTTGGGGTGTAGAAGGGTTATAGGTAAGGGGTTGTAGGGACCGTAGGGACAGTTAGGGACCGTAGGCCAACAATCACCTTCCTGCAAGATGAAGAAAGCACAAGACCAGACAGAGAGGAGCGAGGGAACCAGGATAAGAACAGGGCTCTCAAGAAAGGCTAAAGAGCCGGAATCATCTGGAGTGACCACAGCTACTGCTTCGAGTGGGCCAACTCCTTCAAGTGGAGCCACCACCGATACGTCCACATGCACGTGGGACTCAGGGGCGTCCGTAGCAACGACAAGCATTAGGACGGACGCCAGTGGTACGCAGACCAGCGCCACACAGAAATCCGTTATATCCAGGAGTAAAACGATAGTCGAAAAAGTAGGTCAAGGGATCGAAGAAGCGGCATCGTTAAGAACAGTAATCGGGCACACTAGTGACAAAGGGTCACAGAGAGGTAGTAGGACATCGCGATCGGCGAGGCTGAAAGCTGAATTAGAGGCGCGGATTAAATTCGAACGCTCAGAGCTCGAACGAGCACAGGCAGCTGCTGCCTTAGCCAAGTCTCAATTGGAGTTGGCACGTCTCAACCGAGAAGAGGAGATCGACTCGAGTGAGGATAATGAAGAGCGGAATACTCAGGTGGAACCTTTCGTAAGGAGTTGGGTTCAACAGACCATAAAGAGCGCGCCGGTTAGTTTAACGCAACCCAACATTACTGATAAGGGAGCGTGTAAGGGATCACGCCGCAAAGGGGCGGAGGTCGAGCGCAACCTAGGAAATGCACAGAAAGCACACGCGTGTGAGGTATCAGAATTGACCGAAGCAATTGTGAGTGCAATAAAGATAGCGGGTAAAGATAAGTCTTCCCAGCTTCATTTCCTCCAGGAATTACCGGTCTTCGATGGAGACCTGGGTGAATGGATAATTTTCAAAACGGTGTTTGAAGACACAAGAAGCCAATTTTCAGGGGTGCAGAATGTCGCACGCCTTAGGAGGGCATTAAAGGGCACCACTAAGGAAGCAGTTAAGTCATTGTTGTTTACTTTGTGTGAACCTGAAGAAGTAATGAACGCTCTGGAAAGAAGATTCGGTAGGGTTGAGATGCTCATTCTAGCCGAAATCGAGAATGTAAAGCGTATGGCAAGATTGGCGGAAGATTGCCGAAATATAGGTTCTTTTGCAAGTCGCATTACGAACGTGGTTGCTGCAATACAAGCGTTGAACCAACCACAGTATTTATACTCACCGGAGTTAGTAAGCCGTATAGTGGAGAAACTTGGAACTATGATTAAATTTAAATGGTTTGAATATCGAGCTCAGCATTCTTTGGAGCCAGAGTTACAGAAAATAGCCAAATTTTTGAGTTCATTGAGTGAACAATTTGGAACGTCCTTATGCAATGAAAATGTGCCTGAAAAACGGAAACGTCCTGAATTCAGGAAGCAAACTGTACACACTGCAAAGGGGTCTGTAATAATAAAGGGCACAACCGACAAGTGGTTATGATAACCCAGGATAAGCCTGTAAGTTGGGTAACACATAAGTGTGTTATATGTAACAAGGAACACTCTATAGTGAGTTGTTACAAATTTAAGGATATTAATAATCGCGAAAAATGGGAAGCGGTTAAAAAGGCGAAAGTATGTTTCCAATGTTTGTCACCTAACCATAGGAGGTTAGAGTGTAGAGCGAAAAAAATGTGGTGTAGAGGGATGTAGAATGGCACATCATCGAATGCTACATCGATACCCCAATAAAAATACCTCGCCGCAAGGGGACGAGGGGGGTAAAGAGGCTCAAATTACAACTGTTAGTACAGTGAATGCACTGGCATGTGCATATTTAAAAATTATACCGGTTGAGTTGTATGGACCTAGAAGAAAGGTCAAGACCACAGCTCTTCTGGATGAAGGATCAACCATGACACTCATAGAGGAGTGGATGGCTCAGAAGTTAGCACCTCGCGGTCGCAAAGAAGAATTACGTATTGAAGCCGTAAGAGGTAAGCGAATTAACGACGACAGTTCGTATCGCTTATACGTTAAAATAAAAGGCTTTTTCTCGAAAGACTTAGATGAGATAAGTGTACAAACAATTATGTCACTTAACCTTTCTCACCTCTCATTTAACACCGATTAAGGACGAGTTGATTTATGAGAGGTCCAGACCTACCATATTAATCGACCAGGACAATTGGCATCTCATAGTTACTCGTGAATTAATTTCAGGAGGTAAGAACCTACCTGTAGCATCGCTCACCAAACTTAGATGGGTTTTACATGGTCACATTTCGAGTGGCATTAAACCAATCAAGATTGTTAACCACATTTCCACCAAGAAGGAGGAGGATATGGAGAAGTTAATCAAGGATTATTTTAGTTTGGAATCTCTGGGAGTGTCTGCGCGAAAGCACGCGAACGACCCAGACGAACGAGCTTTAAATATTTTGAACAAAACGGTACGTCGTATACCTAATAATAGGTACGAGACTGCTTTGTTATGGCGCACAGATAACGAGTGTATGCGGTCGAATAGAGCGCAGGTTGAAAGTCACCTGTTTAATATCGAAAAGAAGCTCGATAAAAATAGCGAGTTGAAAAAAGAATATGAGAAGCAAATTGAAAATCTCATCGTTAACGATTACGCAGAGAAAGCGAACCATATTTCCATTTCCCCACGCACGTGGTGTCTTCCTCACTTTGCAGTGACTCATCCACAAAAAAGGAAAATAAGAATAGTTTTCGACGCCGCCGCAAGGACTTGTCTGTTGTCTCAATGATGCATTGTTAACCGGACCGGACTTATTGAAGTCGTTATTTGGCGTTCTGCTACGATTCAGAGAAGGAAGCGTAGCAGTGATGGTAGACATTAAAGAAATGTTCCTGCAAGTGAAAATTCGAGAAGAAGACAGGGACAGCCTCATATTTGGAGCGGCATCATCACCATGCATCGCTATATATGTGAAGAATAGAAATGCGAGGATAACGCACATATCTATCCAGAAGAAGCTTCCGCGACGGAAAGCAATTTTTATATGGATGACTATCTACAAGCATTTCCCGACGTGACGACGGCCGAAAGAATAGTAAACGATATGTATGAATTACATAAACGTGCTTTTTTCCAATTAAGGGGATGGGCTAGCAACCGACCCGAGCTTTTATGTAAAATGGAGAATGGATTTCATTGGTCTTGCAAAAGCATATTAACTAAATACATCAATAACACAAAGTATATACTTGAAACCATCATTATATTGAGAATAAGTTCGCATATCACTTAAATCAGCTTGCCACAGTTCATTAATATTTGATAGATTGTACCTATTACGCGGGAATTTTTTTCGAATGGGTTTATGTAATGTGTATGTTTCTTGTGATTTTAACCATTCCTTTACTTACTTTTTATTCATTTTACCCTTCATGGCTTTTGATAATTTATCAATACTACCAAAACTAGCGGGATTAGATGCATCATAATAAATCCTGTTAATTTCTTCTAGTACGGGGTCCATTTTTCCCACTCAAGCCTTTTACGTATTTTAGTTGTAGACTTTTTATCTCTACTGCTCGGTGTAGAAAACTCTATTTTAGTTATAGATTTTGTATCTCCTCTACTCGGTGTAAAAAACTCTTGAACTTCAATCTCAGAAGGTTTGCTCAGATCTTTTGCTTGAAGTTGGTTAATAAACTCACATCTCTTTGGATTTCCAAATAAGTAAGTGTTACTTTAATATCTTTTAATGCTTCAGCAAATCTATCCCACCCTACTGGATCACTTCTTTTTAAGGGTCTTAGTGAATCATTTATTAAATCAACAATATTACTTCCAGGAATTTTTTCTTTATCAATTATGACTGTACCTTCATTATCCCAATGTATTTTACTTTTACTTGTTTCAACTAAGTTTAATAATAACTGTCCCTTTTTATTATAAATTTTTGGTATTAAACTGAGTATTTAAGCTGGTGTGTAAAGTGGATTTTCATCATTTTCTTTACTTTTAATGGATCGATTCTCCTCCAACAAAGATTCAGCATCAACTGAAGTTTTTAGATCTCTATCTTTATTTTTAAAACCAATTTTAGATTTATTTGAATCTTCATTAGGTGTATCAGAATAAATTGGTAATCTGAGTGGTTGACGATTCTCTTCGATAAAATGAAGATATCTTTGCAGTGTTTGTAAATATAACATCCATTTCTTTCGGTCTTCCGTCTTACTATTCATAATATTTTGTATTTCAATATCTAATCGAGATAAATTACTATTAACCTTATTTTCCTGTTTTAATTTTTCAAAGGGTTCGATAAGTATTATTTTCTTTGCATTTTCCATGTTAACTGGCTAGTCCACTCACTAATCCACTCAATATTGCACCTAATATTATTGGTGAGAAAGCCCCCTCCTTTTTGTATAATTATATTTTTTCTTAGTTTATGTTTACACTTACGCACTAGTTTTTGGAGTATATTTTTGTGTTTATTCAATTTTTGTTTATCTTGATCTTTAAGAGGTACTTTTACTTGTAAAACGTTATGAATACACTCACAAATACAGTTAATTTCTTCTTCATCACACTTTTTAAGTAATGCTCTTTGATATTTTGGTTTAAGCGTATGCAAAGCGTTTAGCAAATGTTTATGCGTTGTGAGTCAACGATGCATCGTTTAGCAATGATTTGAATTGTTTGATTCTTGGTGTATTTAAACTCTTTTGTAGGGACGTAGACTGTACAGTAACCAATAAATGGGAAGACATTTGTCTTGATACGATAAAAATCATTGATATTCTGTTTTAAATCTACCATTAAATATCCATGTGCCTCCAGATTTGCGTCCCTGTAGGCATCTTCAATGAATTTTGGGCTATCTGATGACACTTGTAGTGCTAAATATCTTATTTGAGTTTTATCTCGAGGGTTTTTAAAATATATTATATAACTTGAGTTTAAAGATATGTCTCTTTGCCCTTTACCCTGATGAAATAAATTTTGTGTTAAATAAAATACACTGAGATTCCTGTGATGACTACGTTTTGTAAATATATCCACAATTCTTCCATCGGACTCTCTCATTAGATCATCAATAATAATAAGATTTGGTTTTCACCATCAAACATATTAAGATTTGGAATTACTTGATGATAGTTAACATTTGGTAAATTATATAAAGGTTGCATTTCATCAAAGCACCATGTGATCTGATTAAAATCACAATTACATATTTCTGTAACTGATTTTATGAAATTTGTTACAATATTTGACTTCCCACATCCACTTGGTCCTGCCACAATAGCAGTAAACGGATGTATAAAGTGAAACATTACACACGTCTAAAGTTCTAAGGGGTGAAATAAAAAATGAAAGTGTTGGTGTAAACAATTAATATATATTGTGTACTATAACTAATGTTTTTTGGGAAATCAAATAAAATTTATGATTAATTTAAAATTTTATTTTCAAGCAATAACCACTTGTAAAAAAACCCACACTACGTCACAAGAACAATGTAAAATTTTGTGATTATTTTTTTCAAATATATGATTATTACACACATAACGTTTGTTTAAATTTATGACATTTACCAAATCATTGTATTTTGGACATTTGTATTATTCAATATTAAAAATTCTATCATTCGTCGTCAACATTTTTAAAAATTGTTTTTCTGTTGAACCACCTTTGTATGCGATCACTTCGTCTTTGCACAAATTTCTAATATACCAATTTAATATGGGGATCATGTTCTCTTGTTTGTAAGCACATTTTAATTCTTCAGTCATATCAAAATATGAAATGCCGTGCACGTGTGTTTCACAATAACAAACAGTTTTTTTGTCTTTTGGTGACAAATAATTGAAAGGATAACTTGGCCGAAAAAAATAATGATCGATAAACGCATCATTTTTATTAGATAGTTTTACGTCTAAAATAGCCATTTCTCTACATTGAAAATGTTTATGAGGATATTATATTTTTTTAGATTTTGTGTCATTTTGAACCAAAATGTTAAAGTACACGTGTTAAAGTTACACGTGACTAAAAATATGTTTGTTCCAACAAACTTCACATTACAATGCTTCATTACTTCCCATCATCCCATTTCTTCCTTCTGCTCTTGTCTTCCTGTAATTTAACCATTTAACTACCAAGGCTTAATCATTTACACACACACAATATTTAAATATAATTTGTTAACACTAAATCATACACACGTAAGAAAATAACAGAAAGAAAATAACTTTGTCAATAGAATAAACAATTACATCCATGGCCTTTGATGCGTTGAAGTAACACAAATGTAGTATTGATAGATCCACTGCGGTCAAACGACCATACACTAACTCCATGACTGCACTTGCTTGGTCTTATATAGTACCAGTAAGTAATAATTCTAATCTAAAGAATTTCTGCAGTGGAATTGATAGTAACTTTATGCGTCAACAAGCTTATCTCACATTTTGTTGCTTATCTCAACATTACTTCGTGTCGCGTCTTGTTCAGTGTATTGATGACTCAAATACGTTTTGTATAACACAAAATAATGCAATTTAATATTTAGAAATCACTATAATTGATCATTCCTATGTTAGTCATTGAGTAGATTGTACTGTAATAATCTACTAATAGCAGTAATATCATGGATGCACTAGATGTACAACAACATCTGAAAAAGATTCACCCCAGTCTAGAAAATAACGTTTATGCTGCCAATAGACTGCCCATGTACACCCACGTGCCAACGTTTATAATATGCAATTTGGATACAGATGATAAACCAGGGTCACATTGGGTAGCTTTATATATCGATACGAATGACGTCGGTCAATATTTTGATTCATACGGACGAGCACCTGTACTCTGAATTGCAAAAGATGGAACTGGAATGTCGATAGGATTCAGAATGAGTGGACTTCAGTTTGTGGCGAATATTGCTTAATGTATTTGCTATATAAGTTTCAGGGATGTTCAATACATAGTTTTACGAGTATATTTACAGGGAACACATTGTACAACGATATTTTAGTGGATGAGATGTTTCGCTCCTATTTTATAGATAATAAGTAATAAGATTTTGTATTTCGTAAATAAAAATTGTAACAAAATTAGGTAATGTGTTTTATTGATGAGTCAGATTAGTGTAGATAGGAACAAAGGAGTATAATACAATAGCACCACGCTGAGGAAGAATAGATAATGACGGTATTCAATGAACAATAGATAAATAGATAAGAACAATGAAGCGCTAATGACGGTGGAGGCCCTCACCGGATATCAATTAGATACGAGTTAATTGATCTGCACATCTCCGGAACTGTGCATCCTACGCCAAAATGGAACGCAGATTCGTGATCAGAGCATGCCAAAACCTTTTTTTTTTAAGGACCGTGAGTCTACAAACGTCGTACTTGCACCACTTCTGACTCAGTGAGCCAGAACTGGTACTAACTAACTACTCTGTTTTATTCCCAAGGGATCCTTCACCGTTAAAATAAGTACAGTTCATTGGTGTCGCTAGCGCGGCACATATTGAAGAATTAAGGCGTTGGGACCGGGATGACCTCGGAAGACCCGTAATCCCCGCCTGAACCTATTTGAAGAAAAAGAAGAGGTCCGACGCCCTTGTGTGTTACTTCGTTGCGGGGTTCACATACGTTGGTCCCGAACCCAACGTAGGTGTCATAGGTGGTTAGGGAATCCGCTGCTGAACGAGCCGTGATAAAGACCCTTGCCTCGTTGCTGTCCTTTTTCAACTTATATTATGTATATTTTTTTATATTCACCACATCCAATAATTTCTTAAGTGTCATCAAGTAACGATTAAGATGTTTACAGTACAGTCTCAACTAAATACCAATAAAAGTATTATAAAAGGTAAAAGAGTATCGTGAAACAACATACACAAAGAAGTTGTCTCTTAATCGTAATGCAAGACTACACAAAATGCTGTCTTATTTTTTTTATTTATTAATTTATTTCAGATAACATAAGATACATATCATTAAAATTTATTAATTTAAAAACATTAATTAATTGATAATAAAAAATAATAATAGGTCATGAAAATACAATAACTAACATACATAACATAACATATAAACACAAACATAACTAACACATAATTATTATTTAGTATCTTCTCACTCTTACAATTACTGGGACATGTTTGCCGCAGCAATGACAGAGGATAGAACAGTCCAGTCTGTCTCCTATCATTTTCAGAATAATATTGGAGCTGGCCCGTACTCTGCGCACCAATGACGCGCACCGCTTACGCATGGTCGCGTGAAAACAGGCAGTGCGCGCCTTATAAATCCATTCAACATTAAACAAATCACAAAGCAAATAACAAACATCCGAAATCGAAAGCAGGTAGTCGAATAAGCTACGAAATAGAAACAATTTAAGCGTATAGGTACCGTATGCACTATATGTTGACGCGCAGCTCAACGGCGGGAGTTAAGTACATGTCAGGAAACATTTCGTTACCGCGTTTTAAAAACCTAGTAAAGACATCTAGCGGAAACAATTTTAACTATGTATACGTTAGTTAATAATAACTCTCAAAAATATTTTTCTTATAATTTTGCACAATTTTTCTTATTGTAATACCGATTCATACATAACCACATATTAGAACTGTATTCATTTCCGTTCAATAAATATTACTAAGGCTTATTAATAAGGCTTAATAAAAACTGTTTCTACCACAGTTAAGTAATAGTTAAGAGTGAAAGCGTTACAGGTGGTGATAGTATTTCTGATTCATACTTATAATCACGCCTGTAACCCTTGCGGGGAAGGTAGAGCATCAACGGATTACTTAATATCGTTTGCGAAGTTATCGTCTATTCTAATTACAATGTACCAAAACGTTTGAAGAAAATCAGCTGGTGAATTTTATGTTTTTTGTCGCTCTCTTCCCGGTCCATCGTGGAAAAATTCAGATCCATACATTTTTTATCTTAATTTTGGTAAAAAGACATAATAATCCAAATATTCTGACCTTCTGTGTTCGTCCATAGTACCGTTGTCCGTCTTGTAGAATCAAGGTGGCGCCACGTAGCTGAATTTAATTTTGCAACATATTAGATTTTCCCACGGGAATGAGAAATTTTTCCACGGAAAAAAGTTGCCTATGTCACTCTACAGCCACCGAACTAAACCCATACCAAAATTCATGCCATGCCGACGCTCTGTTGCGACGTGAAAGGACAAACTTTTGAAACATATTCCATTTTCCCACGGGAATGAGAAGTTTTTCCGCGGAAAAAAGTAACCTATGTCACTCTACAGCCACCGAACTATAACCATATAAAAATCATGCCATGCCGATGCTCTGTTGCGACATGAAAGAAGGACAAACAAACAAACAAACACACTTTCGCATTTATAATATTAAGTATGGATGTGTACATTTATCTTTTTTATATTTTCTAAATTCCATGGTAAAAATGCTAAAAGCGATTTTTTTCCAGTTTGGTGAATAAAAAATATAAAAAAACAATTATTTCAATATTTATTTATTTTATTTACAATAAGATAAATACACTTTACAATAAACAGTAAAAAAAACATAACTCTGCGTACATTTACACCACAAGCTCGACAATAATGTATGATGACCCGAAACGGATACAAAAAAAAACACATTTTGTATACCGATATATGTAGGTTAATGATATTAAAACAATGTTGTATGAGTTAGAGGGAGATACAGATACATTTGTTACGGCTATTTCGTGTCTGAAGTTTATAAGTAATTTGCAACCTTCTAAAGGTTGTGGACAGAAGCGTACTTTTTTAATAGCGACCTTTAGAAGGTTTTGGACAGTCGAGAGGATATATGGCAACATCAAATCTGACAGCTAGGCTACTGTCATGCGAATGAAATCGCTATGCACAACCTTACTGCATAAATACTAAAGATTTCACAACTAAATAGTCACATATGTGTTATTTATGTTTGTTTTTTTTTTTGTGGATTTCTTATCAAAGCAACGAATAACCATTTTAAATGGACTCCGATAATTCTTCTCACCTGACTCGATATCCACTGTTAAGGATGATCCCAGCTTTCACACCAGCGAGAGTTGTTCCCAGCCCTCAATCACTCATTCAAGAGAACATTTACGCTGTGTAAATTATTGTTTAATATCACGAAAATACGAAAGAAAACATTTGTTGGAAATTGCAGAATAGGGTATTTTACACCATGTAAAATAAAATAAAAAAATATATATTTATGATAGATTTTGTAAAAAGTAAACAAGAATTATGGATTTTTGTTTTTAAAATTGCATTATAAATTTTAAATTTCCATATTTAGAATATTTTTTTCGTCTGTTCCTCAAATCTGCAAAACGCTGTCGGTCATATTAGAACATGTCGTGACGTCACTGATCCAGGCTAAGGATATTAGTGTTTTGTGTCACTGATTAAGAGAACTAGCTAACGAGCTGTGGTATTTCGAAAATAATTTAAAAAAAATTATATAAAATTATAGTTGTTCGTTATCACTCTGGGATTCATTTAAAACAATTTTTGAAAATGGGTAAAATACCCTATTGCAAAATCTCAAACAATTCGACCACAGCAGGTAAATAGTTGGTACACGTCACCATGTGTTATTTTATTTATTTTATTTACACTTTATTGTACTAAGGGTACAAATGGCGGACTTAATGCCATATGGTATTTTCTACCAGCCAACCGGAAAATTTATGGGAGATGCGAGTTTACTGTAGTGGGCTAGGATGAAACCTAAAATTGATAAAATTCTTCTTTGTTATGTCTTCCTCTTAGAAATGTTTTTTAACTGAGTTGACTTAAAATAATATCGATATAATAATTATGGCTTCCTTATTAGGTACAAATTTCGAGAGACAGTTTAGTGTGCCACTCATTATTTACTGCAGCCTGGAATCAAATACTCAGTAACTCATAAGGAATGAAATTGGTCATCAGATTGTACCACGTGAGGTAAGTGTTCAACAGTTTTAATTTAATAAGTGTGCTGATATCTGATAGTGATACATATTTTTATTCTGATTGCATATCAACTCAAGAAGTTGTTTAATTTTTTTGACATCTGCACAAGCTATATTTGACAAACATACTAGCTAATTTGTAACATAGCGATAAGATTAGCTAGGTAACATCAGGTAGTTACGAGTAGAACTACCAAGAAATGAGACAGTTGAGTTTTAATTGTTTATGGACTATTGATAGTTAGTCAGTCCTTAAATATTAAATAATATATTTCGGTTGCGATCGTCATGTCGTTTGTGTCATGATTGCTTACAAAGGACTGATAGATCAGTATCACGTTCACCTGAAGAACGGGAACCATCTGAATCATCTAGTCCGTCCTCGTTGCAATCTAAAGTGAGTAGTGTATTGCACCCAGAACACAAAGCTTAGATCATACATCACACTATATATTGCTGCCTAATTATCAATGTTTTTTCCTGGTTGTAACGAATCCAATCGACTCACTGTTCCGTCAGCATTGCGAGTATGTCTTTTTTGCGAATACAGTTACTATGTACCTCCTGAATATAGATCTAATAGTCGAAAGTCAAAATCACCAGCCAGTAAAACCACAATTCCTTCCATTACATCGGTATTGCTGTGCAAATTCTGGAGCGTTCGATTTAGTGCTTCTACAGCTTTTTTATGCGACATTGTACTTTCGTCCCACACTAAAAGTTTGCATTGTCGTAGCATTATACTTCGTGCACTATTTTTGCTAAAGTTGCAGATCGGCGATTCTTCCTGGGCTAGATTTAGAGGGAGTTTTAAAACAGAATGTGCAGTGCGGCCCCCGCTTAGCAGCGTGGCGGCTATACCAGAGGAAGCTATAGCCACAGCAATGTTTTTATATTTCCGTACTTGCGCTAATAATAAATTTAACGAAAATCTCTTCCTAGTTCCTCCAGGGGCATCTGAAAAAAAAAGTGCACCATTTCCAGATTCAATTTGTCCTAATACTTTGTCAAAAACTCGTTTTTGTTCGGGAAGTAAGCGGTGTACAAATTCGGCTACTTGCTGCTGCAAAGCTGGTATATCGTAGTTTGTTTCACATATAATTTCATCACTTTGTTCATTTTCGGTTG
Organism: Parnassius apollo; assembly: GCA_907164705.1. NCBI lineage: Eukaryota > Metazoa > Arthropoda > Insecta > Lepidoptera > Papilionidae > Parnassius > Parnassius apollo. The sequence goes on from CAJQZP010001125.1 coordinate 11,465,207, forward strand.
TTCGCTGAGGGCTTATCATTCCAAAGTCGCTTAATTTTTTGCCTACCATTGCCATTACTTTATCTCCAATTTTTCCAAGTGCTTCATTATAAATGTGTTCATTATATGTCATGTTTACATATTTCTGCTGTAAACTTCGCAAAATATCTTCCGCCGTGTACAATTCATGTTTATTAGATAGCCCGTAAGATGATATGAGAGTTGCATAAAGATCCCTAATTTTGGCTGGTGACTGGCACTGCACAGCTTCCATGGTTTCATCCCAGTGATTATCGTTTTCTAAAAGATGCAGAGCTTCACATGCTTCTCTATAAGTTGCGCATTTCTGACCGTTGACAGTTTTAAGGTCTTTATATCCTGTAGGACCCCGAACATGGTGCAGCAGCAATCGTAAACAGAAACATTCAAAATTAGTTACATGGACGGTATACACACAACAAGGGCATCTGATGACTTTACACCGGGCCAATTCGCAACAGGCTCGCCTTGAATACGGTGTTTCTACTCCTTCCTATATGAGTTCCAAGTATAATAGCGGGGGACTTCAGAAATAACAACGTTTTTGCAAAGGGGTCGGTTTGACAAAGTTGAAAAAAGGCTGTTAGTGTAGTTTTTGGCGGTGATGCAATTCTTTCTTGGAAATTTCTTTCGGTAAAATATACACGCTCCTCATTTTCTTACTGCACACGAAGGTGAGTAACTGTTGGGTGTCTTTCTTGTAAAGGGAATTCAAGGAGTTGCCACACTGCCTCGTTACTGCTGACATAACGCCCTGCTTGAAAGGTCTATACTTCATTAACGGGATTTGCCTCACCTTCAATCATGAGTTTAAATATTGCTTGCTCGCTTCCTTTATTTATGTACTTACAGATATACTTGATTGCACGGACAGAGCTACATGCTTCTACATTAATGTGGGCATTACACATTTTACATAGAATGGGCGAATACGAGACAATCCAGCTGTTATCTAAGGTTTCGAACGCTCCAGAGCGAGATTTGATTGTAACTTTCCTGCCACCATCTTCGGGAGCTCTGCGTCTGTATAAAGGGTAGCCATTGTTATTGTGCACTGTTTCTTTTAATAGCTGTTTAGGGAATTTCTTTGTACATTTTCCTTCTTTCATACATGGCGATATTGAATTTCGTGCTCCACATGGACCGCGAATCATTGCGGACGATGGTATCATACAATTCTCTATCTTGCTCAGGATCCGGAATCTGGGAGCTTATTATGTCGTCTATTTGGCTGGGCCGCAACTATTCTTTAAGCCATATTAGAATGTGGGCATGCGGTAATCCCCTTTTTTACCATTCAATTGAAGCACTGCACCTCTCCGAAAATTTTCCCTTCGTTAACTACATACATTAATTTTTGTACTTTTAATCTAAATACTCTAGCACCTAAATCGTGTCTGTCAATACTTTTTTGGCCCGGCATTAGCTCCTCGGTTATTTCTTTCCATGTGGGATTGTAAGTAAAAGTAACAAAAAGATCAGGTCTTCCGTAAGTTCGTACATAGGCGAATGCGTCTTGTGTGTACTCATGTAGGTAGCGGGGACTGTTAACGAATGATGAGGGCAGAATTACCATTTTACCTAAATCTCTGGGGTTTACATTGGCGTCGCTAGAAACTGCATCTTGTAAATGTATATAATTCTCAACGCGCAGCTTTTTTTTGATTTAAAGATATATAACGGAGACGTTCACTTTCTACCTTCACATACATTTCTACCAAAAAATTGATGAAATAATTGTCTACATCGGGCTAAGAGGTTAAAATCATTTTCTCGCAACATCATATGATACGCATAAAAATCCATACACGATACTTTTTTGTTCCGAGTAGGCTCCTTTGTGACGGTTAATGAGTGGAATTTGAAAATGATAAGCCTCTTGTCCTTTGCAATAAATCAATGGGTATTGCAGAGCGCCATAAAACATGTGTGTATCGGCTACCCGTTGCAACGTATCATCACGTGCTCGCAAGACAATGAGACGTGAAGAAAATTGATCACCACTAATTACGGCTCCTATTTCGTTAACAAAGGTGCATTGTAGCGCCTTTCATGCTCTCTTCGAGGGGTCCGATCTGCGTGAATGACGACTTTATAATCCTCTTCGGGTAGGTTTTCTAAAGCAGTTTTATATGTTTTAACTAAAGGGTTACGTTCATGCATGATCTATGATTTTTGAACACTGTGTCTCTCTCAACTCCCTGGATAAATTGGCAGCGACGGTCTACCTCAATTTCTTCGTCACCTATAAAATATAATTGTAAAAATTATGCTGTTCGTTTTCAGGTGGAAAAAGTGAACCTATTCTATGATAAATTTGCCCTTGCACCGTAAATGTAGGCGATAATCCCGGCATTATTATTTCCCGGTCAACTCCGTAGGACATCATTAGAAAGCATGAGTTATATTTCCGGGATCCTGTTTAAAAAGCACCGTGACTCATTAGCATCATATAAAAAGAGTGTTTTCAAAGGTTCTTCTGGTTCCTCAAGTAGCGAGAGAGAAACTTTGCCATTAAAACAATACATGCCTGCGGTCTCATCTTTCCATTGCTGCAAAATCGACACGCCTTGTCCATCAGTCCGATCCCCAACACCTAACCTGTGATTTTTATAATCAATCAACGAATCATAATTGAATGCTGCGTCATTAAAAACCGACCAATTGTTTCTTTGAAAATTTTGTCGACGTTCAGCTTCGAGGTGTGCATTTGCATCTCTTCGCGCCTGTGTCTGTTCTGGTGTTTCAGATGCCCTTATAGCAGATTGACGTTCAGCTTGCTCAATGAGTCTGTGTTGAGTTTCATCAGGTGTTTCCGCTTCTCTTAAGGCGGCCTGACGTTCCGCTTGTTCGAATAGCCTTTGCTGACTTTGAGCAGTTGTTTCAGTAAGTCTTAAAGTAGCTTGACGCTCCGCCTCTTCAAGACGCCTTTGCTGACTTTGAGCAGATGTTTCAATAGCTCTTAAAGTAGCTTGACGCTCTGCCTCTTCAAGACGCCTCTGCTGACTTTGAGAAGGTGTTTCAAAAGCTATTAAAGTAGCTTGACGCTCTGCTTGTTCAAGATGCCTTTCCTGACTTTGAGAAGGTGTTTCGGAAGCACTTAAAGCAGCCTGACACTCTGTCTATTCAAGAAACCTTTGCTGACGTTGAGAAAGTGTCTCAGATGCTCTAAAAGTAGCCTGACGCTCTGCTTGTTCTTGCCTTCTCAGTTCAGCATCTTCTAAAATTTCTAGATATCGAGCTAGTCTTTTTACTTATCTTTGAGAAGATACTCTTGAAAGGCTGGACTTACGTATGCGAGGCATTGCGAAGTAACAAAAAACCTATTTATAAAAAACGTTAAAATACCTAAAAGAAATTAAATTTCCTTTTAAATATTTTTTTTTTAAATTAAATTCAAAATATCTAAAAGGAATAAATATTCCTTTTAAATATTGTTTAAAATGAAAACAACAAAACCAAATCAAGACACAATACGAATCCGAAAACGTTGCCAAAAAAAATCGAATCAACTTAAACCAAATCGCAGAAAACCGAAATCGAAAGCAGTAGTCAATAAAAATATAACCATCGAAAAAAGAAGTAAGTTTATACGTACCTTATACACTATCTATACTATTATAATTCCTTTGAAATATTGTTAAACAACCTAAAACAACGAAAACTAATTCACGATTCTAAATGAACAAAATCCAAAATCAAAGCCAAAGTCTAAATATGTATAAAGGAATACCAACCAAATCAACAAAACCGATCCAACCAAGTACACAAATCCGAAAATGAAAGCCAATATAAATCCATTCAACCTTAACCAAATCACAAATCAAATAACAAACATCCGAAATGGAAAGCAGGTAGTCGAATAAGCTACGAAATAGAAACAATTTAAGCGTATAGGTACCGTATGCACTATAAGTTGACGCGCGGCTCAACGACGGGAGTTAAGTACATGTCAGGAAACATTTCGCTACCGCGTTTTAAAAACCTAGTAACGACATCTAGCGGAATCAATTTAACTATGTATACGTTAGTTAATAATAACTCTCAAAAATATTTTTCTTATAATTTTGCACAATTTTTCTTATTGTAATACCGATTCATACATAACCACATATTAGAACTGTATTCATTTCCGTTCAATAAATATTACTAAGGCTGATTAATAAGGCTTACTAAGAACTGTTTCTACCACAGTTAAGTAATAGTTAAGAGTGAAAGCGTTACAGGTGGTGATAGTATTTCTGATTCATACTTATAATCACACCTGTAACCCTTGCGGGGAAGGTAGAGCATCAACGGATTACTTAATATCGTCTGCGAGGTTATCGCCTATTCTGTGAATTACAATGTACCAAAACGTTTGAAGAAAATAAGCTGGTGAATTTTATGTTTTTTATCGCTCTCTTCCCGGTCCTGCGTGGAAAAATACAGATCCATACATTTTTTATCTTAATTTTGATAAAAAGACATAATAATCCAGATTTTCTGACCTTCTGTGTTCGTCTATCGTACCGTCGTCCGTCTTCTAGAATCACGGTAGCGCCACCTAGCTGAATTTAATTTTGCAACATATTCGATTTTCCCACGGGAATGAGATATTTTTCCGCGGAAAAAAGTAGCCTATGTCACTCTACAGCCACCGAACTATCCCCATACCAAAATTCATGCCATGCAGACGCTCTGTTGCGACGTGAAAGAAGGACAAACAAACAAACAAACAAACACACTTTCGCATTTATAATATTAAGTATGGATGTGTACATTAACCTTTTTTATATTTTCTAAATTCCATGGTAAAAATTCTAAAAGCAATTGTTTTCCAGTTTGGTGAATAAAAAATGTAAAAAAAAAACAATTATTTCAATATTTATTTATTTTATTCACAATAAGATAAATACACTTTACAATAAATAGTGAAAAAAAAACACAACTCTGCGTACATTTATTTTACACCACAAGCTCGAAAATAATGTAAGATGACCCGAAACAGACACAAAAAAAACTCATTTTGTATACCGATATATGTAGGTTAATGATATTAAAACAATGTTGTATGAGTTAGAGGGAGATACAGATACATTTGTTACGGCTATTTCGTGTCTGAAGTTTATAAGTAATTTGCAACCTTCTAAAGATTGTGGACAGAAGCGTACTTTCTTAATAGCGACCTTTAGAAGGTTTTGGACAGTCGAGAGGATATATGGCAACATCAAATCTGACAGCTAGGCTACTGTCATGCGAATGAAATCGCTATGCACAACCTTACTGTATAAATACTGAAGATTTCACAACTAAATAGTCACATATGTGTTATTTATGTTTGTTTGTTTTTTGTGGATTTGTTATCAAAGCAACGAATAAGCATTTTAAATGGACTCCGATAATTCTTCTCACCTCACTCGATATCCACTGTTAAGGATGACCCCAGCTTTCACACCAGCGAGAGTTGTTCCCAGCCCTCAATCACTCATTCAAGAGAACATTTACGCTGTGTAAATTGTTGTTTAATATCACGAAAACACGAAGATATTTGTTAGAAATTGCAGAATAGGGTATTTTACACCATGTAAAATAAAATAAAAAATATATATTTATGATAGATTTTGTAAAAAGTAAACAAGAATTATTGATTTTTGTTTGTAAAATTGCATAATAAATTTTAAATTTCCATATTTAGAATATTTTTTGGTCTGTTCCTCAAATCTGCAATACGCTGTCGGTCATATTAGAACATGTCGTTACGTCACTGATCCAGGCTAAGGATATTAGTATTTGTGTCACTGATTAAGAGAACTAGCTAACGTGCTGTGTTATTTCGAAATTAATTAAAAAAAATATATAAAAATTATAGTGGTTCGTTATCACTCTAGGATTCATTTAAAACAATTTTTAAAAATGGGTAAAACACCCTATTGCAAAATCTCAAACAATTCGACCACAGCAGGTAAACAGTTGGTACACGTCACTATGTGTTATTTTATTTATTTTATTTACACTTTATTGTACTAAAGGTACAAATGGCGGACTTAATTCCATATAGTATTTTCTACCAGCCAACCGGAAAATTTATGGGAGATGCGAGTTTACTATAGTAGGCTAGGATGAAACCTGAAATTGATAAATTTCTTCTTTGTTATGTCTTCCTCTTAGAAATGTTTTTTAACTGAGTTGACTTAAAATAATATCGATATAATAATTATGGCTTCCTTATTAGGTACAAATTTCGAGAGACAGTGTAGTGTGCCACTCATTTTTACTGCAGCCTGGAATCAAATACTCAGTAACTCATAAGGAATGAAATTGGCTATCAGATTGTACCACGTGAGGTAAGTGTTCAACAGTTTTAATTTAATAAGTGTGCTAATATCTGATAGTGATACTAATTTTTATTCTGATTGCATATCAACTCAAGAAGTTGTTTAATTTTTTTTGACATCTGCTCAAGCTATATTTGACAAACATACTAGCTAATTTATAACATAGCGTTAAGATTAGTTAGGTAACACCAGGTAGTTACGAGATTGACCATTCTCATCAACTACCAAGAAATGAGACAGTTAGTTTTAATTGTTTTTGGACTACTGGTAGTCAGTCAGTCCTCAATTATTAAATAATATAGAGCATTAAGTTCGCCTTTGTGCAGTAACATTTAACTTGATAAATATTTTATTTATATTTGAGTTTAAAGTAAACAAATATATCTTATTTTCATTTTGTTCACTTTGTCTTCATTTTTGTATTTAATATTATTTCGGTTGCGATCGTCATGTCGTTTGTGTCATGATTGCTTACAAAGGACTGATAGATCAGTATCACGTTCACCTGAAGAACGGGAACCATCTGAATCATCTAGTCCGTCCTCGTTGCAATCTGAAGTGAGTAGTGTATTGCACCCAGAACACAAAGCTTAGATCATACATCACACTATATACTGCTGCCTAATTATCAATGTTTTTTCCTGGTTGTAATGAATCCAATCGACTCACTATTCCGTCAGCATTGCGGGTATGTCTTTTTTGCGAATACAATTACTATGTACCTCCTGAATGTAGATCTAATAGTCGAAAGTCAAAGTCACCAGCCAGAAAAACCACCATTCCTCCCATTACATCGGTATTGCTGTGCAAATCCTGGAGTGTTCAATTTAGTGCTTCTACAGCTTTTTTTATGCGACATTGTACATTCGTCCCACACTAAAAGTTTGCATTGTCGTAGCATTATACCTCGTGCACTATTTTTGCTAAAGTTGCAGAGCGGCGATTCTTCCTGGGCTAGATTTAGAGGGAGTTTTAAAACAGAATGTGCAGTGCGGCCCCCGCTTAGCAGCGTGGCGGCTATACTGGAGGAAGCTACGGCCACAGAAATGTTTTTATCTTTCCGTACTTACGCTAATAATAAATTTAACGAAAATGTCTTCCTAGTTCCTCCAGGGGCATCTGAAAAGAAAAGTGCACCATTTCCAGATTCAATTTGTCCTAATACTTTGTCAAAAACTCGTTTTTGTTAGGGAAGTAAGCGGGGTACAAATTCGGCTATTTGCTGCTGCAAAGCTGGTATATCGTAGTTTGCTTCACGTATAATTTCATCACTTAGTTCATTTTTGGTTGTTCGCTGAGGGCTTATCATTCCAAAGTCGTTAAATTTTTTGCCTACCATTGCCATTACTTTATCTTCAATTTTTCCAAGTGCTTCATTATAAATGTGTTCATTATATGTCATGTTTGCGTGTGTCTGCTGTAAACTTCGCAAAATATCTTCCGTCATTTACTCTTTATATTTGTCCCACAATTCATGTGCATTAGATATCCCGTAAGATGATATGAGATTTGCATAAAGATCCCTAATTTTGGCTGGTGACTGGCACTGCACAGCTTCCATGGTTTCATCCCAGTGATTATCGTTTTCTAAAAGATGCAGAGCTTCACATGCTTCTCTATAAATTGCGCATTCCTGACCGTTGACAGTTTTAAGGTCTTTATATCCTGTAGGACCCCGAACATGGTGCAGCAGCAATCGTAAACAGAAACATTCAAAATTAGTTACATGGACGGTATACACACAACAAGGGCATCTGATGACTTTACACCGGGCCAATTCGGAACAGGCGCGCCTTGAATACGGCGTTTCCACTCCTTCCTAGATGTGTTCCAAGTATAATAGCGGGGGACTTCAGAAATAACAACGTTTTTGCAAAGGGGTCGGTTTGACAAAGTTGAAAGAAGGCTGTTAGTGTAGTTTTTGGCGGTGATGCAATTCTTTCTTGGAAATTTCTTTCGGTGAAATATACACGCTCTTCATTTTTAGTGCACACCAAGGTGAGTAACTGTTGGATACTTTTCGTGTAAAGGGAAGCCAAGGAGACGCCACGCTGCCTCGTTACTACTGACATAACTCCCTGCTTGAAAGGTCTGTACTTCATTAACGGGATTTGCCTCACCTTCACTCATGAGATTAAATATTGCTTGGTCGCTTCCTTTATTTATGTACTTACTGATATATGATTCTACATTAATGTGGGTATTAAACATTTTACATAGAATGGGCGAATATGAGACAATCCAGCTGTTATCTAAGGTTTCGAACGCTCCAGAGCGAGATTTGATTGTAACTTTCCTGCCACCATCTTTGGGAGCTATGCGTCTGTAAAGGGTAGCCATTGTCATCGTACACTGTTTCTTTTAATAGCTGTTTAGGGAATTTCTTTGTACATTTTCCTTCTTTCATACATGGCGATATTGAATTTCGTGCTCCACATGGACCGTGAATCATTTTGGACGATGGTATCATACAATTCTTTATCTTGCTCAGGATCCGGAATCTGGGAGCTTATTATGTCGTCTATTTCGCTGGGTCGCAACTACTTTTTAAGCCATATTAGTATGTGGGCATGTGGTAATCCTCTTTTTTACCATTCAATTGAAGCACTGCACCTCTCCGAAAATTTTCCCTTTGTTAATTACATACATTAATTTTTGTACTTTTAATCTAAATACTCTAGCAACTAAATCGTGTCTGTCAATACTTTTTTGGCCCGGCATGAGCTCCTCGGTTATTTCTTTCCATGTGGGATTGTAAGTAAAAGTAACAAAATATCAGGTCTTCCGTAAGTTCGTACATAGGCGAATGCGTCCTGTGTGTACTCATGTAGGTAGCGGGGACTGTTAACGAATGATGAGGGCAGAATTACCACTTTACCTAAATCTCTGGGGCTTACATTGGCGTCGCTAGAAACTGCATCTTGTAAATGTATATAATTCTCAACGCGCAGCTTTTTTTTATTTAAAGATATATAATGGAGACGTTCACATTCTACCTTCACATACATTTCTACCAAAAATTGATGAAATAATTGTCTACACCGGACTAAGAGGTTAAAATCATTTTCTCGCAACATCATATGATACGCATAAAAATCCATACATGATACTTTTTTGTTCAGAGTAGGCTCCTTTGTGACCGGGTTAATGATTGGAATTTGAAAATGATAAGTCTCTTGTCCTTTGCAATAAATCAATGGGTATTGCAGAGCGTCATAAAATATGTGTGTATCGGCTACTCGTTGCAACGTATCATCACGTGCTCGCAAGACAATGAGACGTGAAGAAAATTGATCACCACTAATTACGGCTCCTATTTCGTTAACAAAGGTGCATTGTAGCGCTTTTCATGCTCTCCTCGAGGGGTCCGATCTGTGTGAATGACGACTTTATAATCCTCTTCAGGTAGGTTTTCTAAATCAGTTTTAAATGTTTTGACTAAAGTGTTACGTTCATGCTTGATCATGATTTTTGAACACTGTGTCTCTCTCAACTCCCTGGATAAATTGGCAGCGACGGTCTACCTTAATTTCTTCGTCACCCATAAAATATAATTGTAAAAATTTATGCTGTTCGTTTTCAGGTGGAAAAAGTGAACCTATTCTATGATAAATTTGCCCTTGCGCCGTAAATGTAGGCGAAAATCCCGGCATTATTATTTCCCGGTCAACTCCGAAGGACATCATTTGAAAGCATGAGTTATATTTCCGGATCCTGTTTAAAACGCGCCGTGACTCATTAGCATCATATAAAAAGAGTGTTTTCAAAGGTTCTTCTGGTTCCTCATGTAGCGAGAGAGAAACTTTGCCATTGGAACACTACATGCCTGCGGTCTTATCTTTCCATTTTAAAGCGCTGCAGAATCGACACGCCTTGTCCATCAGTCCGATAACACCTAACCTGTGATTTTTATAATCAATCAACGGATCATAATTGAATGCTGCGTCATTAAAAACCGACCAATTGTTTCATTGAAAATTTTGTCGAAGTTCAGCTTGGAGCTGTGCATTTGCATCGCTTCGCGCTTGTGTCTGTTCTGGTGTTCAGGTGCCCTTATATTAGATTGACGTTCAGCTTGCTCAATGAGTCTGTGTTGAGTTTCATCAGGTGTTTCCGGGGCTCTTGAGGCGGCCTGACGTTCCGCTTGTTCGAATAGCCTTTGCTGACTTTGAGCAGGTGTTTCAGTAGCTCTTAAAGTAGGTTAACGCTCTGCCTGTTCAAGACGCCTTTGCTGACTTTGATCAGGTGTTTCAGTAGCTCTTAAAGTAGCTTGACGCTCTGCCTGTTCAAGACGCCTTCGCTGACTTTGATCAGGTGTTTCAGTAGTCAAGAGCTACCCCACGCCCTGACTTTTCAGTATCTCTTAAAGTAGCTTGATGCTCTGCCTGTTCAGGATGCCTTTCCTGACTTTGAGAAGGTGTTTGGGAAGCTCTTAAAGCAGCCTGACGCTCTAACTATTGAAGACGCCTTTGCTGGCGTTGAGAAGTTGTCTCAGATGATTTAAAAGCAGCCTGACGCTCTGCTTGTTCTTGCGACTTTTTACGTTTTCAGTTCAGCATCTTCTAAAGATTCTAGCGATCGAGCTAATCTTTTTGCTTGTCTTTGAGAAGATACTCTTGAAAGGCTGGACTTACTTTTGCGAGGCATTGCGAAGTAACAAAAAACCTATTTATAAAAAAACGTTAAAATACCTAAAAGGAATAAATATTCCTTTTAAATATTATTTAAAATCAAAACAACAAAACCAATTCAAGACACAACACGAATCCGATAACGTTGCCAAAAAAATCGAATCAACTTAAACCAAATCACAAAACAAATCGCAGAAAACCGAAATTGAAAGCAGTAGTCAATATAAATACAACCAACGAAAAAGGAAGTAAGTGTATAGGTACCGTATACACTATCTATACTATTAATATTCATTTTTAAATATTGTTAAACAACCTAAAACAACGAAAACTAATTCACGATTCTAAATAAACAAAATCCAAAATCAAAGCCAAAGCCTAAATATGTATAAAGGAATAACAACCAAATCAACAAAACCGATCCAACAAAATACACAAATCCGGAAATGAAAGCCAATATAAATCCATTCAACCTTAAACAAATCACAAAGCAAATAACAAATATCCGAAATCGAAAGCAGGTAGTCGAATAAGCTACGAAGTAGAAACAATTTAAGCGTATAGGTACCGTATGCACTATAAGTTGACGCGCGGCTCAACGGCGGGAGTTAAGTACATGTCAGGAAACATTTCGTTACCGCGTTTTAAAAACCTAGTAACGACATCTAGCGGAATCAATTTAACTATATATACGTTAGTTAATAATAACTCTCAAAAAACATTTTTTTTATAATTTTGCACAATTTTCTTATTGTGATACCGATTTATTCATAACCGCATATTAGAACTGTATTCATTTCCGTTCAATAAATATTACTAAGGTTTATTAATAGGGCTTACTAAGAACTGTTTCTACCACAGTTAAGTAACAGTTAAGGGTGAAAGCGTGACAGGTGGTGATAGTATTTCTGATCCGTACTTATAATCACGCTTGTAACCCTTGCGGGGAAGGCAGATACTCAACGGATTACTTAATATCGTCTGCGAGGTGATCGCCTATTCTGTGAATTATAATGCACCAAAACGTTTGATGAAAATCAGCTGGTGAATTTTATGTTTCTTATCGCTCTCTTCCCGGTCCTGCGTGGAAAAATACAGATCCATAAATTTTTTGGTAAATGGTAAAATGACATAATAATCCAGATATTCTAACCTTCTGTGTTCGTCCATCGTACCGTCGTCCGTCTTGTAGAATCACGATGGCGCCACCTAGCTGAATTTAATTTTGCAACATATTCGATTTTCCCACGGGAATGATATGTTTTTTCGCTGAAAAAGTAGCCTATATCACTCTACAGCCACCAAACTATCCCCATACAAAAATCATGCCATGCAGACGCTCTGTTGCGACGTGAAAGAAGGACAAACTTGTGCAACATATTCGATTTTATCACGGGAATGAGGCTGTAGAGTGACATAGGCTACTTTTCTCCGCAGAAAACATCTCATTCTTGTAGAATCACGGTGGCGCCACCTTGCTGAATTTAATTTTGCAACATATTAGATTTTCCCACGGATATGAGATGTTTTTCCGCGGAAAAAAGTAGCCTATGTCACTCTACAGCCACCGAACTATCCCCATACCAAAATTCATGCCATACCAATGCTCTGTTGCGACGCGAAAGAAGGACAAACTTTTGCAACATATTCCATTTTCCCACGGGAATAAGATGTTTTTCCGCGGAAAACAGTAGCCTATGTCACTCTACAGCCACCGAACATCCCCATACAAAAATTCTCTTTTGCGTCGTGAAAGAAGGACAAACTTTTGCAACATATTCTATTTTCCCACGGGAATAAGATGTTTTTCCGCGGAAAAAAGTAACCTATGTCACTCTACAGCCACCGAACTATCCCCATACAAAAAATCATGCCATGCCGACGCTCTGTTGCGACGTGAAAGAAGGACAAACAAACAAACACACTTTCGCATTTATAATATTAATATGGATATGGATGTGCCATTTTCTCACTAATTCACCCGATATGGCACTACTATGGCGCATGTATAGCCAGTCCAGTCTGCTCGCAATCATCTTTAGGATACTATTGTTGCTACTCCGCTCCCTGCGCACCAGAGACGCGCACCTCTTACGCATAGTCGCGTAAAAGCAGTTCACTCGCGCTTCCGTGAATATCCCCGATGCACTACAGAAGCGAGGCAGTACCAGCAGCAACCTAAATGCGTTGTTATATTGTAAACCTTTTGAGTATATCTAGCCCACAGGCTGCGCATGTAAAATGACATGCAGAAGGCTCTAAATAGGGCTATTTCAACTTCGTTTGAACAGTGTGCAAACCTACGAGCTATCATCGCTCGCATTCGCTCTTACTGACAACGCCCTCCGTTCACTCTCAATATAATCATCATCTTTAGATGAGGAGTCAGAATATAAATCAAGATATTTATACTTAAACGCTCTTCGTAAAATACTGACATTAACTTCCCGTACCGACCGTTTGGTGATTCTGCGTATAAGGTACGCAACCCTCGTTGACACACTCCCAATCTTTACAACGTTGTTAACGCGAGGCTTGTGAACGACAAATCCAACACCTCAATCACCGTGTCCTCCCCCTCTCTTCGGATGTCGGATAATCTTATAATATTCCAGCGCAACTTGCCTATCTCTTCTTCCAGCTCCAGGATCTTAACTTCAGTCCTCAGGGTGCGTGCGTTGTATGTTGCCAAGTCGAGTAATTTTAGGTGACAATCGAACCTCTACCAGAGATTCTTAGCACCCCCTGCCCCGCCGTTATCATGCTACCCACCGTAGCCAGGAATAGCGGTGCCGCCGTGGACTGGGGGCCGTCTAGTTGTGTTGTTGCTCATATGGGGTATATTGCCATAGTTGGCACGCTTGGCGACCGGGTTGAAAACTGCGGTTTCAGTATTAGAAAGATGATGCTCCCCTCTCCTGCCTGTTTTCCTCTATCGCCTTTTACTACACCCAAGGGAAGATATGGGGTAGTGGATATTCTTAACTGATACATGGCAAATATAAAATAAAAAAATAGTTTTATTTAACAATTATTCTGTTCATTGTTTACCTAGCCATAGGACTAAATCCGAATTAGGAACCCAAAAACAACCCCGATACTTCTTCCTCGGAATACATTATCTTACGGTGAAATAAATCGACATTGATGTTGGATAATGTGTTCGATCGAATAAATCTATGAACAATTTTCATTAATTTACGTCGTTAACTTTCACATTTATTTAATTTATTCACTTATGTACGATAACATAACCAGTGTCGTGGCCTATGTATAAACGCAAATATAATTGTTCATTTTATTTCGACAAAAATAACGTCGAGTAAAATCTATACTCTGTTTACGCACGTCCCGCATTTATAAAAGCAGCGACTGCTTTATTTTTACGTGTTAGAAACAGATGTTAAACAATGATAAAAATTTTACAAATATCATCCCAATGTTTAAATGTAAATACTGACAATTTACGCATAATCGCGCAAGGCCGCTCTTCCATCTACTTTAAAAAATTCGAACCGATTGAAACTTAATGTTACTATTATCCGATTCTCAGTCAGTATATTCGCTGGTTCAATGGCGGTAAACGTATCAATCTTTTATTAAATTGTGTTGCGTTATGTTGCAAAAATGTGGCAGGAAATATTTTTGTTGTCTTTTATGTGTTTGTTAACTGCTTCATTATTTTCTAAAAGTATTTCTCACATTGAACCTAGCAAAATAAAATTTTACTTATTTTTCTTTATATATTACTTTAGCTTTTGCTTAGTGTCCTTAGTACTTTTACCATTTTTATTATTAAGGCCTAAAAGTGTTTCTAATTCTAAGTAAGTATTTATTCTAATTTATTACATCACATTAGAGACTTTCCTATAGAACATCATTTTATATAAAGTTTGTGCATTGCATATGCTGGTAATTTAGAATATGTTCATATATTAAGTATTACAGCCTTTACACGCCCCACATACCTTCGAAATATTTTTAATCATTCATTTTAATAAAAAAAACTAATTTTGATATTTTCAGTGTTTCAGCAAATCTTTAATTGACAAACTCTTTGATAAAAATCAATAAAATTAACACAATTTTATTATTAAAATATTTATATTAGCGTGCGCTTTATTTATGTATGTATGAATGAATGAAATGGAATTTTATAATTCAGTTTCGATTTATTTCTAAACGACCGAATTATCTGAACTTTTTCAGACATATTAAGAACTGACAACAGTACAATATATTCATACCTATGATAATTATTCTTACAAGGTTCATTACAGCTAATACGTGCGTCATTATTAATATACGTTGTCTTAATTTTCTTTAAACCCTAATGTTATTTACATGACATGTTAATATGTATATGAATTTAAAAGTGTAAGGGACTTTAAAAATTCAGGTTTCATTTACTTCCGGACGTTCGAATATTCTGAAGAATCTGTTGTATTGAAAAATTTAGTTGTATAAAACCGGAGCTCCTTTTACTGGAAACGTTGCATCTTTTCAGTTTCATCTTTCAAGATTCATCTTAGTCCTAAGGGGTGACAACGAAAAAGTTTATAGGCCACGGTCTCCAATGATCATCAGGTGGATTGTGCGTTCGTTTGTTAACCCACCGTTATTCTATAAAAAAATGCAGACATCATTGATACAATCTTGCACTTTATCTTATAATAAAATCTTAAGGTTTATTATTTAGCTTCGATTTCCCACCTATTAAAAACAAATGATAATATCTACATGTCTTTTCACAGCTCATGATCAAAATGTGTGAAATTTTCTCAAACTCAACAGTAGTAGATACATAAAACAACAACATAAAATAATAAATAATAATTCTTCATTCTTTTTATATTATATGAAATACGAAATAATAAATTTTTAAATTTTGATTTATCGCCAACGATGAAGTGTCGTATTCCTTATCATATAAATATACAATCTTACGTATTTTTTAACTGTGACTTCGTATGCATAGAACACAAAACATCTTCAGATTTAGGTATAGTAATAGTTTTTATGCAATAAGTTAAGTTATTGAAAAACCACATTAAACATAGTTTTTATCTAGTTGTCTAAAATACGACACATTTTATAAAATTATTTTACGAAATTTAATCGCTTTTAATTTTTCTTATTTTCATTCCCGACATTTCGGATGCTTTGCAACACACATCACTGAGGTGATTGACATCCCGAAGTCAAAATTAACGCTTTAAATTAATATTATAGTCCAATCTACGCAGAATGAGCTTACTACATCTTGAAATCTTGCAGTGGTATACTTTGGTTTAGTTTAATTTTACGAATCACAAGATTCGAAACAGGTGCTAATAACCCAGCTATCTTCTTTGATGAAATATAGATGTTTTTTTTTTTTTTAATTTAAAAAAATTATAAGGTTTTGGGCCGATTCGGTATTGGAACGCGGAACCTTATGATCAGCAGTCGCGTTAGCAACCATTAGACCAATAACGCAGTAAATTTAAACGGCACACACCAGTTATAAACTAAGATTATGCTAGTGAAAAAACTAGGTCGTAGTCATAAAATCATTGTATTGTTATCGGGAAAAAAATTCAGTTTAATTAGATATTTGGGCTAGCATCTGCAATAAACTTACAAAAACATATGCATACGTACAAAATTCAGTAATCAACGTCAGGACTAAAACCCGTTGTAAAGTTACTTCTACATATTTCAAGTTAGACTGTTAGGGAATTCCATAGGGCATTAAGTCCGCCCTTTATATATGGGGCATAAAAACAAGACACAACCAGACCAAATAAATAATCTATCACTCAATGTTTTTTAATAACTGCCTTAATAATTTTAATTCCCGACCTATGGGGGACTGAGGTGATTGACGTTACGATGTCAAAGTTAACCCGGGATACCTTCAGCTTTTAATTATTATTTTTAGCCCAATCCACGCAGAATGAGCTTAGTACACCTTGAAATGTTGCAGTGGTATGCTTGAGTTTTGAACCCCTGCGACGAGAGTACGTGTTTCACTGAAACCTCTAATTTGTAAACCGTACTCTTGGTCGCCGAGAAACTCACTTAATTATTTATTTACTTATGCATAATACATGAACGCGCACAGGAAAGCAGGCCCAATGTCACAGAGCATTCGCTACCAACCTAAATCCAGGTCAATAAAAAGAAGTAGTAAAAAATTTAAATAGCATCTGCAATAAACTTCAAACAATGCATTCTACAAAATTCGTAATCACGTCAGGACTAAAACGGAGAACCTTACAGTCTTTAATAATACTGAATCTAAAAATCCTTTAGACAGAAACACAGCAAAGCAAGCATTAATACTTGATAGCAGAAATGGGCAGAGGTAGAAGAGGAGTCATACCACCGAGAAAGATTCATGGACATATTATGACATATGACGAAATTACTTAACGAGTACTAGATATCTATAGATATAAATAAAACTGAAGTGTATGACTGTAATGTCAAAATAACAGCCTTATATCGAGCTCAGGAGGTGATTATTTGCGTGCCATCATGACATCGTGAACATCCATTTGTAAAAATATAATCCAGAGCTTTTCTACTGAACCATAATATTTCGCTTATGACAGATTCAGTGCGTCTATTTTGAAACATGTAACAAAACTGTATGACCTAAAATGGGAGCTACGTAGAGGCGAAATATTAGCTGAGGAACGTGGAGCCATCATTGTTTCAAACCATCGATCATCTCTCGATATTTTAGGTACGTTATTGATAAAAAGTTATAATATTATAATTAATCTAAGGCTTTATTAACACTCACCACTAGGTTGGATTGTGGTCAAACAATGACTATACTAACTGATGATTAGTTTAAGAATAACTTCAATGATTGAAGGCATACATTAGCAAGAGTCGATTGCAACCATCCTAACCAGACATTTCACCATCGAAATTGAATAATGAAAATTCTGGCACATTGAACGATCTCAATTATATTTCACTCAAACCTAAAATATTTGTAAATATTAAGTACGACTGAACTACTAACCTCACAGAACACCTAATACAGATGTAAGGTTTTCTGTGACTAACTTATACCACAAAGTCGTAACATCTTTCCCAAGAAAATATCTTAAACACATCATTTTCATTTTTTTCAGGACTGTTTAACATCTGGGAATTGGTTGATAAATTAACAGTCATTGCTAAAAAATCCAAACGGAAAGGCATAAAATTAATGTATGCCTTTCCGTTTGGATTGTTGGCATACCTTTCTGGAATCGTATTTATAGATAGAAAGAACTCTAAACACGCATATGAGCAACTTAAAATAACGACAGACGTTATGGTGAAAGAAAAGGTTTGTAAATACATATTTATATTCTAAAGATATAATATTACTATAATGAAAATTGAAGGTCAAACTCACTTACAGTCCATCTAATGGTAAGTGGTTACTGCAGCCCATTATCACCGCCAACTTCAAACAAAGAAGGCTACAAAAATTTGTTGTTACCTCTTAGTGGAACACAGTAGTGCAAACATTAACGCTTCGTAGCAGAGATAGGAAGGCAAAAAAGAGTCATACAACCGAGAAAGGTTCATGAACATGCGACAAGTTTACTTAACGCTGCCGCGTGTAGCCAGTGGTGAGATTCGTGGTCTCTTGCTGCTGGTTAGATGGTAAGGTAGGCGGAGACAGATTAAAGACAGCGCCCTAGGCTTGAACTTCCACGGCGCCCTCTGACAGACATACATTATAAATTATTACTACTCATTCTGCAAATTAAATTATGTTGTGACTTTCGCCTTGTAAGGAAAAAGAGAGATCTCCCGCTGGTCATGGTGTTCAGCCCAGAGATCGGCCAATGTTCCGTGTTGTACCTATAAATTAATAAAATGTTGTAATGAATTGCACCCCTCTTAACGCGAAGTGTTATTTGGTAGTATTTTATTCACGAAATGTCAAGGTCACGCAATTTTGTGTGTGGATTTTGTATGTGGCCACGATAATTCTCGAAAAAACTGACGTATCGAGATCGGGTTTTTAATTAGCTTAAGAACTACTTCAACTGGTCCCCTTTTTCGTCTCAGTAGCCTAGTATTCGTAGTTTGTAAATAAAATTATTTTCAACTTTAATAAGTTTTATTGCTTTAAAAGTTTAAAGACCTTTTCATACAACAAATGTACAATACAGCCTATATCGATTTTATGCTTTGTGTAATCGATTTATTTCTCTAAACATTATTAATATTTTTATCTATTAAAATAATAAAGCGTTAAATTTAAAACACGTAAATAATATATTTTATAAGTCAGGAATTCAATGCATATTTATCATCAAAAATCAAACCCGCATGAAGCGTGCACTTTTGAAATTTGTAAACTATTTATACACAAAGTAATACATATGGCGTATTAAATGCTATAGGGTATTCTCTTCCAGTGAACTATTTAGCTAAACAGTGATTGACATATAAGGGGTACAGCAGTAATCAAAATAGAAAGGGATGACAATAACTAAAATTTCATCTACCTATTACATATAAATATTGTCCATGTCAGATCTAATATGAAATATATATGAAAGTACGAGCTATATTAATTTACTTGCAACGATATAGTCAACTTGCAACGATACTTTACATACTTACAGACTCTATTTTTCAAAACAAACTGATTGGAGCTTTTATAATGTCAAGAAGGATGTCGTTCCAGAGTCTAATTGCCGTGAGGGTGAAAGAGTGAGATAATTAACCATTATTGTGTAAAGGATTGAGAAACTTAAGATAACCCGATGAACGGAGAGAACAGTTATGAGAATCTCCCAGTTATTGAAATTTGGATTTCAAATACTCGAAAGCACATGGATCGTTCAGAATTGTGAAAAAGTGCATATTATTCTAACATATCTGCGCAGACATGGTCGTATTTACGAAGAAATATATCTGATGTTGTTGTTAAGCAGACGATCCAATGTATTAAGATAATGTTTAGACAACATTTATCGACATAATCGATAATAATTGTCGGAATAAGTAACAGGACCAATAGGATCGTAGTAATAATGTTTTTTATCGATATAGAGCTCGCAATATTACACTATATATTTGTTCCATATTGCCTAATCATCAACCCATAGATCAAGATACTATACATGGGAGCAAATGGTATGATTTTATTACTAAACAAGTAATGGTAAGGTGGAAAAATCTAACTTAGACAATAATCTTGGGCTACCTAAAATTATCGATTGGTATAGACGGGTTCACGTTTGTGCCATACACAGTGGACCATTCAAAGATGTATTTCAAATCATAATTTAATATTGAGATACCCCTCGAAGATAGCGCTGAAGCTGCAATGAAATCTTGAAATCCTTTTTCATGTATTTGTTGCTAATAAAAGGAATAATAGCCTTGGTCTTGTTAGGCCCAGCATCTCGCGTCTGTACACGTGTTACGTAATTAGTATTAATCTCCAATGCGGGATTAGTTATTTTAAATTCTAATTTAGTTACAATGTCAGTTTCTCTCCAGTTTTAAATGGTTCTCCCTTCGTTTCGACGTTATTTAATCAAATCCAATGATGTTTTCTCATTAAATTCTGCTTCCATATTAATTATCTGTGCCTTAAGAGACGATACTTTTAGCTCAGCATTTTCGAGTGCTTAAATTATTTTTTGAAATCTATCAGTAGTTGAGGTTTCCACTTGCTCAAATAACTGCAAATCATCGGCATACAGATGGTAATAGCACATGAGATTTAATGTGAGGAGATTGATAAAAATGGAAAAAGAAGAGGAGAGATAATAATTGAATCTAGTTGGTATTATCTTTCCTCTTCTGTTTTCCGTTTTTATCAATTTCATCACTAGTGGACACTTGATACCAGTCAGATAGTTTATGTTCAGTACGCAAGGCCTATTGGTGCCCTCAAAGATATGAAGAGAGCCATTCCTGAACTGAAGACTAGATATTCAAATGAGAAAGAAGAGCTAATAAAACATCATAATCAACAGAACAACAGTTACAAAAATCTCTTAAGTTGCGAACGGCCAATATGGCTTTTTCCGTCTCCGAATGGATATCTTCCGTCACGAATGACCAGGGCGGAAACCCGACCGATGAGAGCAAAGAATATTCTTTGAGAAAACAAAATAAGAAATCTGTTTATGAGCAACTTTTCGGAAACTTAGAAAGAAAAATGAGGATAGAAAAATTAACTAAAATTAGATATAGTGCTGCAGTCGGTGTAGGTATGGGAGTAACAAAGGCTTTACGCCAGAGAGTTGGAAAAGCACCATTTGTAAACGAGAAGTTATTGATTGAGTTGTCATAGTTAAAATAGTCTCCATCACGTGCAAAACAATTACCCTACTCACATCATCACAGCCAATGCCTTTCGATTTAATAAAATAAAGTGCTTAGCGTATCTGGTCTTCGTCTACAAGAGAACAAGTGAAAGTTTCATGAGAAAAAGGAGGCATGAAAGATATGAATGATAGTATTAGGAGCATTAACAGGCAACCGGTTACAACGTTTGTGATTTCAACATAGTTGACTAAGTTTGCCACTAGCGGGTTACAATAGGTTTCGGCGTTATCAATGTAATACCATGATACATTTCGTTGAAGTATTCGGAGAGAAAATTCACCGTATCTGCGTAAATTGGAATTTCATTGATACCACCGAAGCTCTGGTAGCTTTCCGGATGAAATTATTTTGAATTTTTTGGAGCTCATATAGGGGAATTCTATAAGTACGTGTGAGTTAAGCATACATTTGCGTGGAACTTGATAGGCCTAACGCAAGTTTATAGACGAGAAGTTCGCGTATTAACGACAGTTTGCTCTACCTTTTTACTTGAGGATGAAGAATGCTAACTCTGTGTGTTAAAACAAAGCAATTATTTATATGCCAGAGTACTTCGCAATTTTAGTAGCGTGATTAAGGCTTCTATGATTTTCGCAACGATAGCACCGCCACAGCATAGTTTATTTACAAACTACTTACGCAGGCGAGATACGTGTACGCTTAATAAGTGGGCGTGAATAAGAATGTGATAAGAGTGAATAAATCAAGAGCAATATAGTGTGAAACATCTATCCTATCCCCAAATTGTTGAAATTTCGGTCAACTATTTCTATATAAAAATATTATTTATATAATCACATTTGGTAAAAAGTATGTGTCTACCTCATTTACTTCATCTGAGTTGTCTACATTTTTATTTTGTGAAATTGTCAATAACATCGTCATTGTTTAAAGACGTAGCGATAAGTTTGATTCAACATTGAGATCAGTGTTAAATATCGCTAACGAATTTAATCTATTATCTGTATTTTATCTGTGGTTGAGCGAAGATAACTTAATCGTTAATCGTAAATCATAATCGTTAACATTATCAAAAATCACGAAGAAATAATATGTTTAACATATAAATTCCAATTATTTCGAGAACATCATATAAGGTCAACTCGCACTACCGCAACGCCTAAAATTCTCTCCAGCTCTCTCATCGACTTAGAAATGAGGAGAGGCATTTTTCTGGATGAAAGCCTTCATCAAGAAAAGTCTTTATGTGGTAGAGTCATTCTGCAACTATATTAGTAATAAAGTCGTAGCAGGAATGGATCGGCTCGACCGAGAAAGGATGATAATCTCACAGAATATCAGTGTAAAATAACAGCTTAACACTGCTTTTCGTATGGCGAGTGTAGAGATCCGGAGACCCTTGTTACTGGAAACGAGGTATTCCACCTTAGTTCTCACGGGTGCAATGGCATCAGCATTTTGATTCGTAATCAAGAATAGATGTGGATATCTTTGGGACACAGCGACCAATTACCATCAGGTGATCTATGCGCTCGATTGTCACACTTATCCTTAAAAACAGAGTATATAAATATGATCATTAACATCCATAGAAATGTCGTAATTTAATTTTACTTTTTAATTTAAATTCATCATTGGTAATAATACCCTATTCATCGCCACGGCTGTTCATGAACGGATTTGTAAAATACATCTTAACGAAGGGATCAACAATTCGATCTCAATGTAATCAATATTCCCTTAACCGAAACAATGATGATTTAAATTGGTATTCTCAGACTATGAAAATGCTTTTCTTGATAAAGCTGAACTATTTATGGGAAAATGCTTTCTTATGTAATAAAAATATTGTAAAAATTAAAAAATTTAATTATAAAAATATCGCCGGACAATATATATCCGGATATTATGCCTAACAGCTCTGACAACTTTTTGAACTGAAATTCAAAACTTTTGAGATTAAGAGTTGTACACGCTGATTTTTTTTAAATTTGAATTAAAAGTTTTCGGAGCTTTGAATTAGCATACGAGTCGGACGAATCATATATACAAATAAATAAACATACTATACATTACCATCCATGGGTCATTATTATATAAAGTTTTGAGTAATCCGTATCGTTGAATAAAATTAATGCATACAGTATTAACTTATTATGTACATAGGTAAAAACATTTCGCTTAAAATTTTTAATTTAATTTTGTTTTTACTTTTAGACGAAGATCTGGGTGTTTCCTGAAGGTACGCGTAACAAACATTGCACAAGTTTTTTGCCTTTTAAAAAAGGTGCATTCAATATGGCTATTGCTGCTCAAGTCCCAGTCATACCTGTTGTTTTCTCACCGTACTATTTTATAAATTATGAAAAAAGTATTTTTAATAAAGGTAAGACAAAAAAAATGTTCTTTAGTAATAATATAATAGACATGATATTGCAACGTCGGTCTCCTTAAGGTCGCTGCTAAGTACTACTGCTATGTAGAACTCTTAAATAATGCGTCAAAAAGTTTGCAATTCTTATTAAAGTTGCCTATACAACTGGTGAAATCAGAGCGGATACCCGCACACTGCTAATATAAGCAGTGAGCTTATCTAGAAATTGAGTAAGGTACTTTTGAATTTAATCGGTCATCAGAACCTCGCCCGTCAATCCAAAAAAGACCACCTTCAATGAGATTGACATTTGGTAAAATGGTTATCACGTTTCCCCTTATATCTCATTAATAGACTCTTATTAATGAGATATAAGGGTTATATTGCGATCTCAAATTGTTGCGATTGAAAAAAATCCGAGGACTTACGAAAATGTTAAATTGTAATTTGTAACTATGCGAGAAAATGGTTCAATTGAAGGTTTTTCGTCGCTTCTAAACTGACTTTCAACAAGGACTTTGTAATGATTGATTTTAAAAATATTTCAACTTTGACCATTTCACAACTGGAGAGGTTCAGTTCATTATGGGCCGATAAACAATAAAGAGGAATGACACGCCTAATAAAGCTTTAGAGTTTAGAGGTGTATTTAGCGTATATTTGCAATTATTTGAAATTATTTTACAATTATTAACATCTCTCCTCAATTTTGCTATAGTGTAATATACAATATTTTAAACAGATTCGCTTTACATTGATTCTAAAATCCATCTAAATTAATGGCTTTATACATAGCTTATATGTTTGTTTTAAGGACGACTAATGAATATACACACTTACTTACTATCAGATTGTTAAGTGAATGAATGAAGTGTTATTTTCAATTGGGACACAAAAATGAAAATGAGTTGAATGTGTATTACAGTTTCTGAGTCAATTTTTCTAAAATAACAATCTCTGTTTCAGGTCATATTGTCATTCAATGTTTGGATCCTATACCTACGAAAGGATTAACCCTAGACGATGTCGAGAAGCTTACAAACCAGGTGCGAGAAAAAATGGAAACTGTCTACAAAGATTTATGCCAAGAAGTAACAGCTAATTTACCATCAGACTATCCACATACAAGAATGGGTCACTAACTACTTATCTAAGAATTGTTAACTAGATAATTACAATGTACGTCTCATATCATTCACATAAAAAATTACCCACATACCACAGAGCAAATAGAAAACGTTCTAACTGTGTAGTTACTAACATATTCCATAATTAGTGTTCATATAAGCAGAAAGAAGTAACAAAAAAAAATTATATCAAATTTCCAATTGAGATGTAATATTCAAATGAAACTTATTTCGATATTTTAGATTTTGAACTTTTTTTCAGAGTTACTGGTAGTCTGCCAAAAGTAAAAAGTCACACTATAAAAAATTATAAAAAAACTATATACGTCCAACAGCTGGGCACATGTTTCTTCTCATTTCTAAGAGTATCGTGGAGCAATTAGTAACGCTGCGCCAGTGTATATACAGAATGGGTCCCACATATATGCAATAAATGAAACCATATACTTGTTATCGCCTTTGGTGACGATATACAAAAAAATGAACGTAATCGGTCCAGTAATTAGGTCAGAAAGTAGAGTTTTAATTTTAAGCAAATTTGAACACTATAGAATTGGGTCACTAAGTAAATGGTTCAATGAACTTGAATCCTTGAAAATTAAAAAGCGACGTTGCCACGCAGTGCAAACTATTGGTATTGCGACATATCGACAGCGGTGTCTTTTGTCGGCGTGCCACCCGTGTGCAACGTTGTCACTCTTCCAAGGGGTCAAGGCACGTTGTCTAAACAGAGTGTTCACTTTTACTGAATTTATTTTAATATTTATTTTGTTTGAAAATTTCACTTTTTTATTTTACGGGTTTTAATTTAATATTTAATTTTTCTACACTTCTACGGACTAGTATTACTTGTGGTTTCATTTATTGCATATATGTGGGACCCATTCTGTATAAGGACTTCACGTAGTAAAGCTATGTTGCAGCTCCTTCATTGTTGTAACAAGAATGGGTCGGGCGACCGGGGAAGGACTCACAGAGAACCGACGTGAAATAGCAGCTTAATGGTATTGTCAGCGTTTCGTATGGTGAGTGGTCACAGGCGTCAGGAGAGACAATGCATCTGTTTTTTTATTCCTAATCGATAATAAATGTAGTTGTCTATGTCACAGCATCCACTTACTATCAGGTAGACTGTGTACTCATTAATTTGCTACCCTTATTCTATAGAAATACATGTCCTTGTAATATGTTTGTCTCCCAGACATGCAAGTTTCATGTTCAACATTCTAACGATGTTTTGCTTCACAGCCTTGTAGTTGTAAATCAGTGCTTAAAATTGTAACAAACAACTGCTGGCAGCGATCGAACACGGATTATTCACGGATTATATAACGTACCTTCTGTAAAATTTACGACGAGCACTTAGCCTTTGAGCTACTAGGCTACTGCGACTGACAAAAAAAATAGATTTTAATAGTTTACAAAAGAGAGAAGAATAAGATGAAATTAAGTTTGATGTAAATAAACAAATTAACAAAAATGAGTTTAACACTATTATGGTCGCCAGACACGGTCAGTTCAAATGATTACTCCAACTATTCAGTTCAAACTAGGACTGTTGATATTTTTTAAAATATCGGATTTTCGATATATCGATAATTTTAAATTGATCAATATCGGAGTTTTATATATAAGTTTATTTAGTTTCTTTTTTTTTCATGAACTGACCGTGTTTGTTGTCCATTAGAATCAGAAAAAACTATGTCTATTGGGTCGGGTGTGATATCCCTTGCGATAAAAATAAAATTACTTTGCCTTAGAAAACTCATGTATTTTTATTTTTCTTTCTATATGTAGACCAAAATCAGGTCATCTTAGTTTTTAGGTAATTTTAGATATTTTAAATTCCAGCAAAATAAAAGTTGCATATTTTCTGTGCATATACTTAGTCCGAATTCAAAACTCATGATAACGTAAGGTTAAGTTCTGAAAAGAACAGATAAACATTCTAACCAGTAGTGCTTAATAAAAACACATATCTATTATGAGCTCCA
The DNA here is from genome assembly GCA_907164705.1 of Parnassius apollo. NCBI lineage: Eukaryota > Metazoa > Arthropoda > Insecta > Lepidoptera > Papilionidae > Parnassius > Parnassius apollo. The sequence continues at coordinate 11,491,979 of CAJQZP010001125.1, forward strand.
AATTAAGAAAGTGCCGATTCCGTTTACTGGTAAAAGAAAGACCTCTGTACTGTGTAAAGCGTTGGTTCTGCAACTTTACGACTATGGGCAAGACTTTGTGCTATTGTAACCAACCTAGTAAGCTGCAGTTTTTCTATAAGCTTAGACGATTTATTCTGACAGCTGACACCCTTGTTTCGTGCTGAACGAAAAGATGCAATGGCGTCGTGTCCAACATGTCCTCCATGGCCGCAGTAAGTGTTGTATCATGGCCCCAGTAGCGGTCAAGCACGCCTGTCTCTGGTATATTCAAGCTTATTCCTCGTCATGACTAGATTTGTTTTTTTTTTCATCACAGTAGTGCACATAAGCACAGAACTATTTTCTGATGCCCAAGCGTCTGACTATCACCCTCTTGCACTACCTGAATGTGAAACTCGCTTCGTTAATTTTATAATCTAAGATGTAACTAACCTACATTGGTGTCTAAAATAATACCAAACTATACGCACTATTTTGTTGCATGTTACTTTTCAAATTTGGAATCAAGCCATTGAATATTGCATACTTTAGGACACCATAAAAGCTAGATAATGATAAGAAACTTCGTAAATAGAAGAACTATACATACATTGAGCTATTGCAGAAACAGATCAAGTGGCTCTTAAAGAAAGAGAAAGGGAAGATAGAATAATGTATCATTTTATAGAGCCATGCTGTAGTTATATTAGTAGTATAAATGTAGCACAAATGGATCGCCTCGACCGGGGAAGTACCACGCTTCCATGGAATACCAGCGTAAAAAGGGCCTATATTATATACTACCTCAAATTACTTAGCACGATCCTCCGTTATGCGGAAAATATTGCAACATTAATTTTGAAACAAATATATGGTAAAGTTGAGGGTTAATTTTCTATATTAGACGAAAACTCGAATCCTTAAAAATTTCTCCATACAAAAAAAATCCAGAGTTACCTCCAAACCGAACAATATACCGCTGGTATTCACAAAATACTTTAAATTAGATCATGAAACTTTGCATACTAACTGATCTAACTATAAAGCAGGACTTACTTTTTTTTTAATTACCGTTATTTGCACTGTAAAAAGAAATTACCTAAACTATCGACGTCCTGAAGCTTATCGACGTGCTGAAGATTTATGCATTTGAGGCACTCTAAAGTAAATAGATTTAACCCATAAATAAAATATACTTTCATCAGTAAAAGACATCGCATTACTCATTTCGTACATAATCAATAATGATTGTTAGAAAAAGTAACGGGACAAATAGGATCTTAGAATTGGTGGGAAAAATGGAGAATTGACGAGTACGTTTATCTGGGACAAATAGTCCGACTAGGTAAGTCCAACTTCGACCGAGAGGTCAATCGACGGATTCAACTCGGCTGGGCAGCGTCCGGGAAATTACGTCGCAACTTCTCGTCAGTTATACCTCAAAACCTGAAAACTAAGTTGTAGAACCAGTGTGTGTTGCCAGTGATGACTTACGGAACCGAGACGTGGTCCTTCACTGCTGGCCGTATGAGGACGCTCAAAGTTGCTCAGCGAGCTATGGAGAGGGCTATGCTCGGAGTTTCTCTGCGTGATAAACTTAGAAATGAGGATATCCGCAGTAGAACCAGAGGGACCGACATAGCCCAACGGATTATTAAGCTGAAGTGGCAATGGGCCGGCCATATAGTTCGAAGAACCGACGACCGTTGGGGAAAAAAGGTTCTCGAGTGGCAGCCTCGTACCAGTAGGCGAAGTGTAGGGCGATCCCCCACTAGATGGTGTGACGACCTGGTAAGACATGCAGGAAGTCGATGGATGCAGGTGGCTCAGGACCGTGCTTTGTGGCATACCTTGGGGGAGGCCTATGTTCAGCAGTGGACTTGTGACGGGCTGTAATGATGATGATGATTGGTGGGAATAATGTTTTTCAATGGATATAGAGTCCGAAAACTTTCAATATATGTTTGTTCCATGTTGCTTAATCATCAATCTATATACCAAGGTTCGTTAAATGGAAGAGAATGGTATGCATAGGTATAGACATTATTACTAAACAATTAATGGTAAGGTGGAAAAATGTAATTTAGACAATAATCTTAGGCTACCTAAAATTATCATATGGTATAGACGGGTTCACGTTTGTGCCATACACAGTGGACTATTCAGAGATGTATTTTAAGTCATAATTTAATATTCAAATACCACTCGAAGATAGCGCAGAAGCTGCAATGAAATCTTTTTTCATGTATTTCTTGATAAAAAAGGAATAATAGGCTTGGGCTTGTTAGGCCCAGCATCTCGCATCTGGACACGTTTTTTTTATAGAAGAGGGGGCAAACGAGCGGATGCGGCTCACCTGATGTTAAGCGACTACCGTCGCCCATAAACAACTGTAACACCAGGGGAATTGCAGGTGCGTTGCCGGTCTTTTAGAAAGGAGTAAACTCTTTTCTTGAAGGTCCCTAAGTCGTATCGGTCCGGAAAAATCGCCGGTGGTAAACTATTCCACAGAGAGGTCGTACGCGGAAGAAAACTCCTTCTGAAACGTACAATGGTGGACCGCCAAGCATCCAAATGGTGTGGATGGTATCGGGACGTATGCCGCGTAGTGCGTTCATGAAATTTCGCGGCTGGGATTAATCCGAACAATTCCTCAGAGCACTCCTCATGGTATATGCGAAAGAAAATGCAAAGAGATGCAACATCTCTTCGCAGCGCCAGTGAATCGAGCCGATCAGAAAGCACTCGGTCGTCGACGATTCGAGCCGCTCTGCGCTGAAAGCCGCTCTGCGCTGAAAACCGCTCTGCACTGGAAAACACGTGTTACATAATTAGTATTAATCTTTAATACATGATTATTTATTTTAAATCCTAATTCAGTTACAATGTCAAACAGATTCTATTCAGTTTTAAATGGTACTCCCTTCGTTTCGACGTTATTTGATCGAAGCCAATGATCTTTTTCAGTAATTTCTGTTTCCATCTTAATTATCTGTGCCTTAGAAGACGATATTTTTAGCTCAGCATTTTCGACTGCTTAAAGTCTTTTTTGAAAGCTATATCAGTAGTTGAGGTTTCCACTTGCTCAAGTAACTGCAAATCATCGGCATACAGATGGTAATAGCACATGAGATTTAATGTGAGGAGATTGATAAAAATGGAAAAAGAAGAGGAGAGATAATAATTGAATTTAGTTGGTATTATCTTTCCTCTTCTGTTTTCCATTTTTATCAATTCATCAAAACATCATAATCAACAGAACAACAGTTACAAAAATATCTAAAAAAAGTTGCGAACAGCCAATATGGCTTTTTCCGTCTCCGCATGGATATCTTCCGTCACGAATGACCAGGGCGGAAACACGAGAGATGAAAGCAAAGAATATTCTTTGAGAAATCAAAATAAGAAATCTGTTTATGAGCAACAGTTTCCGGAACGTTAGAAAGAAAAATCAGAAATTGGTCTAAAATTAGATATAGCGCTGCAATCGGTGTAGGAATAGGAGTAACAAAGGCTTTACGCCAGAGAGTTGGGAAAGCACCATTTGTAAACGAGAAGTTATTGATGAGTTATCATGGGTAAAACAGTCTCCAACACGTACAAAACAATTACCCTACTCACATCATCACAACCAATGGCTTTCGATTTAATAAAAGAAAGTGCTTAGCGTATCTGGTCTTCGTCTACAAGAGAACAAGTGAAAGTTTCATGAGAAAGAGGAGGCATGGAAGATATAAATGATAACATTAGGAGCATTAACACGAAACCGGTTGCAACGTTTGCGATTGGAACATAGTTGACTAAGTTTGCCACTAGCGGGTTAGAATAGGTTTCGGCGCTATCAATGTAATACCATGATACATCTCGTTGAAGTATTCGGAGAGGAAATTCACAGTGTCTGTGTAAATTGGAATTTCGTTGATACCACCGAAGCTCTGGTGGCTTTGCGGCTGAAATTATTTTGAATTATTTTTTCGGAGCTCGTATAGGGGAATTCTATAAGTACGTGTGATATAAGTATACATCTGCGTGAGACATGATAGGTCTAACGCAAGTTTATAGGCGTGAAGTTCGCGTATTAACGACAGTTTGCTCTAACTTTTTACATGAGGATGAAGAATGCTAACACTGTGTGTTAAAACAAAGCAATTCTTTATATGCCAGAGTACTTCGGAATTTTAGTAGCGTGATTTAGGCTTCTATGAGTTTCGCAACGATAGCACCGCCGTAGCATAATTTATTTACAAACTAATTACGCAGGCGAGATACGTGTACGCTTAATAGGTGGGCGTGAATGAGAATGTGATAAGAGTGAAGAAATCAAGAGGAATGGATTGGGGAATATCTATCCTTCCCGCAAATTGTTGAAATTTCGGTCAACTATTTACATATAAAAAATATTATTTATATAATCACATTTGTTAAAAAAGTATGTGTCATCATTTACTTCATCTGAGTTGTATACATTTTTATTTTGTGAAATTGTCAATAACATCGTCATTGTTTAAAGACGTAGCGATAAGTTTGATTCATTACATTGAGATCAAATTGTTGATCTCTTCGTTATGATGTATGTTAAATATCGTTAACGAATTTAATTTATTATCTGTATTTTATCTGTGATTGAGCAAAGATAACTTAATCATTAATCATAAATCATAATCGTTAACATTATCAAAAATCACGAAGACGTATATTTAACATTTAAATTCCAATTATTTTGAGAACGTGGTGCGCCTTAAATTCTTTCCAGCTCTATATTCAAAAATCACGAAGAAATATATTTAACATATAAATTCCAATTATTTGGAGAACGTGGTACGCTTTAAATTCTTTACAGCTCTATAATCGACTAAGAAATGAGGAGAGGCACGTTTCTGGAAGAAAGCCGTCATCAATAAAATATTTTACGTGGTAGAGTAGCTCGAATGGATCGGCTCGACCGGGTAAGGATGATACTCTCACAGAATACCAGTGTTAAATAGCAAATTAACGCTGCTTTTCGTATGGTGAGTGTAAAGAACCGGATACCCTTGTTACTGGAAACGAAGCATTTGTTCTTAGTCCTCACGAGTGCAATAATATTAGCATTGTGATTCGTAATCAGGAATAGATATCTTTGGGGTATTGCAACCAATTACCATAACATAGTAAATAGTAGAGTACATAATATAATCACTAACGCCCATAGAAATGTCGTAATTTAATTTAACTTTTTAATTATAATTCGTCATTGTTAATAATACCCCATTCATCGCCACGGCTGTTCATGAACGACTTTGTGAAATACATCATAACGAAGAGATCAACAATTTGATCTCAATGTAATTCATATTCCCATAACCGAAACAATGAGTGTTTAATTTGGAATTCTCGGACGATGAGAATGCTTTTTTTGATAAGGCTGAATTTATGGAAAAATGCTTTCTTATGTAATAAAAATATTGTAAGAATTAAAACTTTTAATTAATCAAAAATATCGCCGGACAAAATATATCCGGATAGGCCTAACAGCTCTGACAACTTTTTGAGGTGCAATTCAAACTTAGAAATTTTGAAATTTAAACTAAAAGTTTTCGGGGCTTTGAATTAGCATACGAAACGGACGAATCATATATACAAAAGATAAACATAAAATCATTACTATTCATGGGTCATTATTATATAAAATTTTCAGTAGTCAGTGTCGTTGAATAAAATTATTACTTAGAGTATTAACTTATGTACATAGGTAAAAACATTTTGCTTCAAATTTTTAATTTAAATTTGTTTTTGCTTTTAGACGAAGATCTGGTTGTTTCCTGATGGTACGTGTAATAAAGATTGCACAAGTTTTTTGCCTTTTAAAAAAGGTGCATTCAATATGGCTATTGCTGCTCAAGTCCCAGTCATACCTGTTGTTTTCTCACCGTACTATTTTATAAATTATGAAAAAAGTATTTTTAATAAAGGTAAGGCAAAAAATGTTCTTTAGTAATAATATAATAGACATGATATTGCAACGTCGGTCTCCTTAAGGCCACTGCTAAGTACTACTGATATGTAGAACTTTTAAATAGTGCGTCAAAAAGTTTGCAATTCTTATTAAAGTTGCCTATTCAACTGGTGAAATCAGAGCGGATACCCGCACACTGCTAATGTGCTCACCGTTTATCTAGAATTTGAGTAAGGTACTTTTGAATTTAATCGGTCATCAGAACCTCGTCCGTCAATCCAAAAAAGGACCACCTTCAATGAGATTGACATTTGGTAAAATGGTTATCACGTTTCCCCTTATATTTCATTAATAGACTCTTATTAATGAAATATAAGGGTTATATTACATTCAGTGACATCTGGTACTGCGATCTCAAATTGTTGCGATTGAAAAAAATCCGAGGACTTACGAAAATGTTAAATTGTAATTTGTAACTAATGCGAGATTCCATTTGGAAGTTTTTCGTCACTTCCAAACCGACTTTCAACAAACCTTTGTAATGACAGATTTTAAATAACAATATTTCAACTTTGACCATTCCACAACTGTAGAGGTTCAGTTCATTATGTGCCGATAGTTAACAAAGAAAAATGGCAAGTCTAATAAAGCTTTGGAGTTTAGAGGTGTATCTTTTTGAAATTATTGAAATTATTTTGCAATTATTAACATCTCTTCTCAATTTTCCTTATACTATATAATATTTAAACAGATTCGCTTTACATTGATTCCAAATTCCGTCTAAAATAATGTCTTTATACATAGCTTATATGTTTGTTCTAAGGACAACTAACGAATATACACACTTACTTACTATCAGATTGTTAAGTGAAGTGTTGTTTAAGTGAATGAAGTGTTATTTTCAATTGGGACACAAAAATGAAAATGAGTTGAATATGTATTACAGTTTCTTAGTCAATTTTTCTTAAAATAACAATCTCTGTTTCAGGTCATATTGTCATTCAATGTTTGGATCCTATACCTACCAAAGGATTAAACCTAGACGATGTGGAGAAGCTTACAAACCAGGTGCGAGAAAAAATGGTGACTGTCTACAAAGATCTATGCCAAGAAGTAACAGCTAATTTGCCATCAGACTATCCACATACAAAAATGGGTCACTAACTATCCAAAAATCGTTTACTTGATAGTTATAATATACGTCTCATATCATTTATATAAAAAAATACCCACATACGACAGTGAGTAAAGTGAAAACGTTCTACCTATTTAGTTACTAATTTATTCCATAATTAGTGTTCATAAAAGGAGAAAGAAATAACAAAAAAAAATTATTTAAAATTTCCAATTGAGATGTAATAATCAAATGAAACTTATTTCGATATTTTAGATTTTGAACTTTTCTTCAATCGGAGTACTGGTAGTCTGTCAAAAGTAAAAAAAAGTAATAAAAAAAACTATATACGTGCCACAGCTGGGCACATGTTTCTTTTCATTTCTAAGAGTATCGTGGAGCAATTAGTTAGCAGCGCTGCTCCAGTGTAAATATAAGGACTTTACGTAGTAAAGCTATGTTGCAGTTCCTTTATGGTTGTAACACGAATGGGTCGGGCTTAATGTTTAATAATTATGTGTATCAATAGCAGCTTAATGTTTCTGTCAGCGTCTCGTATGGTGAGTGTTACAGAGGAAACCCCCTTTTACTGGAAACGAGCTATTCCGTCACAGGCGTGAGGAGAAACAACGCATCTGCTTTTTTACTCCTAATCGATAATAAATTTAGTCATCCACTTACCATCAGGTATACTGTGTACTTATTAATTTGCTACCCTTATTCTATAGAAATACATATCCTTGTACTATAAAGGGTCTAATCATAATAATGTTTCATGTCACATCCCTCTTCGGACCCTTATATAGAAATACATATCCTTGTAATTGTTTGTCTCCCAGACGTGCAAATTTCATGTTCAATATTCGAACGAGGTTTTGCTTCACCAATAGTGCTTAATAAAAGCACATATCTATTATTAGATCCAAATGAAGAAAGTGCAGATTCAGTTTACTGGTAAACAAAACACCTCTGTACTCTCAAATCTTATATCTTCAGGTAAAAGCGTTGGTTCTGCAACTTCACGACTAAGAGGCTTTTTGCGTGTGGGCAAGACTTTGTGCTATTGTAACCAACCTAGTGAACCTTGCAGTTTTTCTATAAGCTTAGACGATTTATTCTGACAGCTGACACTCTTGCTTCTTGTTGAACGAAAAGATACAATGGCGTCATGGCCAACATGTCCTCCATGGCCTCGGTAAGTGTTGTGTTATCGACCCAGTAGCGGTCAAGCATGCCCGTCTCTGGCATATTCAATCTTATTCCTCGTCATGACTGGATTGGTTTTCTTTCATCACAGTAGTGCACATAAGCATAGAACTATTTTCTGATTCCCAAGAGTCTGACTATCACCCTCTTGCACTACCAGAATGTGATACTTGCTACGTTAATTTTATAATCTAAGATGTAACTAACCTATATTGGTGTCTTAAATAATACCAAAGCATACACATAAATTAAAGTAAGTGTTCGGAAGTCCTAAAATCGATATAGGGATATTCTGTTAAAATATGACGTGAATATTGTATCTTAGTTTTTATTTTTTTAATGTATAATGTTTCCCTATGTAGACTTTAAACACAATGCTAATGTTTATATATATTTATATTATCATTCGTAGCACGCTAAAGTACACATAAATCAAATTGAAAAATATACGTTATTTATTTGATAAATAAATGCAGTGCACCTTATGTTTTCTATATCAGAGTTTATTTCTGTAAACACATAAAAATGAGAAATAAACGACTTTGAAAAGGTATCCGAATGTTTTTTTAGTGGCAGTATTATTTGCAGTTCTATTAAGCAGTTGTAAATCTTTAAAAAATACAGATGAGTGGGTATAATTAAATATAATTTTAGGTGATTATACAATTTTTTATCAAAGATCAGTTCATCTTTCCACGATACCTCCTAAACAAGTATTAACCGGAAAAATATAATCTTCAAATCATCTTGTATGTTTGGGAAAATAAAATAAATACTTTATTGTATGAATTCTAACTTCAAAAATTAGCTTGCCATCTTATATTAACCCATACTATGTCCTTCCTGTAGAATTGCTTTATGTAGACGCAGTGCCCACAGAAGAGTCGATGTCTCCGGGAATGACGTGATACTTATGCTTATACTATTTTGTTGCATATTACTTTTCAAATTTGGAATCAAACCATTTAATATTGCATACTTTAGGCTTTAGGATACCACAAAAACTTGATAGTGATAAGAGGGTACATCATAACCTGCTTTGATTAATAAATTATTTAATTTTCGTTTTGTATTATGTCATTTAAGTGCACACAAATAACTAAATGTAGGTTTTTGGAGCTGGAAGTTAAGAGAAAAATGAAACAAAAGAAACGGATTTAAAGTTAAATTAAAAAGCAATTTTCATAAAAGATATTCGAAATGTTTACCATTTGTTCGAATGCATAACCTGCATCTCCTTAAAAAGTTCCTTTTTAACGGCCGTAAATTTATTTCTGAAATTTCTTGAGCAGCTTGATGGACACGTTGTCTTAATTCTTCTTGTAATGTTATCGATTTCGCGTAGATTCTGTCCTTCAGGCAACCCCAATAAAAAAAATCAAGAGAGTTGAGGTCTAGTGACCTTGGTGGCCACAGAATTGGCCCAAGTCGGCCAATCCACTGCCCAGGATAAGCCTCGTCTAAGTAAGCCCTTACTTAGCGACCATAACGGGCTGGACATCCGTCGTTTTGTAACCACATGTTTTCCCTGATTTCTTGTGGCTATTGTTGCAAAAATCCTGGCAGCGTGTCTCTTAAAAGTTCTAAATAATTATCAGAATTTAAAGTCGACGGTATTTACACAGGTCCTATGATACGGCCGTTAAAAATACCTGTCCACAAATCAATTTTAAACTGGTATTGCGAATGATTTTGCCTTGTTTCGTGGGGGTTGACTGTCTGCCAACTATGCAGGTTGTGCAAGTTTATGTACCCGTCCTTCCTGCAGGCGGATTCATCGCTCCACAAAATTGTGTTGAAAAAGTTCGGGTTATATAAATGGATCAAGTGGCTCTTGAAGAAAGAGGAAGGGAAGATAGAATAATATATCACGTACATTTACGTAATTGGTAACGATAGCAGTAAGAATTAAACGATTACTGATAGAAAATACTTTTTTTTAACCCTAGAGAGCTCGCGCATCAAAAATGCCTTGAGTGCTCGCGCGGGGTACATGTGCCTTACACTATTATTATAAACAAACAAGTTATATTATTATGAATTAACTTTATTTATAATTAAATACTTTTAAAAAAGCCAACATTTGATATTCGTATTTAAATTATAAGCTAAAGATAAACTTCTATAAAAATTTACATATTTTAGGCTTATTGAGATCAAACAGTTTATTTTTTAACACATTATTTTAGCAGATTAATAACCACAATACGAAGTTCACGAACGGTTTGTTCCTGTTCCATAGCGTTTTCGTCACAGTTAGGGCATAATACGATCTGGTGATCAGGGTAAATACGCCTATTACACTTTCTACACTGTTTGCGAGTGCTTCGATCTCTCGCTCTATTACAGAAGTCACATCTTCCATTTCCACCGCGTATGGGAAATTTTTGTAGTAATATAAGAGGCCAACTTCGGCTGTTGCGCGTCACGTCATATTGATGACACAATTTATCGAAAACATCGACGCCATACTTTGTGTGATTGTAATAGATGATTATTTACACAACAGAGACAGAAATAAAACGACTTTTTTTTGGGTATGATACTAACGAGTGTACAATCAGGTTGGAAAGCAAAGGTCGAGTCTAGTACTTGTCTGTTCTGAGTAGATTTGAATTTCTCGGGTATTTCAGATTTATTGTTTTATAGTGTTCCAACTATGTACTATAATCTTTTTTTTCAGCAAATTCTTGCGCACAGGTACATTGATGAACCAATTGTCCATTGTCACGTTACACCCCAAGCCATATAGAGGGCCTTGACCTTGGCTGTTGACCCGCGTACACTAAACGGATACTTGACGGCTACGATCATAATTGTTTTTATATCGATTTTAGCCGGTTTGTTCGGCATATAAATTATAAAACCACAACGACCTTTGAATGCTACAAGCTGCTAATCAATTGTAACGGACTCGCTTGGCGTATACTATTCTTTGCAGTTGCGAAACATAATTTCAATAATTTGACGAATCGGTGCTAAACGGTCGGTTGTTCGACGGGCTGCTCTATCCATTACGTCGAAACGTAAACATCGTAACAGGAATCGAAATCTACTTTACGACATTGTGCGGTATACTGCCTCAATACTATATATATATATATATATATATATATATATATATATATATATATATATATATATATATATATACTATGCGCACTTTTGATCGTACAATACCTACCTTACGTCCGCCAAGCAGTGATCTAATTTGATCAGAATTATGTAAACGTGTGTACCTATGAAAAAACTATTTTTTGGTTTTAAACAAAACCAAAGACTCTATACAATAGATAATAGTATCAAAGACAAAGATATGCTCTTTTATTTTAAACCATAACCTGGCAATGTTTCTTAGAAAAAAAAAAAAGAAATCACTCTGAACTTTCGGCGTTCCACGTGTCGTTTTGATGAAGGTGCTCCGTCTTTTTTATAGAATTTTATATTTGTGTCTGGACTAAAAACGAAAGTATTATACTTTTTTATATTCCTTGTAATATAGTGAACACATATATATATAATTTGTGGTATAAAAAGTGAAAAGTAAATTGCCAAAAGTGCTTCAAAATCTGGAGGGCCCATTATGGCGGCTGGGTCATAAATGTGTTATTTTTCAAATTCTCATTTATTTTTAGTGTAAAATGTAAGTAAAAAATAGTTTTCTTACATATTTCAAATAACTTGACGTTGTATTTATTTCAAATTCACACAAAACTATTTTAGAAATTTTGTTCTAAATGTCACACAGAGAAAATATTATTATTTTTTTTTATATTTTAATATTTTGGTATGAGTAACGAATGGAAACACATAAAACATAAAAATATACATATTTCCAAACATTTTCATATAAATTTCTCTAAAAACAAAAGTGTAGAATTCAAATTAGTAGTAATTTTGTCACTAAAATTGAAGTATATGCCACTACTATGCTATACAGGGTAATTTACGTATTTTATTACAATTTCTAGCAACCAAAAATAATTTTATTCGATAGTTTATACATTCAACAAGAATTCCTGTAAGTTTTATCCATAAATATTGTCTCAAAGTGAAAATAAAGCTAAATTTGCAATATAGCAAAAAATTTGCTAATTTTCAAATTTTCCCGCCATTACGGTCCCGAGCGAACGGGATTATAACATGTCGCGCGCTCGCTTGGCGAACAGGGTTTAAATATAAATTAAATTTCGACTTACAAAGATAGGCATGTAGATATTTTTTAACCCTCCTCCCCGTTGGGAAACATACATAATTAATGAATGGCCCCCTACCCCATATCATCTCGTGGGTGTCGTAAGAAGGAACAGAGAGATTCAAATCAGGTGATGGACAGCAGCGTCTTCCTAAAAACTACTATAAATTTAAAACTGCGGTTGCCAACCCGCTGGCCAAGCGTGGCAACTATGGCAAATATCCTCACTATACAACATGTAACATAATTAACGCACTTTGAGAAAGTAGTTTGTTCAGAATCGTTTACTTAATCGATTCCTATCATTTTTAATATAAGTAATTTTTTATCCCAAAAACAATTAAAATTACGTAAATTACAGTCACACTAAATCTGTATAGTCAAAACAAACTGAAATGGACCGTAACTTAAGGCAATAAGACTTTTAAGAGCGCAGTTTTATTTGTATTATTACTAATTCTGTCATTCAATAAAAATAAAGAAAAATGAACTTTATTTCAAGAAGTATGTACTGTGACCACAACATTCTTCCGGTATTAGTATAACTAATTTGATAAATAATCAGTGCATAAAAATGTTTAACTAAAAATTCAGTGTATGTATTATGATTATAATATACTAATTGGGGTGTCTGAGGGTGTGCGTTAATTACGTTACATACTAGTAGTGTATATTAGGCAATTTATGGGGTAAGCCGATGTTCAGCAGAGGACTTTAATAGTAACTGTAATTGCAACTGTATATTTTATAAACTTATAGTGAAATTATGTAACTGTGAATATAATTTCGTTTGTAACATTCAAATAAATTCGAATATATTTTTATTTGAATATTACCTACTATCATTTATATTAATATTATTCGAATATTACAAATGAAATTACTTATAACTTTGGCAACAGAAAATAGTTGGAAAGATATATAAGTGGTATGATTTCGACTGGTTCGATAGAAATCAGTTGCTAACTCGTGTGAAAGACGTGATCATTCAACCAAATCAAAATGAAAGTATGTACATTTTTAATCTCTACTCTTGTAAATGATTATATTGATGATTTTATTTTATTGATTTTATTATCAAATATCTTATTTACAATAATAAATTACTTTTTATATATTCTCAGTCTGACTCTGAGTAACAATACATCGACGAAACAAATACGGACACGGGCGATAAAAAGAGCGACAGCGATGCCGATTTCTTTAAAAGATTAAATTTTATTTTATTTTTGAAGTTTATTATTCAGTGTGTAATTTAATTACTTTGCATTAAAAAAATCTATTATAATTTAATAAAAATGGAAATTGATATTATATCCTTACACGCTCCGTTCAGCCGCACTTATCCACACTTTGAGCGACTACTTACTGCTTCTGTTCCATTACTCTTTGGTTATTTTTTTCTTAAATTATGTATTATAGTTAAGTAGCAGTACAATTTTCAGTTTAGTTTAATTACTACAAAACTCTTGCACTGACATCCCTATGGCGACAACTTACGTGGCGTGCTGATCCGCCGCGTTCCACAACAATGCGGTCTAACCACTTTTCCACGTTTTGTTGTAAGTACTATAAACTAGCTTGCTGCCAATTTTTAATTATTACAAAATACTTGTAAAGCGTGTTGTAGGTATATTACATACATCAAAGCACACCGCCGCCAGGTGTTCAACTACCTGACCTTGCGAGTTGGTTGACTCATGTCACACAACACAATGCTAAATCATATTGAATTATCGCAATACAAAACTCTTGCCGATTTTTGCCGCCAGCTCTCCCACTAATATGACATATTTACGAGATTACTTAACGCTGCTTGACGCGTGCAAAAGTTTTAGAAATTATTAGATAGCAATGGAGTAGTATATATCTATGTATAAATAGAATTTGAAGCTTATGTCTGTAATATCAAAATAACAGCCTATTTTTATGCTCAGAAGGTGACTATTTGGGTGCCATCATTACATCATGAACATCCATTTGTAAATATTTGCTTATTACAGATTCGGCGCGGCTATTTTGAAACTTATAACAAAACTGTTTGACCTAAAATGAGAGCTACGTAGAGGCGAAATATTAGCTGAGGAACGTGTAGCCATCGTTGTTTCAAACCATCAATCCTCTCTCAATTTTTTAAGTATATAATTAATAAAAAGTAATTTACGAGAAGATCACTAGGCATATTATATTAAAATGTATTATTATTAATCTAGGGCTTCATCACCACTTACCACGAAAATTACTTTGCCTTATAAAACTCATGTATTTTTATTTTTCTTTCTATATGTAGACCAAAATCAGGTCATCTTAGTTTTTAGGTAATTTTAGATATTTTAACATCCAGAAAAAGAAAAGTTGCATATTTTCTGTGCATATACTTAGTCCGAATTCAAAACTCATGATAACGTAAGGTTAAGTAAGAACTACGTATGCATTTTATGGGTAATTCTGAACAGAACAGATAAACATTCTAACCAATAGTGCTTAATAAAAACACATATCTATTATGAGCTCCAAATGAAGAATGTGCAGATTCCGTTTACTGGTAAAAGAAACACCTCTGTACTGTGTAAAGCGTTGGTTCTGCAACTTTACGACTGTGGGCAAGACTTTGTGCTATTGTAACCAACCTAGTAACCTGCAGTTTTTCTATAAGCTTAGACGATTTATTCTGACAGCTGACACCCTTGTTTCGTGCTGAACGAAAAGATGCAATGGCGTCATGTCCAACATGTCCTCCATGGCCGCAGTAAGTGTTGTGTCATGGCCCCAGTAGCGGTCAAGCACGCCTGTCTCTGGTATATTCAAGCTTATTCCTCGTCATGACTAGATTTGTTTTTTTTTTCATCACAGTAGTGCACATAATCATAGAACTATTTTCTGATGCCCAAGCGTCTGACTATCACCCTCTTGCACTACCAGAATGTGAAACTCGCTTCGTTAATTTTATAATCTAAGATGTAACTAACCTACATTGGTGTCTAAAATAATACCAAACTATACGCACTATTTTGTTGCATGTTACTTTTCAAATTTGGAATCAAGCCATTGACTATTGCATACTTTAGGACACCATAAAAGGTAGATAATGATTGGAAACTTCGTAAATAGAAGAACTATACATACATTGAGCTATTGCAGAAACAGATCAAGTGGCTCTTAAAGAAAGAGAAAGGGAAGATAGAATAATGTATCATTTTATAGAGCCATGCTGTAGTTATATTAGTAGTATAGTTGTAGCACAAATGGGTCACCTCGACCGAGGAAGTACCACGCTTTCATGGAATACCAACGTATAAAGGGCCTATATTATATACTACCTCAAACTACTTAGCACGATCCTCCGTTATGCGGAAAATATTGCAACATTAATTTTGAAACAAATATATGGTAAAGTTGAGGGTTAATGTTCTATGTTAGACGAAAACACGAATCCTTAAAATTTTCTCCATAGAAAAAAAATCCAGAGTTACCTCCAAACCGAATAATAAACCGCTGGTATTCACAAAATACTTTAAATTAGATCATTAAACTTTGCATACTAACTGATCTAACTATAAAGCAGGGCTTATGTTTTTTTATTTTTTTTAATTAACATTATTTGCACTGTAAAAAGAAATTACCTAAACTATCGACGTCCTGAAGCTTGTTCCCTGCCGCCCGATAACCCCGCTGTCTCGCTTCGGCTTTCGAACGAGAAAGCTGTGTCGCTTACGATTATAATACACATTACGCAACAGGACGACGTAAAATTAAAATGGGAAATAATCAACATTAACTGAAGTAGAAGAAATAAGAGATTTAGGTGTAACAGTAGACAAGCACCTAAAATTCAGTTCACATATTAACATTATTTTAAATAAATCCACGAAAATGCTAGGTTTTCTTAGGCAAGGTACTGCGGGTTTCCGTTTAAATTGCACCCGTAAAATATTATACAATGCTTTGGTCCGGAGTAACTTGGAGTACGCTAGCGTGGCATGGAACCCTGTATATGTTGTTCACTCTCAACGCTTGGAGGGTATTCAGCGTGCATTCACTAGGCATCTGGCATTTATTACGCAGGGCGTGTCACACCGGTCACCATATGAGCATCGTCTTGCCTTTTTTAAAATGAACTCGTTGCGTAGCCGTCGAAGGGATCAGGATTTGGTGTTTTTGCACGGACTTGTCAACGGTAAAATAAAATGTAATGAGCTCCTAGAACGTGTTACATTGACGGTGCCTGCTCGCATACCCCGACATCCTATCAAAAAACTTTTGCCTTGCCTTCTGTAAGGACTAACCTTGGACGCTATTCTCCTCTCGTCAGATGTTGTGCACAGTACAACGAGATGAATATTGAAACATTTGACATTTTCCATGACTCGTTGTTTAAATTTAAATGAAAACTGGCCGGCCCTTTGTGAAGAGGCATTTGTTCTTAGTTAAGATTTTTTTTTTTGTTTTTTTGGTGAATTTTACTATTTTATTGTTTTAAATTTTCAGAATATATATATATATATATATATATATATATATATATATATATATATATTATGTTGTTACTTAATATCTTCTGTCAATATTGTGTACGCCTATAATAGATATATTTATAAGGAATTGTGCGTTATAAATGTAACTTTTATAATATGTATACATGTACTGTTGGTGTATCTTTTTAAATAAATAAATAAATAGAATAAATAAATAAATAACCGTAATAAAGATAAGAATTGACTGAGTTGGCGTAAAGAAACAGGCATAAATATGATGAACTTAATTAAATGAGTATCTATCTACGTACAGTATTATTGATTACAAACATGTCTGTACATTACATACGACGCGCGGGGAAGTGGGGGCGAAATTAGAATTTGAGTTGAGGTAGCCGAAGATCCTTTTTACTGGAAACGAGGCGTTCCATCTTAGTCCTCACGGGTGACAACGCATCTGCATTTTGATCCGTAATCGAGGATAGATGTAGATGTCTATGGGCCACAGCAATCACTTACCATCAGGTGGTCTGTGTGCTCGTTGTCACTCTATCCTATTAAAAAAATGTACATTTACGTATTTAGTAACGATAGAAAGATAACAATAAGAAATAAACGATTACTTATAATATTATTTTACCAAAAATTGAAAGTAGTTTTTTTTAAGGCCATTGAATTGGAAATTTTGCAATCTAAATTAGCGAGACATAGAACGAGGAGTAGTAGAATATTTTGGGGATAACATGAAAAATACTAATAGAATAACAATTAAGCAAAAGTCGAGAAAAACTAATCGTAATTTTATATTGTTGGATGAATACAGTAGGTTAATTTTGCTTCTTCTTGCTTTAAATGGTATAAAATATTAGTCATGCCAACTTGAATTGACCTTTAGATATCTTTGTAAGGTTAGGTTTTTTATTTATGACTTTATGAATATTCACACATAAAATTAGCAAAAGTGTTTTAAATAAAAAACCTTTATAAAATCCAACCTGAAAATTTTTTTATTTAAACTCCCGACGAGAGAAAATTTTTTTTAAAAAAAAAAATTTATTTCCCCCCCTCCCCGCCCCTACAAAAACAAAAACCCCCTAATTTTTCTCACGAGAAACAACGTTAATAATGGTAATTATATTTCATGTACAAACATAATTCTAATGTTCAAATTTAAATACAGACGAATTTGAATCCTTTAAAACTTTATAATATTTGATTCTCAGTCAGTTTATTCCTTGATTTAATGGCGGTAAACGTATCAATCGTTTATTAAATTGTGTTCCGTTATGTTGCAAGAATGTGGCATGAAATATTTTTGTTATGTTCTATGTGTTTGCTAACTGCGTCATTATTTTCTATAATTATTTCTCGTATTGAACCCAGCAAAATAAGATTTTACCTGTTTTTCTTTATATTTTACTTAAGCTGTGGTTTATTGGCCTTAGTGCTTTGGCCATTTTTCTTATTAAGGCCTAAATGTGTTTATAATGCTAAGTAAGTATTTACACCAATTTATAACATCACAGAATAGGTGTAATAAACAAAGTTCTAGCATTTTCTTTACCTTCTACCTTTTTTAAACTCGTCAGTTTTATTTGCGAATTTTACCACAAAAAATTCAATTTGCCACATATTACTTATTTATAAAGGTACATATTTAAAAATGGTTTAACTAAAGTAATCGCTACCTTCAACTCTAGTGATAAACTTTTCTATAAATAGTCGATTTACTCAAAAACTATTGTACGACTAGAATGACATATATACATAAATTAACCCGAGTGGCTCGAGTCACAAAATTCTACTCGAATCGTATCTTTATCTTACGGCCAATGCAGTGTTTGTCTACAATTTAGTGATGAAATCGACTTACTAATTCGAGAAATTTATTGCTATATTATGTAATAAATAAATTGATAATAGGTAATATGTTTATAATGTTGTATCAATTTATGTTATATATAATATAAATTGATTATATATACTTTGTGATAGTCAAATTATTAATAACATTAAGACTTACGTCGTAACGTTAGAGTGATATTGTTTTATGAAGATTGTCGATACGCATACCAAAAATAATATATAACTACCTATTAAGTGTCGTAATAATAATTGTGTTGTAACGGAAGAACAATTATAAAAATCATTTGTGACAAATTGACATAACTTCGTTCAGCTAATTTGAATTGCGTAACTCGAGCTCAAAATCGAGTTACCTGAATTTCAACTTGAGTCGATTTTTTTCCGAGTTATCACGGCACATCTGTAAGACAATAATTTTTAAATATTACATTACCTTAGCCAATGATCAGAACACGAATTATCAAAACAACCATTTTTTTTTTCAGATTTCTTGATTCCGTTTACATTTTCGAAAAATCTATAGGCCATTTACTATTATAATTTGGTGTCTATTTTTAGTGTAAATACCATTAAGTAACGTTAATATTTTTAGTGGGCCCAAAAATGATTGTCTCCTTTCTGAAAATTATTCAGTACTATACTAGTCTATCTATCACTAGGTTCAGTACAGTTCATACGTGCGTCATTATCAATATAAGTTGTCTTAATTTTCTTTTAGCTCTAATATTATTATTGTTCTGACCTATGTATACGTATATGAAAGTAAAAGCGGAAGGGATTTTAAAAATTCAGTTTGGATCCACATCCGGACGTCAAAATAATTTGAAAAATCTGTGGTATTTAAATTTGTGCTGGTTGGTGTAAAGAACCGGAGCACCATTTTATTGCAAACGAGGCATTTCACCTTAGTCTTAAGGAGTGACAACTTATCTGTAATTTGATTCTTAGTCGAGAGTAGATATAGTAGTCTATGAACTACGGCATCTACTTTCCATCGACTGGACTGTGTTTTTTTATTGAATAAGGGCGATAAAAGAGCTGACACCCTTATTCTATTAAAAACTCTTGTAATGGCATTAAGAACAGATGATAATAGATAATCATACATATAATCTTACACTTTATCTTATACTAAAATCTTACGCTTTATTCTTTACCTGCGACTTCCTACTCGTAGAACACAAAAAATGTTTGCAAATTTAGGTATAATAATAGTCTTTAGGCCGGTGGCGTAGCGTGGGGGGTGCCAGGGGGTGGCATGGCCCCGGGTGGCATGCAAAAGGGGTGGCGGCAAGCGCCAAGTTTTTTTAATAAAATTAACTCCAAACTGCACCGCAAACGAAAACGCAAAGGTGCGTAAGAGAGGAGGCGAGATGAAATCGAATACTGCCGAAGTGCTAGCGACAACCACCCGGCGCCCGGCTGGTCGGCACTGCGGCGGCGAACTGACGTGAACAAACCAACAAGCGACAAAGAGTACTGAGTTATTCAATCAAACAAAACAATCACTGCTGAACATAGGCCCAAGTAATGATTTCTTATATTTACGCGAACACTACACATTGAAATAATACTAGTTTTTACGGAATTTATCGCGTATATTTTAACTTTTTAAATACCCGACGTTTCGAACGCTTTACAGCACTCATGGTCACGGGTAGGACTGTGATGTTCAACGTCCATATGTCATAGTTAACCGCGGTTACCATAGATTAAAATTTAACTTTTGTTCCGATCTATGCAGTATGAACTTATGGTATCTTGAAGTCTTGCATAATAAAAATAATCTTGGTATCTTGAAGTAAACACCTGGCTGCAGAGCTCCACCATATCAAGCAAGTTTTGCATGACAACAAGCTTCGAGTCCCGCGCCTATGTCACAGTGAACGAGTGAAGCCGGCCACAGTCGAGCGTGTACCTGCTGTACTGCCATATGTTAGAGGAGTCACTGACAAGATTGGCTACATCTTGAAGCGCGCTTCCATCAAATTCAAGCCGCTGAAGAAGATTGGTCAGTTTTTACCATCGGTCAAGTGTAATGTTCCTCTGCAAGATGCAGGAGTGTACAAGCTTGATTGTGAATGTGGCCTCTCCTACATAGGACACAACTAAAAGATCTATAAAAACCCGCGTTAAAGAACATATAGCTGATGTAAAGAATCGACGCTCCGGGATGTCTGCAGTCTGTGAACACGTACAGGATCGCCCCCGTCACTACATCAGATTTGATAGACCGCAGATCCTCGCTAAAGAACACCGATTCCTTCCAAGGATGATTCGCGAGGCTATTGAAATCAAAAAACATCCTAATTTCAATAGAGAAGATGGCTGGGTGCTACCATCTGCTTGGGATCCTATAATAAATAAAATTAAATCCCAACCCAAGCATACAACTGCAAGACTTCAAGATACCATAAGTTCATACTGCATAGATCGGAACAAAAGTTAAATTTTAATCTATGGTAACCGCGGTTAACTATGACATATGGACGTTGAACATCTCAGTCCTACCCGTGACCACGAGTGCTGTAAAGCGTTCGAAACGTCGGGTATTTAAAAAGTTAAAATATACGCGATAAATTCCGTAAAAACTAGTATTATTTCAATAGGCCCAAGTATTAGGTATAGTAATAGTTTTTATGCAAAAGTTAAGTTATTGAAAAACCACATTAAACATAGTTTTTATCTAGTTGTCTAAAATACGACACATTTTATAAAATTATTTTACGAAATTTAATCGCTTTTAATTTTTCTTATTTTCATTCCCGACATTTCGGATGCTTTGCAACACACATCACTGAGGTGATTGACATCCCGAAGTCAAAATTAACCCGGAATATCTTAAGCTTTAAATTAATATTATAGTCCAATCTACGCAGAATGAGCTTACTACATCTTGAAATCTTGCAGTGGTATGCTTTGGTTCAGTTTAATTTTCCGAATCACAAGATTCGAAACAGGTGCTAATAACCCAGCCTTCTTCTTTGATGAAATATAGACGTTTTTTTTTAATTTAAAAAAATTATAAGATTTTGGGCCGATTCGGTATTGGAACGTGGAACCTTATGATCAGCAGTCGCGTTAGCAACCATTAGACCAATAACGCAGTAAATTTAAACGGCAAACACCAGTTATAAACTAAGATTATGCTAGTGAAAAAACTAGGTCGTAGTCATAAAATCATTGTATTGTTATCGGAAAAAAAATTCAGTTTAATCAGATATTTGGGAGTAGGTGAAGATTGAATTACAAAAATCCATTACGTGCATACGTGCATAAATACTGGTCAATGTAATTAAGGCGTGCTAAAACCCGTTGTAAAGTTACTTCTACATATTTCAAGTTAGACTGTTAGGGAATTCCATAGGGCATTAACTCCGCCCTTTATATATGAGGCATAACAACAAGACACAACCAGACCAAATAAATAATCTATCACTCAATGTTTTTTAATAACTGACTTAATAATTTTAATTCCCGACCTATGTGGGGACTGAGGTGATTGACGTCACGATGTCAAAGTTAACCCGGAATACCTTCAGCTTTTAATTATTATTTTTAGCCCAATCCGCGCAGAATGAGCTTAGTACACCTTGAAATATTGCAGTGGTATGCTTGAGTTTTTTAAGAATCGATGTTTTTTCACAAGAATTTGTAGCCTATCATAATGACCTAAAATGACAGAGGCCACCTAGGATATGATTACAAACTGCAAAATTTCCTCAGCGTTTTTAACCGCTATTCTGGATGACAGATAACGGACGGTTAAAAACGACTTACATTCGATATCATTTTTGTCAAATCATAAAGCTTTCTATCCACTTCTCGTCATTTACTACATCTTTCCACATCTACTAACTCTCTCTACATTCACATCCTCGAAAATGGTGCTACCGGCGATAGGCCCTCAGAATTCTATGTGTAGCCTCCTCCATGAGACAGTCAATGTGGGTCAGGCACATGGCAAAAACCAGAAGAAGGAAGAACCCCTGCGACGAGAGTACGTGTTTCACTGAAACCTCTAATTTGTAACCCGTACTCTTGGTCGCCGAGAAAGTCACTTACTTATTTATTTACTTATGCATAATACATGAACGCGTACAGGAAAGCAGGCCTAATGTCACAGAGCATTCGCTACCAACCTAAATCCAGGTCAATAAAAAGAAGTAGTAAAAAATTTAAATAGCATCTGCAATAAACTTCAAACAATGCATTCTACAAAATTCGTAATCACGTCAGGACTAAAACGGAGAACTTACTCACTAATACTTATTAAAATCCTTTAACAAAAAACAATACTTGATACAGAAATGAGAGGTAGAAAGGAGTCATACCACCGAGAAAGATTCATGACATATTATGACATATACAAATTACTTAAAGTACTAATATCTAAAATAAATATCTTATTTCTATTTACTTAATGTTCTGGATGATTCGGTACCAATGTGTATTTATAGGCGCTGCAAGGTGCGATTGGGGAACTATTGAATTTGGCGAGACAAGCGAAGCTTCGGAGCGGAATAAAGTGAATCAGTGTGATTAATTATTAGTGTTTTTAAGTTTAATTTGTGTAAAGAAAATTAAAGTGTTAATTTAGGTAATTTTATCGGCAATTTTTATTGCCACGAACCTCAAGCTCGTAACAATTGTTGTCAGAAGTGGGATAAAATCATGCCGATTTTACCTAAAGAGGAAACGGAGGGTGTCCGTACCCGAAGTCAACGCCAGCAGGAGACGAACCAAAGAAGATTTGGTGGTGCAACGCCGCAGACGTCGGAGGGCCAGCCACCGGCTGCAGGCCCGTTGGTAGCCCCTACATCTGCAGCACCTGACTTAGGTGCTCTGATGGTGATGCTGCTGGAGCAGGCTCGCCGACAGGAGGAACAGGCCCGTTGGTTGAAAGAGCAGCAGGAGGAACAGACTCGCCGACAGGAGGAACAGGCTTGCCAGCAGGCGGAACAGGCTCGCCAGCAGGCGGAACAGGCACGCCGATTGGAAGAGCAGCTGCAGGGCGGACAGGAGGAACAGGTTTCTCGTTTAGAAGAGCAGCTGCGGGGCGGACAAGAGGAACAGGCCCGTCGGTTGGAAGAGCAGATGCTCCTCATGAAGGTCCTTCACGCTACCTTCGGGAAGGAGATAAAGGAGGTGAAGGATAAGGTTGCTCAGCATGACAACCGCCTGTCGGAAGCTGAAACCCAAATCGCGAAAGCTGAAAACCGAATCGAGAAAGCTGAAACCCGAATCGACCAAGTAAACCATCGTGTTGACAACGTAATGGCTGACATGAAGAAATCACTGGACGAACTCAAACTTGGAGATGGAGCTACAGCTCCCGTAGTAGCTACAACACCTTCGCTACGTGGGTTCAAGGTGCCACCGTTCGACGGTACCTCTTCCTGGTCAGCCTACAAAATCCAGTTCGAGGCTGTTATGAAGGCGAACGGCCGGAATAAAAGTCAGGCCATGACTGCTCTCACACTAGGCCTGCGCGACCAGGCCTTAACAGTTCTGGAAGCTCTCAGTGAGGAAGTGACTTATGAGCAACTCCTTGAGGCATTGGAGGCGAGATATGGCGACGCTCACCTGGAACACGTCTTTCGTGCTCAGCTTAAAGATCGCGTGCAGCGCATCAACGAAAACCTGCAGCAGTGGGCTCTAGAGGTGGAGAAGCTGGTGCGAAAAGCATACCGGTCTGTACCTACGCTCATTGAAGGGAACCTGGTGCAGACATTAATCGACGGCATCCGCGACCTGGAAGTCAGAGCTGCTGTGAGGCTCGGGCACCACGAGACGCTTAACGCCTTGGCCCATGCACTGGAGGTGGAAGCCGTGCGGCAGGATCATCGTCCCCATCGCGTCAGGAAGGTTGCAGCAGCTACAGTTCACGACCGCCACAAAGGATACAGCCCTAGGTACTATGGCTGTGGGGAAAGGGGCCATCTTCGCTCCAGCTGCCCTAAGCGAACTGTAGAAAGGGAAGTTGATCGGTCTCGAGAGGGTAGTGCAGCTAACGGCACCACCTGGCAGTGGCAGGATCGTCGTTCCCCTCACGCTAGGGAGGTTGCAGCAGTTAGGTGACCACAATAGGATAGCCCAAAGTCTCAACCCCCACCCTAAAAGGGAAGGTGAACATCTCAGAGGGGAAGTGCGGCTAACATCACCGCCCAGCAGTAACACTTTACTATCAGAAATCGCAGCGGGAAATCTCATGCAACGCAGATGCATTGTCAAGAAGACCTTTTCCTGAAGATTGGAAACATTGTACTAGGCAAAATAGTAATGAAGTAATATCCGTGAGGATGCTCAGGACGGACCACCTCAGCAACGAGTGGAAGGACAGGCTACGACATGCACAGCAGGAAGATCCGGACATCAAGCCGATTCTGGAATGGATGAAAACCCGTGCTACCAAGCCTAAGTGGAACGACGTCTCAGCGATGAGTTCGACCACTAGAGGCTATTGGGCCCAGTGGGACGGCTTGCTGATTCAAGATGGAGTCCTGTGCCGTAAATGGAACAATGGTCGAGGAGACCACTGTCGTTTGCAAATGGTTGTCCCTAAGGCTAAAGTGCCGAATGTTCTACAGCTGTACCATAATGATTGTTCCGGAGGCCATCTGGGAGTTAAACGAACTCTACTGAAGATCCGAGAACGGTTTTACTGGGTCCACTATCGAAACGATGTCGAGGACTGGTGTCGCAATTGTACAAGTTGTGCGGCTGTAAAGGGACCTCAGACTCGTAGTAGAGGTGCATTGAAGTTGTACAATGTTGGTGCACCATGGGAGAGAATAGCCATTGACGTGGCGGGGCCGTTTTCGGAGAGTGAAAGCGGTAACAAGTATTTCATGGTTGTGATGGATTACTTCACTAAGTGGCCGGAAGTCTTCGCAATTCAAAATCAAGAAGCTTCAACAGTTGCAGATAAACTAGTTCATGAAGTCTTCTGTAGTTTTGGAGTACCTTTAGAGATTCACAGCGATCAAGGAAGGAATTTTGAGTCTCAAATATTCCAGGAAACTATGGTTAACCAGGAACTTATGGCCGAGTTATGGGTACTCATAAAACGAGAACGACTTCTTATCACCCGCAATCTGATGGAATGGTAGAACGATTTAATCAGACATTGAAGAGTTACATAGCAAAAGTTGTAGACAACCAGCAACAAGATTGGGATAAGAACATACAACCGTTTTTGCTGTCATATCGAAGCGCTGTTCACGAAAGTACATCAGTGACACCAGCTTTCGCAAACTTTGGAAGAGAATTACGGCTGCCTGCAGACCTGATCACCGGGATTCCACCTGATGCCCCACGCAGTATAACCGATTATGCAAATGACTTGCGGAACAGAATGAATGACATTTATGAACACGTCAGACAATCGGGCCAGCAAATGTCTGAAAAGATGAAAACCCGGTATGACCGCAAAATGAACAACAAAGGGTTCGACGAAGGTTCACTAGTGTGGTTGCACAATCCGGTCCGCAGCAAAGGGAAATCTCCTAAGCTTCAAGCTAAATGGGACGGCCCGTACCGGATTGTGACCAGGATCAACGATGTAACCTATCGGATACAGAAGGGCGCAAGAGGGACTCCTAAGATCGTCCATGTGGATCGCCTGACGCGTTATTATGGGGCCGATAATGCTCGGGACGAGCATGTCTTAGGAGGGGGGAGTGTTGCGCGGCTAAGTTGACATCTGGCACTAGCGCCATCTAGTGTCGGGTAACGGAGCGAGGGGAGAGCTTTCCAGAAAATCACATCACTAATCTTTCAACCGACAGCGCCATCTGTTGTCGAAAGGAAGAACTAAGCTTCTGAAAGCTGACTCTCGAACTTTCGGCGCTTTGTCGATTGGTGCGCGTATTTACTTGAATGTTCTGGATGATTCGGTACCAATATGTATTTATAGGCGCTGCAAGGCGCGATCGGGGAGCTATTGAATTTGGCGAGACAAGCGAAGCTTCGGATCGTAATAATGTGAATCAGTGTGATTAATTATTAGTGTTTTAAGTTTAAATTTGTGTAAAGAAAATTAAAGTGTTAATTTAGGTAATTTTATCGGCAATTTTTACTGTCACGAACCAACCATTTTTATTGTCAAGCTCGTAACAATATTATGACATATGACGAAATTACTTAACGAGTACTAGATATCTATAGATATAAATAAAAATGAAGTGTATGTCTGTAATGTCAAAATAACAGCCTTTTATCGAGCTCAGGAGGTGATTATTTGCGTGCCATCATGACATCGTGAACATCCATTTGTAAAAATATTATCCAGAGCTTTTCTATTGAACCATAATATTTCGCTTATGACAGATTCAGCGCGTCTATTTTGAAACATGTAACAAAACTGTATGACCTAAAATGGGAGCTACGTAGAGGCGAAATATTAGCTGAGGAACGTGGAGCCATCATTGTTTCAAACCATCGATCATCTCTCGATATTTTAGGTACGTTATTGATAAAAAGTTATGATATTATAATTAATCTAAGGCTTTATCAACACTCACCACTAGGTTGGATTGTGGTCAAACAATGACTATACTAACTGATGATTAGTTTAAGAATAACTTCAATGATTGAAGGCATACATTAGCAAGAGACGATTGCAACCATCCTAACCAGACATTTCACCATCGAAATTGAAAAATGGAAATTCACATAGAACGATCTCAATTATATTTCACTCAAACCTAAAATATTTGTAAATATTAAGTACGACTGAACTACTAACCTCACAGAACACCTAATACAGATGTAAGGTTTTCTGTGACTAACTTATACCACAAAGTCGTAACATCTTTCCCAAGAAAATATCTTAAACACATCATTTTCATTTTTTTCAGGACTGTTTAACATCTGGGAATTGGTTGATAAATTAACAGTCATTGCTAAAAAAGAATTAATGTATGCCTTTCCGTTTGGATTGATGGCATACCTTTCTGGAATCGTATTTATAGAATAGAAAGAACTCTAAACACGCATATGAGCAACTTAAAATAACGACAAACGTTATGGTGAAAGAAAAGGTTTGTAAATACATATTTATATTCTAAAGATATAATATTACTATAATAAAAATTGAAGGTCAAACTCACTTACAGTCCATCTAATGGTAAGTGGTTACTGCAGCCCATTAACACCGCCAACTTCAAACAAAGAAGGCTACAAAAATTTGTTGTTACCTCTTAGCGGAACACAGTAGTGCAAACATTAACGCTTCGTAGCAGAGATAGGAAGGCAAAAAAGAGTCATACAACCGAGAAAGGTTCATGAACATGCGACAAGTTTACTTAACGCTGCCGCGTGTTGCCAGTGGTGAGATTCGTGGTCTCTTGCTGCTGGTTAGATGGTAAGGTAGGCGGAGACAGATTAAAGACAGCGCCCTAGGCTTGAACTTCCACGGCGCCCTCTGACAGACATACATTATAAATTATTACTACTCATTCTGCAAATTAAATTATGTTGTGACTTTCGCCTTGTAAGGAAAAAGAGAGATCTCCCGCTGGTCATGGTGTTCAGCCCAGAGATTGGCCAATATTCCGTGTTGTACCTATAAATTAATAAAATGTTTTAATTAATTGCACCCCTCTTAACGCGAAGTATTATTTGGTAGTATTTTATTCACGACATGTCAAGGTCACGCAATTTTGTGTGTGGATTTTGAATGTCGCCACGATAATTTTCGAAAAAACTGACGTATCGAGATCGGGTTTTTAATTCGCTTAAGTACTTCAACTGGTTCCCTTTTTCATATCAGTAGCCTAGTATTCGTAGTTTGTAAATAAAATTATTTTCAACTTTAATAAGTTTTATTGCTTTAAAAGTTTAAAGACCTTTTCATACAACAAATGTACAATACAGCCTATATCGATTTTATGCTTTGTGTAATCGATTTATTTCTCTAAACATTATTAATACTTTTATCTGTTAAAATAATAAAACGTTAAATTTAAAACACTTAAATAATATATTTTATAAGTCAGGAATTCAATGCATATTTATCATCAAAAATCAAACCTGCATGAAGCGTGCACTTTGAAATTTCTAAAATATTTATACACAAAGTAATGCATATGGCGTATTAAATGCTATAGGGCATTCTCTTCCAGTGAACTATTTAGCTAAACAGTGATTGACATATAAGAAGGGGTACAGCAGTAATCAAAATAGAAAAGAATGACAATAACTAAAATTTCATCTACCTATTACATATAAATATTGTCCATGTCAGACCTAATATGAAATATATATGAAAGTACGAGCTGTATTAATTTACTTGCAACGATATAGTCAACTTGCAACGATACTTTACATGCTTACAGACTCTATTTTTCAAAACAAACTGATTGGAGCTTTTATAATGTCAAGAAGGATGTCGTTCCAGAGTCTAATGGCCGTGAGGGTGAAAGAGTGAGATAAGTAACCATTATTGTGTAAAGGATTGAGCAACTTAAGATAACCCGATGAACGGAGAGAACAGTTATTAGAATCTCCCAGTTATTGAAATTTGGATTTCAAATACTCGAAAGCACATGGATCGTTCAGAATTGTGAAAAAGTGCATATTATTCTAACATATCTGCGCAGACATGGTCGTATTTACGAAGAAATGTATCTGATGTTGTTGTTAAGCAGACGATCCAATGTATTAAGATGATGTTTAGACAACATTTATCGACAATTGTCAGAATAAGTGACAGGACCAATAGGATCTTAGTATTGGTAGGAATAATGTTTTTAATCGATATAGAGCTCGCAAAATTCCAATATATATTTGTTCCATATTGCCTAATCATCAACCCATAGATCAAGATACTATACATGGGAGCAAATGGTATGATTTTATTACTAAACAAGTAATGGTAAGGTGGAAAAATCTAGCTTAGACAATAATCTTGGGCTACCTAAAATTATCGATTGGTATAGACGGGTTCACGTTTGTGCCATACACAGTGGACCATTCAAAGATGTATTTCAAATCATAATTTAATATTGAGATACCCCTCGAAGATAGCGCTGAAGCTGCAATGAAATCTTGAAATCTCTTTTCATGTATTTGTTGCTAATAAAAGGAATAATAGCCTTGGTCTTGTTAGGCCCAGCATCTCGCGTCTGTACACGTGTTACGTAATTAGTATTAATCTCCAATATGGGATTAGTTATTTTAAATCCTAATTTAGTTACAATGTCAATTTCTCTCCAGTTTTAAAAAGTACTCCCTTCGTTTCGACGTTATTTAATCAAATCCAATGATCATTTCTCATTAAATTCTGCTTCCATATTAATCATCTGTGCCTTAAGAGACGATATTTTAGCTCAGCATTTTCGACTGCTTAAATTCTTTTTTCAAATCTATCAGTAGTTGAAGTTTCCACTTGCTCAAATAACTACAAATCATCGGCATAGAGATGGTAATATAGCACTTGAGATTTAATGTGAGGAGATTGATAAGAATGGAAACAAAAGAGGAGAGATAATAATTGAATCTAGTTGGTATTATCTTTCCTCTTCTGTTTTCCGTTTTTATCAATTTCATCACTAGCAGACACATCATACCAGTCAGATAGTTTATGTTCAGTACGCAAGGCCTATTGGTGCCCTCGAAGATATGAAGAGAGCCATTCCTGAGCTGAAGACTAGATATGCAAATGAGAAAAAAGAGCTAATAAAACATTATAATCAACAGAACAACAGTTACAAAACTCTCTTAAGTTTAGAAAGGCCAATTTGGATTTTTCCATCTCCACACGGATATCTTCCGTCACGAATGACCAGGGCGGAAACCCGACCGATGAGAGCAAAGAATATTTTTTGAGAAAACAAAATAAGAAATCTGTTTATGAGCAACTTTCCGGAAACTTAGAAAGAAAAATCGGGATAGAAATTGGTCTAAAATTAGATATAGTGCTGCAGTCGGTGTAGGTATGGGAGTAACAAAGGCTTTACGCCAGAGAGTTGGGAAAGCACCATTTGTAAGCGAGAAGTTATTGATTGAGTTGTCATAGTTAAAATAGTCTCCAACACGTGCAAAACAATTACCCTACTCACATCATCACAGCCAATGCCTTTCGATTTAATAAAAGAAAGTGCTTAGCGTATCTGGTCTTCGTCTACAAGAGAACAAGTGAAAGTGTCATGAGAAAAAGGAGGCATGAAAGATATGAATGATATCATTAGGAGCATTAGCATGCAACCGGTTACAACGTTTGTGATTTCAACATAGTTGACTAAGTTTGCCACTAGCGGGTTACAATAGGTTTCGGCGTTATCAATGTAATACCATGATACATTTCGTTGAAGTATTCGGAGAGAACATTCACAGTATCTGCGTAAATTGGAATTTCATTGATACCACCGAAGCTCTGGTAAATTATTTTGAATTTTTTGGAGCTCATATAGGGGAATTCTATAAGTACGTGTGAGTTAAGTATAGATTTGCGTGGGACTTGATAGGCCTAACGCAAGTTTATTGACGAGAAGTTCGCGTATTAACGACAGTTTGCAACACAAACAAAGCAATTCTTTATATGCCAGAGTACTTCTGAATTTTAGTAGCGTGATTTAGGCTTCTATGAGTTTCGCAACGACAGTACCGCCACAGCATAGTTTATTTACAAACTACTTACGCAGGCGAGATACGTGTACGCTTAATAGGTGGGCGTGAATGAGAATGTGATAAGAGTGAAAAAATCAAGAGCAATATAATGTGGAACATCTATCCTATCCCCAAATTGTTGAAATTTCGGTCAACTATTTATATATAAAAATATTATTTATATAATCACATTTGTTAAAAAGTATGTGTCTACCTCATTTACTTCATCTGAGTTGTCTACATTTTTATTTTGTGAAATTGTCAATAACATCGTCATTGTTTAAAGACGTAGCGATAAGTTTGATTCAATGTTAAATATCGCTAACGAATTTAATCTATTATCTGTATTTTATCTGTGGTTGAGCGAAGATAACTTAATCGTTAATCGTAAATCATAATCGTTAACATTATCAAAAATCACGAAGAAATAATATGTTTAACATATAAATTCCAATTATTTCGAGAACATGATATAAGGTCAACTCGCACTACCGCAACGCCTAAAATTCTCTCCAGCTCTCTCATCGACTTAGAAATGAGGAGAGGCATTTTTCTGGATGAAAGCCTTCATCAAGAAAAGGCTTTATGTGGTAGAGTCATGCTGCAACTATATTAGTAATAAAGTCGTAGCAGGAATGGATCGGCTCGACCGAGAAAGGATGATAATCTCACAGAATATCAGTGTAAAATAAAGCTGTTATTTTACACACTTATCAGTGTAAAATAGAGTGAACACTGCTTTTCGTATGGCGAGTGTAGAGAACCGGAGACCCTTGTTACTGGAAACGAGGTATTCCACCTTAGTTCTCACGGGTGCAATGGCATCAGCATTTTGTTTCGTAATCAAGAATAAATGTGGATATCTATGGGCCACAGCGACCAATTACCATCAGGTGATCTTTACGCTCGATTGTCATACTTATTCTAAAAACAGAGTATATAAATATGATCACTAACGCCCATAGAAATGTCGTAATTTAATTATACTTTTTAATTTAAATTCGTCATTGGTAATAATACCCTATTCATCGCCACGGCTGTTCATGAACGGATTAGTAAAATACATCTTAACGAAGGGATCTTCGATCTCAATGTAATCAATATTCCCTTAACCGAAACAATGATCATTTAAATTGGTATTCTCAAACTATGAAAATGCTTTTCTTGATAAAGCTGAACTATTTATGGGAAAATGCTTTCTTATGTAATAAAAATATTGTAAAAATTAAAAAATTTAATTATAAAAATATCGCCGGACAAAATATATCCGGATATTATGCCTAACAGCTCCGACAACTTTTTGAACTGAAATTCAAAACTTTTGAGAGTAAGAATTGTATACGCTGATTTTTTTTTTAAATTTGAACTAAAAGTTTTCGGAGCTTCGAATTAGCATACGAGTCGGACGAATCATATATACCAATAAATAAACATATTACACATTACTATCCATGGGTTATATTATATAAAGTTTTGAGTAATCCGTATCGTTGAATAAAATTAATGCATACAGTATTAACTTATTATGTACACAGGTAAAAACATTTCGCTTAAAATTTTTAATTTAGTTTTGTTTTTACTTTTAGACGAAGATCTGGGTGTTTCCTGAAGGTACGCGTAATAAACATTGCACAAGTTTTTTGCCTTTTAAAAAAGGTGCATTCAATATGGCTATTGCTGCTCAAGTCCCAGTCATACCTGTTGTTTTCTCACCATACTATTTTATAAATTATGAAAAAAGTATTTTTAATAAAGGTAAGGCAAAAAAATGTTCTTTAGTAATAATATAATAGACATGATATTGCAACGTCGGTCTCCTTAAGGCCACTGCTAAGTACTACTGATATGTAAAACTTTTAAATAGTGCGTCAAAAAGTTTGCAATTCTTATTAAAGTTGCCTATACAACTGGTGAAATCAGAGCGGATACCCGCACACTGCTAATGTAAGCGGTGAGCTTCTTTAGAAATTGAGTAAGGTACTTTTGAATTTAATCGGTCATCTGAACCTCGCCCGTCAATCCAAAAAAAAAACCACCTTCAATGAGATTGACATTTAGTAAAATGGTTATCACGTTTCCCCTTATATCTCATTAATAGACTCTTATTAATGAGATATAAGGGTTATATTGCGATCTCAAATTGTTGCGATTGAAAAAAATCCGAGGACTTACGAAAATGTTAAATTGTAATTTGTAACTAATGCGAGAAAATGGTCCAATTGAAGGTTTTTCGTCGCTTCTAAACTGACTTTCAACAAGGACTTTGTAATGACTGATTTTAAATAAAAATATTTCAACTTTGACCATTTCACAACTGGAGAGGTTCAGTTCATTATGGGCCGATAAAAAATAAAGAGGAATGACACGCCTAATAAAGCTTTAGAGTTTAGATGTGTATTTAGCGTATATTTGCAATTATTTGAAATTATTTTGCAATTATTAACATCTCTCCTCAATTTTGCTATAGTGTACTATACAATATTTTAAACAGATTCGCTTTACATTGATTCTAAAATCCATCTAAATTAATGTCTTTATACATAGCTTATATTATGTTTGTTTTAAGGACAACTAATGAATATACACACTTACTTACTATCAGATTGTTAAGTGAATGAATGAAGTGTTATTTTTAATTGGGATACAAAAATGAAAATGAGTTGATTGTCTATTACAGTTTCTGAGTCAATTTTTCTAAAATAACAATCTCTGTTTCAGGTCATATTGTCATTCAATGTTTGGATCCTATACCTACCAAAGGATTAAACCTAGACGATGTGGAGAAGCTTACAAACCAGGTGCGAGAAAAAATGGTGACTGTCTACAAAGATCTATGCCAAGAAGTAACAGCTAATTTGCCATCAGACTATCCACATACAAAAATGGGTCACTAACTATCCAAAAATCGTCAACTTGATAGTTATAATATACGTCTCATATCATTTATATAAAAAAATACCCACATACCACAGTGAGCAAAGCGAAAACGATCTACCTGTTTAGTTACTAATTTATTCCATAATTAGTGTTCAAATAGGCAGAAAGAAATAACAAAAAAAAAGACGTGTATCACTCGGGGACTGCCGCGGTAAAGCTATTGCATAGCATTTTGTATCAACTTATGCAATTATAATTATTAATATAAGGACTACGTAAATATTCAGTACAGCAAGATTGGAAGAAAAATGACGTCTAAATATTTTTTCGCATTTAGTAAACGAATAACTAGTTGGTAAATTAATCATGATATATATCTTTTTTTTTCGCCGGAGACTAAAATGATATTGCTTTTTTTCGTAACTGCAGATTCTGTGGATTTATTTCATTATTTTGAACAATATACGAAATTTAAGTGACTAAAATTAAATCTAATCTGAACCAGAATCATAAAAACTGTATTATTCGTGCTAAACGAATCTAATAAATATCTGTTATTTTTGTCTCCTGCAAAAAAACAGACTATAGGAATCTATCGAATACCTACATAAACAAAATATTACCTATAAATAAAATATTACAAAGCGGAATAACTAATAAGAGTGGCAACGTCGCACTATACAAAGGAATTGCTTAGGTGGCACAAGTCGCGGGCTCGAACTCATTGGTGGGCGCGGCCAAAAAGCACGTTGTCTCACCTGGCATCGTGCCACTCGTACTAAATTATTGGGCGCTGCGTTATCGCATTATACTATACCTCTATGGCTCTATAGATACCTAATATAGATTGCTTATTTTATTATGTTTAGTTTTCCCCCGGGTGGTCATGCAGCGATCACTCAAGAGTTCACGACGCCGAAGTATGAACTGGAACAGTCATCGCAGTTTATATCCGTACTAGCTGTTGCCAGCGGCTTCAAACGCGTGAACTCGAAAATTATCCCACAGGAACAA
This sequence comes from Parnassius apollo, assembly GCA_907164705.1. Classification (NCBI taxonomy): domain Eukaryota; kingdom Metazoa; phylum Arthropoda; class Insecta; order Lepidoptera; family Papilionidae; genus Parnassius; species Parnassius apollo. Next base: position 11,527,273 of record CAJQZP010001125.1, read on the forward strand.
AATACCTGAATAAACGGTATCAAATGTGTTATTCCAGACTAGGTATAACCTATCTCTGAGCTAAATATCATCCAGATCCCTTCAGCTGTTCTGGCGTGATTGAGTAACATACATCTATCCATCCAAACTTTCGCATTTATAATATTTAGATAATAATTGTAATTATTTCTGCCTACCTATAAATTGTTTTCAAAAATACTTACCTGTCTTCTTACTTTTTTTTATATACACACAATATCACTAGATGTAAACACATGTTTTTATCAAGATAAGTGACCCGTCAAGACTGTTTCCTTAGTAACGACGTACATAGGCAGGTAGGTAGGCAGTTTACATTTTAGTGTCCACGACGCAGCGACAGTTTTTCAAATTTTGTTGTATAGTAGGTTATGGGTATCTAGGTAAGAACACTAGGTAGGTACCTATCCACCGAACCGTCAACGCCGCGCAAGTGATTCTCGTCCCACCTGTCCGCGCAGTAACTTTTTTTTACGACCGCGCGAGACTGTCGCAACAAAAACGATTACTACTGAAAATCTAATATAGGTACCTACCTAACATTCAAATAAAAATATTCTCAAAAAGCTCAACGAATTCAGAATTTAATTTTATTAAAAAAAAATTGGTCAAATAAAAAATAAAGGATGAAAATAAAGCATATGGGAATATAAAAATAAATGGTATTTATTTTTTATTTCGAGTTTTACAAGAAAAGTATAATATTTACTGGAGACAATTATTTTATTATTATAATAGTACATGATATTCCCTTTAAAATGACACCAATATGAATAATATATTATATCTATATCTACATATAAATAAAATTGAAGTGTCTGTTTGTAATGTTAAAACAACAGCTTTTTATTAAATGCATATGAAAGTACTAGTAACAAAAACACAATTTTTAAAATTTTTATCTGTCGGTCTGTCTGTCTGTCTGTTTGTTCCAGCTAATCTCCGAAACAGCTGGATCTATTTTGATGGGACTTTCACTGGCGGATAGCTGATGATATAAGGAATAACTTGAACTACTTTTGTTTTAGAAAAAGAATTAGGGTTCCGCGCAAAAAAATTAAAACCCATGAAATCCATATTCCACGCGGGCGAGATCGCGGGGAACAACTAGTACTCAATATAGATAAATGTATACTTATTTTTATTTATTTATTATTTTAATAAATAAATAAATATAAGTATTAATAACTTCTAGACACATCTCAACAGATATTTCGTTAATAAATTGCTATCAATACTGAAGCATTCTTTTATATTTAGCATCCATTTAACACAAAAAACTGATAAGAATACTTTTTAAACAACATATAATCAATAAACGGTAATCGCGAATTTCGAGGTAAATTATTATATGTAAACGTTTTTGAATCGTCGTAATGATACATATTTCCAAAAGAAAATATCTTCACAATTAATTTGATGTAAAATAACATTAGAAATAACGTATAAAAACGGAGAAATTATCAAATTTTTGATCGAGTTCCTAACCAGTACACAAACAAAAATGGCGAATAGTCATTTTCACTTTTTTTTAGAAATAACGTATAAAAACAGAAAAATTATCAAATTTTTGATCGAGTTCCTAACCAGTACACAAACAAAAATGGCGAAATGTCATTTTCACATTCTTTTTCTATATAGTTATTTGTTACAGAGTACACAGATAAAATTCACTCTCATAGATGACAAATTTCAAACACCACAATCTCTAATTTTTTAATCTGCTATCTTCAGCGCTGTACACGAACGGAACGATGTCGTTGAGAGCCGTGGTTGCTCACATGGTTAGCGCTCGTTATAAGTATCACAGTACGGGAGCAACCCGGGTTCGATCCCCACTGGCACCAATGAAATTGTTGCGTGCTGATTTAACTATCACTTGGAAAGTCTGTTTTTCTGGGCCGTTTTGTTTTGTTACACTGACATCTCGCAAGTCATCTAGGGACCTAGGAGGTTGTCGGTTGCTTATTTTTTACTTTTCTTTAAAATTTTCGTCGGTAAAATGATATATTTATAAAAGTAAAAAAAAAGTAAAGTTACAGCCTATATACGTCCCACTACTGGGCACAGGTCTTCTCTAATTTATGAGAGGGTTTTAAGGCAAGAAAATGTCCGCCACGCTGCCTCAATGCGTGTTGACGAACTTCACATGTCTTCGAAATATATATTTTTTAATTTCTCAGACCCGAGTTCGACCCCCGCCGGCACCAATGAAATTGTTAATTGCAATTGTGCTGATTTACCACGTGCTCGGCGGTGAAGGAAAACATATTGAGGAAACCTGCACGTCTGAGAATATAATTATAATCGAATGTAAATCAAATTGACATAGGTAAGTACAGATAAAATTAGCGGAACATTAATAAAATTTTGAGATCGTTTTTTTTTTCATAATTTTATTTATATTCCGCTATTTTTGTCTGTGCTTATATCAATTTGATTTACATTCGATCTCTAAATTGTAGTTTGCGAGGGTAACGGGGATCTATCAGCTCCGGCAAAACACATTTCTGATAAAAGCTATCTAATTTTAAAATTTTGTCTGCCGTCCAAAACGCATCATCTCTTTCAATAATATCAATTTCTATGCCAAACAGAGTAGTATCGAAATCCAAAGTTCAAGCAGGGGTCAATGTAGCGTAGTAATTTAGAGCGCAGGTATAGCTATAGTCATACGAACGTCACAGGCCGCAGCTGACTAAGTCGAATAAAACTAGAATAAGCGCGCGTCACCGCGCATGCATGTGTGTGTAAGTGTCGTCCTCCCGCACCGCACCGGGGGAAACATTGTTCAGTGAGATGCACGATAATTCATATAAACACGCGCGCGTAAAAAAATACGAAAAGGCCTTTGGAAGAAGGGGTTTTATGAAAAAACCACTGCATAAATCAATTACAAATAAAATTTAGTGAATTCTTCGATAATTGAGCTGTGTCGGTACCGACTTTGTCTTGGAAATTTTACACTGCTTTTATTACTAATTTACGCCCAAAGTTGTGTTAAAATTGGCAATAAAAACGAATCTTTGATAGCTCGTAACTTTTTAATGACTTTTTATTTTACTATTCTGTTTCCGTACAGACAAAATTAATAATGAGACAAAACGATATCATGTTTAACTGTCACTTGTATGTACTGTTGATGTACACTGTCAAACAGCGGAGTAAATCCCCTCCGAAATTTCTATGGAAATAATGTCGACTAGTGTCACCTTAAACAGGAGAATGAATTAAAAACTATGTATTTTACGGGGATTCTGGATAATTTTTAATATGGAAGGGAGTCCTGATTGGTTTCCCTCCGTCTGGCAATATACGAATATTTGTATATCTATATATGGTAAATTTTCAAAGAAATGAGTTAAACACTATCTTTGAAATTGTTTAATGGATGAAAATTGCTTACAAGTGGTGGACGCTACAATAATGCGAAATGAAAGGACGTAGAATCAATATTGTGATATATATAATAATATATATATATATATATATATATATATATATTAGAGATGGGCCGAATGTGATTTGAACCAAATCCGAACTTCGGTTCATTTTCGCACGCTTTCTCGAGAGCGACGCGTCGTGACTTGTTTTTTTTTTCTTTTACGGGGCGGGGTATTTACTTCAAATACCCCGCCCGCACACCGCAGGAAACATATACCTACGAATAAAAACGTAACGAACTTCTGCCAGATAAGGCAGATCTTTGGTGTTTTTGCACCATAACCTGACTCTGGTAAATTTTAAATATGACTAGATAGACAAGAAAAGTTGGTTTAATATGATTGTTGAAAACAAATACCCTATAATTGTAATAAAAAATACTTGAGGTTAATGAATGTTCAATCAAAAACATTATTTTTTTATTTAATTTAAGGACTCCTATCCAGATGTTTTTTTTTTATAGGATAGGGTGACAAACGAGCACACAGTCCACCTGATGATAAGTGGTTGCTGTGGCCCATAGACATCTACATCTGTCCTCGATTACGAATCAAAATGCAGATGCGTTGTCACCCGTGAGGACTAAGATGGAATGCCTCGTTTCCAGTAAAAAGGGTCTCCGGTTCTCTGCACTCACCATACGAAATACAGCAGCATTAAGCTACTATTTCGCGCTGGTATTCTGTGAGAGCGTGGTCCTTCCCCGGTCGAGCCGACCCATTCGTGCTACAACTAAGTATACTACTAATATAACTGCAGCATGGCTCTACCACGTAAAAAACTAGGAGAATACAAAGTTTATTTAATTTTTGTAATATGGCTAATTATTAATTAGGCAGGGATTTCTAAGATTAATAACTAATTAACTAAGATTAAGGTTAAGAACTAGGATTAAGATTAATGATAAGATAGGAACTGATTTAATATAAGGTTTACATTTACAATGTTCCGAAATAAATAAATAAAAAATAATTGACCATGAGTGAGTAAAAATAATATCTTTTATTTTACAGTATATAATGTTGTTATATAAGGGGCTTCTAAAATATATGCCACGGTTGTTTGTATGGAGACTTGGCCAATTAGCTGATTTCAATACAAAGTGCAATTTTTTTGAGAATTGACTATGGGTTCCTTGGGGAAAGTGGTACAGTATCATGAGTAGAACCACCAGTTGCAGCCATGGCATATTGTAGTTTAGAAGCACCTTATATTTCAGTTAAAATAAGTGCAAGTAGGTATTATTTTTCTTGTACCGAATTTCGGCCCTAAATAAAAACGTGTGTTTGTGTGTATATAAAGAGGGCTACTTTTAATATCGCTCATTTTAATATCAAAAATTTAGGTTATCTTTATAGCAGTATTATATTTTCAATTCAAAATTAGTACTGCATTTGTGATAATAATAAAATGTATGTATATAGAGTACTCACTCATTTTCTTTCACTATTATTTCGTGACTTTCTTCATTAATAATAAATGCACTTTGTTCATTCATATTCAAAACACTTTATACACAAACATCGTGTCGAAGACTGCCGAAAAAAGAAACGACGTTAGACATTGCACGGCCTTCAAGCCACACCTACGTGCCCGTCGGAGTGGGGAGCGTGAGGTTTTTTCGTTACGGTGGAATAAATTTCTGGATTCGGTCCCCACGCTCAAGGCCCGCGATAGAAGCTATGCAATAGCTTAAAATTTTTAAAATTTCCAATTGAGATGTAATAATCAAATTAAACTTATTTCGATATTTTAGATTTTGAACTTTTCTTCAATCGGAGTACTGGTAGTCTGCTAAAAGTAAAAAAAGTAATAAAAAAACCTATATACGTGCCACAGCGGGGCACATGTTTCTTTTCATTTCTAAGAGTATCGTGGAGCAATTAGTTAACAGCGCTGCTCCAGTGTAAATATAAGGACTTTGTTGCAGCTCCTTTACGGTTGGAACACGAATGGGTCGGGCTTAATGTTTAATAATTATGTGTATTAATAGCAGCTTAATGTTTCTGTCAGCGTCTCGTATGGTGAGTGTTACAGAGGAGACCCCCATATCCATAACAACGCTGACAACTCTAGAAAATAAAATTAAATATATTGTGAGTTCGAATCGAAAACTAACTCGAATTCAAAATCACGCTGAAAATATTTTTTTTAATTTGAATTAAAAGTTTTCAAGGCTTTGGTAATCCAAAGCATCGAAAACTTTCTGTGTATTAACATACGAGAGAGACGGAGCGCATATAGAAATACATAGACATAAAAATCATTTCCTGCCTTTGACCATTGTTATATAAAAATGCGGTAATCGTTGTCGTTAAATAAAATGATACATGATTTGTTAAATTATTTATATACATAAGTTAAAACATTTGACTTATGTACAATTTCTAATTTAAATTTCTTATTACTTTTTAGACAAAGATCTAGTTGTTTTCTGAAGGTACGCGAAGTATAGATTACAAGAGTATTTTACCGTTTAAAAAAGTGTATTCAGAATGGCTATTGCTACTATTTTATAAATAATGAAAAAAGTATTTTAACAAAAGTAAGACAAAACCTGTTCTTTGAATAATAATATAATGTCCGGTTTACATTATTCTAGTCCAATGTTCCACCGCGAATCCAGTCCGGGGTAATTTTATACTATCGCGGTCACCTGGATTTTTGGCTCTAGAAAATCGAAAAATCACCCGATTTTGATGTTTTTTTTTTTAATTTTCGTCTTTATGGCGGATTTTTTATAGGATAGGATAACAAACGAGCACACAGTCGTCCTAATAAAAATATATAATAATAAAGAGGAATATTTAAAAAAAATCATCTAAATCGGATTATTTTTCCACTTTCTAGAGCCAAAAAACGAGGTGACCGCGATAGCATAAAATTACCCAGTCCAGTGCTGGACTGGATTTGTAAGGTCTAAATTATTCCAGTTGTTTAGAAGCTGTTGAATTGTGAACACTACAGTGACAGCACTGGAATGGCACTGGATTGGCCGTCTACATTATTACACTGGATTGGTCGCACTGGATTCGAAAGTAGACCGCCAATCCAGTTACTGTACTGGAATGTTAACTAGATTCAGTGCATTCCAGTACCGGTTTAAATTTTTCTAGTAAGCAATCCAGAGCTGGATTCGATCGCTGGACTGCAATAATGTAAACCGGGCATAATAGACATAAGATTACAATGACAATCTCCTTAAGTTCACTTTTAAGTACTATTATTATGTAGAAACATTTGAAGAATGCGCCAGTTTTTAAATATATAAATATATTTGTAATTATTTTGCAAGTCAAGATTATCATCCGACCATCCCGCGGTGTGAGTGTTCCATGCAGAAGGTGCGGTTTCATAGCGCTCGGTTCGCAAAGCACTCCTCTCTCTGGACATCCTCAAGTCGAGTGGGCCTGACGGAATCTCCGATTACAAGCCTATTAATGCTGGCGTTCCACAAGGCTGCGTGCTATCACCAACGCTGTTTCTTCTGCATGTCAATGATATGTTGCAAACCGGTAACATTCATTGCTATGCCGATTACAGCACTGATGATGGTCTGTACACCGGCCATGCCAACATTTCTCGGGAAAACGTCTCAGAGTACCGGGATAAACTTGTATCTGAAGTCGAGTCTTTACTGAACAAAGTCTCGGATTGGGGGCGACTAAATGTAGCCCAGTTCAACCCTCAGAAGACACAAGTTTGCACGTTAACCGCTAAAAAGAACCCATTTGTCGTATCTTCTCAGTTTTAAGGCACTCCCCTTGTTGCCTCAGCCAGTATATATATCGGAATCCTCGGCGTTAACATATCGAGTGACGTGCAGTTTCGTGGTGGAGAAGGCCAAACTGGCCTCTAAAGAGCTTAGCGTACTCAGCAGAGCGGGACAGTATTTCATGCCGGCATACCGCCTGCAATTTTACAAGGCGCGGGTTCGGCCATACATGGAATACTGTTTCCATTTCTGGGATGGGGCTCCCCAGTGCTAGCTCCTTACACTTGACTGCATTCAGCGCCGACGGGGAGGAGGGTTAAAAAATATCTACATGCTTTTAGTAAGTCGAAATTCAATTCATATTTAAACTTAATTCATATAAAATAATAAACTTGTTAAAAATCTAGTTCCATTTCGGATGCCGCATAGGTTTTCTTCATTCTATAATATACACAAAGACAAGGTACTATCTCAACTAGTAGTGTAATAATAACATAGTGGTAATCTATATCTGATAACAATAAAGGAGTATATAACTTTTTATTATATTAATTATCTGTTAAAAATAAAAATAAAATTTGATTTACATCAAATTGTGAGTTTAGTTGTAACTTAACCCTTTTCTCACAACATTTTATTAATCTGAAAAACGAGATAAAATCTTACATAAGAAGATGGAGGAGGGAAGGGTTTCGAGAAATTTTATGTACCCTTACAGTACATGGGGGTAGGTTTTCTTATAAAAGAAAGGGATTTAGTCGCCCCAATTCGAGACTATGTTCACGACTCACGATTTCAGACACAAGTTACGGTTGATCGATGTTGGTATCGGTAGCTTAACATCGATGTTCGATGTTTATCCTACTCAAAACATCGATGATGGCCATTATCGATATTTTTGCATATGTACCTATATAACGTAAAGTAAATAAGATAATAACGATACCGCTGTTTGTCTAAAGTTCCTTAACACACTAGTTGGAATATCGTCCTGTCTAAAAGCATTAGTTTCCCTTAGTCTCATTATAATCCTTTCTACCTCAAGTAATATACGTTAAGGTTTTATTTTGCTGTACAAAAGCTTAGATTTTATTATAATTTTAAGATAAGATACCTACAACTATGTACAGACTACCATGCATGAATGTTTAGGGTATGGCAGAATACCAGTGCAGACTACCATGCATGAATGTTTAGGGTATGGCAGAATACCAGGGTCTGTGCGTCTCCTACATTCACTGAGCCATAGACCATTTTGTCTCCGATTAGCATAATAACATTTATTTGTGTTGATGAATTTGTAATTTTTAAGACAAATAAAGACTTTTATTATTATTTAGGGGTATTCTCATATGGTTGAGCTGAATATGTACATAAATGGAGACGATAAATATATATTTAATACACTAACATAAATAAATAAATAATATATAAATAAATAAAAGCCCAACCAGATGGAGGCCCTCGGCAGGGAAGTCCAAACGGCCGAGGGTTAGGAGGAAAGGAAAAGAAACCGGCGGACGATGCGGGCGGTATCGAGGAGCACCACCTTCTGCATTTGAGCCTGGAGCAGTCCGTCACGGAGTCCCAGCCGCCTCAGATGACCCGAGAGACTGACTGGTATTAGCCCGTTTGCAGAAACGACTACAGGAATAATTTCGGTCGGCAGACCACCTCACATGTCGGTCACCTCGTGAGCCAGGTCCAGATATTTTGTTCCCTTATCTGTTTCGGCTTTCACGAGGTTCTCGTCATACGGAATGGTAATGTCGACCAAAAATATCCTAGACTGTGCCCGGTCCATCAGCACAATATCAGGCTTATTCGCAAGAATAATTCTGTCTGTAATGATGGCCTGGTCCCAGTAGAGCCTGGCGCGGTCATTTTCGAGCACGGATTCCAGTAAGTACTTGTAATACGGCAATTTTTTATCTACGGGAACGTATTTCAGAGCGAGCTCCTGGTAAAGAATTCTGGCTACTAGGTTGTGCCTGTGCAAGTACTCAGAGTTGGGAAGCGCCGAACAACCGGAGATGACATGCCTAAATGACTCACCGGAATGGCGACAAGCTCGACAGATGTTGAAGGTGGGATGGCTCCCTTAGGATGTATCTCCGATAGTTGTCGGTCTTAATAACCTGATCCTGTAATTCACAGACAAATCCCTCGGTTTCCCCAAAGAGGTCACCAAAACGTAGCCAGTAGAGGGATGCAACTGTGTCTACAAAAAACTCATGTAGAGCCTTGTAGAACCTCCCGTGGAGCTCCGTCTCCTTCCATACGGTCTCCCGGTCGGAAATGTTTTGAATTGCCGGGTCTTGCCATTGCTCGTTGGCCAAGGATAGAGAGGTAAGCCCTTTTTCACAAGAAATGACGTTCCTATAGAATGAATCATCCGATCTCGCCAGGAAGTAACGACGGAGGCTGCACACTTCGCGATTATGCATAGTAAGCGCGCGCTTAAAAAGCCACGCCCACCATATTTTTTATTTTTTATTTTATTTTGTTTAATAACATTTACAGGAAAAAGAATATTACATAAGTTCATAACTTCGCCAAACTGTAAAAACAGTTTGTTGGCGAATAAATGCACTCTTATATCCTATTACATAATTAAATTAAATAAGAACTCAAGCCACATAATATTACAAACAACTAGAAATTTAAAACATGAACACCATAAATTCCACACTCTATCAATTCGAAATACAACACCCCACCCACATAACATTGCAACAAAATAAAAATTGTAAATATAACCCGGATATATATTTTTTAAATATTACAAACAAATAATAGTTTTCTAAATGGTCATATATCATAGTAGGTCATACATCTAGCATTTTAACCAAAAAATAATTCCCAAGTTTCTTTTTAATTGTTAATTTGCAATTAGGCCTATCTTGCCTTAGCCAATCTATTTCATTAAAAAGCTTTGGTATTAAATATTTTGTACATCTTTTACCATAGTAGTTTTTAACACTAGGCTGAAATAATTTCCCTTCTCTAACTTTCCTGGTTCTATATTTATTATCCAATTTTTAGTTATAATGGTTTTTATTAATGTTTTCCAAAACTAATAGCATGTTAACTTTGTGTTCTACCGGTAAAATTTTACAAATAGAGAATAACTTATCATAATCTTTCTTACAATTTTCTTTAACTTTTTTATTTACAAGATGTTTTAGAAATCTTGTCTGTAGATTTTTAATGTCCTTTAAATAGGAAGAACAAGTACGACTATACACACCAAGTCCATAGGTTATGAGGCAATCAACCAAAGCATAATATAGAAGATACATAGTTTTTTGTTCAAGATATACGAGTATGTTAAATAATAAAATTTACATAATACAGCCGACAACCTTGCACATACATCAGATATTTGAGGTTTCCCATTAAAGTTTTATCAATAATCAATCCTAAATACTTAAATCTCTCTACAAATTCAATTTATTTACATTTACAATTAATTTTATTATTATGCAAGCACTGAAAACCGTGGCCTATAACAGCTATCTCATTCAATTTGGCATTTTTTGCTGTAGCATTATATGGAGAGTTTATTAAAATTTAGAATTATGCCATTATCATGGGCCCATTTTGTTATATTCTCAAAATCAATTTGTATATTATTATGCAATTCTTTTGTTTCTTTAGAGGCAAATAGGAAGCACATGTCATCCGCATACATATACACTTGACAGTTTTTTACATGATACACTGTTTACATGCATAATATAACCCACAGGACCGTAAACAGAACCGGTTGGTACACCCAAGCTAATACCGGCCTCCTCTCCCACAACGCCACCCACTACAGTGTGAAGCGTTCTATTAGATAGATAGCTACGGAAAAAGTTATTTGTAGGGCCCCTGATTCCACACTCCTCCATCGCTTGCAATAAAATATTATGGTCCAAAGTATCAAAGGCTTTTTTATAATCAATAAACAAAACCATAACCTGTTTTCCTTCATTTAAGTATTCATTAACTGTATCCGAAAATAGTGCAAGTGCGGAAACTGTACTACGATTTTTTCTAAATCCGTTTTGTGCCTCTGATAATATATTATGCTGTTCCAAAAGTCACTTATTTGTCCTACAACCACCTTTTCAATAATCTTATTGACCGATGATAAAATGGCAATTGGCCGGTAATTACTGTAATCTAAATGACTACCATATTTAAATATGGGGCGAATGATTGATTTCTTTAATAAATCAGGATAAACATCTTTTGACAGGTACATATTAGCAAAATGGGCCAGTATTGGACTTATTTTTTTATTTACTAACTTTAAATCTTTCAGTCTAATTCCGTCCAATCCTGGTGCTTTTTTGTGGTGCAATTTATCAATTATTTTTTCTATATCATACGATTTCATATTTCCGCGACAAATACAGCCTTACAATCGAAGATCTCGGGTGATGCATCCTGTGTGACGTCATAGTAGTGCTGAGCTATCTATCCAGGGCGTTAGGTTCAGTTTGAGTCCACCTAAGTATGCCAAAGGTATACATGAGTACAGACATGACCCAACCGTTATATGCGTGCGTCTTATTCACACCGGACGAAAGGCTGTTAAGGACTTTGGTGAAGCGTGCATAGAAAGGCTGTTAAGGACTTTCGTCAAGCGTGCATAAAACACGTCGCAAACTGACTGTTTCATACCAGCCTCATCGATACCGATGGTCTGTGACATACTCAGGTATCGGTATGTTTCAGCTTCAGAAAGGGTCCTTAAGTTGACGGGCATAGATAAGCCTATGACGTCAGAGATAGCAACCCTTCCCGTGTCAACATAGAAAACCGCACACTTATCCGTCCCCAGCTCCATTCCAATAGAATTGCTAAATTCACAAGTGATATTTAGCAATTTCACAATATGGGATCCACTGGAGGCAAATAACTTGAGGTCATACATATGAAAAAGGTCTCCCGGAGCCCTCCAATAAAGTACTGAGAGGGTTCAAAGAGAGGCAGAACCAGATTGGACTCAGACAGTCGCCCTGAAATATACCCCTTCTTATCCTTATGCGGCTTTCCGCAGCCGTCATCCGCTCGCCTAGATGACAGAGAATCGTACTCCACTGCCCCATACACCGCTCGAGGAAGTCTCAAACTGTACAGTCAATCTTGTACAGCTCGAGGATCCTCTTTAGCCATGTATGGGTCACCGAGTCAAATGCCTTTCTGTAGTCTATCCAGGCAGCGGAGAAGTTACGACGGTTGCGTTTCACTACTTTGCCAATGACCGCGTCAATGAGGAATGGTTCCTTGGTTCCTCGACCGCCGCCCCGATATCCATTATGAGCGCGCTACATCGCCCGATTGAGTCCAGGTGACGAATGATTCTCGCGCTCAAAATGGATGTTAGTGTCTTGTATATGGTGGGTAGACACGTGATGGGGCGGTATTTGCTCGTGTCTGTGGCACCCTGGTCCTGAGGAACCAAATGAGTGATTCCAGTAGTGAAGAGGCTCGGGAGTGACTTCTGGTTGAGAGCCTCTTGAAACGGGCGAGCACAGCGTCACACACCACGAACCCCTTCAACCAGTAGTGATATAGCCCGTCAAGCCCTAGACTTTTCTGGTTAGGGGATCTACCTACGGACCCACGGATCGCCTCTGCTATGTCATAAGGCGTAATGATGACGGGGTCCTTGGGCGTAATACCCGCACACTGACTCGCCACAACTTCCGTCCAAGGGCCCTCGCTGTGGTTTACGGGCTCTAACCACAGGCCGCGCCAGAATGCGACAGTGTCGGCCTGATACGGTGCTGGGCCCGTTCGAATGATAAGTGACCATTGATTACTCCAATGATTTATAGAGCCTGTTCTGATCACTCTGAAAGAGACGATTCAGGTTGAACCATGTCGACCTCTCGGTATATCGCCGAATCTGCTTTTCCCAAGCAGCGATTCTCTGCTTCAGATTATCTATGCACTCCGTCAGTTATATCAGTCTGCCGATGAGAGCCCTAGCCTCTGCAATATATTCTTCAATTCTTATTCTTCAGGCTGGGATAGCACCACTTTGTCCAATAGCGTGTCCAGCCGTGGAAAGTTTGGCGCCTATAATACGGCAGACTGCCAGTGCTGCGCCAAAAAGAATTGAGTCCGTCTCGCAAAGGTCCCGGCTGGCTGCCAAATAAGTCACCAGCATTGGGTTCAGAGCCCTGAGAGAGAACGACAGCCTGATTCCGCTTGCTTGGGGCTATGCGGGGAAGTCGCGGTCGATTTTCGAGAGGCGTACTTCGCGCGTTTCCACAATCGCCCCTCCAATGTACTCCTCATTTGCTCTAGTTCCAGTTCTTGGGCGACTGTTCCATCATCGTTTGAATCAACCACAACTGAGGTATTCACGGCGGCATCCACGTTTTCCGGTTGCTCTGCAAGTTGTGGCGCCGCATCCTCAGCCGTAGCATTTTCATCCGATGAAGGTACAGCCTTACGTCGTAGCCGTTCGAGTTCGGTGACATCAATGTATTTGAGCACAAGATATACCGAACTCGGTCTGCCAGGTTTTGCTCGGTGACGGTTACAGATGGCTCTAGCTCAGCAAAAAGTCGATGCATCCTTGCCAGATACGCAAAACCTCCAATTTCTCAATCTGGGTTGTCCAACGCATGCGGCGTACTCCACCAGTGGTGGTTGACTATTGCTGGGCCCGCGAAGGCCATGCCGACACCAAGCGAGCTGGTGGGGATGATGGATGCTAGGGGCTGCTGGGTGGTCGTGCAGCACCTCGCGCTCGGATGGCGGTTCGCATGCTATCGCGTCCAGCGCCAGCTCCAGACACGTCCTAGCGACCTCCAGACAGCGGCTACTTACGCGTTCTTTTCAATTCCATCATCCATTTTTGTGGGCGTCATTTAACGGGATACGCCCAGACCCGGCGCCGTTTCATGGTGAGGCCATGTGCACAAGCAGGCCTTCCTTTTGGCTTTTGGCTTTTGGACTGACCTTCAATTTTTGCCGAGGCACGGCACTAACACCTCTTGGCAAGGTGCTGACAGACTGCCCTGACGTAGCGGTTTTGTCACATAACCGTTACGTCAGTGGGCGATGGGGTCATCACTTCCCTACGCCATTAATAATAAATTATTATTATAATTAATGTCGCTATCTTATAAAACAAACGAGCTTAATTAGTGCTTTCTTTGTTATGATCGATCCTCTTTTCATGTATATTGTAAAATTTGTTTATCTCCTCAGTAAGATTTTCACCGACGTTCACCAAGTAACTATTTGCTATATTTGCTAACGTATACAGCGAGAAGTTTTTTTGTAACAATGTTGATACAAATGCAATATCTTTTACATACTGCTAAATCTTTGAATTACCTCTACCAGACTCCTTCAGCAAGTTTCTGTGATAGTTGTATAAGAATTTATTAAAAAAAAACTAAAGTATTAGTTCTTTTTAATACACTCTTAAAAAATGCCATTATCCTTTATTTAAAGGTTATAAAATTATACAAATAAAACAACACTAGAAGCGACAAATTCATCTTGGCTGCGTTGGGCGGAGGAATCGGAGCGGCCACCTCAGGCTGGCCCTACGTACGGCTTTCCTAAGTCAATGGGTAATAAGCCTAGTCGCTCGGTAAAGTGGGCCCCTTATCCTGAGGGACTTTTTTGCGTAAAGAAATCCTTTTGGTAACGATCTGCTGCAGGGATCGAAGAAATTATGATGGATGTTTACCAGGTTTTTTTTTTAACATCACGGTGGTCGCGATTAAACTAAACAAGAGGTTCGGGATATACGCTTAAAACGCAAACTTCTCGATTGCTTTGTATATTAATCATATTCCGGGAGCATTACTTACTACACACAGCATCATTAAAGTGATATCAGGACTGATGACAGTGTCAAATGTAAGATCCTGTCTGATCCTGTTTAGCAGGACCGTCTGCTCCTAATGCTACGCAGGACACACCGCGTGCATGTAGGTTCTGTCATCCTAATTTATCACCTGTTGTTAATACAAAAGGTAAGTCTTTCCACGCGTCGCCGCTTCTATTGTTTTGCGGCGCATTAACTTTAACCTATACTTTATGATTTGACAGGTAGCAAATTCATAGAGCCATATAAAAACATTTTAATTTTTTTGGTCCTTAACAATCATATTAAAAATTTAAATGAGCCACACAACTATAATATAGAAAATATTATATTTGCTAAGATTTAATGCAAGCAAATTTAATTGTTTTATGGTAATTATCCTACAAAGTTCAAAAGTGCATATATATTACAGTATTCTAACTGAATAAAATTATGCTTGCTAGTTATTCTAACTCTCATTCTGTTAATTACGTTAGTTCGCTCGGTATCCGTAAAGTAAATTGTACAAAATATAAATTATGTGGGAATTTTTTCTCTTAATTACTGTGCGTTTTTTTAATTTTTTGATATTTTTAAAAAAATATTTTTATAGTGCGTCACACAAGATACGTTATCACCTATATTTCTTCATATTTTATTTTAGCTTATTAATTTATATAACTGCAATTTGCCCTGCTTTCTTGCTGGATGCTAAAAATTTAAAAAAAGTAAAGTAAGTATTTCAATTTATATTGATGAATTAATTTATATGTTACGTTCATTAAATAGTATGAAAAATACCTGTGTGTGCCGATCGTTTGGACCTAACGATAGCATTAGATACGTCATCGGAACTAATATTATAATGGTACTTTAGTTTTTCCTATGGGTAGTCAGCTCATTTTACTTTATTTCAATTATTTGATCGTCTAGCTTAGTATTTAAAAACACTTAACTAAGACTTTAGTTTAAATCAGATATCATTTTAACATTGCAGACGATATAGTGTTGCTGAGCCTATTATTTGTTCCATTGAAGAGACTAAAAGGATATGTTAGTCCTACATCAAAGATCACACTAAAGTACAATGCACATAAAAATGAATTAATGGTTTTTAAATCAGACAGCAAGTGATCCTTTTTTACCAAATGTCACAGTCCATGTTTCTAGTCTAAAAATTGATTCAAAATCATAATTTGCAAAGGATGTTTTTTCACGCTGACTAGCACCCACAGCATCCCGAGCGTAACGAAGCGTTAGAGAAAGGCACCGAATTTCTGATAGTCCAAAATACAGGCAACATAGAATAAATAATGATTTCTTATATTTATGCGAACACTGCACATTGAAATAATACCAGTTTTTACGGAATTTATCGCGTATATTTAACTTTTTAAATACCCGACGTTTCGAACGCTTTACAGCACTCATGGTCACGGGCGGGACTGAGATGTTCAACGTCCATATGTCATAGTTAACCGCGGTTACCATAGATTAAAATTTAACTTTTGTTCCGATCTATGCAGTATGAACTTATGGTATCTTGAAGTCTTGCAGTTGTATGCTCGGGTTGGGATTTAATTTTATTCATTATAGGATCCCAAGCAGATGATAGCACCCAGCCATCTCCTCTATTGAAATTAGGATGTTTTTTGATTTCAATAGCCTCGCGAATCATCCTTGGAAGGAATCGGTGTTCTTTAGCGAGGATTTGCGGTCTATCAAATCTGATGTAGTGACGGGGGCGATCCTGTACGTGTTCACAGACTGCAGACCGACTTAAAGACAGCTCGACGCTCCGGGAAGTCTGCAGTCTGTGAACACGTACAGGATCGCCCCCGTCACTACATCAGATTTGATAGACCGCAAATCCTCGCTAAAGAACACCGATTCCTTCCAAGGATGATTCGCGAGGCTATTGAAATCAAAAAACATCCTAATTTCAATAGAGAAGATGGCTGGGTGCTACCATCTGCTTGGGATCCTATAATAAATAAAATTAAATCCCAACCCAAGCATACAACTGCAAGACTTCAAAATACCATATGTTCATACTGCATATCGGATCGGAACAAAAGTTAAATTTTAATCTATGGTAACCGCGGTTAACTATAACATATGGACGTTGAACATCTCAGTCCCGCCCGTGACTATGAGTGCTGTAAAGCGTTCGAAACGTCGGGTATTTAAAAAGCTAAATATACGCGATAAATTCCGTAAAACTAGTATTATTTCAATAGAATAAATAATTAATACATCACAAGATATTATTTTCTTAAATTTACATTCGAAAACTACATTGACTAAAGGAATTTATCGGAACTGAAAATAACCAATCTGTAAATATAGGTAAGAATCGTTACATATATATATATATATATATATATATATATATATATATATATATGTATGTAACGATTACGACAACGATATATACATATATATCCCTTTACGGTAAATGTTGATTAGACGCGACTTCACGTGAGCACTTTGTTGATCCGAAAATGCATGTTGATCTGGCGCCTTTTGTTGCTCCAATATGCATCCCTGGTACTCACGAGACTGCTAACTAGCATTTTCCGAAGTTGATCCAATATACAAATCCACCTTGCGAGTTACGGAAAATGTTGATTAAATGAGCCAATCAGAGCACAGCAAACGATCGGATACACGATCGAATTGGCTTAAAGCAGCCGCGACGTTGCCGTTTCGTATCTTTGGCAGTACAAGCTACAGATTAAACGGATAACTCAACAACTCGACGACGCCTTCACTTGTAGCGGAAGTGGTGGTAGCGACGACATTGTCTAAGGTGGTGAAGCCGGAGTAAGCGGAGGTGGAGAACGGAGACGGTGGTGGAGGTGAAGGTGGAGACGACTAAGTTTGTGGTGAAGGCGGAAGAAGTGAAGGTTGTATCGTTGGCGTAGGCGGAGGGAGCGGATTTTTGGTGAAGTCGGAGGTAGCGGAAGCGGGGAGAGCGGGGTCGGAGGTGGATCAACCTGAATTTGAGGTGGAGGCAGAGAGAGTGGGGGCGGCGGGCGGTAGCGGCGGTGGAGGGAGCGGAGTTTATGTTGAAGGAGGAGGTAGCAGCGGTGGAGAGCAAAGGCTTAGAAGTGGGTGGTGGTGGAGGTTGAGGCAGCGGAGGTGGTTTTCTAAATTCAGCGTCCGCGTGATTTTTGACACTATAGTCGGGTGGTATTATTGTAAGTTTTATGTTTCAGTATTTTCATGACTTTTTTTATGAAATTATCGTTTCATTTACCTGTACAAACATGATGTAATGGGAACAGAGCTAATAAAACTGATTATTTTTGATTGTTGATGATTTTTTCTTCATGAGGATCGATTTCCTTTCGGTCCCGGTTCGAATAACTGCAACACCAGGGGAATTGCAGATACGTTCCCGGTCTTTTAGAAAAGAGTAAGCTCTTTTCTTGAAGGTCCCTAAGTCGTATTTATCCGGAAAAATTGCCGGTGGTAAACTATTCCACAGAGAGGTCGTACGCAGAAGTAAACTCCTTGTGAAACGTACAGTGGTTGACCGCCAAGCATCCAGATGTTGTTGATGGTATCGGGAGGTTTTCCGCGTAGTGCGTTCATGAAATTTGGCGGCTGGGATTAATCCGAACAATTCCTCAGAGCACTCTCCGTGATAGATTCACATACCGTTTCATTTGTGATAGATACAGTACCGCTCTGCTGAGCACGCCAAGCTTTTAAAGGCCAATTTGGCCTTCTTTTCCAAGTGACCACGAAATTGCATGTCGACGCCGAGGATTTCGATACTCGCTGAGTCAACAAGGAGAGTGCCTTAAAACTGAGGAGATACGACAAAGGGTTCTTTTCCGCGGTTAACGCGCAAATTTGTGTCTTCTGAAGATTAAACTGGACTAGATTTAGTCGCCTCCAATCCGAGACGAAATCAATCAATTAAAATCAATCAAGACATTGTACCACTTTTCTTTTTGCTCCGTTTTTCTTTATTTATATTAATCTATCTGTATAAAGAAGCTTTTAGTGATTTGTTCTACTCGCTTCAGTTAGATTATATGGACAATTCTGGAATTTCTACAAAAATCTAGTTTTTAAGATATATAAATATTTTGCATGATGAATTAATACCACACTTTTCATGTTTCATGTTAGTGTTGATAACTAGAATTTAACGATTTAAAAAAAATCTGTATTACCTTACCATGAGGCACAAATGAAATAAGCATACTATAATAAACTATTCAAAACTGCCGCAGGAACTCCGTTTGCGGGAACGTATTATAAATCTTTTTTATAAAATATTAAGTAGAATAAGCCGCTAAGCGCTCCTGCGCAGTCAAAAGAAATTAAAAGTAACGCAACGCCGAGTTTGCCTCTTCAACTTACGCTGCCAAAGTACCGGATATAACTAGTTAAATTAATTTAGATACAAAGTTTTAGTCACAACAAAACATAATAATAAACAAAAAGCGAAAACAATAGAGTGATTGTTAGGATAACAGGTATATACCATTTAATTAATTACGTTATTTAATTGCTCATTGAAGTCATAATAAGATAATAAAACTATGACATTAACAATAATAGTAGTTTATATTGTTTCCTTGACTGGTCAGACTCCTAAGGCCCGATTTACATTTTGATAAGTGATAAGTGCGAGTGGCAAGTGAGAAGTGACAAGTACGCATTTTATTCCCACTTATCATTTGTCACTGCCTGTTCACACGTACTAACACCTTGTCATTTGTCAGTTGCACTTTCCACTTGCACTTGTCACTTCTCAAAATGTAAACGGGGCCTAACATTAAGGCCCGGTTTACTATTTGAGAAGTGACAAGTGCGAGTGAGATTGACAAGAAAACACTGACAACTAGCAAGTGAGTGTTTACACATGTGGGAAATAAATATGCAGTGATGTCATTATTATGTGAATTCCGAACCGTATGGCATTTCTCGTACTCAAAATGGATGAGCAACTGCACCCACAAGTGCGTGATACTCGTATTGATACGTGGCATAGCGTCGTTTCGCGTTATTTTGGTTTTAAAACTCAGCGATTTAATTTTAAATAAACAATCGTGTTTTAGTCATTCCTGGATAAATTTAATGTTATAGTTCTCTGATCGCTTCGCCGTTGTTAAAACAATAGCGTAAATCAAAATTAACTGTTAAATTTCAAACCAAAATTAGTTACCATCACGTGTATATCGTGACGTGTTAGCTTGAGCGGGAACGGTGGACGAATGAGCGAAAAGCGAGGGTGACGCGGGGCAGAGCTACTTGTCAAAGAATAGAGTAGGCTGCCATTCATACTGTTCTTTACACACTTATCACTTGTCACTCGTACGTGTCATTTGTCAGTGGCACTTGCATTTAGCTACTGTCACTTCTCAAAATGTAAACCGGCCGTTAAACAATGATTTCAAAAGGAAGGATATGCCCATCTATATATTTTACTCAAAACTTTTTCATACAAGAAAAGTAGCGCATTTGTCATAATACAAACATCATCATTCTCTAAACCATTTCCCATTATCTGGGGTCGGCGCAGTAAATCTTCTTGTTCCATTCCTCTCTATCAGCCGTCATTTCCATACTTACTCCTTTCATTCTCATATCACTCTTCACACAATCGATCCATCTTTTATTCGGCCTTCCTCTGCCCGTGTGTCCCTCCATATTCATATTCAACACTCGTTTTGTGACATGACTTTCATCCCTCCGCATCACATGCCCAAACCATGCCAATCTGCTTCCTCTCACCTTTTCTACCACTGGCGCTACTTTCAGGCTTCCTCTTATATACTCATTCCTTATCTTATCCATCCTTGTCACACCACACATCCATCGTAACATTCTCATTTCATTCGCATGCAGTCTATTTTCATCCTTCTTCTTGACGGCCCAGCATTCACTTCCATACATGACGACAGGTCGGATGATCGATTTGTAAATTTTCCCCTTCAGCCTTATTGGCATTCGGGGATCGCACGTTGTGGCTGTGACCTGTCGCCATTTCACCCACCCTGCGTTAATCCTATGCTGCACAGCTCTATCTATTCCGCCGTCGCCTTGAATGAGGGAACCGAGGTACTTGAATTCTGAGCAGGTAGGCAGTATAGCGCCATCCAACGACATGGGTACAGGACTGGAAAGACCGCCGAAATCACAGCACAGATATTCGGTTTTGGATCTGCTGATCTTCAAGCCAACACTTTCCAGCCTCTGTTGCCACCCCGTCAGTCTGCTCTGTACCTCGATGCCTTCTTCCCCGACAAGCACGATGTCATCGGCAAAGAGCATGCACCAGGGTGCCTCATCCTGCAGGTCCGACGTCAAAGCGTCCATAATCAGTAGGAAGAGGTAAGGGCTCAATGCCGACCCTTGGTGCAGCCCTACCGCCACATCGATACTGCCCGTAGTTCCCGCGGCAGATCGTACACATGTACGGGATGCTCTGTACATAGCACGGACTAACCTCACATACTTCCCAGGCATACCTTTCATCTTTAACGCCCACCACAAAACCTCACGGGGAACCCGATCGTACGCCTTTTCAAGGTCGACAAAAACCATGTGCAGATTTTTATGCACGCGCTTGTACTTTTCGCACAATTGGCGTAATGCGAAAATGGCATCTGTCGTACCTCGACCGGGCATGAATCCGAACTGGTTTTGTGTTATCTCACACTCTTCTCTCATTCTTTTCTCTATTATTCTTTCCCAGACTTTCATCGTATGTGACATGAGTTTTATTCCCCGGTAACTGCTGCAGTTTTGAACGTCTCCTTTGTTTTTAAAAATGGGGACCAGTATACTACTGCACCATTCCTCAGGTATTTGTTCTTCCTGCAACAATTTACCGAAAAATAAACTCAACCACTTCCATCCATCCGCACTCAGCAACTTCCACACTTCTACTGGTATTCCATCTGGGCCGACCGCCTTCCCATTCTTCATATTCCTAACAGCCATTTTTACTTCTTCCACACTAATTTCTCTCACTAAGCCCATATTCACTGGTGGGTTTTCAAGCATACCATTCCATTCATTCTCCTCATTCATCAATTTCTCAAAATACTCCTTCCATCGCTTCTTTATACTTTCATCGTCAGTCAAAATCCTTCCAGAATCATCTTTTATACATTTTACATGTGAAACATCTCTTCCATTCCTTTCTCTCGCTTTTGCAATTTGAAAAAGTCGTTTTTGACCTTCGGGGCTTTCAAGGGACCGATATAATTTATCTTGCGCCTCTGCCCTACAAATAGCAACTTCCTTCTTTGCTCTCTTCTTACATTCTTTATACGCCCCTCTCTTACTTTCTTTTATGGAATCATTCTGGTCTTCTACGCTCTGCCATTCTTTAAAGGCATTTTTCTTTTCTCTCAAAACTTCTCTAATACTTTCACTCCACCACCACCCATCCTTATCTATCATACGCTTCCCTTTTGTTTCTCCTAACACCTTCCTTGCCACACTTCGGATACAATCAGCCATTTCCTTCCAGCACTCATTCACACTCATTCCTTCCACTATCATCTTGTTTACAACTAGCTCTCTAAATTCACTTGCATACTCCTCCTTATGCAACAAATGCCACTTTATTTTGGGTGGGGGACGATCCTTATGTTTGTCGAGGCGAACAGTTAAGCAGATGTCAGCCAGCAGAATTCGGTGCTGGGATACTAAGTCTTCACCTGGAAGCACTTTGCAGTTTTTTACACTCTTGATTTGGTTCCGTCTTATCAGAAGATAGTCGATCTGTGTCGCGTGGTGGCCACTTTTATAAGTAACAAGATGCTGATCTCGTTTTTGGAACCACGTGTTTACTACAGCCAGGTCGAAAGCACATGCTGCTTGCAGAAGAACTTCCCCCCTCACGGTTCCGCACTCCGTACCCCCATCCACCGTGTACTCTTTCATACCCGTCATTCACTCTCCCTACATGTCCATTAAAATCTCCTCCCATATAAACATCCTCACTCTCAGGTATTCCCATCATCATACAATCAAATTCCTGCCAAAACTTCTCTTTCACACTCTCTTCACAGCCTGTTTGCGGAGCATACACACTTACAACATTCACTACTTTGTTTTCAATCATTAATTTAATAACTATCATTCTGTCATTTACTCTTTTCACATCTGTCACTCGTTTTTTCATTCCACCATCTAACACAACTCCTACTCCATTTCGCTTCCCATCACTTCCACAATAATAAAACTTGTATCCTTCCCCAATCTCTCTTGCTTTATTGTCCTTCCATTTTGTTTCCTGCAAACAGGCAACATTCACTCTTCGTCGTTTCAAAACATCTGCTAACTCTCTTCCTCTTCCAGTCATCGTACCTACATTCCAGCTTGCAAACCTCACTCTGACATTCTTCTCTCTCCGGGCTCGCCTCTTACGTCGCACCCGCTCCGTAAGGTGCGACAACCCTTGCCCACTTCCCACAGGAGCCGGGTGCTGCCCCTGCGCGTCGCCTGCGGGGTACGCCCTAGCCCTGTCATATATCCCACAACTCGTAATATTCATAGGTTTACTGCATGGGATTTGGCAAAAGTTTTACAGTCGGCCGCCTGCCTGACACCAACCCTCTTTGGGTATGCTATTGTTGGTAGAGGAAGCTACCATTTTGGGAAAAGGAAAAAGAAGGTTGGGGTTAGGAGCGCAGGTGTAAGGATACTGTTATCTCGGCAGGAAAGGTATGAGAATAACAGTAGCTCGGGGAGCCGGGGTCGCGTACCCGTATTCCATAACAGGATCACCGGAAAGGTAGACCAGCATGAAAACCCCCTGACTATACTTTTACTATTTGTCATAATACAAACGTCACATCATAACACGACGTAACCAGGGTCGGATTTCGTAGTATAATTATTATCCTAATTTACCATTTCATAGTTTGTTGTATGTAGTATCGTAATAATACTAAGCGAAAATACCATAATTTTACCTAAAGGTCGACTTGTATTATTATTGGGTCTTTTTACTTTTTAATATTAACCCTATTATATCGAGAATTTCTGTATTGTGCATGAGTACCGCGTTTTTTTTTTAATAAAATTATAATTAGCCCCCTTTCTGGTCAATCGGTGCTCGATCAATGCATTTATGTTGCATTCTTGATACAACTATAATGAGGGGCTACCACGATAAAAACTCTAAGCTCTAAGCAATCGGTTTGAAAACAGAGTTTCAAAATATTTTATGAATTAGATTTTCAGATTTAATTAAGCAGATATGGTTTCTTTTGTACTCTTTTCATTTTACCCTCATTGAATATAAAATATATTAGGTACCAATATTCAAAATTTAACTTATACTACTAAGTTCTTTAGAAAAAAATTAAACAGAAATAAAAATAAAAGCGGCAAAAAACGAAACGTATCTAGAAATATAGATAAACTAAACGCGTGACGCCAAAAAAAATAGTATACCTAATTTTATTTTCCATGTACAATATTTTTGAGGGTCTGAATACAACCCTGGCCTAATCTTGGTAACGTCATTAAACTAACTGTAAAATAATACTTTAGAAATGCGTTTATATAATAATTTAATATTAACAAAAGGAATATAAGGTTATTTTACCGATGATACTATATCCTATGTTCCTATTTAAATTTTGTATCGTAAATTTTGCACACTTTTACCACGCAACTAGACATATTTATGACAGACAAATTTGTCTTGCGCGCGCACCACTGGTGACCGAGTCGCGTTGGCCCTAAACTGTAATTTTAGGGCCAGCGCCCTGGTCCGTTTTGGTTCTTCGTTCGGCCCGGTCCTTACGCTAGTAATATATAAGTCAATGCCTTTAAAGCAGGGATGTTATGGAGCTCCGTAACCGTATCCGAAACTATCGGATATCCGAAATAAAAAACTATTCGTAACCGTAACCGAATCCGATATAAAAGTTTCGGATAATTTCGGATAAGGGTAGGGGCTGAGTCTAAATGAGACTTGTTATAACAGGTTTCTTTTTTACATTAGCGGCGCGTGTCTCTTACTCTTGCATTGTTTGTTTATTATTTATGTTGCAGTCATACATAAGTCCCGTCAGTCAGTTTTATATTTAGGTACGAGTAATTAGTTTAGTTCGACGAAGTGAAAGAAAAGTGTTGTGTTATTAAATTGTTTACCTAATCTGGACCAAATGCGACCTAAGTCTAGTTTAATTTGGAGATTTTTTAATCAAGTTAATGCAGATTCCGCAAAATGTAAACAGTGTGATAAAACCTTTTCACGAAAAGGAGGTGGCACTACTTCGCTTAAACTTCATCTTAAATCAAAACACGGTGATAAGTACGAAGAACTTTTGTTACTAGAAAAAGATATCCAACAAATACCACATACCACGAAACAGCTGACACCATTACAAGAGTGTAAAAAACAGCTGTCAATAACAGATTCTTTAAAAAATAAAGGCGCCTGGGATGAAAGTAATGTCAAGCAAAAAGAAATTGATAAATTAGTAGCTGAAATGATTGCATTACAAAACTTGTCATTTAACTTTGTGGAAGGTGTCGGCTTCCAAAGATTAATGCAGGCAGCATTACCACGCTATCATCTAAGAGGTCGGCAGTATTTTACTAATTTGCTGTGTACTGATATATACAATAAAATTAAATTAAAGGTGCTGGGATTACTTAAGCAATTTGAAAAGTTGTCATTTACTACAGATGTGTGGTCAGAGCCCAGCTCAAATGTATCGTTACTTAGTCTTACTGCTCATGGCATCACCAATAAATATGAAAGAGTTTCTATAATACTCAAGTGTGAACAATTAGAGGGTCGGCACACAGGTGAAATTATAGCAAATAATTTAAACAATATTTTGAAAGATTGGGGCTTAAGCACGGAATCAGTTCATTGTATTTTACGCGACAGAGGATCTAATATGATAAAAGCTATGAATATGGCCAATTTCACTGATGCAAACTGTACTATTCATCAACTACAATTATGTGTGCGATCAACGATGGAAATCGAAGAATTTCTCTCGTCAGTAATTACGAAGTGCAAGAAAATTGCAACTCACTTCAATCACTCCCTAATCGCGCAAAATGAATTGAAACAAATTCAAACAGAAAGACTGAACCAATCAGGACTAAGTATAATTCAGGAATGTTCCACACGGTGAGATTTTTTTATTCTATTTTATACACCTATCTATTATGTAATTTTTTTTTATTTGATTTGACATTGTTTTTTCTTTTTTCACAGATGGAACGCGACGTATTATATGATGAAAAGAATATTGACATTAAAAGACTCCTTAGTACTGTATTCGGGCGCGCATGATATACCAATTCTTAATGCTGATGAATGGCTCGACTTGAAAAAGTGTGTTGCAATACTAAAGCCGTTCGAAGAAATTACAAAGGAGTTAAGTAGTGCTACTGCAACAATAGCATCAGTGATTCCATTAATATATACTCTTAAAAACACACTAGAAACAGAGAAGAGTAAAGAAGAGACTTCTGAGAACTTCAAATTAATGATTACGAAAATGATCCAAGACATCAATGTCAGATTTCAGGATATTGAAAATAATAAAATATATACAATAGCTACTTATCTAGATCCACGGTTTAAACTCAAGTTTTTTACTGAAATTACGAAGGAACAGGTACAGTCTGAGATTCTGGGGATTCTTGGGTGTTCAAAAGCTTCTCGTGATGAAGGTCCTTCTTCACCTAAGAGATCACGGAATGAGATTCCGACAACAAGCTCAAGCAACTATTCACACATTCAATCTTGTCTAGCTGAAATATTAAGCTTAAGTGACGAGGAAGAGCAAAACATAGATTGTGGTGATGATGTGCACAATCAATTTATTGTTAAAAAGACATTACTAAATGAATACAACAGGGAGAAACGATTGACACTCAATGAAGATCCACTTTTATGGTGGAAAATGCATACCAAGTACCATTGCTTAAGTGATTTAGTAAGACAGTACCTTTCTCCACCTCCTGGAAGTGTACCAAGTGAGCAGCTTTTCAGTGCAGCTGGGTTAATTTATGACCCCTTAAGAAATCGACTTTCTGGTGATAAGGCTGCGAAATTGCTTTTTGTTAAGTATAATTTACCTTTGCTTAGTTTCGACTATTAAAAGAAATCATTAAGTGAAAGACAAGTAAATATTTTGTTATGTTATGTTCAGATTTTAGTTTTTATTCTTCAATATGCAAAGACTTAAGAAGACTGATTTATGCGTTGTAATAGTTCCTAGAAATATATTGAAGAATATAATAGAAAAAAAAACTAATAGCATTGTTTTTGATTATAATAATTTTGTAATAGCATTTTTAAGTAGATAACTTAAAAATATGTAGGTAGCTACATTAATTAGTATACTATTCTTATAAAATTGTTAATTACTTGAATAAATGACTGATTGTAATACCAAATGATAACCAAGATATAAAGCCAAATGATTACCTACTTATTTGTATTTTACTTAAATACCTCAAAAATCTTATCCGATCCGAAACTAACGGATAATCCGAAATAATTTTATATCCGTAACCGAAACCGAAACCGATATAATATTATTCCCATATCCGTATCCGTATCCATATCCGAAATATCATATCCGTAACATCCCTGCTTTAAAGCCATTTCTTCAATGGATCGACATTGATTGAATGACCGTCTTGTTGACGTCTGACTGGTGTCCACACTATGTACTCTTAATTTACAGATGTTATTTGATTCGCCATGCGACATTTTTTATTATTTTTAACAATATTATTGTCAAGCCAAGTTGCAGTGGACCGGGAAAGCATTAGTTCTCTAAAGACAAGAATCCCGCTTGCAAAGAATACCAAGATAGATTAGCAATACATAAATATCATTTATTATATCATCATCCGTCATACCCTGATATACACTTAGTAAATAATAGTACCTATAATATCCCCTAAAGTCCCTTAAAAATCCCGTGCAGTCGCATGCGCCCGGCAAAACCCGAGCGCTCGCAAGCGACCGCACCCACCCACAGCACTTAAATTCATTAAAACTTATATTTGGAGACGATTTTTCTATAAAGAAGTTTATTATTAAAAATCTGTACAAAATTCTCTATCTTGTGGTCTAAACAAAAGTCAGGTATTTCTTCATTACAAAAACATTTTATTGTATTTTGATAATAAAAAGAAAATATACCAAGCGATTTTTTTTCTATATTTTATTTCTATATATTACCCAAAATTATTTACGTAAATAGGTAAATTATATTCACACAAAAACTTTCATTACAATTTTATAATAAAACACTGTACTAAAATACTAGAAAAATCACATCATCGTTTGGATAATAATCAGAATTTAGGAATAATATAACATTTGTCACATCACATCATCGTTCGGATAATAAGAATTTAGGAATAATGTAACATTTGTCACGTTACAATCATCGAAAATGCCACTATCTTTATTGTTTTTTCTATAAGTTTTTAGTCCAAATATAACATAACGCAGTTTCTCTATTTGTGAAGTTGTATTCACAGACCATGTATGTTTAGTAGACTTTGGTAATAATGGTTTGGTAATATTCATATAGATTTCTAAATGCGATTTAAACAGGCTTATCTTTCTCTAAATGTTTTATTGAAATAAGCCTTTGCTGGTCAGATACCTTGATATGAGGCATACGCCATTGCACTTTATGTAAACTTACTCACACAGTTATTCCAACATTTCTTACACGGTCTGCGTCTACACCATTCATTTCATATCTAATATCTTGAAATAGAAAGGAAATGGCATAATTAGCTACATGAACTTTTTTTTGGTTACTTCAGCGGGAATGGCGTACAAAATAAACGTAGATAATAAATAAATATCCATAAGATAACAGTTTTTTTATTGCACTAGAGGATAGTACTAGACTTCTTCCTAGAAAAGTAGCCTCTATATATAAGTTTTTATGGGTTAAAGAACTGTGGGTGGGTGCGACCTCATGAAACCGCTAGGGATTTGACGGAATATGGCCGCGGGCTCTTGCGACCGGTGGGGGGGTGAGGGGATATAATAGAATATTTTTATTAAGTAAATTATTTCATAATACTATACCTGTAAACGAGCAATTCTTGTACATATATATATATATATATATATATATATATATATATATATATATATATATATATATATATATATATATATATATATATATATATATATATATATATATATAGATAGATAGATATAATCGAAATCTCGGAAACGGCTCCAACGATTTTCATAAAATTTAGTGTCCAGGGAGTTCCGGGGGCAATAAATCGATCTTATCTAGGATTTATTTTTAGAAAATGTCTTTTTGTCCGTGTTTTCAGGCAATGAAAAACTGCTATAATATAAGAAGGTAAATTTTGACACTGTGTTAATGATCGTAATAGCTCAAGTGGATATCGAGCGGTTGCGAAATGGTAATGCCTTGGATCGCGTCCAGTCTTCGTTCCGATTTTTTTTCCTTTTTTTCCAAGTCCCCTTCTTTTGTGAGAAAATCTATTATTTCGAGCCCTTTTTTCAGTATTTTTTAAAAATACGAAAATTTTAACTAAACTAATTGCACTCATGATTTTTTATTCAAATAACCACTTCAGTTTTTTCTATTATGTCAATAAGATCAAAAAATATTATTCATCAGTATGTAATTTGTATCTAAATATAATTTCAAAAAAAAACGAGCAAAGCTCGGTCATCCGGGTACTACTTACTTACTTATACAAAGTTAAAGTTTTGTACAGATACTACAAGTTTGGAAATTGTCGTGGGAAGAACCAGCAAGAGTTTACAAAATAAATTTATACGATTAAACAATTGTTTAAATGAAATAATATTAGAGACATAGCTTTTTAGCGATCACCCTATTCCCAAAGATAATTTTCATTTTTATTTTTCGTCATTTTAAATTTATTTTACAACTTGCTCATATGACCCTCTTCTAAATACTAATTTCTTTCCCATTTAAGAACATATTGATTAATTTCAATTAAGTTCGATTGTTTAACATTAAGTTTTGTGTATGTAGTACATTTATTTTATTTTGATAAAGCATTTTTCATATGATCATAAATTAATGATTCCCGTCTGAATTTGAATCAAACAAATATCATCAACTAATAAATAATACTATATTGTCGTTATCTTCTACAAGATAAGGTAAGTCATTAATAAGAATAAGAACAATGAGCCGAAAAATATGCCCACAGATATCACTGACCCACATATGTTATAGTTTCCGGATGATTGCTGTAGTTAGGTTATTGTAAAATATCCTAGTTTTTAACAATATAGGACTAAGTACTACGCAATATGTAACAAAAACCGTGTTGTTTCATCATGTAACAGAAACACGACGATAAAAAATTTAATATAAAAAACTTTTATTTGCAAAATTGTATGTAGTTTTATTACCTCTACATTGGTTGGTTGAGTATTTTCAAAGACCCCCTTTTCCGATTAAAGGTAATATAAAACCACAACAAATTTGCAAAAAATATATAATTAAATTCAATTAATTTTTATGGTCGAGTGCGAATGAAGTAAAGTTATTTGAATACTGATGCTAATAACCCACTTTACGTCAACCATACGGGTTTTGTTACATGTTGTGTAATCAGTTGCGTAGCTTGCCTTAGATGGGCCCTGTATCAAGATTTGTTGGGGGGCTCAAATGAAAGGTCCAAAACCGCTCGCATGAAATAAGATAATTATATATATAGATTATAAATTAATAATTACTATTAATACTAATTAGGAACTAAGCTAGCCAAACAATACAAATCAAATATACACTTTTCTTGTCTTGTTCGGCGAATTTAATAGATCGGAGACAAGTTTTTTCGTTTTTTATATACACATTTTTTTAAAGTTTTATTACACCTTACTTATTACTACCTTTCAGTGAGCTCGTGTGGTACCTAAATATCTATATCTATCTAATGTATTCGAAATAGTTGAAATACTTCATACATTACTTAGGTATCAGAGGCTCTGAAATCTTTGTTTAATTTGAGAAATTAATATGTCTAAACAGCAGAAGTACAAATTGACTTTGAAGTAAGATTCCGGGTATGAAATTCTCTCACCTTCTGATATTCTTCTTTAAAAAAATACTTCGTTATCTTCTTTTTTTTATTTTTGAAAGTAGTTTTTATATCCCACTCTTTTGCTAATCTCTGGACTCGCTCAGCAAACCATGGAATGAATTTTGATTTCCTAGTTCGCTCAGTATATGCAAAAGATTACTTAGTAAAATGTTCACTTTCTATAAGTCATTATTTTCATGCTGTAGAGCTTGAGAAAAATGATTAATGATTTCAAATAGTGAATAAAAAAGGCGACAAGCACTATAAAATTGTAGGCTCTTTAAAATGGTAACTATATTTTTCTATTCGTCACGTTCGCCTTTTTAGTGGAAATTAAATTTAGTTGGTACAAAATTTTCATTATTAATATCATTTATCATTAAAATAATTTTTCCTTATAGCTGACAAAGCGTGGTTTCTTAAAGACCATTTAGTAGGACACCTATTTAGGGTAATATTATATTATTTAGATGAATCGTTATTCAGCATTGAGAAGCGTTTTATACTATTGTTAAAAAAGTACTTATATTTTTTGGGTTATTCCGTTTATCAACCCTAAAAATTCACCCTGGTGGATACTAGCAAACGCGTGTTCATCTGTCGTCCCCAGACGGGGTTGATAATCAGAGTTCATTTTTATTTGTTCTTCCGACTTTTTACCCAAAGTACTGTTTAATACAGACACTTTAATTATTAATTATGTTTAATAACAAAAAATTTAATCAAAAACATATTACGTACGTTTTCGTCAACGTTACAGCCTATTAAAGTCCATGCATTATGTATTGCAAAATTGAAATAAAGTTAAATCAAATTAAACTTCCTCGTTTTAAATAATATTATTGCGTAATTTATAAATTCTGCAATTTTTCCAGGCAATTAACAACACTAATATCATTGTTGAGTAGACGTAGCTTAATATCCTGGATAAATTCTTCACTTTTAATGTACATTTGCAATCGTATTCTAAATTTATTTGCTACAACATATTATATTTAGCGAAGAACTGGGCGTTTTTGTAAGCATTCCAAAAAACGTTACCAATGAATGTTTGTCTTCATTTTAAATTATTTTATGCCGAGATTCCAATGAATCTGTAATTCTGTGAGGTTACTCCTTATATTTCAGTGTTGACCTCTACTAAGTATCTTGTTGGGCCAGTTTTTATCATATTTCTATAAATTATTTACAAACATAAATTGCACAAGTACAAACACCCAGACCCGGAACAATCATATTATGTAGACCATACAAATACTTGTTCGTTGCAGGATTCAAATCCACGGCCCCCGGCACAGAAACTCATTGCTAAGCCACCGGTCCTTAAATTTTGGCAGGTCTTCTTTAGGCACGTTACGAACTACGAGTATTTGATACAAGGCTGCACTAAAAGTATCGGGAATGGAATATTTCCACTGTTCCTGTCATATTAAAATCTTTTTAATTGAAAACTCCTTGGTTTTAAAAATCGAATACCATTTATTTATTTAAAAAAAGATTCTCGGTCTTGTCACAAGGTTTTGTCAAACTTGTTTAGTCGTTGAGAAAATGAAATTGACTCGAGAAAATTCAAGAGTGATGATTTATTATGACTTTCGAAGTGGTTTAACACAAAAACAGTGTGTTGACCGGATGATTTTGCATTTGGTGATGAAGCCCCATCCAAAACCACAATTTATCGCTGGTTTGTTGAATTTCAACGTGGACGTGTCAAGCTCAGTGATGATCCCCGTCAAGGTCGTCCAAAAACTACAGTCACACAAGAAAACGTTGATGCTGTGCGTAAGATGATTGAGGAAGATCGACATGTGACATTCCGCGAAATTCAGGCAACTTTAGACATTGGCATGAGTCAAATACAAATAATCTTGAATGAACAATTAGGTGTAAAAAAGTTGTTTTCTCGATGGATACCGCATTCACTCTGTGAAGAGCAAAAAGCGGCTCGCGTTACTTAGTGCGTCAGAACTCTCGAAAGATTCCACGCAGGATCCTCAAATGCTATATACAACATCGTATCGGGTGACGAATCCTGGTTAACGCGTACCAACCCGAAACAAAAAACCAGTCACGAGTTTTTATGTTCGAAAATGAGTTAAAGCCAACAAAAATTGTTCGTTCACGGAGTGTTGCAAAAAAAATGGTGGCCACGTTTGTCTCCAAAACCGGCCATGTTACGACTACTCCTCTTGAGGGACAAAGAACGGTTAATGCAGAATGGTATGCTAGCATTTGTTTGCCACAGGTCGTTTCTGAACTCCGTAAAGAGAACTGCAACCGCCGCATTATCCTCCATCACGACAATGCGAGTTCTCACACCGCACACAGAACAAAAGAGTTTTTAGAGCAAGAAAACATAGAATTATTATACCATCCGCCGTACAGCCCCGACCTAAGCCCTAATGATTTCTATACTTTAAAATAAAGAATAAATTGCGTGGACAGAGATTTTCATCACTTGAAGAAGCTGTGGACGCCTACAAAACGGCCATTTTGGAGACCCCAACTTCCGAATGGAATGGTTGCTTCAATGATTGATTCCATCGTATGGAAAAATGCGTTCATTTTCGCGGAGAATACTTCGAAAAGCAATAAATACAGTTTTAAATAGTAATGTTGTGTCACTTCCTTGATTCCCGAAATTTTTTGTTTCGTCCTCGTAATATGATTTTTTCTCGAGAAGTACGGCCTAAGAGTTAGAGTGAGATTGTGGATAACAATATACGGTAATTTACGAATTTTTGCTTACACACGTTCGGGGCCCCTATAACCCGGGGGCCCCGTATCATTGATACGGCTGATACGGCGATAGCTACGCCCCTGTGTGTAATATACTGGAAAACACAACGAATAAATACACTTTCATGTGTCTAAATAGTAGATGTTTCTGTTCACTTTACAAGATTACTAAATCATCAGAAACATAATGAAATATTCGTTGATTTCCTAGTCATTATCAATATCTATTTATATTTTTAAAAGTCAATTTTTAAAACAACCTAGGACATTGGCTTATATATTACTAGCATAAGGACCGGGCCGACCGAACAACTAAAATAGACCAGTGCGTTGGCCCTAAAATTTCAGTTTAGGGCCAACGCAAATCAGTCGATAGTGGTGCGCGCGCAGGACAGATTTGATTTTTTGACAGATTGCCTGTCACAAATATGTCTAGTTGCGTGGTAAAAGAATGCAAAATTACGATACAAAGATTTTAAAAAAAATATGGGATATCGTATCATCGGTAAATAACCTTATATTAATTTTGTTGCAATTAAATTATTATATAAACGCATTTTTAAAGTTTCATTTTACAGTTAGTTTAGTTACGTTACCAAGATTAGGCCAGGGTTGGATTCAGACCCTCAAAAATATTGTACATGGAAAATAAAATTATACTATTTAAAAAAAATATCTCACGTTTGACGTTTCATGTTTTTTTTTCATCGATTGACCAGAAAGGGAGCTAATTCTAATTTTATTAAAAAAACGCGGTACTCATGTACAATACAGAAATTCTCGATATCGTAGGGTTAATATTAAAATGTAAAAGTACCCAATAATAACACAAGTTGACCTTTAGGTAAAATTATGGTATTTTCGCTTAGTATTATTACGATACTATGCACCACAAACTGTGAAATAATGGTACAATTAGGATAATTATACTACGAAATCCGACTGTGTAAATAGCAATGACTCCTTATTTTCACCAACACTCTATGACGGTGCCATAACACAGAATAAAAACTTAAAAAGTAGTTTAAATATTAAAAAACATAGTTATTATGTATTGTGATGACATAGGTAAAAATTTGGGCATGATGTTAAATAACCATTTAAAAGGACAATTGATTAGTAATTATTGTATGCCTGGAGCATCCTTTAGTCATTTAATGAATAAAGTTTTAACCAGTAAGTTTTCTCCTAATAGCACATTAATAATTCTTGTTGGGAAAAGAAGCAATGTAAACAAAAATCAATTATTAAAATATATTGATTACCTCAATACTTTAAATGTACATAAAATTATCTTGTTTACATTGCCTTACATACAGGGTTGGCCACAGGAGAATAAAATAAGATATGATTTAAATTTATTAATGAATAATTTATCATGTAACAATAATTTAAATTTGACATTTAATTGTAACAATTATACCAATAGAATAAATTTAATAGATATTAATAATTTAATTAAGAAATTTTTGACTACAGATAGGTATTACCTATCCAAATATAATTTAAGACAGATAGCAAATGTGCTATCTTATTATTTATATATTAACTCAGCCAAGGACTTGGCTACCCAGACATCTGCTCCTATTGAGCAGCATAATGATTTGACATGTAATTTGGAATCCGTTCCAAGTAATTTAAATTAGAAAATGAGACAATAGAGGTAATCTCTAGCAGTTATAATAATTTAAATAATTTAGAATGTAGCTTACAAATCCTTAATAGTTGCAATTGTATAACTCCACAAAATGATAATAAAAATTGTTTACACCTGGTGCATCAGAATATACAAGGCATGATAGGCAAAGAGCTAGAAATTGAATTGTTTTTAAATAGCAACAATATTCATATTTTATGTATTACTGAACATTGGTTAAAAGCTCATAATTTAATGTTTAACTTTAGTAATCACCAAGTGCTCAGTTCTTTCAATAGAAAAACGATGTTAAGAGGTGGCTCCTTAATTTTAGCTAGTAAATTATTATCATATAAAGAACGTAAAGATATTGTGAGCCTCTCTGTTGAGCGAGCTGTAGAAATGGCATGTGTTGAGTTTGAGCACCTCATTGTTGTGAGCGTTTACAGACCCCCATGTTCTTTATATGATACTTTTGAAAAAATTATGGAGGAAGTTTTCGCTAAGCTTAATAAACAGAATAAATCTGTTGTAATATGTGAAGACTTTAATATCAATCTCCTAGAAGCTCCCTCCACTAATATTAAATTTAGATCATTGTTTAAATCTTATGGTCTTTTTAATTTATTTTTGGAGCCAACACGTATTGCTGAATCTAGTGCAACGTGTATAGATAACATTTTTACAAATGTTAAGCCGTTCAATAAATGTATAATTCAAAAATTAAGCTCTGATCACTGTGGACAATTTGTTTCATTACCTTATGTTCACAAAAAGCAAGTAGATAAAAAAGTAGTGTTTGTTCCAGTAAATGCACATCGCTTGGAGAAGTTTAGAAGTAACATAGTAAAAAAACTTCCATTACTTTCATACCAAAATAATCCAAATTTTTTGTATGCAACATTATTTAAGCTTATTTGCAATGAATTTACTAATACTTTTACTTCTAAAACATTCTCCTTGAATAATCGTAAAGCATTTAATGAATGGGCGACTGTAGTAGTCCATAAGAGTAGACAAAGGTTATATGAACTTTACAATGAGAGGTCATATAATCCTAGCGTCGAATTTAGGGAATATGTAAAAAATATTCCAAAATATTTAAAAGAGTGTGCTCCTTAGCCAAGTCATTGTATTTAAGCAACAAAATAAAGACTGCTTCTAATAAAATTAAAATGACATGGAGTATAATTAATAGTGAAACTGGTAAGGTCAACTCTCGCAATTCAAACCACCAGTTAAGTTTTAACAATAAATTAACTAAATCAGATCAGGACGTTGCAATGGGTTTTGAGAAATATTTTACCGATATTCCGATCTTAACCACTAAGTCACTGAATTCTTCTCCTACCGTCGCCGAATCATTACTTAAACAAAATATAAATGTGTGTACAAAGAATTTTACATTTCATAAAGTTTCATCAAAAGATATTGTAAAATATTTTAAGACTATTGATGTTAAGAGATTTCTGTTAAAGTTATTGCGTCTATAATAGATACAATCGCACCTCAACTATCTATTATTTTTAATAGTAGTATCAAATCTGGTGTGTTTCCTGATTTAATGAAGCATAGTAAAGTAATACCTTTATTTAAATCTGGTAGTACATTGGACCCCGCTAATTTTAGACCTATTTCTGTACTGCCAACACTTAGTAAAATTTTTGAAAAAATTATTCTTGATCAATTGTTAATTTTTTTAATGTAAATAAATTACTTCATAAAAATCAATTTGGTTTCACAAGGTGTCGCTCGACAACTGATGCTGGTGTTGAGCTGATTAAATATATATTTAATGCATGGGAGAATTCAAAGGATGCTTTGTGTGTGTTCTGTGACCTATCCAAAGCCTTCGATTGTGTTCACCATGAAACATTAATCAGGAAACTTCAACACTACGGTGTAAGAAATGATGCTCTTAAATTAATTATTTCATATTTAAGTGACAGAACACAAAAAGTTGTTATTAATAGTATGAGTTCTTCCGGGTCGATTGTACAAATGGGCGTGCCTCAGGGCTCAATTCTCGGCCCCTTTCTGTTTCTTGTATATATTAATGACTTACCTTACATAGTAGGGGATAACCATGATACAGTATTATTTGCTGATGATACTTCATTAATTTTCAAATTAAAACGACAGTTATTAAATTAAGCACGAAGAACGACGAAGTAAATAATGCTATAGCTAAGTTAGTCAATTGGTTTAATGTTAATAATTTGCATTTGAATGGAACTAAAACTAAATGTAAACGAAATTCGTAACTCCTAATGATAACATGTCAATACTAATGTAATTTTAAATGGGGAGGAACTGAGTCTTGTTGATACCACCATTTTTCTTGGAATCACACTGGACGCAAAGCTTCAATGGCTCCCCCATATATGGTATTTTGCTATGGGGACACGCGACTGACACTGAAATTATATTTATTTTACAGAAGAGAGCCATTAGAGCAATATATAATTTAAAACCAAAAGAGTCACTGAGACAAAAATTTAAGGAAATTAATATATTAACTCTGGCCTCTCAATACATTTATGAAAATGTAATGTACGTACACAAAAATAAAAGTAGTTTTGCGAAAATAAGTGATATTCATTCTGTAAATACTAGGAGCAGACACAAGCTGGTAGTACCAGTTACTCGACTCCACCGAGTCAGTAATTCATTCTTGGGGCGATGTATACGCTTTTACAACAAAATCCCAGAAAATATACAAAAGTTGTCATACACAAAGTTCAAAAATGTTATTAAACTAAGTATGTATAAGAAGGGTTATTATAATATTAAGGAATTTATAGATGATAATAACCCCTGGGAAGGGTGATCGCTACCAAGCTATTTCTAATTTGTCTTGTGTTGTTGATTGTAAACATGATTGTAAGCTATTAAAAAAAATAGTCCCGCTGGGTTTCTTGCTGGTTCTTCCCAGGACAGAGGTTTTTTTTTTTGCGAACCAGTGGTAAATTTAAAAAGTGACTTTCAATAAGTATTTTTATAATCTACATTGAATAAAAAAGTTTCTATTTCTATTTCTATTTCCACCCTGGTTACGTGGTGTTTTAATATGACGTTTGTATAATGACAGATGCGCTACTTTTTCTTGTATGAAAAAGTTATGAGTAAAATATTTAGATGGGCCTATCCTTCCTTTTGAAATCATTGACCTAGGAGTAGAGACCTACGTTTTTACTTTGATTAAATGAATTACAGGTATTACGCGGGAATTTTTAAACATATTACTAAACTGTATGATGTAAAATGGGAGTTACGTAGAACCGAAATTTTAGCTGACGAACATGGAGCCGTCATTGTTTCCAACCATCAATCGACTTTTGATGCTTTGGGTACGCATTTTTTTAATCGTTTTATATGATTTTCGATATTTTCCTCCCTCTTTCTGGGGCCAAACAGCTGAGTTCCGGTTTGATATGGTGTTCCTTTTACATCATATCTAATGGCAGTTGACTGATTAAGTTGCTAAGAGGTCCATGCGTGATATATCTAGTTTCCCATATCATCACATAGGTTTTGTAAGACGCTACAGAGGGAAACTGAAACAGGAGATAGGCAGCAACATCTTCCTGATAACAACTGAAAATATTTCTGCATAGTGAAAATGTTATAAACTGCAACTACTGCAAAATCGTATGTATGCCAAAAACATCTACATAGAAGATTTATTGTTAGCAGTCAACTTTTAATAAATTCAAAAAACTGTATTTTGACATACAACAAATGTCTTACGTTGTTTTTATAAAATTAAGATGTCAACCGAAACGACGGTGCACCTGGTGGTAAGTAGGTACTGCAAGCCGTGGATGCCTGCAACCTACTGTAACCAAAAAGACCCCGACAGATATCAGCTCTGTGTCACCTCCGGGGATCAGATGGAATTTCCCACAACCTGTACAATTAACACTGGCTCTTTTTTACCCTCCAGGTGGAACACAACAATGTGAGCACTGCTGCTTGAAGTCAGAAATAGTGTTGTGTCTACCAAAAATAATTTCAAGGCATAAAAGGAAACCTACAAATTACAATCTTTAAACTTATTGCACAACAGAAACAAAACTTAAACAAAATAAACATAACCTGGGAAACAAATTTAAAATTAACGGGCAAAGTGGAAAACCTATATGTACTCATAAAATATTATGTTAGGAAAGCTAGTGTAATACTTACTAGGGTGTGACAATGTATATGAGGGCTTAAAATTCGTTCGATGTGTCCATTCCATTTAATTTTAGCTCGTTAGACGAGAAGAACCATTTATTATCCTTTTATTTTTAGGAATGGTATACATTTGGGAAAACGTAAATAAACTGACGGTCGTTATGAAAAAGGAAATATGGTATTTTGTGCCGCTTGGGGTAGCAGCTTACTTTGCCGGATTTATTTTTATAGACAGAAAAAATCCTGAACGGGCTTATTATCAACTTCAGACTACTACAGACATTATGGTAAAAGGAAAGGTAAAGAAATATAAGGTATAATTTAGAAATAAATGTACCCTCCTAAATTCAATGGTGCCTCCATAAGACATAAGGCATGATCCAGGATCTTCCAATGATAAATTATTGTTAATAATTGATTTAATGTATTATTAAAGATGCCATGAGTTCAGTGAGTGGATCTCTGTTACTCTCCCTGACATCTCCCTAAATACGGGGAGAGTAGCAGACTTCCACAAGATGATAATCGTATCCAAGTCGTCTGATAATATGGCCACCAATCGCCTTCTAAATGTCAATAATACAGCTGTTCTTTCTACAATGAAAGAGGCCCGTGCCTAACTTGTCATGTATTATGCTTCTGTAATAATGTTCTCGTAACTCCAAAATACGAAAACAAATATCAATTTTAATAAAGGTTTTTACTGATTTGTTTTTACTTAAAATATTAATTGCAACTGTTCGGTTTAAAGAAACACAAGCCATATACTCGTTTTATACATATACGGAAACGTAATTTTTTTTATTAAATACTGTTCATTGTATTTTAACCATTAAATTAATTATTCTAGGCGAAAATCTGGTTTTTTCCCGAAGGCACACGTAATAAAGATTACACACGCTTATTACCATTCAAAAAGGGAGCCTTCAAAATGGCCATTACTGCTCAAGTCCCAGTCATACCTGTTGTATTCTCACCATATTATTTTATAAGTAAAGAAAAAGAATTTTTTAAAAATGGTAAGAAAATGCACATATATTTTTTTAAGAATATCTATTTTTATCATTATAATATATATGTGTTACTGAGGTCAGATATTGTACTGCCCTTTCCGTAAGGTAGTGCGTTGACTTGTTCATTCTGAATTCACTTCGTACTTTTTGCAATGTAACTATTTATAAATCACTCGGCCAAAGGTACCAAAAACTAAACCAACACAATATATTCAAATTCAAAATGTTTGTTCCGTAACAATATATATAGATAAGTCATTTTATACATAAATATGGAATTCATTAATAACTTGACTGTAGCGCTGACTATCAAAACCTAGCGGAGCTATGAGCTACTGTATTATTAAATATGAATATGATTATGTGTGAAAAACTTCAAAGCTAAGTACGTTAACGACAAAAGCGTCATTATTCTGACATGTTTGCGTCATTTTTTTTTTCAAAATATTCACGTCATTTTAATTTGTGAATCTTGGCTCAAGCTCTGTTTACCTCCTTCTTAATATTCTTCTTTCCTTCGTCTAATAAAAAATAATCACACGAACAATGACGATGGGCGTGGCGATCTTAGATTGTAGTTTCCTTTTTAGTTTTTCATGTTAACGGCCTCCTGCTAAATCTTCTGAGCATTTGCTAATTATTGTAGGTATCCCTGTCAGAATAAAATTCTACTCGGAGTTTTTTATATTCTTATCTCTTTCTGTAATTTATTTACTAGTTTCTAATATTGACGGTAAAGGAGAAATGAGAATTTTGAGGAAAAACGCAACATTTTTATAATTGAGCAGCAAGCAACCGAGTCGGGAATTGAAGAGTTTAAATTAAGCGCAATGAAATCCGTAAAATTAGAGTTATTTCATGTGTCGTATTCGAAATTGTGAGATAACGCTATCATACATTTTATTAAATAATAAATCAATGTTTCGCTTGGATTTGCAAATCTGGGAAAATTGTTGCGAAAACAGTGTCAGCATAGCATGCATGGATTGCTTGCACGCCGAGCCGTTAGAGGCAAAAATGGCAATACTTTCGCTCTAGCTTAAAAATGACTTGCTCCAAGTACTTAATTCGACTGATTGTGTTTTAGTGTATGTAATATAACATCCTTGAAGCTAGATAGACGATTATGCAAGGAGAAAAAAGGATCATGCGTATTGTATAGATACATGAGGATTGATCTCATATATGTAAATACGAGTATACGAACTCGAAATCCAATTATATGTGAATAATATAGGTTTTTTAGATTAAACTTCATATTGTATTAAAAATTCTTGTAGGTCATATCGTTATTCAATGCTTGGAACCCATACCTACAAAAGGTCTTAATCTAGACGACGTGGAGGAACTTATGAAGCAGGTACAAGATAAAATTGCGATTGTATACAAAGACCTCTCCCGAGAAGTTATGGCTAATTTGACTCCATCAGATTACTAACATACAGCGGTGGGTTAAAATTGACCCTTTACTGATATTATCCACGTATATTGATCTGTAAACTTGATGATATTATAATAAATCATTCTATTAACTCGTTATAATTATTATTTTAATCCTATTATTAATACATACCTATATTGATTTTAATAAAACTTTTAAAGTTATTACATACAAACAAGGTGATGCTCCAATTCCTGACTATAAATGAATCCTGTATCATAAGATACCAGCACACCACAAAATATGTATAACTATTAAATAAATTATTCCTCTTGCAT
The DNA here is from genome assembly GCA_907164705.1 of Parnassius apollo. Taxonomy (NCBI): domain Eukaryota; kingdom Metazoa; phylum Arthropoda; class Insecta; order Lepidoptera; family Papilionidae; genus Parnassius; species Parnassius apollo. Next base: position 11,569,671 of record CAJQZP010001125.1, read on the forward strand.
CTTAAATGACTATGCCAGAATCTCCATAGAACTTTGACCCGACTAAAAGTGTGGTGTACACGAATGCCGTATTCGTCACGTTTTTGCTACTTTATTACATACTTTATCCAAATTGTATAAGTTAGTCTGTAAAAGCTGCAATTTTTTTCTTTATTGAAGTTTAATAATTACATTTAAACTAATACACATATTTTTTATAATAGCATTCGTTACAGTTCATTGTAATTGCAATATATCAGGCGCTATTAAAATATGTAAATAAGGATTTGGAAAGCAAAAATAAATTGCCGTTGTGTTTGGATAAAATAATTATATGATCACCCATATTGCAGAAAGGGTGCTCCTTTTTTAAAGCTATAACATTCCAACACTATAAGATCGCCCGCACCCAACTCGATATAAATATCTTGGAAGAAATTTTAAAAAGGATATTTGTGAACTTTTGCGTTCGTTACGTCATTAAAAGAGTTCATGAGTAACCCACGACACTAATCTAATCTAAAATTAAAGATTTACGACGAGAAAGCTAAAAATTTAAATACTTGAGTAGGAGCAGAATACAATGACATAAACAGGAGACAAATTACTTCAAAATCAGTTCAAGTCAAAAGAGTCAAAATGTTCAAAGAGCAACGCTAAACGATTTAAATAGAAGATGCCAAGTCTATGAGGTATGTAGTAAGAAATTCAAAGTTTTAATGGATTTGCAAGATAACCATAATGAAAAAAGATCTGGAAAGTGTACCTACGTAATGTTATTGATTATTATCCAGATGACGTAGACGAACATTTAGTAAATGAGTGAATTCGGTAAAAACCTTACTAAAGTCTAAGCTCGAATCTTACACTTCTTGCTTACTGCAACTTAAATATTTATGCTAATTAATGAAAAGAAACTTGTTGATTATTTCCCAAATTGCTTTACTATCTTATAGATATTTTTAACGTTGTCAAGCACTAGCTATGAAGCAGAACGCTATTTCTGCAGGATGTCGTAGATAGAAAACAAATATAGGTCAACAATGTTGAACAATTGACTACTTAAATAATTTATCAGTTTTTCCTTACGAGGAGTATTACAAAAAACGAGAAATAACAAGGTATCCTCGTTGAAATGGACAATACGACAAAAAATAAATTGTTAAAATAAAAAATACCAGTTCGAGATTAACCTCTGGAGAATTCAGGAAAAATACTTTGAAATTTTTAAAAATAATATTTTTGGAGAAAAAAATTAAAAATTAAAAATACGTCGGTGACGTCACACCACGGCATGAATGTGAATATTTTCTTTGCTCGCGTCGTCCCCGAGTAAAAAAGTATAATTCCATCCAACGTCACTGTCAAACTGCTGTCAAACTACGCTTCTGTTTCTACTCTTCTGTTGAATTGCGTTACCGTTTTTTTTTTTTTATTTAGCGAATACAATCACTTATGAATATTGGTAAGTGCGCGTTATTGTGTACAGACGTATCATATAGTAATTAAAATAATTAAATAAGTATGTGCTTAGCCGTGACCTCATTATAACAATACCGGAAGTAACTGTGTCATACTTTAGTTATATTTGTGTTAGTGACTTTTGTTGAAATGTTTTAGCTTTATCTAGAATAGGTACTAAAATGGAGAACAGTCCCTTCAACCGGAGTGCCAGGACCACTCGCACCCCGCCTCCATCAACCCCGCCCATGCAGACACCCACTTCAAGCGAACCAAACAATTAAAACACTTCCAACTCCTGAGTTGCAGCATTGGATGACAAGCATTGACCTGTGCCTTAACGAGGTGTGCTCCATCGCTACAGAGGGAAAACTTAACTCTGATCAAAAAATGCGCATTAGCTCGCTTTGTCGAAAAGTAAGCCACGGTACATCACAACTGGTAGTCCAGTACATGTCCCTCAAAATGGATGCCACTAAAGCCCAGACCTCCATCGTATCTCTGCAGAAACAACTTGACCTGTCCCAAAAGCTGCAGGAACTCAAGAATAGTATCGAAGAGTCATCAAAACCGGACTCTGGAACCACTTTTGCGGACATGGTCAAAAAAGGTGGCCAAACCCTCATTCGCCCAAACAACCTTAGTACCCTAGCAATTAATCCGAGGGTCAAGTCCAAATCCAGTGATGACACGAAGTGCCTCTTACAAAAAATAATATCCCCAGAAGAACTCAAACTACATGTCCGAGGCATGAGGAAGGTCAAAAATGGGGGAGTTATAATTAGCGCTGAGACAAAAGGAGATATCGACAAATTAAAGAACTCCGAGAAGCTTGTATCTTCTGGCCTTACCATGGAAGAACCGACTAAACGACGTCCAAGGATTGCAATTGTTGGTGTCCCTGTAGCCCTCACGGATAAAGAAGTGTTCGAGTGCATTTTCGAACAAAATATTGCCGATAAATTTCCCAATGCCACGCGTGAGTCCTTCCTGGCAACAGTCAAACTGAGCCATAAATCAGGTAAGAAAAACCTTCCTACCTGTAATTACATTGTCGAAGTGTCACCTAGCATCAGGAAGGCCCTTATCAATCAAGGACGAATTTATATTAATTGGACCTCATGCCCAGTCAGAGACAATAGTAGTTACAATAGTAACAAGATGCTTCAACTGCCAGCAGTTTAGTCATTCAGCCAAATTTTGTTGGGAAAGTAGCCCTACATGTAACTACTGTGGAGAGCTCGGGCATTCCTTTAAGGAATGTAATAACAGCTCGCATGCCCCCGTTTGCACAACGTGTAAACGTTTTAAAAGAAAATGCGACCACAAAACTGGTGAGGAAAGCTGTCCAGCACGTAAATTCGCAGAGGACAAATATATCAACTCCATAGACTATGAGGGCGCCTAAGAGCGCCGCGTATTATATTATTTACTTAGCTCTTACACTAGTTTTAGTTTATCTTTAAGCTTAAGTATGGCGAATCAATTACTCAATGACCTAGACAACTTTTCTGTGTCTGACGCCAAAACATGTAATGTTGATGACTGTAAACACTTCCTTCCACGTCCTGAAAATAAGTTAATCTTACTTACACAAAATATTAGAAGTATAAATCGGAATATAACCGGGTTTGAAGTTTTGTTGCATAGACTGGATATAAAATGTGATATTATTATCCTTACAGAATGTTGGCTGTCAAACCTCCCATCCCACCTACCGATTCTAAATGGCTATTCTTTACACAAAACCGAGAAAAACATTAATCAAAATGACGGTTTAGTAATCTATGTTAAAAATAATTTAAAAGTAACTGTCACAGAACCTACATTCCAGGATAGTAATTGCTTAATCATTCGAATTAATTCCGAGACGATTGTTATCGCAGTTTACAGACCTCCTTCACAAAATATTGATAGATTTCTAGAGTCCCTTGATATTACCTTAAGCAAATTTAGCACATATAAAAATATAATCCTAACCGGTGACATAAATATTAACATTACCCCTGGGAAAACAGATAACCATGCACATAACTACCTAAATATTTGCTCTTTTCATGGGCTGTTACCAACACATTACCACCCTACACATCAAAGCGGCTCTTGTTTAGACCATTTTGTGATTAAATCAAATAACCCTTCTTTAACATTAGTTACTAATTCCTCGCTTACTGATCATCAAGCAATTTTACTAACATTACAATTAGCCTTACCTAGGAAAAACTGCATACGCAACTACACTAAAGTTCATATGACGAACCTTGAAAATGACATTCGCAGCATTAATTTTGACTTTGTTTATTGCTCTGACGATGCAAATACGTCCTTGAGTTACTTTATAAATTCTTTACAATACGCAATAATGAATAATACATCAACAATAAAACTGTCACGTAAGTATTATAATATTAAACCTTGGATAACACCTGGTCTCGTCCGCTGTATAAGAAATAGAGACAAACTTCATTTAAAATCTAAACTTTCTCCTGATAATTTAATACTTTCTGCTACTTATAAAAGATATAGGAATTTTTGCAATAAACTATTAAAAAACCTCAAAATACAATATGATAAAAATGTTTTACAAAAGGCCGGTAAAAACAGTAAACTTGTATGGAAGTTCATTAAAAATAATACCTTCAGTTCAAAAAATCTTGGACCCCCACTTGATCTACTGTCATTAGACAAAAGCCCAAACGAAGCAACTAATAAAGTAAATAATTATTTTATTAACGTTGGCAAAAAAAATAGCAGAGACAACTTTAAAATTAAGCAACACTCGTAATCCAATTTTTATGCCCACACCCTTTTCTAAGTTAAATTCTTTTGTATTGTTAAATACCGATATTGATGAGATTTTAAGTATAATATCTGGCTTAAAAGAAGATTGTGCAGTTGGATGGGACAATATACCTAATCGCATACTCAAAAGATTTAAACATTTACTGGCCGCCCCGTTAACACATATCTTTCAATTATGCCTAGCAAATGGTATTTTCCCGAAAGTGCTTAAAAAAGCAGTGGTTTCTCCTATTTACAAAGCTGGTGATAAAAACTTAGTTAGTAACTATAGGCCGATTTCAGTCTTATCTGGCTTATCTAAAATTTTAGAAAAGATCATAAATACCAGATTAATAAAATACCTGGAAACTAACAACTTGCTGTCAGACAGACAATTTGGTTTTAGGCCTAAGAGATCATGCAATGATGCCTTGCACCAATTGACAGATTACGTCACAAGTAATCTAGACAATGGTATGCACTCAATTGGGATCTTTTTAGACCTTGCCAAAGCATTTGATACTATTTCTTGCCCTATACTATTGCAAAAGCTTGAAACACTTGGCATAAGGGGAACTCAACTACAAATTTTTTCTGATTACCTCAGTGATCGCTTTCAATGTGTAAAAATCGGTGAGTATACAAGTACTGAATTACAAAACAGCTCTTATAGAATCCCACAGGGCAGTATCCTAGGGCCTACATTGTTCCTAATTTATATAAATGACTTATGCAATCTTCAACTTCAAAATGGTGTCATTGTGTCGTATGCAGATGACACAGCCCTGTTATTCTCAGCTAAATCACGAGATTAGGTTTATAAATACGCTCAGCAAGGCTTTAACATAGTATCTAATTGGCTTCTTAATAATCTCCTACGTTTAAACGCTGATAAAACACAATATATGTTATTTTTAATGAGAAATAATAACATATCTACTCACCTAAATATTTACGCTCATAATTGTAACTCGTATAATGACACTGCATGTGCATGTTCCGCATTAACAAAAACAGACAATATAAAATATCATTAGGTATCACGCTTGACACAAATTTAAATTTCCGCAAGCACATCGATTTACTTTGTGCTAGAGTTCGTAAATTAATATATATTTTTAAATATCTTCGTAACATCGCTGACTTCAAATTGATAAGACAGGTCTATTTAGCTTTGTGTCAATCCATACTCACTTATGGCATTACTTCCTGGGGCGGAGCTTCTAAAACAATATTGCTCCCATTAGAACGTGCTCAGAGAGCAGTTTTAAAGGTAGCCACTTTCCGTCCATTCACGTTTCCTACACATCAACTTTACTTGGCATGTAGTGTACTAACTGTCCGTCAGTTGTTTATCCTGAACATCATATTAAAACAGCATACCGAACTTCCATTTAACTTAAAATCCATAGACAGGAGAAGAATGGACTTAGTTTGTGTAAAGCCTCAAACCAAACACGCATTTGTGAACAAATTTTACATATTTTTAGGACCCTTTCTATATAACAAGCTCAACAAGTCACTAAAGGTATATAGTCTTAAGTTATAAGAACTGTAATATAAGTGTAAGGGAATTTCTAAATAAATTAAATTACGAAGACACAGGGAAGTTGTTAGAAATTCTAAAATAGTTCGTATTAATTGTAGGAAACAATTATTTGTTATTTTGTTGTTTAGTTATTTTATTTATTATATAATATAGTTTAATTATTTAAATATCTAGTGCCCTACATTATTAAACCCATTGTGTAAGTGATGTCTGAAACACAGGTACTCAACCTAGTTCAGGCAGGTAGCTAATATTATAAATTTGACTTTTTTTATTTTTCTTTTGTATATTCTACATTATTAAGCTACACATAGTTTTAATTTTATCATAGTATGTTATTTTTGTTAGACTTATTGTTACTTTATTTAATTGTAATCATATTTATTCCTGTATGTAAACATGTGTAATTGGAAATGAAATAAATATTTATTATTATTATTGTGGGGTATCTATATAGTTTTCTCATCTGGTTGGGTTCTATAAATATATAATTATAAATGAAAATGAAAAGATAAATATACATAAATATCAATAACATAAAATAAATATAAAAGTACATAAATAAATAAAAGCCCAACCAGATGGAGGCCCTCGGCAGGGGAGACCAAACGGCCGAGGGTTAGGGGGAAAGGGAAAGAAACCGGCGGACGATGCGGGCGGTATCGGGGAGCACCGCCTTTTGCATTTGAACCTGGAGCGGTCCGCCACGTAGTCCCAGCCGCCTCAGATGGCCCGAGAGGCTAACTGGGATTAGCCCGTTTGCAGAGACGACTACAGGAATAATTTCGGTCGGCAGACCACCCCACATGTCGGTCACCTCGTGAGCCAGGTCCAGATATTTTGTTTGCTTGTCTGTTTCGGCTTTCACGAGGTTCTCGTCATACGGAATGGTAATGTCGACCAAAAATATCCTTGACTGTGCCCGGTCCATCAGCACAATATCAGGCTTATTCGCAAGAATAGTCCTGTCTGTGATGATGGCCCGGTCCCAATAGAGCCTGGCGCGATCATTTTCGAGCACGGCTTCCGGCAAGTACTTGTAATACGGCAATTACCGATCCACGAGACCGTATTTCAGAGCGAGCTCCTGGTGTAGAATTCTGGCTACTAGGTTGTGCCTGTGCAAGTACTCAGAGTTAGAAAGTGCCGAACAACCGGAGATAACATGCCTAAGTGACTCACCGGGATGGCGACAAGCTCGACAGATGTCGACGGTGCCATCCTTTAGGATGTATCTCCGATAGTTGTTGGTCTTAATAACCTGCTCCTGTATTGCACAGACAAAACCCTCGGTTTCCCCGAAGAGATCACCAAAGCGTAGCCAGTGGAGGGAGGCTACTGTGTCTACGAAAGGCTCATGTAGAGCCTTGTAGAACCTCCCGTGGAGCTCCTCCTTCTTCCATACCGTCTCCCGGTCGGAAATGCTCTGCACTGCCGGGTCTTGCCATTGCTCGTTGGCTAAGGATAGAGGGGTAAGCCCTTTATCACAAGAAATGACGTCATTATAGAATGGATCATCCGATCTCGCCAGGAAGTAATCACGGAGGCTGCACACTTCGCGATTATGCATGGTGAGCGCGCTCAAGAAGCCCCGACCACCATGCTTCCGCGACAAGTACAGCCTCATTACCGACGATCTCGGATGATGCATCCTATGGGACGTCATGGTAGTGCGGAACTTTTCTATCCAGGGCGTTAAGTTCAGTCTGAGTTCACCTGAGTATGCCAAAGGTATACATGAGGACAGGCATGACCCAGCCGTTATATGCGTGTGCCTTATTCACACCGGACAAAAGGCTGTTAAGCACTTTGGTCAAGCGTGCATAAAACACGTCGCAAACTGACTGTTTCATACCAGCCTCATCGATACCGATGTTCTGTGACATACCCAGGTATCGGTATGTTTCAGCCTCGGAAAGGGTCCTTAAGTTGACGGGCATAGATAAGTCTACGCCCTCAAAGTTAGCAACCCTTCCCCTTTCAACATGGAGGACCGCACACTTATCCGTCCCAAGCTCCATTCCAATGGAATTGCTAAATTCACAAGTGATGTTTAGCAATTCCATAAGATGGGAGCGACTGGAGGCGAATAACTTGAGGTCATCCATATAGAAAAGGTGGGTCACTTTTGTCCCTCCTTTGCGTAGCTGAAATCCCCTCCCGGAGCCCTCCAGTAAGGTACTGAGAGGGTTCAGAGAGAGGCAGAACCAGATTGGACTCAGACAATCGCCCTGGAAGATACCCCTTCTTATCCTTATGTGGCTCTCCGCAGCCATCATCCGCTCGCCCAGATGACAAAGGATCGTACTCCACTGCCCCATACACTGCTCGAGGAAGCCTCTAACTGTACAGTCTATCTTGTACAGCTCGAGGACTCTCTTTAGCCATGTATGGGGCACCGAGTCGAATGCCTTTCTGTAGTCTGTCCAGGCGGCGGAGAAGTTTCGACGGTTGCGTTTCACCACTTTGCCAATGACCGCGTCAAGGAGGAGTGGTTCCTTGGTTCCACGACCACCGCCCCGACATCCATTTTGAGCGCGCGACATCACCTGATTTGAGTCCAGGTGACAAGTGATTCTCGCGCTCAAAATGATGTTAGTGTCTTGTATATGGTCGGTAGACACGTGATGGGGCGGTATTTGCTCGGGTCTGTGGTACCCTGGTCTTTAGGAACCAAATGAGTGATCCCAGTAGTGAAGAGGCTTGGGAGCGACTTCTGGTTGAGAGCCTCTTGAAACTGTCGGGCGAGCACAGAGTGACACACCATGAACCCCTTCAGCCAGAAGTGATGCAGCCCGTCAAGCCCCGGACTTTTCCAGTTCGGGGCCCTACGGACCGCCTCAGCTACGTCATCCGGCGTTATGATGACGGGGTCCACGGGCGTAATACCCGCACACTGACTCGCCACAACTTCCGTCCAAGGGCCCTCGCTGTGGTTTACGGGCTCTGACCACAGGCCGCGCCAGAATGCTACAGTGTCGGCCTGATTCGGTGCTGGACCCGTTCCACTTACCATTGGTCGGTCCAATGATTCATAGAGCCTCTTCTGATCACTCTGGAAGAGACGATTCTGGTTGAACCGTGTCGACCTCTCGGTATATCGCCGAATCCGCTTTCCCCAAGCAGCGATTCTCTGCTTCAGATTATCTATGCGCTCCGTCAGTTTTTGCGTTATATCCGGCTGGGACAAACTGACATTTGTCCCAGCAAACGCCATCCTGACGGTGCGCACAATTCTTGGCCTATTATTGCCTGATCTGAAGCATATCAGTCTGCCGATGAGAGCTCTAGCCTTTGCGATACGTTCCACAATTCTTCTTCTCCATGCTGGGATAGCGCTACTATGGCCAGTAGCGCGTCCAGCCGTGGAAACCTTGGCGCCTATGATACGGCAGACTGCCAGCGCGGCGCCAAAAAGAATTGAGTCCGTCTCGCAAAGGTCCCGGCTGGCTTCCAAATAGGTCACCAGCATTGGGTTCAGAGCCCTCACGACAGCCCGATTCCGCTTGCTTAGGGCTATGCGGGGAAGTCGCGGTCGATTTTCGAGAGGCGTACTGTGCGTTTCCACAATCGCCTCTTCCAATGTACTCCTCATATGCTCTAATTATTATTAGTCTCTAGTTATTATTATTATTGTGGGGTATCTATATAGTTTCCTCATCTGGTTGGGTTCTATAAATATATAATTATAAATGAAAATGAAAAGATAAATATACATAAATATCAATAACATAAAATAAATATAAAAGTACATAAATAAATAAAAGCCCAACCAGATGGAGGCCCTCGGCAGGGGAGACCAAACGGCCGAGGGTTAGGGGAAAAAGGGAAAGAAACCGGCGGACGATGCGGGCGGTATCAAGGAGCACCGCCTTCTGCATTTGAACCCGGAGCGGTCCGCCACGTAGTCCCAGCCGCCTCAGATGACCCGAGAGGCTGACTGGATTAGCCCGTTTGCAGAGACGACTACAGGAATAATTTCGGTCGGCAGACCACCCCACATGTCGGTCACCTCGTGAGCCAGGTCTAGATATTATACGGAATGGTAATGTCGACCAAAAATATCCTGACTGTGCCCGGTCCATTAGCACAATATCAGGCTTATTCGCAAGAATAGTCCTGTCTGTGATGATGGCCCGGTCCCAATAAAGCCTGGCGCGATCATTTTCGAGCACGGCTTCCGGCAAGTACTTGTAATACGGCAATTTCCGATCCACGAGACCGTATTTCAGAGCGAGCTTCTGGTGTAGAATTCTGGCTACTAGGTTGTTTTTATTATTATTATGTGTGGGGTATCTATATAGTTTTCTCATCTGGTTGGGATGTATAAATATATAATTATAAACGAAAATGAAAGGATAAATATACATAAATATCAATAAAATAAAATAAATACAAAAATACATAAATAAATAAAAGCCCAACCAGATGGAAGCCCTCGGCAGGGGAGACCAAACGGCCAAGGGTTAGGAAGAAAGGGAAAGAAACCGGCGGACGATGCGGGCAGTATCAAGGAGCACCGCCTTCTGCATTTGAGCCCGGAGCGGTCCGTCACGGAGTCCCAGTCGCCTCAGATGACCAGAGAGGCTAACTGGGATTAGCCCATTCGCAGAGACGACTACAGGAATAATTTCGACCGGCAGACCACCCCACATGTCGGTCACCTCGTGAGCCAGGTCCAGATATTTTGATTGCTTATCTGTTTCGGCTCTCACGAGGTTCTCGTCATACGGGATGGTAATATCGACCAAAAATATCCTTGACTGTGCCCGGTCCATCAGCACAATATCAGGCTTATTCGCAAGAATAGTCCTGTCTGTGATGATGGCCCGGTCCCAGTAGAGTCTGGCGCGGTCATTTTCGAGCACGGCTTCCGGCAAGTACTTGTAATACGGCAATTTCCGGTCCACGAGACCGTATTTCAGAGCGAGCTCCTGGTGTAGAATTCTGGCTACTAGGTTGTGTCTGTGCAAGTACTCAGAGTTAGAAAGCGCCGAACAACCGGAGATGACATGCCTAAGTGACTCCCCGGGATGGCGACAAACTCGACAGACGTCGACGGTGCCATCCTTTAGGATGTATCTCCGATAGTTGTTGGTCTTAATAACCTGATCCTGTATTGCACAGACAAAACCCTCGGTTTCCCCGAAGAGGTCACCGAAACGTAGCCAGTTGAGGGAGGCGACTGTATCTACGAAGGGCTCATGTAGAGCCTTGCTTACCTCCCGTGGAGCTCCTTCTCCTTCCATACGGTCTCCCGGTCGGAATTGCTATGCACTGCTGGGTCCTGCCATTGCTCGTTGGCTAAGGATAGAGGGGTAAGCCCTTTATCACTAGAAATGACGTCATTATAGAATGGATCATCCGATCTCGCCAAGAAGTACTGACGGAGACTGCACACATCGCGATTATGCATGGTGAGCGCGCTCAGAAAGCCACGCCCACCATACTTCCGCGGCAAGTACAGCCTCATTACCGACGATCTCGGATGATGCATCCTATGGGACGTCATGGTAGTGCGGACTTTTCTATCCAGGGCGTTAAGCTCAGTCTGAGTCCACCTGAGTATGCCAAAGGTATACATGAGGACAGGCATGACCCAGCCGATATATGCATGTGTTTTATTCACACCGGACAAAAGGCTGTTAAGCACTTTGGTCAAGCGTGCATAAAACACGTCGCAAACTGACTGTTTCATACCAGCCTCATCGATACCGATGTTCTGTGACATACCCAGGTATCAGTATGTTTCAGCCTCGGAAAGGGTCCTTAAGTTGCCCTCAGAGTTAGCAACCCTTCCCCTTTCAACATGGAGGACCGCACACTTATCCGTCCCCAGCTCCATTCCAATGGAACTGCTAAATTCACAAGTGATGTTTAGCAGTTCCATAAGATGGGAGCGACTGGAAGCGAATAACTTGAGGTCATCCATATAAAAAAAGGTGGGTCACTTTTGTCCCTCCTTTCCGTAGCTGAAATCCTCTCCCGGAGCCCTCCAGTAAGGTACTGAGAGGGTACTTTATTATTATTATTATTATTATTATTATTATTATAGAGTTAATGTAGACAAGACAGGTATCGGACGTGTTATTGTCAGCTCCGTCGTTTTATTTTGATATTCGTGGTTAAAACGTCATCGAGTCGTATATAATTCGTAGCATAATTCCTCGGCCTTATGTCAATATATAAATTGTGTCCGTGTATTAAAAACTGTGAGTGCTATAAATGATTTTATTTCAAGATTATCCCTGTGATATAGATTATAAGTGGGTTGTGCATACATTTGGCGGACAATATATTATGATTAAATACCCACTACAACAAAAATCTCGCATCTATATTACGATACAGATTAACATTTTCGTGAAGTCATATCGAAGCGCTTTGGCGCAGAGGTCTGTTCTAACATCCTGAAACCGTGGTTCGGTTTCCACATTGTCATTCGTCTTTTTGTTCTTGTTTTTTTTTTCTTTTTTCCAAACGAATTATTTTAATTTATTGTTGGTTTTTGTTAGTTCAAATAAAGGTCGAGGTTCGATCGCCAGCTAATGCTAACATAAAAAAAAACATTTACGCAATTAGCCACGTTACAATTTATACTTTATTATTGCATTTAGGTATACCAAAATGGAAAACAAACATTTTTATATTGCCTGCAAATATTTGCCACCACCTCTTGGTGAAAGAGAAAAGTTTTTAAGTATGCACTGTAGGCAAGAATACCATTTAAAATGTTTGAATATGGATAAGACTGCTTTCTTTAAAATAGACGGCCAAACTAAATCTAAATGGAAATGCCCAACTTGCTTTAATGTAACAAATCGACGCAAGGGAGATATTCCGAACACACCAGTTAGAAAATCAGTGCCATTTAATGATTCAATAATGTCCTGCGACGACTCTCTTTCTGTTGAACACTCGGAAACTTCACTAGGTCCTCAGCCATCAACTTCTATGTGCCCTTCTCTAGGACAAGAAGTTACATTAGAGAGTATAGCCAGAGTTCTTGATATGAAACTTGATGCTAAATTAGATTAAAAATTTGAATCACTCAAGAAATTATTCTATATTAATATGAAATCATTAATCAAAACGGAGATTGTTACAGCCATTGATCAAGTCAAAATTGAATTTACCGAGACTACAGACTTTCTACATCAGGGTCAAATAGAACTCAAGTCAAATATTGAATCTGCTGAAATAAAAGTTAAGACATTAGAAAAAATTAATGCCGATCTAACAAACAAAATGAGTGTACTGCATCGTCGTTTGGAATCCATGGTAAAAATTTCCCGCAGTCACAACGTGGAGATTCAAGCAGTCTCCGAAAAACGGAATGAGAATATTTTAACGCTTGTCAAAAATATTTACTCTACAGTAAAACTACCAACGACAGACGCTGAAATTAGTATGTGTCGAAGGGTTGCTAAATTGCCAACCACATCAACCCAACGTCCGCGTAATATTTTGCTTTCGCTGCCTTCCATTCGACATCGTGATAATCTTCTGTCAGCGGTCAAACGTTATAATAAGGCTAACCCTGGCAACACATTAAGCTCTGTACATTTAGGAATTCAAGGGGACAGATGCCCAATTTACGTTTCCGAACATCTCTCTCCAGAAACCAAGGAGCTTTTTGCTTTGACACGGGCTACTGCTCGTGGAAAATATAATACGTGTGGGTCGAATTCGGGAATATATATGTGAGAAAAGATGATAATTCTTCAGCAGTACATATTAAAAACAAAGATAGCTTGGTTAAAATTAGTTAATTGATTTGTATTGTAGTAACTCACTTTTTGTTTTTGTTTATTTTGCGTTTAAGTTTTGTATTTTTTTGTCTTGAATGTTAATTTACTATCAAAATGTTAATCGTATGCATTCCAAAACACATCAGCTGTATACAAATATACTAAATAATGAATATGATATTATTTGCTTAACCGAAACTAACTTAGATGAAGGTATTTTTAATGAGGAATTATTTGATGAGTGTTATAATGTATTCAGATGGGACAAAGGGGAATGCGCTTATGGCGGACGAAAATACGAGGGAGAAGGTGTGATCTTGGCCATAAAAAATGTTTTACTGTTACTCGGGGCAATTTTGGGACAATAACTTTGAGGATATTTGGATTTCACTTATTTCTACAAATTGCTTGTCATTAAATATCTGTGTTTGTTATCTTCCACCTTATCTTCAGTCGAACGACATCAATAAACCGACGTCTCGGGTCCAGCCCTTTTTCCCATTTTTCCCCCCCCCCTATTAATTTTTTTCCAAATAAACAAAAAAAAAAAAATAAAATTTCCGGGGGTTTTTTTTTTTTTTTTTATTTTTTTTTATAAAATAAAACCCCCACCTCCCCCCACCCCCCCCCTTAAATTTTATTTATAACACCCCCCCCACCCCTTCCTTAGGGGAACCCCCCTCTCTTTTTTTTTTTTTTTTTTTTTTTTTTTTTTAAAAACCAACCCCCCCCCAAAAAAAAAAAAAAAAAAAAATTATGAAACACTATCAAAGTATCATACTTAGCAATGCCCATTCTGAACATTTCTTATTGGTAGGCGATTTTAACTTTCCTGACATAGACTGGGAGATCTCTAATTTAGAATTACGTTTAATTCCAAATGCTTCTGCTGACACTAAGGGCCGTTTTCTTTTAGATACTATGGCATTATGTGATCTGAAACAATATAATAATTCTAAAAATCAGAATGATCGTCTACTTGATTTCGTATTATCAACTATGAACGAACTAGGAGTAAAAGAAGTAGAACCATTATTGAAACTGGACGGTCATCATCCATCTATAGAAATTAATCTTAATTATACAAATAATAAACCAAATTTTGTTAAATTTAATCGTAAACTTTTGAAACCAAATTATCATAAATGTAATTTTGAAAAAATTAAAGATCATTTAAGAAAAGTTAATTGGCATGAACTGTTAAATGACTTGAACCCTGATAGTGCTGTTGATGCTATGTATAAAGAACTTAATTCAGCTATTTTGCTGTTTGCACCATTTAAAAAATGTAATACTAACCAATACCCATACTGGTTTAACTTTCTTCTAATTCGTTGCCTTCGAGATAAGAAAAGTATCATAAGTTGTATAAAAATTTGGTAATCCGAGGGATTATGATACATACAATATGCTGAGAACTCGTAGTAAACACTTAATTGAAGCCTGCTACAAATCGATTCAAAATGAAGTTGAGAATAGTTTAGGTAAAAACGTTAAACATTTCTTTAAGTTCATTAATAACAAATCAAGTAAAGGTATCCCTGAATCTAAGACTCATGATGCTTAAACTGCTACAGATCCCCAAGGAATCTATGAACTTTTTTCAGCATATTTTGTTTCTGTTTATGAAAAACCTGACAACTGTGAACCCAAATTTAATATACCGGACATGTCTGTTTGTTGTCAACAAATCTGTTTGTGTGCCTTATTAATAAAATAATAAAATAAAATAAATAAAAATAAAAAAGATAAATTAAAATGTATAGCAAGGAAGAATCTTGGAAGCCGATGAAGTTTCTGTATTGTTTCGTCACAACTTGCAAAAATAGTTCGACAGACTCCCAACAAAATGTTTTTAAGGTTCCTTTTAATAACCGAAAAGCTTTTTTTTTTGAGCACCTCATTTTTGTGAGCCGTTTACAGACCCCTATGTTCTTTATATGATACTTTTGAAAAAATTCTGGAGGAAGTTTTTGCAAAGCTTAATAAACAGAATAAATCTGTTGCATATGTGGAGACTTTAATATAAATCTCCTAGAAGCTTTCTCCACCAATATTAAATTAAGATCATTGTTTAAATCTTATGGTCTTTTTAATTAATTTTTGGAGCCAACGCGTATTGCTAAATCTAGTGCAACATGGATAGATAATGTTACGAAGCTTGAGGTTCGTGCAATAAAAATTGCCGATAAAATTACCTAAATTCAACACTTCTAATTGTACTTTACACAAATTAAAGTTAAAAACACTAATAATTAAACACACTAATTCACTTTATTCCGCTCCGAAGCTTCGCTTGTTTCGCCAAATCAACACTACTTCGATCGCATCTTGCAGCGCCTACTTATATAAATTATGAAAATATCCAGAATGTTCAAGTAAACACGCGCAAGGTACCGAGAGTTCGAGTTTTAAACTTCAAGAAGTTTAGTTCTTTGGTTCGAGACTAGATGGCGCTAGTGCGCCGATTTTAGCGCGTAACACTGCCCCCTCCTAAGACATGCTCGTCCCGAGCATTATCGGTCCCATAATAACGCGCTAGGCGATCCACATGGACGATCTTAGGAGTCCCTCTTGCGCCTTTCTGTATCCGGTAGGTTACATCGTTGATCCTGGTCACAATCCGGTACGGGCCGTCCCATTTAGCTTGAAGCTTAGGAGATTTCCCTTTGCTGCGGACTGGATTGTGCAACCACACAAGTGAACCTTCGTCGAACCCTTTGTTGTTCATTTTGCGGTCATACCGGGTTTTCATCTTTTCAGACATTTGCTGGTCCGATTGTCTGACGGCTCATAAACGTCATTCATTTTGTTCCGCAAGTCATTTGCATAATCGGTTATACTGCGTGGAGCATCAGGTGGTATCTCGGTGATCAGGTCTGCAGGCAGCCGTAATTCTCTTCCAAAGTTTGCGAAAGCTGGTGTCACTGCTGTACTTTCGTGAACAGCGCTTCGATATGACAACAAAAACGGTTGTATGTGCTTGTCCCAATCTCGTTGCCGATTGTCTACAACTTTTGCTAGGTACCTCTCCAATGTCTGATTAAATCGTTCCACCATTCCATCAGATTGCGGGTGATAAGAAGTCGTTCTTGTTTTATGAGTACCCATAACTCGGCAAGTTTCCTGGAATATTTGAGACTCAAAATTCCTTCCTTGATCGCTGTGAATCTCTAAAGGTACTCCAAAACGACAGAAGACTTCATGAACTAGTTTATCTGCAACTGTTGAAGCTTCTTGATTTGGAATGGCGAAGACTTCTGGCCACTTAGTAAAGTAATCCATCACAACCATGAAATACTTGTTACCGCTTTCACTCTCCGGAAACGGCCCCGCCACGTCAATGGCTATTCTCTCCCATGGTGCACCCACATTGTACAACTGCAATGCACCTCTACTACGGGTCTGAGGTCCTTTTACAGCCGCACAACTTGTACATTTGCGACACCAGTCCTCGACATCGTTTCGACAGTGGACCCAGTAAAACCGTTCTCGGATCTTCAGTAGAGTTCGTTTAACTCCCAGATGGCCTCCTGAATAATCATTATGGTACAGCTGTAGAACATCCGGTACTTTAGTTTTAGGGACAACCATTTGTAAATGACAGCTGTCTCCCCGAACATTTTCCCATTTACGGCACAGAACTCCATCCTGAAGCAGCAAGCTGTCCCACTGGGCCCAATAGCTTTTAGTGGCTGAACTCATTGCTGAGACGTTGCTCCACTTAGGCTTGGGAGCACGGGCCTTCATCCATTCCAGGATCGGCTTGATGTCCGGATCTCCCTGCTGTGCACGTTGAAAGCTGTCCTTCCACTCGTTGCTGAGGTGGTCTGCCCTGAGCATCCTCACGGATACCACTTCCTTACTCTCTTGCCTAGTACAATGTTTGCAATCTTCAGGACAAGGTCTTCGTGATAATGCATCTGCGTTGCCATGAGATTTCCCGCTGCGATGTTCGATCTCAAAGTCGTATTCCTGCAGTAGTTCAATCCACCTCGCAACTTGTCCTTCTGGATTTTTAAACTGCAATAGCCTTTTTAGTGCAGCATGGTCAGTTCGTAAGTGAAATTTCGCCCCAGAAGATATTTGCTAAAATGCTGCAACGACTTTACCACAGCTAGCATTTCGCGTCTTGTGACACAATAGTTCCTTTCCGGTTTTGACAACGACTTGCTGAAGTACGCTATCACGATATCTTGGTCACTATTCCGTTGAGACAACACACCGCCAAGTCCTATATCACTTGCGTCTGTGTCAACTATAAATTCTTTGCTTGCATCAGGGTATCCCAAAATAGGTGTTTTGCACAGACGGTCCTTGAGCTCCTGGAATGCGATATTACAACTTTCATCCCAGCAGAAATGTCGCTTCTCCTCGGTTAGCTTATGCAGAGGTTTGGCTATATCTGCAAAGTTCTTCACAAAACGTCGGTAATAGGAGCACAAACCCAAAAATGCTCTAACCTGCGTCTTTTCTTTTGGAACCGGCCAATCCTTTACAGCTGCGATTTTCTCTGGATCCGTGCGGATACCTTCTTCCGACACTACATACCCCAAAAAGTTGACTTGCCGTTTGAATAGGGAACATTTCTTCGGAATCAACTTGAGGTTGGCACTCTTAATCTTCATGAGCACGCGTTCCAAGTTTTGAAGGTGTTCCTCAAACGTACGGCCCACGATGATGATGTCATCCAAGTAGACCAGACAGGCGTCGCCAATTAGCCCGGTAAGTACAAGTTCCATCAGCCTTTCAAACGTTGCTGGAGCATTGCACAACCCAAACGGCATTACTTTAAATTGCCACAGACCCTTTCCCGTCGAGAACGCAGTTTTCTCCTTGTCCTTAGGGTCAATTTCAACTTGCCAGTAGCCACTTTTTAGATCCAGCGTGCTAAACCATTTTACTCCTGTAAGCATGTCCAGCGTGTCATCAATTCTTGGCAAGGGATAGCTGTCCTTCTTTGTAACGTCGTTCAGACGGCGGTAATCAACACAGAACCGCATGCTGCCATCCTTCTTTACCAGCACCCCGGGTGAACACCATGGACTAGAGGAAGGTTCAATAACACCATCCTTCACCATTCCTTCAATCATGGTTTCCACTTCCTTTTCACGTGCTACCGGCAATCTTCTTGGCCGCTGACGGATAGGCAATTCCTCTCCTGTGTTTATTTTGTGTTGAACTAAGCCAGTCTTTCCTATGTCAGCATCGTTTGACGAGAATACATCGCCGTACTTGAGTAACAACTTCTTCGCCTTGACCAATTCGTTCGGGGAGAGAACACTGCGACAGTCTTCCAAAAGTGTGGTAACTCTCGTTTCTGAATCCTTGCTGGGGGTCCCACTCGATATATATTGGCACCGACGTAACCAATCCACTTCCTCACAAGTGCCAACCAGTGTGCCTTTTTCTATAATCTGTTCCCGGTCGCAAAGGTTCAGCACACGTATTCTTGAGATGTCAGTGGTTCTGACCAAGGTTCGAGCTACTTTCCATGGAAGGTCATTGTTTACCCTTTCCACAAGTACACAACGGTGAGCTTGCCCAGCGTTTCGGGGAAGATTAACCGGAACAATCGTTTCCGATCTCGGCGGAAGAACAATCTTCTTAATGCTGTACACGTTCCCTGGTAACGCACCTTCCATAAAAAGTTCCTCCTGTCCACATTTCAAAACACCTTGCTTAACGTCGATCTCACAACAATTATTCCTCATAAAGTCTAGGCCTAGGATGCAGTCGTCCATTATATCAGCCACGATGACATCATGCAGGTAGATCACGTTGCCAAGCTTCAACTCCATCTCCTTCTCTCCACGGACGGGTATACGCTGACCGGTGGCTGTTACCAAATTAATGCGTTCTCGGTTGTATGCGGAGTCCCCAAGGAACTGACTTATAAGTTGGGAACTAACAACCGTACGAGAGGCTCCAGTGTCTATGGTCAGTTTACACGGCATTCCGTTGACCTCGCCCTTGATGATTAGACTGTTCCCATCATGGGTTTGTGAGATCGAGATCCTTGGGGCTCTTTCTTTTACTCGTTTCCCTGCTGCTGCTGGGCGGTGCTGTTGGCCGCACTACCCTCCTGGGATCGTTCACCTTCCCTTTCTAGGGTTCGCTTAGGGCAGCTGGATCGAAAATGGCCCTTTTCCCCACAGCCATAGCACCTAGGGCTGTATCCTTTGTTGCGGTCGCGAACTGTAGCTGCTGCAACCTCCCTGACGCGATGGGAACGATGATCCTGCCGCACGGCTTCTACCTCCAGTGCATGGGCCAAGGCGTCCTTAAGCGTCTCGTGGTGCCCGAGCCTCACAGCAGCTCTGACTTCCAGGTCGCGGATGCCGTCGATGAATGTCTGCACCAGGTTCCCTTCAATGATCGCAGGTACAGACTGGTATGCTTTTCGAACCATCTTCTCCACCTCAAGGGCCCACTGCTGTAGGTTTTCGTTGCTGCGTTGCACGCGATCTTTAAGCTGCGCGCGAAAGACGTGTTCCAGGTGAGCGTCACCATATCTCGCCTCCAATGCCTCAAGGAGCTGCTCGTAGCTCACTTTCTTACCGAGAGCTTCCAACACGGTTAAGGCTTGGTCGCGAAAGCCTAGGGTGAGTGCAGTCATGGCCTGGCTTTTATTCCAGCCGTTTGCCTCCATGACGGCCTCGAACTGGATTTTGTAGGCCGACCAGGAAGAAGTCCCGTCGAACGGTGGTACCTTGAACCCACGTAGCGAAGGTGTAGTAGCTACTGCGGGGGCTGCAATTCCATCTCCAAGTTTGAGTTCATCCAGCGTTTTCTTAACTTGGTTGATTTGGGTCTCAGCTTCCGACAGGCGGTTATCATGTTGAGCAACCTTATCCTTCACCTCCCTTATCTCTTTCCCGAAGGTAGCGTGAAGGTCCTTCATGAGAAGCATCTGCTCTTCCCTATCGCGTTTGAGCTGCTCTTCTAAGCGACGGGCCTGATCCTCCTGTCCGCTCTGCAGCTGCTCTTCCAACCGACGGGCCTGTTCCTCTTGTCCGCGCTGCAGTTGCTCCTGTAGCATCGCCATCAGAGCACCTAAGTCAGGTGCTGCAGATGTAGGAGTTACTGACGAGCCCGCAGTCTCCGTGGCTGGCAGTTGGCCCTCCGACGTCTGCGGCGTTGCACCACCAAATCTCCTCTGGTCCGTCTCATGCTGGCGTTGACTGCGGGTACGAACACCCTCCGTTTCCTCCTTAGGTAAAATCGGCATGATTTAATCCCACTTCTGACACCAATTGTTACGAGCTTGAGGTTCGTGACAATAAAAATTGCCGATAAAATTACCTAAATTAACACTTTAATTTACTTTACACAAATTAAAGTTAAAAACACTAATAATTAAACACACTAATTCACTTTATTCCGCTCCGAAGCTTCGCTTGTTTCGCCAAATCAACACTACTTCGATCGCATCTTGCAGCGCCTACTTATATAAATTAGCAAAATATCCAGAATGTTCAAGTAAACACGCGCAAGGTACCGAGAGTTCGAGTTTTAAACTTCAAGAAGTTTAGTTCTTTGGTTCGAGACTAGATGGCGCTAGTGCGCCGATTTTAGCGCGTAACAATAACATTTTTACAAATGTTAAGCCGTTCAATAAATGTATTATTCATAAATTGAGCTCTGATCACTGTGGACAATTAGTTCCGCTACCTTATGTTCACAAAAAGCAAGTAAATAAAAAAGTAGTGTTTGTTCCAGTAAATGCACGTCCCTTGGAGAAATTTAGAAGTAACATAGTAAAAAAACTTCCATCACTTTCATACCAAAATAATCCAAATTTTTAACAACTGATGCCGGTGTTGAGCTTATTAAATATATCTTTAATGCATGGGAGAACTCACAGGATGCTTTGGGTATATTCTGTGACCTATCCAAGGCCTTCGATTGTGTTCACCATGAAACATTAATCAGGAAACTTCAACACTACGGTGTAAGAAGTGATGCTCTTAAATTAATTATTTCATATTTAAGTGACAGAACGCAAAAAGTTGTCATTAATAGTATGAGTTCTTCCGGGTCGGTCAGAAATGAGGATATCCGCAGTAAAACCAGAGTGACCGATATAGCCCAACGGATAAGTAAGCTGAAATGGCAATGGGCCGGCCATATAGCTCGAACAAACGATAACCGATGGGGAAGAAAGGTTCTCGAGTGGCAGCCTCGTACCAGTAGGCGTAGTGTAGGGCGACCCCCCCACTAGATGGAGAGAGGACCTGGTAAGACATGCAGGAAGTCGATGGATGCAGGTGGCTCAGGACCGTGCTTTGTGGTGTTACTTGGGGGAGGCCTACGTTCAGCAGTGGACTTGTGAAGGGCTGTAATGATGATGATGATGATGATGATCCGTTAAAGAAATAATAAAATGTAAAGGAACCGAAACAAAGGTTCTCTGGATGTGAAAGAACAACTACATTCCATCATCTATTAGAAATAAATCACTTAACATGTACAACATTATTATGCTCATATTGCTTATATATATATATATATATATATTGTAACAAATAGAAACAGAGATTGACTTTTTAAAAAGAAATATTAACTAACTTAAAAGCTTAAAACAAGATTTAGAATAATGACGCTAGTATTCGAGCAAGGCTTCCGCACTCCGTGATGACCGATGCCAAAAAAAGGGGCGAGTGACGCCAGCCGCCCTCCTATATAGCCCGGCGCGGCGTCGGCACTCTTGATTCAGGCCCTCTCTTCCAACACGGCCTCTCCTGACGGGGCTGTGTGCTCGAAGCCCTCAGCAGGAACTCGTGGATGGGTCAGCAACACTCACTGCGTCTTACGGCTATTCGACGTCACCATCGTCGATCTCTGAGAAGATACACACAATCTAAGAGACATTTATTTATATCGTGTATTAACAGTTGATCTAAATTCATATAGTTCATAAAGCGTCAGATTATGTACCCAATTAGCCAAACAAGTCAGTCAGTCAAAACAGTCAACATGAAGAGTTATCAACGCTACACAAAAGCGTTTCAAGTCACATAGGTTTTACACAGGCCTTTTCCCAAGCAACCGAATACCCCGCACATACTCGCGTGTGCAAACAGGATTTACATCAGTCTCTAGCAGGTTACCACAGATACCTAATAATGGCTGGATTTACACAGGTCTGTTGTCGGCTGCGCCACCGACTCACCTCAGAAACCACCAGTGTCAGGTTCAACCCAATACCATGCGCACAGGATTTACACGGATCTCCAGTTTCCACTGAACACAACACGTAACGTAGTCAAAATCAATAAACACGGGCTTGTTTGGTACATAATTTAGCTCAAGAATAGTGAAAGATTATTTTCTTGACTGTCACAGCACAAACACACGACCAAGCGCATTCGCCGCGGCACCTCTGAGGGAACTCGCGCGATCGCGGCACGTGTAATCAGATTTAGGATTTCTGCAAAAGTCCCGTATGAGAGCTATAAACAAAGCTTACATCGTTTGAGTCATTATAAAATAAGCTAACAAATTACATACGAATCAGGACTACTCCCTTCGTAACACATTATCAATTCTATTTTGAAATTAATGTAATCGACCTCCTCCTACTTATGATAAAAACATAAGTCGTTACAATCACAAAATCAAACCTTTGTTTGACAAATATTTTACTTTACCTACTTAAAAACATATTTAACATTAATCCATAAAAATAACACACCTCGACACATTTCTTTCACCCTACTAGCTTTACGATAACGTGCCTCACTTAATTGACCCGAAAAGGTAAGTGTAAAGTTAGTCGAGGATACTGCAAATTAAGTGGTTTAGGCAATAATTTATGTTCCGTTTGGGTTCACATTCTTATCACAAACATAGTTTTAACTGTTAGATAATAAATATAGCAAAAAATATAGAAATACGTGGGAACTGATCGAGCTCCAGAAGGCACTTGACATAATATGCGCCTTTGTTTACTCCAATATTCCAGAGGCCTGTTGACAGATGAAGGGTTATTAGGTATGTAAGATAACAAAGCTAATATAACAGTAATCGTACTTCCAGTACCTTCAAAAATGCAGCACATGTTTCGGGTTATAATTGCTCGGTCTAACCTAACCATCTCTTATAATCCTACCTAGGTATTCTATTCCGTTGGTAAGAAAGGTACATTTCTTTAAATTAATTGAAAAACTTATTTTGGTTAGCGTTTTCATAACTGAATCTAATAAGACGAGGTGTTTGTCAATCCCATCCGTCATTATTGATACGTCATCGATGTAGACCATACTTTTCCAGCATCAATGAAGGATTTTAAGCATTTTAGAGATAATCTTTTGATTAAAACATCGGCGCGTTTACTAAACCGTAGGTGTAACGAATGCGGTCTTATGAATCGACTCTTCTGCAACTCTAAGTTGATGGAAACCGGAAACCATATCCAGAGAGCTAAACCAGCTACCATTGCCTAACCTGTCTATATAGTCGTTGATCAAGGGGAGAGGATATCTAGTTTTAACGGTTATTCGATTCAATGCACGATAGTCAACGACCATTCTATCAAAACCATCCTTCTTTTTTACGAGCAAGGTCGGACTAGCGTACTCTGAATCGGACTCACGAATAATTCCTTTATGAAGCAGATCCTATACGCACGCACTATATATATAGTGCGTACTTTTCATTTTTCGTCATGCGATAATTTGTAGGGTCTATAGTACACGGGCACATCGGTTGTTAATTTGATATACATCTCACTATCTTTCACCGTTGTGGTCGCGGTACCACTTAAAAAGAAATCGGAATACTTGGTGAGGATCTCTAGTAATCGTTCTCTATTATTTCCAGATACCGACGTATTAACTTGATCGGACAAAGAAATCAAATTTACTTGCAGGATATCGTTTACAGTCGCCTCACTATGAATTATACGTTGCCGATCACCAGTCCTAACATATCTAATACCTTTCCTGTTTAGTACGTCTGTACCGATAATGACTGGTACACTCAAATTATTGCCACCAACCACATAAAAATTAATTTCTATTGTTATATCGCTAAACTCGACGGGTAATGTTACAAATGATTCCAATCTTATTTCCATACCACCCAAGCCGCGTAGCAACTGATTACCGCGTAGGCTTTACTTGACACGGGAAATGTTTAACAACATTTTTTGACATTAAGGAAACACATGAACCACTATCGATTAGTACGTCTAATGATATTCCCGATATGACCGCAGTCGTCACATCGCGATTTTTCTACTATCAACTATCTGTGATTTCGCGACAAAAAGTGACACCATTATTATTCTGAGTTTTTGCGCGTTCCTTAGCAAAACGAGTTACCTCGGAATGACCTACCTTTTTGCAAAACCCACATTTTAACGGATTGCCACGAGATGTTTTAGCTTACGCGATTGCTTTTTCGTTACTATAACTCGGGAATGTATTCGACCGTTTGTTACAATTAACACTCCTATGACCAAATTGATTACATTCGTAAAACCTTATTGATTTTAAGTCTTTGGGATCATATCGACGTTTTAACGGTTTGCGGTTCGAGTTACTATTATTAGAGATAAATCGATTGAAACCATTAGAATACACTTTCCTATTATGGCTGTTAGAAGGTTTAACAAAGCTCGATAAAACTCCACTATAGAGTCAGGTGATAATTTAGCACGAATTTATGTATCCGCAATTCCACGAATGATAATAGTCGTAAGCAGCTCGCTACTTATACCTTTAACTATGCGTAACCTTAAGTGATTTACGAGCATACTCAGCATATGTGGAGTATTTATCTGACCCTGTCCGCATTACATCATAAAGCATGTTCGCGACATCGTCAGAACGTGGGCATAGCGCTTTTAGTTCTAATTTATAATTGGACCACGTGCGAATACTGCTTGTCCGTTGGCTAAGCCAGGTGCGAGATTCTCCTTTAAAACAATGTCCGACACGAGCAAGGCATTCTCTGTCGTCCCAATGGTTCGAAATACGGGCTCTTTCTACCTCATCACACGAAGTGTCGAAGTCATGAACATTCGGATCAAAATTCAGAGACAAAATATCGGTTAGATCTGACCTGAGTACTACCGATAGCGGTCAAAAGACGCTCTACGGCGTTCGTCACCACGTGTTCAGACTGCGTTGATACCACGTTGCGCGTGTGCGGAGTCAGCGGCGGCGTCCCCACTCGCGAGGGCACAGGTGAGGAACTAAGGATCTACGCAGCATACCGCCCGCCAGGGACTCCATTCTGCTCCTCAGACGTCCGGACGATAATGGAAGGCGAAACACCCACCATCATCGCCGGGGACCTAAACGCCAAACACCCGGCGTGGGGGTCCAGAGTGATCACCCCGCAGGGTCTTGAACTTTACGAAGACGCGGAGAACAACAACTACGACGTATTAGGTCCCGAAGAACCGACACACGTTCCATCTGATTCACGGAGACGACGGGATGTATTGGACATCGTCCTCACTAGGAACGTCAACTACCCGATAGTGGTAGAAGTGCTGTACGACCTGAGCTCACAGCACCTCCCGATTCTGATAACTCTTGGCCTAAAGGCGGTGACTACGCCGCCCAGAGCATTCAAGACGCGTGTCGACTGGAGGCTCTACTGCCAACATCTGCAGGAGAGACCTCCAGTCCACCATCCCATAAGCACAGTGGACGACGTAGAGGCCGCTGCTACTAGAATTACCAAGAACATCCAGGAGGCCCTCCACGCGGCCTCTACGATCGTCCCGATCACTGCAAGGCGAGACGATCTGCCGCGAGAGATATGCGTGCAGATCAGGCGCAAAAGAGCGCTGAGGAAGCTCTGGGCGCGTACTCGCTACCCTAGAATAAAGAAGCAACTCAACACCTTACCGGAGGAACTGTCGGTTGCAGTCCAGGCCTACAGAGGAGAGGCCTGGGATCGGCGCATATGGAAGTCGGATGAGCATGATGCGTCGCTCTATAAACTGAACCGACAGTTGACCAAACCAGACCTCCCGTTTGCCCGCTGACCAACAGCGCGGGTGAACGCTGCTACGATGCCAAGGGCAGAGCGATATCCAAGTAGAGCACTTCGATGAGCAATTTATGCCGAATCCAGCAAGTTCGGAGTTCATGGAGCTTCATGCCCGGAAGGAGAGTCGCATACAGGAGTTCCTTTCGTCGCCCGCGCCACCGCTTGCAGGAGAGTGGTTCATTTCCGCTGAACTGCGGAGGACAGTAACCCGCCTGCAACCGAGGAAGGCGCCGGGGCACGACGGGATTACCAACGCTGCACTGCGACAGCTGCCCAATAGAGTCCTAGTAGAGCTTGGTCGCCTCTACAATGGGATATTGCGGACATCCCACTTCCCGGAGGACTGGAAGAAAGGCAAAGTCATCGTCTTGCCGAAACCAGGCTACCAGCTACAGGCCGATCACGCTATTACCGCACATAGCTAAACTGCTAGAAAGATTGCTGCTAAGACGTCTCCGTCCGTGCATCCAACTTCGGGCGGAGCAACACGGATTCAGGAGGGGTCACTCTACAGTCACACAGTTGACTAGAGTGCTGCACCTGCTTGCGGCAGAGTAAAATCGTGGCCGCATATCGTTGGGCGTCTTTCTCGACATCGAGAAGGCGTTCGACAGGGTGTGGCACTCAGGATTGCTTTATAAGCTGTACGAACAGACCAGTGTCCCTCTTGCTATGTTCTACGTCTGCGTAGAGGACGCCAAGTCCGCAACCAAATCCATCAGAGCCGGCGTTCCACAGGGCAGCTGTTTGTCTCCAGTCCTATACGCGGGTTATACTAACGACATCCCAACACTGAAAGGCAGGCTGTAAGAGTGGAAGGACGACGTTGAGCTGGCGCTATATGCGGACGATAGCGCCTATTTCACCTCGTCCAGAAGAGCCCACATAGCCACTGCCAGGATGCAGCGTCTGAAGGACCTGCTGCCACCATGGCTGGACGAGTGGAGGATGGTCGTCAACGTTGGTAAGACGACCGCTCTGCTCACTCGCCGTCTCAGAAAATTTCCACCTCCGCTGACCCTCAATGGCCAGAAGATCGCGTACCAGAAGGCCGTAACCGACCTTGGGTGCCGGATCGACAGGACGCTGCGCATGACCGCGCACGTCGACTTCGTCGTCCGCAGAGCCCGATGTGCACGGGCGACGCTCTTGCCAGTCCTGGCATCCAAGCTGCCGATCAAGACCAAGCTCAGGTGTATGACCATATATATAATATACCATACCATATAAATAATAATAGTGTCCACTGACCTCTATAGAGGTTAGTGGACACTATTTTCTACAGCGATCATTCTCCTGTTCTCTAACCTCCGTGAGTTATACAAACGTAGACGGAGAAACCTATAGATTAATGATTAGCCTGACCTCGAGTGAGAAATGGCGTGGTAGTTTTAGGTATTACAATAATCTTTATGACTTTTAAACATATTTAGATAAAAATTCTAATGGTTCTAAGAACTGAAATGAACAAGATTCACCAATCTTAAGCTCACAAAACACTTTTTTCTCACTTAAACCAACTTGTAAACTCCTTAGATCGCTACGAACTCAAAGTTGTTTAGCTAAGTGTAGTTTGCTAAACAAAAAAACCGGCACGAAGAAAGGGACAAACAATCACACCGTTCTGTCTCATTTCTATGAAAGACTGCATAAATCTATCTTTTTCGTGTGCGAATGCGAAAGAAGGCATCAATTTGTCTATAGGTTTCTCTGTCTACGTATACAAAGGTACTCTGTGCGCATAGACCAACACGTGGAGGTTAGAGAACAAGAGAGCGATCGCTACGTACTAAAGCATAGCCCGCATGTCCCTGAAAATTTGTAGAATTTATAGCAGCGCTGCCATCGGTGAGTAGTGGCTGCGAAGTTAGCAGTTTATGAGTACAAGTAGATGAATTTAGTTGAATAATGTACAAATTTTCATTTCATTTTTAATGAGAAAATTTTTATGCCCCGTAGTTTTTTAATTTTTGACAAAAGAAACATAAAAAAATGGAGAAATAATTTATTGTGCGTGGATGTGCAAGTGGCTTAACATCTGAACGGAAAAATAGACTTAAAATCGTCTACTTTTATTAAGCGAACTTAGCGATCGCAGCGCCTCACTTATGGTGTCCATATTTCTGGGACACTATTTTCTAAGGCGATCGTTTTCCTGTTCTCTAACCTTCATGGACTAACAGCACCAACATCATCGAAAACAGCGTAGACAGAAAATCCTAGCATTCTCTGTCTATGGAAAACAGTATAGTACAATATTATCTATGGTAAACGGCAAACGGACATAAACTCACTCAACTTCTCTAAACTACAGTACAATATGAAAAAAATTTCTATTTTGCGGTACGGACAGACAGACACAACAGTTTATTTATTTATTTGGGCGCTTTGCCCACGGAGCAATTATTGCAGCTACTGGCAACTGGCAACTAGCTTTTTACATAAAATGAAATGGGATTGCGCACACATAGCAACTCAAATTTCCTTCGAAAGCTCTCAACTATCAACTTTTGAAAGTTTTTGAAGAAATTTGAGTTAATATGTGTGCGCAATCCCATTTGATAATATGTAAAAAGCTAGTTACCAGTTGCCAGTTGCTGCAATAGTTGCTCCGTGGGCAAAGCGCCTTACAAGTATCTAGTCTTGGGCATAGTCGGTGCCATTAGGAGCGCTCAATTTAGTTCTTAGTCCTATAGCGAACTATTTCGTTCATTTAGTTCGTAAGTTTTTTTTTTATTGAAGTAAACTTCTTTACGCACGCTTGACTTGGGGAGTAAGCTGACGAACGCGTGACGAAAGCGTTACGAAAAATGTGATCGGGTGAGGCGAACGGGAGTTGAGTGGGGGATATAAGCAAGGGAGAGCAATGTGCACACACATTTTCTTTCTCTCTTTCTCTCATAGCCAGTTAGTTTTCGTAATTTTATTTCGTTTTGAACAATTTCATGAATTAATATTTTGTTCAATACATTAAATATTCTACGTTTAAAGTGAATAAGATTGTAAATTCATTTTAAAGTTCATGTTTTGTGAATTTTCGGGTGTATAATAACAAATTATGGAATGAAGCCGATAATAAATTTAAATATTTGTAGAAAATTAATATATGTGTAGGTATATACATGTATATATATATATATATATAATTAAAAAAGTAAATGTATATATATTATGATTATTGCAAATTCTGTTTATTTTTATTTAAAAGTTGAAGTATTATGTTATGTATGAAGGTGTTAAATGAAAAGGAGACGTGTTACTCTTGTTATGACTTTAATTGTATTATGCTAAACTTATTATACCTTAACGTGGAGGCTGAGGGCTACACTACAAATACAGCAGAAGTCTACATTTCTATTTATGGCACTTAAAATCTCTTACAGCAATAATAATGAGAAATTAACTCTTTTATAATACAATTTAGAGTAAACTATACTAATAAACTATTATTATATTATTGATAATCAGTCCACAAAGAGCTTCCCTTATTATTTGGGGCAGTAAAATCGCTTAAAGAAATAATAATGAAAAAATAAATTCTTCATAGAATATAATTTATATTAAGCCATATCTTAGAATATAATTTATATTAAACCACACTGATGAACTATAATTAGATGTGGATAATCAGTCAACAAATAGTCTTGTTTAAAAGATATTACGTAGATATCACAATATTTATTAAACGCCAAGAACTTCAGAGAACTACTTCGACGAACTAGCTCGCATAGTTCACCTAAAGGAGCGCTTTTCACGCCTAGATCGTTCACGAACTACCCAAGACTACAAGTATCCTCTTAGTTCTGTAAGTATATATTGGTATATATACAGTAATCTATGCTCTTATTAGTCTGTGTTTACAGCCGTTTCGATTGTAAAAAATTAATTGGAATATAATATTGCCGTAGCATAAGTATCTTATTATTGCGAAAATCGGGAAATATAGTGGGAATATACGCAGTGAACGTAATTTTTAATAGACATATTAAGGATTGCTTACAAAAGCTCTTTCCTTTTATATCAGTTTAATTCATAACAAAGCGTATTTATAAAAAATGTGGGACAAGATTGTTTATATTTTTATGATAACGTTAACCACATACATTTTAAAACAACTGTTTTCTGAGACTCCAAATTTTGTCAAGTATAAATCTAAATTTCTCATTTTCTACATATGGACTTCTATGGTATCATTGATATTGATGCCTTTTTTCGTATTCAATCCAAAAAATGTTCTGAATTCTTTGTAAGTATACGATTGCATCTATTATTTTTAACTAAGTACCTATACCTATTTATCCATTTCTCAGTTTAATCACATTTATCTAAGTACATAATTATAATATTTATTATTCTTTTTATATTTAATGTAGTGTAATATATTTTTAAAAGCACTACTGTGATATGATAATAGTTATAAGCTTTCAGCATTAAATTTTAAAATTTTAACTAAAACTTAATAGATTTATATTTTTTAACCTACTTAAAAACAGGTTTTAAAATAAAAAAGACAGTATAATTCATTATAATTGTAATTTTATAATATTTTTGTTTTGTGGTGTCATATTTTTTAACAAATAATAATATTTACTGTGAACTTTATTAATGTACCTTATAAATAAGATTAATTTTTATATTTATTTTTCTATTTTTACAAACATACTATAAGGTTTTTAAATGAGATAATAAAGAATTTTAATATTGTAGTAGTAATTGATGAATCTATAGAATTAAGTTTAGATAAATAAGCATTAGCAATCAAAAAACAAAATTTCTTTATTTCAGATTTGCTACCCAAATTGTAAAACATATAACTAAAGTTATTGAAGTTAAATGGTTTCTTAGAAATGGAAAAGTCTTAGCAGAAGATCGAGGAGCAGTTATAATTTCCAACCACCAATCTTCACTAGATATTCTAGGTAAATTTGGTTCCAATTTTATTTATTATTAGAGACCCGCCTTGTCTATGCTTGGGTAAAATCTAATAATATAGTGTTATATAGATTTAATAATTTGGCATTTCTCTTTATCTGTTCATGAAGTTTCATTACTATCAGTTCAGCCATTCCGAAGGTTAGCCTGAACAGATAGAGACAGTAAAATTTTTAATAATGGTTATACAAGAATCATGACCTAATGGCATGTAAATAATGCCCTCAGCTCAATATAAGGGCAGCTAAGATATTATTGGCAGACAATTCAATAATATTTATATGTTGTGTGGATGCAAGTTGGTGCAAGGAGTATGGTATATGTTATCTTGTCATTTAATAAATACTTTTTAAATAGGTTGATCATGATGTACCCTATAGAAGAATTCACCTCTTGAAATGTTTTTTTTCTTTTCCTCTTTTTACATGTTACATTTATTATTTTGAATATCATCTCTGTTAAAAAATATTCGTCAATGACATACAAATCTATAAACTCAATGAAATAAAATTTAAATCCCTTGTAGATGCTCATTGGTGTACGTACATATAGGGTCAGATAGACTATGCACATATTAGAATTATCTGGTCACCCTAGTTCAAAATTATAAATATTATAAGTTTGGTTCAATGAATAAATATCTGATGTAATCAAAATAAATATGTTTTACGGAAAATTATTTAGTTTAATGTTATTTCATAGAAATATTATGAAAATCAATGGCCGAAATATGACTCAACACCCAAAGTTGTAGTCCAAAAGTGATCCAAAAGTAATGATAATCGGTTACTTCAGGTCCGCATAAAAATCCAAAAAAAAATATTTTTTGCTTGCTTATATACTCACTATGTCAGCCTAAAAAAATCATATAAATAGATCACGATTTCCGGGAGATACATTCATTTGAATACGAACTGTCAAAGAGGTAACATCAACATGGAGAAAAACGCAATTAGAGCTGTCATCAAGTACCTCTGTTTGAAAAAAATGTCTTCAATAGACATACACTCCTCTGGACTCTGCTCCTCCATATTCTACAGTTGCACGCTGGGCCAAGGAGTTTAAACTGGGCAGAACATCCACTGAAGATGAACATCGCGAAGGACGCCCATCCACGTCCCTCACTGAAGACAATGTGAAATGTTAACCGACGAGCAAAAGAAAAATCGAGCTGACATTTCGAGGGTCAATCTCGAAAAGTTCCAAGCAGATCAAGAAAATTTTTTGTTCCGTTTTGTGACTATGGACGAGACCAGGATCCACCATTTTGATCCTGAAACAAAACAACAATCGATGACTTGGAAGCGAGCCTCCTCACCGACGCCAAAGAAATTCAAAGTTTCAAGTTCGGCGAGAAAGGTTATGGCATCTGTTTTTTGGGACACTCAAGGCATAATTATGGTGGAATATTTGGAAAAGGGAGCCACTATTATGGGCTCTTACTACGCAGACCAAATAAGAAGATTATGGGAGGCCATTAAGGAAAAAAGACACGGCAAACTGCGAGATGGAGTGCTGTTTCACCAAGACAAAGCACTGGCTCACAAACCCGCAGTTGCAATGGCTGCCATTCAAGAAATGGGATTCGAACTGCTTGAACACCCTCCCTATTTGCCAGATCTAGCTCGTAATGACTTCTACCTCTTTCCTCGGCTCAAGGAACGCCTCCGAGGCAAGAAATTCGAAGACGATAGCGAAGTAATGGCCGCTGTTGAAGCGTTTTGGGAGGGTCAAGACAAAGAATTTTTTTCAAAGGGAATCCTGGGTTTAGAAAAAAAGATGAACAAAATGTACTGATTTGTTAGGAGACTATATAAAAAAATAAATTATTATTTTCACTTTAATTACCATGTTTTATTTTCATTATCATTACTTTTTGATCACCCCTCGTATTGCGTACATCAGGCTTAGGCTTCATCATCATCATTTTCAAGAGCTAGGCTCTGAAATATAACTGAAGATATCCCTATGTAAATGCTTGATTATAAATTAACAAACAATTCCAAATGTAAATAATTCATTAGAAATTAATTACTGTTCAAAAAATGTTTATTTCTAAAATAATTATTTAGTACATTGAATATTGTAGGTAATAGGTAATATCTAGATATAAAATACAGGTATTATGTTACTACAATAAAACAATTTAGAAATATGTACAACATTTTATAAGAATAGTAAAATATAAAATGGTACAGATTAAAAGTATATAATATCAAAATGTGTCTTGATCATCTGCAGGTATGTTCAACATTTGGCATGTGGCTGTAAAAATAGCTGCCATTGCTAGAAAAGAAATATTTTATGTTTGGCCATTTGGATTAGCTGCATATCTTGCTGGTGTGGTGTTCATAGACAGAAATAATTCAAAAGATGCTTACAAACAACTTAAAATTACTTCAGATGTCATGGTGAAGAACAAGGTATGCAGTGTTATACCTTAGAGTTTTCAGTTAGCCTCTGTTTTTTCCAACAATAATAATTTACATCCCTAAATTAAGTCATTCATAATAATAGAGAATAGTTATTTTCAACATGAACACTAAAATTTATAAAAAAATTATACAAGATAATTTTGTTACGAAAATTCTTATGTATAAGAAATATAAATATTATATTAAAAATAAATATTTCCTCAAAAATTAATTAAAAAGTTTCTCTATAATTGATTAAAACTTACAGTATGTTCTACACTCATACACATGTATACACTTGCCTAAAAAAAGCTAATAACTTCGATTACAGACAAAAATATGGGTATTCCCTGAAGGAACGAGAAACAAAGACTTTACGAAACTTTTACCCTTCAAAAAAGGTGCTTTCAACATTGCAGTTGCTGCTCAAGTGCCAATATTACCAGTAGTCATATCGCCATATTATTTTATTAATTCAAAAAAATACATATTTAACAAAGGTAAGTTATATTTATTTTAATGGAAATATCAAAAATATAGCCTTACGCAAAAGTATGTAAAATATTGTTAGCTGCAAAATAACTGTATCAACTTATAAAAAACTAAAAATTTCACAGAAAATTTCACCCAATACATGTAAACCTAGTTTACTTAAATTACCGCCAGTATGAATGAACTTGGCAATTTCAATTTTAAGTGCTAATGTTCCACATGGTTGTAGTGGAAGGAAAACATCATGAATCATGAAATGTGGAATTTCTTTTATTCTTTTCAGTTTTTTTAAGTTAGTTAATACTTTTTTAAATCTAATTATTTGACCCTTTTAAGAGGTCTAAAAACACAAACCCAAAATAACAAATAGAAATCCATCTAAACAGTTACATTAAAAACTTTTTCCCCTATTTTTCCACCTTTATGGGCAGATTTTTTTCTTTAAATTTAAATGAGACAACCGGGTGGTTTTTTTAAATGAGACCTATTTAATAAAAAATAATTATTATAATCGGATTAAGCATAGTTATGGAATTGCGTCCAAGCCTACATCTAGATCTTAAGTAACTGTTTATTTGTTGATTTTTTTTTTATGTTGGGAAAGACGTGTCTGTATTTTCATATGGTGCTGTAGTAAAAAACGCTGGAGTCACTGAAGAATAATGAACCATTAGGACTAACATCCAGTATGTATTTCATAGATATTTTTTTCTAAACCAGTGGTAATAGTAAAAAATGACTTTCAATAAAAATTACATGTAATCTGTCTAATATATAAAAATTAATGATTATTTGTTCGTATTTTATGCGCTCCAATACTGTTCATCAGATTAAGGTAAAACTTTGTCAACATATTTAAGAAATAATGTGAAATTATATACCTTTGTGAAGAGAAAAATAAAATGATTTATTATTATTATTATTATTATATTGCTTGCACTTGTGCGAAGGTTATTGGCATAGTACAATGAAATTACACTAGGTGGCGCGCCTATTGTACCTACAAATTATTTGAATGTTATGTATATGAATGTATTATGATTGCTAATTAAACAATAGCAATCTTCCAATTTTAAAACGATATTTCTACAATTATTTCCTCGGCGACAGGACGGGTTCGTGTACCAGCTAGTATAAACTAAAAATTATTCTATTCTATTTTATTCATGGACATCATGACCCTCAAGATTTGTACTGCTCCTAAGTTTTAATATATGATAATAATAAAAAATCTATATTTCACAGTTTTATCATATATTTCAGGACATGCCGTAATCCAGTGTTTAGAGCCAGTATCTACAGTAGGATTAACAATGCAAGACGTCCCTGACCTCATTGTTCGGGTACGAAATATGATGGAAAATGCGTACAAGGAGCTCTCTAAAGAGGTACTTAGTGCCTTACCACCAAATTATCCTCTCGCAACTCAGGAGCGATAGAAATATCTGTAGCATGATAATGTACAATATCTGTAGATGTTTGTAATATGGTCTCACTTATTATCGAATATATTTCGTAATGGTCTGAAATTGATTCTTGCAAATTTTGTAAAGAAATGATATCATAGTCAATGTCTTAATTTTTTTTAATGTGCAGTGTCAAGTTATAAGTATGTGGGACATTTTTAACAGATGTCACTATATTTTATATATCCATTTCTTCAAAATTGACTAAGAGACACTGTTTCTTTGTGAATTATAAACCTGTGGTATGTTTTTAAATTCACACTTTTGGATAGAAAAGAAAGTCTTGCTTTTATGCTTATGAATCTATTATATATTCAAATTACTAAAATCTAGCATCTTTAATTATGCTATTAGTTTTTTTGTCATATATCTTATTTTAGTAAGTATTAACTTGCCTGAAATACTCTTTAATAACTTTCTAAACTACATTCTAGTTTAAATATGGACATAATATTTAAACTAGCGCCTTATTATAATTAAAAGCAAAAATTAAGAATGATTGCCCACCATTAAAATTACTAAAATAGTATTAACCCTTTGTGATAGTATTTTACATTATTTTACATAATATGTATACAAAATGTTTTACAA
Source organism: Parnassius apollo (assembly GCA_907164705.1). Lineage (NCBI taxonomy): Eukaryota > Metazoa > Arthropoda > Insecta > Lepidoptera > Papilionidae > Parnassius > Parnassius apollo. The sequence goes on from CAJQZP010001125.1 coordinate 11,606,098, forward strand.
ATAATGATACACATGTGTGTTTTAGTTTAGGTTTCTAATTTTAAGGTATATATTTTACATTTTAAGTTCATACAAGTAAAGCGAAGTTTCGCGAACACATAAAAGTGAAACTTTAAATAGTGGTTCATTTATTATGCAGACTGTTTGGCACTTGTTTACGTATTAACTTCGCTTACTACAGGTTAATGCATCAATAGTTGTAATCAACTATGTTTACCCAAATTTTGGATAATTACGGATAATATTTTAACAAAGAAAACATTATGTATAAAAAGTTTGGACATGCATGAAAGTTTATTATTATTTTATGGTTTGTTAACAAAAAAAATCTGTTGTTTCTGAATCTATTTGGTAATCGTTTTGTATTTTTACACAACAGAAGTAATGCGAACATAAGTTCTAAAGCTAAAGACTTGTACAGGCCGTTTGTGTTGGCAGCTTTTTAAGAGATACGAAGACTTGACATATCCTCAAAGTGTTTGTTTCTTCCGTAAGTAATCAAAATTATTTATATGCTGCACAGACTTAGTGGTCACTCGGCCATGTCTGAAAACGCTTATGTCATAAAATTTTTGGTTTGCGCAGATGCACATCCGGATAATGGTTTTATCATTCATAAATCATCGCGAATCGAAAACAATGAAATTGTGTGTTTACTTCCGATACGTATATATAATACCATTTACGTTAATCCTGGTAAAAATTAAAACATCGTGGTTACCATGTAGACGACAGTTGACTTATTTAAATGTAGTTTCATTGCGTCGAATTTTGTAATGCCTTCGGATTCGAACTGAATACAAAACAAGCTTACAATAGTTTCATTTGATTTGTCCGCGTGGAGTAGAATTACAATATCGAGTACAAGATTGAGGTCATCTAAATCGGACAACTGTGTCAGCACTCGACTAATTATATTTCGAAAATTTTTAGATTATACACTTTATTACGCAAAATTATATGAATCCTACCTGTCTCTTTTTCCATTTTAACTAAAAACTTTTTGACCTATTTATAAAATTAATTTTAATATTCGCGGGATATGGTAAGCACTATCTATTTTAGGAATATACAAAAACTAAACCAGTCGCCTGTCTAACGTAAAAAGGTGTAGTCATACATATATTTCTAGAAAGGCATAAACTCGTTAGCATGTTCTTGAAAACTCTAATTTTTCAATTAAAAGCTCACCTCAAAAGAAAGAAAGCAAAATTTGTATATTCTTCTGAACATGGATGAGTTCTATTTACATTTATATTTTTTTTCATAGAAAAAAGGTGATAAACGGGCACACAGCACACCTGATGGTGACTGGATGCTGTGGCCCATAGACATCTACATTTGTCCTCGGTTGAGTATCAAAGTGCAGATGCGTTGTCACCCCTGAGAACTAATATGTAATGGCTTGTTTTTACTAAAAAGGGTTTCCGGTTCTCTAAACTCATCATACGAAATAGCAGCAAATCGAATCAAATCATTTATTTGCAATCCAATTGTACATAATTGGTCTTAAATTAAAAATGTGCTTACAACTTAGATGCCTTTTTCGGGCTCTGCAAATTTGACGAGGACACTGCTTATATATATATATATATATATATATATATATATATATATATATATATATATATATATATATATATATATATATATAAAATATACTTAGAAGCTAGATAAATATAAAAATACATATTAGTGTTATTTTTTATCTAAATACTCCTCCGCTGAGTTTTGTTTTAAATATTTACGGAGGCTTGATTGAAATTTGGTTAATTTATTGTAAGCTTTTATTGCCATATAGTAGGGGCTTGTATGTAATATTTTTGTTCGTGACTGTGGTAATAAATTTATTTTTGTTACGTGTATTTATGTTATATGTATCTTTAATGTTCTTAAAAATATTATTATTTTTGTGGACAAACAGGCATAGATCATAAATGTACATACAGGGTAAGGTAAGAATATTTAGTTTATTGGAATACAGTCACAGCTAGTATTCGTATCTATCTGGGCTGGGATTCTTTGGGGTAATAAGTAGCTGCTGCATATCGACGCTACTTCCTCACAACATAACTCCGTACTTAAGCCACAAATGAGCATAGGCATAGTATTTTATGCTGGTATTCAGTGATCCTGCTCCTTACCCGGTCAAGTGAACCTATTCGTGCTACGCCCATAATATAGCAAAAATATATTTATCAGTATTGTAAACCATACTTTAGTGTATTCTTGTAAAGGTACAATTTTTCACTTAAAATATTTTTCACTTAAAAAAGAAAGTGAAGAAAATTAATATTATTTACTTTTATATTTATCAGTATTAAAAATAATACAGAAGACCATAAAAATGGTAAAATATGCCGCTTTTTTCAACCTTGGACTTTGCTGTGTTAATAATTTAATGGAAAATCGCTTCAATGCGGATCCAGCTGCAATCATAATGCGCTCTTACATATTATTTTAATTGAATAGTACATGAACATTTAAAAAAAAGTGAAGTATATTCATTTTATCCACTTTTTTATTTTCATGAGATTAAGCTTATTTCAAATTTTAAAGTTATTAAAATATAATTTTTGGGAGTGTGCGCATTCAGACTAACTCTTTGATGATTTTCACTGAATTTATTTTATATTCTCACGCAGGCATATTGGCCACGCTCATCAATCAGTTTGAGTAATCGACTAGTGCAGCCTAAAAAGCTAATTTTCGAAATTCCCTATTTTAAATTAAGCCCAAGTCTTTTAATATGCTTTAATAACTTAAGTATTTTGTCAACGAACTCATTAAAATTATATTTAATTTTTTTATTTGTATTTTAAATATTTTGAGTTCAATATCTACTTAATATAATAAAAAAAAGTATGAAAATAAAATTTATTACATTGCTTCAAAAACTTCGTAGCCTAATAAAAAATAGTGGCTACTATTTATTTTAATTTGTATATTGAGTCTCAAAGTTTGGTTAGGTTTTTATTATTTTGTAATAAGATGTTAGTTGACTACATTAAAAACTGACATCATTTCTTTACTGGTATTCCCATAAAAATTCTATAAAAGTGTTTGTTTTGTTAAGCCGTAAAAAGTGTTTCAAATTTCAATTGATATGAGTGGCTACTGAGTGATGCGAAAGTTATAATGTTAAGCTCGTTTTTCTGCCTGTATAAATATTGACCTCTAATCTTACCTATTACTATTACGCAAAATTTTAAATTTAGTATTATGTTGGAGACTGAAGCATTTCTCATTAAAAACGTCCTCCAAAGTAACAACGCAACTATAGTTTTTTTTTTTAATCTAGTCACTCACCATGAGATCGGCTTATAATTGGCTTGTAACTTATAGTTAAGAGACATTATATAGGGTTATTATGCAATTGAAATTATTTTGCAAAACAAAAAACTGAGCACGCACACATTCGTAAGAGTCGATTGGTAGGCAAAACATTGCCTATAAATCACATTCAATTTGGGATAATTTCAAATAAAAGTAGAAGCCTTGTTTACTCGTATTTTCAAAAACTGCAATAACTGTATATCATTATTTATATATTTGAACTTAAGTTTAAAATTTGGCTACTCTTTAAAAAATAACACTATAAGTGGTGTCAAGACACGCGTAATTCAAAGTTCCGCTGTGCTGATTATAGTTAATTTTTCTTGTGTTAAAATTCTGCAAAGTTCCTTATAGTTTTAGACGAAAATTCTCGGAGTAATTTTCAATTGTGTTTTTTAAAGGGATTAAAGGTTACCTATGTTTTTCTTTAATCAATCCTTACCCTCGTACGAGGAATTTCTCCTGAATCGTGGAGGCATTTTAATATTATATATAAATTGCACATAGACAAAAACGACAATGCACAAATATTTGTATAAAATACGAACACTAATTATACTACACTAATTCACTGCGATACCGACCCCTCACTTCGAAGTTGGATAAATTTAAAATTAGGTTTTTTTGCTGTAAGTACGTAGTTTATGCAAAGTTATTTTAAACAATCTGACTAATGCTATCCAATTCACTGTACTCGCGAATAATATGGAGAATTAAAAACAATACTTGCATGGTTACATTTTTCTATGCTCTACTAATTTATATATATTTCAATAAATAGATACAATTTTGCCTTCTTAAAATTGTTCTTGTAATAAACAGTCGGTATCTAATTTTCCTTCATTAAAATTCCACGTGGAGCTATAATATTTCACAATCTGAGTCAAGACAACACATTTGGCTTTGTGAAATTTAAATTTAAGCTGGAGATTATCTCTAAATACCGGCCAGTCTTTTTATATTTCAGTAAAAATTTTCAATAAAAAATATCAAGCAACTTACAGAAATTATCTATTAAGCCAAAATAATTTAAATGAAATATGTTAAAAAATCTAAGTAGTTTGTAATACAGCTCTTCAGGCGCATCTTATGCAATTGCAATGATTAAATCTTTGGTCAAAATGTTTTCAAAAAATAATAAGTGATTCATTTTGCGTAAAAACTTGACATTCAACAATATCAAATAAGAAAAAGAAGTTTTGTTTGATTTATTGAAGTATTTGAAAATGGTTTTATGTAACCTTTTAAATATCATACATCTCTTATTGTATAGTATTTTGTATAGAAATTATTTTAGTTGAATTTACAGCCTAAAAATTTGAATTAGAATTAGATATTGTAGCCTACTGCTAAGCACAAACCCATTTTCGTTTCGAATAACTAAACATAATAATCAGAAGTATGAAATGAATTATTTGTAAACGTAAAACTAAATTTCCGTTAGTCCAAAGATATGTGCTTTATAAATTCGACAGTATTAATAAATAAAAAGAACAACCTTAGGTACACTACTGTACTAAAATATATATTATATAAGCTTCATTACGATATTAGTAGAGTAATTTACAATGATATTTCTTAGACTAAGAATGAATAAGGATGGTTTTGCACGTAAATATAAAACAACACTTCTTGTTTGTATAATGCAACTATAAAACTACGCTACCGAGTATGTTTGAAACATCATAAATCCTAATTCATGTGTATTTTGGTTAAAATATTTTTTTATTATGCATCACCGTCATATGTTGTGTGATCTGTTTATTTACTTATACTTTAAACTTATAACAATAAAATATTAAAGCTTTAATTTTTATCGAAAGTCCGTTAGTATTAATTTCAATCGGCTTAAAATGTTTATTTTTAATGCTCGTAAATAATTATAAAGTACTTAGTACGTTGTATTGTATTTTTGTTTCCGTGGATTCGGATATTATTTGTAGTTTTTATAATATTTACATAGGTTAATAAAATAATACCCCGGACTTAAGTAATCCTTGGGAATTCGAACTAAACCGTAAGTCGTAAATTACGTCAGTACGAACGATTCACTTATCTATCTATTAATATAGTAATCAATTTTTATTGTAAATTAAAAAACCCGCCTGCAAATATTTACAAAATGACATATGCGTCAGAATACTCTTCAGAGTAAGCACCTGACTACGTTTTACCAGCGTCGTATGTGTATTACTACTATTTACCAACATAAAATGTACCCTGTGGAAGACAATTCTTCGCACAAAAAAATCCGTTACACCATTAATGTATAAGATTTTGTTTTAAATTTTTGTGGGATATAGTCAATAAATACAATTGATTTGAAGAAAACATTAAAATTAAAATAAAACAAACATTTAGAATTAAAGGATTGAAAAATGTCGAAAATAATATACTTTACGCGCGTTATCGTAAAGTAGTGTACTGTAAAGGGCATGTTACACTACACTGGATTCAGGATCCTAACTCGAATATAGGAAACATCTACATGTCTAATGGTGCCTACTTTATCAAGAAGAACCATGAGTGAAGCCTTTTACTCCTTTGCTTTCCTAATTATAAAGCTAAGTTAATTAGGAAGGCAGGCACCTTCCTAATTGACTAATTAGAATCCTAAATGTCCTAAGTTGTATTGATTTCTTTCCGTTTCCTTTCCTGAATTCTAAATAGGTAAATTCTAAATCCAGTGTTGTATAATAGGCATTTTACACATGGCATTTATCAATAAGTTCGTGGCGCGATTCCTTCGAAACCGGCCGATAGGTGCTCGCCGCTCCTGCCGTCGGACTCTTAGTATATTTAAAGAAGCACAAAGTTTAACTGATATAAAACAGCGCATAGAAAAAGAACAGATTCATTTAATGTGACAAACGGTAATAGTTTTCTACTACTACCTACTAGTTTGGCTTTTAAAAAGAAACTGGACATTCTGAATAATTCTGCGATATCGCTGAAAAGGCACATTTTTATGTAAATAATAATTATATACTGTAATTTTGTAAATACTAATCAGTGTAATTTGTAAGTAAGTAAGATTTCGATTTTTTTAAATAACCCTTTTTGACTAACCTTTTCACTTTTAATCAATTAATTATGAGGCAAATTAAAATTTGACATTATCTTTAATCAACTACAGTCTAATAAGTGTGAAGAGAAGATCGAAATCACGAAAATATTCATCGGAAAACGTTCAGAAAGGTGCATATTATGTTATATGTAAACTTGCTTGTTTTCGGGATAAGCATGATTCTAAAATTTTGGTAGCCTAAAACGTATAGCCCGCCCTCACCTCGTCGCGTCGCGTCGCCTACTAGTCGTCTAAATGCGTAACGAGAGACATAATATGCATGTGTCGTAGGATAATTTAATAAACCGAATTTTCCGCAAAAATTCTAGGGATATCACGAAAACTCGGGTAATTATAAAATAGCTATGACATTTCTCATCTTACTAAAAAAATAGGGGTTTTGCGAAAACACTGGCTGCTTTGGAAACTTTAAATATACTTAACTCTAATTGGCTTGTTTTTGGTTTATAGGGCAATTCTTATTGTGATTGGTTCCTAGTTTTACCTTGTAGGTTTGAAGTATTGTGTCATAGAGTTATAAAGGGTAAGAAAAGACAATGTCTATTTTTGGGAAATTTTATTTTTATTAATCATTTTAGTTATAAACTTAGAACCTTTTAAAAGGTAAATTTCAATCACAGAAAGTGTAGTAAGATAAATCACATAATATTGAGCCTTCTTTTGTAAATTGGTTCGTAATTTCTAATGAACTTACGTGTAATTAGTGTTTAGAGAAATGTATTTGTACAAGTTATAATAACTTAATAACTATATAATAACTTGTTTTGAATTTTACAAACTTAAGAACTGTATGTGGTTTGGTATACTCTAAGATTATAGAAATAACATCTACTATCATTTATTGCAACAAGGCATTTGGCATTACAAAGCATGCCATGCTTTTTACAAGCGCACTTCTTCGAGGAGCGTTTTATACTTGATTTTTGCAGTGGCACTGTGTAAACCCTTGACTACCTAATGGCGAAATCTGGGAAGAAATACCACGGTATAGGTAGTACTACGTCGGGAATATGGCCTGTGAATTGAGCTCCGGGAGATATTTGTACGGCGTTACTTGGTAGCGTCTTTTATTACACCGACGAAAGTTCCCGCTCTAAACAAATCATTTTTTATCAATAACTCTTCGTATAATGTTTTATTATCTAATACGATAATAATACTTGGGAACATCAACTAAAACTGTAGTACCAACATCTATTTCTTTAAACTTTTTTGCAGATGTGGTGGACATTATCACTGCTGCTCTCTTCAAATTTTCATTTAATTGTGTTATTTCTTGGTTAATGAAATCTTCTCGCTAGCACAAGTTACATTTTATATTTGAAAGACTAGTCGCACCGATTTGTGACACTCCACGTGCGCCGTGAACTATTTGCTAACATTTCAGTGAATCGATGGAGGTAAGTTGGTAAATATACCATTTTACTTCAGTTGTTACTGAAAGATATATTTATATCATTGGTGTTGCTGTTAGCGACGGTGTCGGTTTTGTTAGCTACACTATTGTTGGTAGTAAACGTGTCATTAATAACTGTATGAATATTAACACTGTCCGTTTTTGCAATAATTGCGAGAACAAAAAAAGAATCAGAGCTCCGAAATTGTTTGTTTGTTTAGTATAAGTGAAAAAAAGCCTTTCTTTTTGTTTTTTTGTATTCATTTGGTTTCTCGTCTACAAAGACTGATTTATTTTTATTTTATTTGGAGCACCAACAGCATATAAACAATTACATGAATACAAATTGGACATTTCGACAAAGCCATTTACAGGTATTCGCATATAGTTATTTAAATGTAAAGAGGCCATGTAAACAATATCAATAAACAAGTAAATCCCCTGAAGATGAGGAAGGAGTGTTTTCAAAATTTTAAGAGTATTTAAGAATTTGTTGCACCCTTGGCGCGGGGACCAAAGAACTCCAACGCAAACATTCTACTTACATTATGAGGCTTGGTACAGAATAGTTCTAATTCGCCGTTATTTATTGACATTTTGTTAAAAAAGTACTCGCACGAATAATAAATGAATTGCGGCAGTAGTTAGTATTGACTCTAGGAATAGCTAGCGGTTGAGTACGTCTAGTTGCTAATCTGCGCGGAACCCAGATGCTTACTTTTTCCAGCAAAGCTGGGCAATCAATGATGTCTCCGACAATTTTTAATAGATACGTAATATCGACGAGTTGCCTTCTTTTTTCCAAAGGTAAGAAGTGGTATCTATTGCATCTCGTTTCATAACCATGGTCCAATTGCTTACACTTGTATTGTAGATATCTCAAGAACCTTTTTTGTATGGACTCAATACGGGAAGTATACACGTTATATTGTGGACTGATCAAGAGGAAGGATTGTAAGTTCGTCTTCAACTGTCATATATCATATCATTTCCCTCGTCATTAGTTTCTTCTGTGCTGTGAATATTTTTACTATTTAAAATCTGTTAGAACTCTTCTTAATTTTTTAATTTCGCTTATGTATCTCTAGACAAACAAGTTGAAGAGAGACCAATCACAAGATCATGACCAAACAAAGCTTTATAACGTGAACGTCCTATTGTACGATAATGCGAAGAATTTTTTTGTGTGACCTAGTGACCATTCGGTTGACCGATTGTCTGATTTTCACGAACGTAACATGTTTCCTACATCTTCATTACACCTTTCTCTCACCCTTGACTTTGGGAGTGTCTAGGATGACCATTCACTATCTTGCAATCAGGCGATAGTTTAATTAGCTCTTTTATAATGGTTGCAGTGAATTCCTTACCATTATCACTTTGTTAAATCATTGGAGCACCCACATCCAGAAATATTTTTATTTAGAGACATTGCAACTTCTAAGAAAGCAAAACTTGGTGAGGTGGTCTTGGTAGTTTAAAAGCCACTTATAACTGTGTCTAGGAGTTGATTGGAGGTCGATTAGAACTACATGGCCACGTCTGTTAAAGTTTTGAGAAATTATGGGGCGTACAACAGTTCCTGCTCTTGGGCAATTTTTTTATTAAAACAGTTCTTGCACAAGTTAAAGAAAATTGATATAATTGGTACCGGTATCAAATATTTCTGTTTTAGGCTATACATCATTTTTCATCTGGACCTTCATGTCCAGTTGATATATGTGCTTGCAGAATAATATCGTAGTACTCATTAGTTTAAGGTACTTAAGTAACAGGAGTAAGATGTAGACTTTTTAAGATCAAAATTTTTTCTCACCTACACTCATTACGTCATATTTTTTTGTATTTCTGTACTGTTGTTATGTTTTTGGTTGTTGAAATACAGTCGCAGAGTTAAATCCTTCTATTGAAGCAATCACACTATTTATCCGTTCTATAGTCCATTCTGGTTTAGTAGATACGTCCTATCTATTAGCTTAAAACCTTCTTAGTTCTATGTTAAATCTTTCTTTATCAGATATAACCTCACAATTGGTTTCCGATGCTGTTGGATGTTCAACATTAATAATTTCACTTGTATCTATCATTTTGTACTTACAGACACACCTCTAGATAACTTTCCGCGCTATTTTTCAAGTCCAGCCACATTCTTAGCAACCTTAAATTATCAAGGGACAGCTAAATCTAATACAAAAACACAAACAATCGAAACTTCGCGAGCAAAGCACGTGACAGAAAGAATTGACAAGTGTAACGTCAAGTCACCAACCAATCAGATAAGACGTTGTTTTGGGCGATCCGACTGACCAATCAGTGTGCTTCGTTTATCTTATTCGCAATTATGCTAAAGCGTGTGGCGTTTTTACAAAAAACCCTATCTTTTTCAGTAAGATTAAGAAATGGCATAGCCATTGCCTAATTATCCGTATTTTCGCGATATCCCTAGAATTTTTCGGAAAATTCGGTTTATCAAATTATTCTACGACACATAACGTAACATACGTAAAGGCATCTCGCTTGCTTTTACAATTTTCATTTATGCAGGATCCCAGCCTACGCCATTTACTACCACCTTATTTTTGCTTTGACGGAGGACGAATTGTTTTCTTGTATTTTTGTCTTGTATTTTTTCTTGTATGTTTCGAAAGTTTTTCCTTTTTAATGGTCCTAATTAAAAGCTATCGAGGATAGCTTATAATTATCCACTTACACAGCACACCATAGTATTATTTTCAGACGGTAAAAAGTTATCCTATTAATATATTATAAAAGTAAGATTTCTTGTCGCAAAGGATTCCCACGTTTACGTATCCGTAAATCTGTATTTATATTAGATATAGGGAGTTTTACTATTCCTTGATCAAGGAAAGTCAGTCCGAGCATTTAATTTTATGTTATACCTATATGTTTGTCTATACTAAATTTATATTATACACTTAAATAGAAATGTAAGTATGTAATCAATTGGTGTAATATTATATTATTATTTACAAATGCTTATCACGAACATTGTGATATATATATTACGATGTAGATTAGTCCTATGTTAAAGATAGTAGAACCAAATGTATTGTCGTCTATTTTTTCAAATTTTAATAAAAGTGTGACATCTTCTAATAAAAGTGAAACCACAGACAGTGTTTTATTTATATTAAAATTTATTAATCAAAAATAATATGTTCATATAAATAGTTAATAACATTATCGACACCACGCACATTTAAAATTTTATCACAGCCCCTTTTGATGCATATAAAAATATGATATTACCTGAAACAAAACATTATATTTAAAATCTCCTTTCTTAACTAATCTTTTTTAATTGTTCATTAAAACGCCCTTTAAAATATGGTAGTGAAAGTTGGGTGTGGCGGAAGAAGCACGAGGTCGTTAAGGAGTATGTTAGGGCTGAATCTGAATGACAGGGTGAGAAATTATGTGATAAGAGAACAGTGTGGTTTGCAAGATGATGTTATGACCAGGATTAAGAAAGGAATGCTTCGGTGGTTTGGTCATGTGGAAAGAATGAATGAGGAAAGAGTGACAAAGAAAATTTATGTTGCAGAAGTGAGTGACAGAGTCGGAAAGGGACGCCCTAGGCGAAAATTTATTAAAAACGGGCCAAATTAGGAGCACCCTTAACCGACGAGCATGTATGCATAGGTATATGGATGTGAAGGAGGCGAGAGAGGTGTGTCAGGATCGTGCCAAATGGAAGTCTGTAGTCTCTGCCTACCCCTCTGCGTGACAGTCGTGAGTGTTTATTATTAAAACGCCAGAAAGTATATACAGATACGTAGGTCACTCAATAAGTTTTGAGATGCTCGAAATTTAAAAGTGGAACGCACCCATGTTATATGTTTCTAAAAATCAAATTCATTTAAAAACAGAACTACAAGCCAATTGCTCAATATTAAAAAAAAAAACAAAGTTCTATTTATTTCCCTGCAACGCTACCCGCGCTTTTCATTTAAAACGATGGATCTTAACATTTGCGCGCTATGATCTATTATGATTTTAAATTTGCTTTAACCGAACAATTAAGTTTACAATGGTTACAATCACTATTAAGGGACCCAGTTCCATCACGCGCAACAATTTTTAGATTTCAATAAACAAGCCAAAGAACGGGGCCCCAAAAAATATGCTCAAAAGACCCACATACTACAAAAAGATTAGCACCCCTACTAATCCCAAAATCTAGGTATTACAGAAATCGTTACTGGTGACGAGACATGGATCTATCAATATGATCCGGAAAATAAAAGGTCTCCAATCCGGAAAATCATCGGTATGGGTCTACTCAGAAGGACAGTTACCGACAAAACTGCAAAGACCTCGCATCGTCGGTAAAAAAATGGTGGCTAGTTTTTTTTTTCGCGGAGCGGACATTTGTCGACATCAATGCTGGAAAATTGTAGGTCAGTCAACTCTGAATGGTATACTACAGTTGCATTACCCAAAGGTTTTCAAGCTGTGCGGGAGAGAAGACCAAAGACTGGGCTTCGAGGAATCATGCTGCATCATGATAACGCCACTTCACATACCTCCCTTAGAACAAAAGCATTTATTGTGGAATCTGGTGTTGAAACTCTAAGTCACCCACCCTACAGCCCTGACTTAGCTCCTTCTGATTTCTTTTTGTTCCCAGGAGTCAAAGAAAAAATAAAAGGCAAGTTTTTTTCAAGCGCCGAAGAACCGTGCTGCCTACGAAGAAGCGATTTCCGACCTGTCAGATCAAGACTGGCAAAAGTGTTTTCAGAGTTGGTTTAGGCGAATAAAACTTTGTATAGAGCATGATGGAGAATATTTTGAAAAGATGTAAAATAAATATTGGGTCCTTACATATGAAATTAGCGTTTTGTCGTACTGACCAATTTGATCTGAAATATTTCCTCTTTGGTTAAGAATTCCATATTCAAATTTATAAATTCATTTAGCTGGTACATTTGAGTTTTGAAAACCGTCATTTATTTGTTTTTCGCTCATTATTTTTTTCTTTGGCGCCGCTTAATACCGCACAATGTGTAGTGGCACCAGTGCTGCAGAAACAGCTCGAAGGATTAATGATGTGTAGGACGCTGGTGTTGCAAAAGAATTCACGGTACATTTTTGATTTCAACGTTTTCGTTCTGGAAAATTCGACCTTCAGAACTAACCCCGTGGATGGCCGGAGACCAAAGTGGAAAATGAAGAATTAAAGGCTATTGTGGAAGTAGATCCATCACAAAGCACTTCAGAGACAGCTGCAGGCTTCGGGGTAAGTGATAAAATTGTATTAATCTTCTTGAAGCAAATCGGGAAAGTTAAAAAACTTGAACGATGGGTACCTCAAGAATTGAATGAATCGAACTTTCAAACACGCGTCGACTGCTGTGCTTTGCTCAACTGACACAAAAATGAAGGGATTTTAAACCAAATCATTACTTGTGATGAAACGTGGATACTTTGCGATAATCAGAAGTGCTCGTCGCAATGGCTGAACCCTGGAGACCCAGCCAAATCCTGCCCTAAACGAAAATTGACTCAGAAAAAATTACTTGTGAGTGTTTGGTGGACTAGCGCCGGTGTCGTTCTCTACAGCTTTCTAAAATCTGGCCAAACGATGAGGGCAGATATCTATTGTCAGCAACTGCAAACCATGAAGGAAGAACTAGCTGCAAAACAACCAAGATTGGTCAATCGCTCTAGGCCACTGCTGCTTTACGACAACGCAAGACCACACACTGCACAACAAACAACCACTAAGTTAGATGAGCTACAATTGGAAAGTCTGCGACATCCATCGTACTCCCCGGACCATGCTCCAACAGATTACCATTTTTCCGAAATTTAGACAACTTCTTACAAGGAAAAAAATTCAACTCCGATGCGGCAGTCCAAACCGTCTTCAAAGACTATTGATTCCCGCCCCCATGTTTTTTTTTTTTTGTAAAGGGATCAATAAACTACTTATGAGATGGCAAAAGTGCATAGATAACAACGATGCATACTTTGATTAATTAAATATATTTTACAAAAAAAATTGGCTTTATATTCCTCCCGTACAAAACGCCAATTTCATATGTAAGGACCTATCATTAATAGTATCTACAATACTTTTTGTATACCTCAAAACTTATTAAGGGTCCTACGTAGGTACATTTTTTTAACGAAGTTGCTGTATTCCAAATAATTACAATATTACAGATGATTTAAAATGTGCATAAAGATTGTTTTCAAAATTGCTTTAAACTATAAAAGTACTTCTTGTTATTTTATCAGCTACCTTTGCCATAAACTATAATTTTACCGCAGCGCCGAGAGAATTTCTTTGGTAAGGATGACAACTTTGTTGCGAGGAACAAATTTTTTTACCTTTAATAAATATCAGAATTGTGACTTTCAAAATTGTCTAGAAATTTTATACTTATATTAACTAAGAAAACTATTCATATTTAAATCGTGATAATGAATTCTTATATTTACGCGAACACTACCATACACATTGATTAAAACTACTTTTACGTATTTTATCGCGTTTAATTTTACTTTTAATTATTTTTCTTTTTTTTAGTCTCGGAGACTCATGGGTGCCGGAAAGCACCCGAAACGTCGGGAATTAAAAATAAAAATAATTAAAAGTAAAATTAAACGCGATAAAATTCGTAAAAGTAGTTTTAATAAATTGTGATATTTTGTAAGGTCACTTTACGATATTTAGTAAGTTATTAGGTATTTAATTTTAATAAGTGAGTAAATGAACGAATCATAAATATACTAGTTACTAATTTATGTTTAGAGGTTTTTTTAACAATGTAAAAATGTATTTAAAATATCTTTTATCGGTTCATTTAAAAGTTTTCACGTGGGTTTTTGCGTAATTTAAAGCCAACAACAGCATTTTGTTTTATCTGGAAAATGCCAATCACCTTGCGTACTCGTGCGATATTTCTGCTTAATACGTTTATCTTGGTGCGTAACTGGATCCTGATTTGTTCGAAATACTGAAATAAGGAAAGCCTTTGAATAGTCAATGTTGCCCGCTTGTAAATAAATTACAATACTAATTCGATCGAGAGTCAAAATGGCGGATCTTTGCTACCCGCCACCCAAATACACGAACGCATTTCATAGGCATAGCACAGGTAAATAATTATAAAAACTATCTAATATCAACAAAGTAAAATTAGGCGTTTCTTAAAATGAAATATTTATTAGGGATACCTAAGAAAAAGGAAAGAGCGAAACCAGTGACCGATGTCGACAATTATACAGATGTTACCTCGAATCAAATTTATGACCTATTGTACATATATTCAAGAAATAAATCTCTGAATAGATCGACAACCATCTGTAAACCTCTCCAAAGGAACTTTTTAGATATGCTTTGAAGACACTTTATTAGACAGCCTGTCGAAGCCGTTAATTATTTCTACAACTTCTCATACTTCTCGGTAAAAGTTGATAAAGCGGCGGCTACGGCGGCTTAACAAAAAAAATTTACAGGAAGGCAAAGAAATCAAGATACGTTACGTAATGGTCGAATTGGCCCCCATGCTCATGTTCATCGTAACGCCATTAAGTTAAGATTATGTGCCCAAGTTAAAGGTATTTTATTTTCTTTCATATTTTTTATATTCTTAACACAGCGCTACATAAAAACCTACAACTATATGTACTCGAAACTCGGCAGTGTGGACTACAATGAATGAAACTTATGAATTTTTACGTAATTTGTGTTTTGATGATATTATATCTATAATTATTTACTACAATGTTTTATACCACTAAGTCATTGATAATGGTCAGTAAGCACACAGGCACTCAACCATAAATGTGGTTCTATGAAATTTTCATTTATGACTTCAATCATCATCATCATCATTACAGCCCTTTACAAGTCCACTGCTGAACATAGGCCTCCTCCAAGAAGCGCGGTCCTGAACCATCTGCATCCATCGATTTCCTGGCTGTCTTACCAGTAGTCACTTCATCTAGTAGGGGTCGCCCTACACTTTGCCTACCGGTACTAGGCTGCCATTCGAAAACCTTTTTTCCCCATCGGTCGTCGGTATTTCAAGCTATATGACCGGCCCATTGCCGCTTCAGCTTACTAATCCGTTGGGCTATGTCGGTCACTCCGGTTCTACTGCGGAATTTCTAAGTTTATCACACGGAGAAACCACTAGCGTAGCCCTCTCCATAGCTTGCTGAGCGACCTTGAGCTTCCTCATATGGCCAGCATAGAAGAACGTCTCAGATCCGTAAGTCATCACTGGCAACACGCACTAGTTGTACAATCTCGTTTTCAAGTTTTGAAGTATACCTGACGAGAAGATGTGTCGTAATTTACCGAATGCTGGCCAGCCGAGTTGAATCCGTAGATTGACCTCTCGGTCGAAGTTGGACTTACCTATTCAGACTATTTGTCCCAAATAAACATACTTGTCCATAACTTAGAGCTTAGTGCTCCCAACAACTATCGGCATAGGTGTGACATGGACGTTACACATGATGTTCATCTTAAGACCTATCCGTCGGGAGGCACTATTGAGGTCATTGAACATAGTGCTTGGGTCGTCCAGCGATTTCTGCCATAAGAACTATATCGTAGGCAAACCGAAGGTGAGTGATGTACTCGCCATTGATGTTAGATCGACCGTATCCTTTCCAGTCCAGTAGCTTGAAAACGTCTTTCAATGCAGCGCGGTGAAGAGTTTCGAGCATATAACGTCACCTTGTCTTACACCTCTCTGCAGTTGAATAGGTTTCGTACTCTGGTTCTGTACTCGGATTGCCATCGAAGCTCTACTCTACGTAGGCACTTCGATATACTAACAGTCAACTTTGCACCGCTGAAGGGATTGCAGAACCGCCCAAATTTTGGGGGAATGTGAGGCATTCTCATAGTCCACATACGCAAGGCACAGTGGCACATTGTACTCCTCGGTCTCCAAAAATTTGCAGAAGAGCATGTATGTGGTCTATGGTGCTAAAGCCTTTTTGAAAACCGGTTTGTTCGGTGACTGGAAGTCGTCGAGTTTGCGTGCAACGACTCAGAGCAGAAATCGGTCTGTAATTCTTCAAGAGAGCATTGTCGCCTTTCTTGAAGAACAAGACACCGCACTTCTGCTTCACGCCTCCGGAGTGGTGCCACCATGGAGGTTGGAAATAAAGAGCTTCTGAAGGACTTCAAATACGGGTCTTCCACCCGCTTTTAGAAGCTCCGCTGTAATTCCATCCTTGCATGGAGACTTGCCATTTTTAAGGTACTGGAGAGCCATTCTAAACTCGATCAAACACGTCCGGAATATCATCGGAATAGTATCGGATAAGACTTAATCTCGAATCGTTACACTTGCTTTTCGCTCAAACGATGATGTGTACAGCTGCTCATAGAAACTCTCAATCTTACTCAAAATCTCTGGTGTCCCGGAAACAACGCTGCCACATTCGGTCTTCAGCTTCGATAGTTGGCTCTCCCTGGCAGACTGATCTATGGCAAAGACTGGAGTCCTGGTTTCGTTCTTCAATACGAATTGTATTGAAGTTGCGTAAGTCCTGCCGCATGCATTTGGAGATCTGTCTGTTAAGTTGCCCGTATGCTGTCAAATTTATTGAAGACTGCAGCTTCATTTCCCGTCTAACAGCCATAAGATTAAGAGTAATATCGGAGAGTTTTTGTGTTTTCTGCGGCGGATCTTGTAGAACTTAGCTCCTACCTTACTACTTGCAGTAGAAACATTAATTAGGTACATCATATTATTAAGTATACGCAGTGTAAGTAGTACAACATTTTAGCACATTTTGTATTTAATTACCGGTAACGCCGCTCGTCGCAACAAAACTCCGCCATTTAGTAGAAACAAAATGATAAAACTGCTCAAAAAAGCTTGTTGCTTGACCAAAGTTGTAGAAAGCACGACAGCATAGCTTTAGATTATTTTATTAAAACAATACTATATGTGTATATAATATTTTGACTGATTGGGATGAAATGCGGTCATATTTTGCATCCTGCAACCCCCTCCGGATTTGATTCCCGCTGGAAGATCCCAATGTTGTTGCCGTTTCTGTCGCTAAGGTATTTCGGAGAATGGAAGTTTTATTCCATTATATGTGGTGCCAATTAAAGGCGGATCCCAGACTTGTTTTTTTTTATAAAAATGAAGTGACAAACTTAGTTCACCAGATGGTAAGTGGGTACTGTGCTGTCCATGAAAACCTGCAGTCAATTTCAAACAAAGAAGACTAAAGATACGTTGTGTTACCTCTGAAAATCAAGATGGAATGCCTCACAGCCCGTGCCTACATAAAGCAGTGCAAGCAATACTATTCTCCGACGGGAATAGGTATGAGGGTGGTACCAGACGGACTCCTAAGAAGAAAAGAATTCCTACCCAGTAAAATATTGTTGCGCACCTAAGTTGACGTCTGGCACTAGCGCCATCTGTGTCGGGTAACGGAGCGAGGAGAGCTTTCCAGAAAATGACATCACTAATCTTTCAACCGACAGCGCCATCTAGTATCGAAACGAAGAACTAAGCTTCTAGAAGCCCGACACTCGAACTTTCGGCGCCTAGTCGATTGGCGCGCGTATTTACTTGGATATTCTGGATGTTTCGGTGATAATGTGTATTTAAAGGCGCTGCAAGATGCGAGCGGGGAAGTATTGAATTCGGCGGAAACAAACGAAGCTTCGGAGCGAAATAAAGTGAATCAGTGTGGTTAATTATTAGTGTTCTAAGCTTCAATTAGTGTAAAGTGAATTAAAGAGTTAATTTTGGTAATTCAATCGGAGTCGAACCTCAAGCTCGTAACAATTGGTGTCAGAAGTGGGATTAAATCATATCGATTTTACCTAAGGAGGAAACGGAGGGTGTCCGTACCCGAAGTCAACGCCAGCAGGAGACGGACCAAAGAAGATTTAGTGGTGCAACGCCGCAGACGTCGGAGGGCCAGCCACCGGCTGCAGGGCCGTCAGTAGCTCCTGCATCTACAGCACCTTTCATGCTCCTCATGAAGGACCTTCACGCAACCTTCGAAAAAGAGATACGGGATGTGAAGTATAAGGTTGCTCAACATGACAACCGCCTGTCGGAAGCTGAAACCCGAATCGACCAAGTAAACAATCGGATTGACAACGTAATGGCTGACATGAAGAAATCACTGGACGAACTCAAACTTGGAGATGGAACTACAGCTCCCGTAGTAGCTACAACACCTTCGCTACGTGGGTTCAAGGTGCAACCGTTTGACGGGACTTCTTCCTGGTCAGCCTACAAAATCCAGTTCGAGGCTGTTATGAAGGCGAACGGCTGGAATAAAAATCAGGCCATGACTGCTCTCACACTAGGCTTGCGCGACCAGGCCTTAACTGTTCTGGAAGCTCTCGGTGAGGAAGTGACTTATGAGCAGCTCCTTGAGGCATTGGAGGCGAGATATGGCGACGCTCACCTGGAACACGTCTTTCGTGCGCAGCTTAAAGATCGCGTGCAGCGCATCAATGAAAACTTGCAGCAGTGGGCACTAGAAGTGGAGAAGCTGGTGCGAAAAGCATACCGGACTGTACCTGCGCTTATTGAAGGGAACCTGATGCAGACATTCATCGACGGCATCCGCGACCTTGAAGTCAGAGCTGCTGTGAGGCTGGGGCACCACGAAACGCTTAAGGACGCCTTGACCCATGCACAGGAGGTGGAAGCTGTACGATAGGATCATCGTTCCCATCGCGTCAGGGAGGTAGCAGCAGCTACAGTTCGCGACCGCAACAAAGGATACAGCCCTAGGTGCTATGGCTGTGGGGAAAGGGGCCATCTTCGATTCAGCTGCCCTAAGCGAACCCTAGAAAGGGAAGGTGAACGATCTCAGAGGTGAAACACCAACAGAAAGGAAGGGGGGCTGGCTGATGTTAAAAGAGACCCAAGGATCTCGATCTCACAAACCCATGATGGGAACAGTCTAATCATCAAGGGCGAGGCCATCGGAATGCCGTGTAAACTGACATAGACACTGGAGCCTCTCGTACGGTTTTTAGTTCCCAACTTATAAGTCAGTTCCTTGGGGACTCCGGATACAACCGAGAACGCATTAATTTGGTAACAGCCACCGGTCAGCGTATACCCGTCCGTGGATAGAAGGAGATAGAGTTGAAGCTAGGCAACGTGATCTACCTGCATAATGTCATCGTGGCTGATATAATGAACGACTGCATCCTGGGCCTGGACTTTATGAGGGATAATTGTTGTGAGATCGACGTTAAGCAAGGTGTATTGAAATGTGGACAGGAGGAACTTTTTATGGAAGGTGCGTTACCAGGGAACGTGGACAGCATTAAGAAGATTGTTCTTCCGCCGAGATCGGAAACGATTGTGCTGGTTAGTCTTCCTCGAAACGCTGGGCAAGCTCACCGTTGTGTACTTGTGGAAAGGGTGAACAATGACCTTCCATGGAAAGTAGCTCGAACCTTGGTCAGAACCACTGACATCTCAGGAGTACGTGTGCTGAACCTTTGTGACCTGGAACAGATTATAGAAAAAGGCACGCTTGTTGGTACTTGTGAGGAAGTGCATTGGTTACGTCGGTGCCAGTATCTATCGAGTGAGACCCCTAGCAAGGATCCACAAACGAGAGTGACCCCACTTTTGGAAGACTGTCGCAGCGTTCTCTCCCCGAACGAAATGGTCAAGGCAAAGAAGTTGTTACTCAAGTACGCCGATGTATTCTCATCAAACGAAGCTAACATAGGGAAGACTTGCTTAGTTCAACACAAAATAAACACAGGAGAAGAATTGCCTATCCGTCAGCGGCCAAGAAGATTGCCGGTAGCACGTAAAAAGGAAGTAGAAACCATGATTGAAGGAATGGTGAAGGATGGTGTTATTGAACCTTCCTCTAGTCCATGGTGTTCACCCGTGGTGCTGGTAAAGAAGGATGGCAGCATGCGGTTTTGTGTTGACTACCGCCGTCTGAACGACGTTACGAAGAAGGACAGCTATCCTTTGCCAAGAATTGATGACACGCTGGACATGCTTACAGGAGTAAAGTGGTTTAGCACGCTGGATCTAAAAAGTGGCTACTGGCAAGTTGAAATCGACCCTAAGGACAAGGAGAAAACTGCGTTCTCGACGGGAAAGGGTCTGTGGCAATTTAAAGTAATGCCGTTTGGGTTGTGCAATGCTCCAGCAACGTTTGAAAGGCTGATGGAACTTGTACTTATCGGGCTAATTGGCGATGCCTGTCTGGTCTACTTGGATGACATCATCATCGTGGGCCGTACGTTTGAGGAACACCTTCAAAACCTGGTACGCGTGTTCATGAAGATTCTGAGTACCAACTTTAAGTTGAGTCCGAAGAAATGTTCACTATTCAAACGGCAAGTCAATTTTTTGGGGTATGTAGTGTCGGAAGAAGGTATGCGCACGGATCCGGAGAAAATCTCAGCTGTCAAGGATTGGCCGGTTCCAAAAGGCAAGACGCAGGTTAGAGCATTTTTGGGTTTGAGCTCCTATTACCAGCGATTTGTGAAAAACTTTGCAGATATAGCCAAACCTCTGCATAAGCTAACCGAGGAGAGCCGGCATTTCTGCTGGGATGAAAGTTGCAATATCGCATTCCAGGAGCTCAAGGACCGTCTGTGCAAAACACCTATTTCGGGATACCCTGATGCAAGCAAAGAATTTATAGTTGACACAGACGCAAGTGATATAGGACTTGGCGGTGTGTTGTCTCAACGGAATGGTGACCAAGAGGTCGTGATAGCGTACTTAAGCAAGTCGTTGTCAAAACCGGAAAGGAACACACACACACACAAAAGTGTCACAAGACGCGAATTATTAGCTGTGGTAAAGTCGTTGCAGCATTTTAGCAAATATCTTCTGGGGCGAAAATTTCACTTACGAACTGACCATGCTGCACTAAAATGGCTATTGCAGTTTAAAAATCCAGAAGGACAAGTTGCGAGGTGGATTGAACTACTGCAGGAATACGACTTTGAGATCGAACATCGCAGCGGGAAATCTCATGGCAACGCAGATGCATTGTCA
The DNA here is from genome assembly GCA_907164705.1 of Parnassius apollo. NCBI lineage: Eukaryota > Metazoa > Arthropoda > Insecta > Lepidoptera > Papilionidae > Parnassius > Parnassius apollo. The sequence continues at coordinate 11,627,945 of CAJQZP010001125.1, forward strand.
AGAAGACCTTGTCCTGAAGATTGCAAACATTGTACTAGGCAAGAGAGTAAGGAAGTGGTATCCTTGAGGATGCTCAAGGCAGACCACCTCAGCAACGAGTGAAAGGACAGCTTTCAACGTGCACAGCCGGAAAATCCGGACATCAAGCCCATTCTGGAATGGATGAAGGCCAGTGCTCCCAAGCCCAAGTGGAGCGACGTCTCAGCGATGAGTTCGACCACTAAAAGCTATTGGGCCCAGTGGGACAGCTTGCTGCTTCAGGATGGAGTTCTGTGCCGTAAATGGGAAAATGTTCGGGGAGACAGCTGTCATTTGCAAATGGTCGTCCCTAAAGCTAAAGTACCGGATGTTCTACAGCTCTACCATAATGATTGTTCAGGAGGCCATCTGGGAGTTAAATGAACTCTACTGAAGTTCCGAGAACAGTTTTACTGGGTCCAATGTCGAAACGACGTCGAGGACTGGTGTCGCAAATGTACAAGTTATGCGGCTGTAAAGGGACCTCACACTCGTAGTAGAGGTGCGTTGAAGTTGTACAATGTTGGTGCACCATGGGAGAGAATAGCCATTGACGTGGCGGGGCCGTTTCCGGAGAGTGAAAGCGGTAACAAGTATTTCATGGTTGTGATGGATTACTTCACTAAGTGGCCAGAAGTCTTCGCCATTCCAAATCAAGAAGCTTCAACAGTTGCAGATAAACTAGTTCATGAAGTCTTCTGTCGTTTTGGAGTACCTTTAGAGATTCACAGCGATCAAGGAAGGAATTTTGAGTCTCAAATATTCCAGGAAACTTGCCGAGTTATGGGTACTCATAAAACAATAACGACTTCTTATCACCCGCAATTTGATGGAATGGTAGAACGATTTAATCAGACATTGGAGAGGTACCTAGTCGTAGACAATCGGCAACGAGATTGGGACAAGCACATACAACCGTTTTTGTTGTCATATCGAAGCGCTGTTCACGAAAGTACAGCAGTGACATCAGCTTTCGCAAACTTTAGAAGAGAATTACGGCTGCCTGCAGACCTGATCACCGGGATACCACCTTATGCCCCACGCAGTATAACCGATTATGCAAATGACTTGCGGAATAAAATAAATGACATTTATGAGCACGTCAGACAATCGGGCCAGCAAATGTATGAGAAGATGAAAACCCGGTATGACCGCAAAATGAACAATAAAGGGTTCGACGAAGGTGTGGTTGCACAATCCTGTCCGCAGCAAAGGGAAATCTCCTAAGCTTCAAGCTAAATGGGACGGCCCGTACCGGCTTGTAACCAGGATCAACGATGTAACCTACCGGATACAGAAAGGCGCAAGAGGGACTCCTAAGATCGTCCATGTGGATTGCTTGGCGCGTTATTATGGGGCCGATAATGCTCGGGACGAGCATGTGGAGGGGGCAGTGTTGCGCGCCTAAGTTGACGTCATGTAGTGTCAGGGACGAGAGCGGGGGGAGCTTTATAGAAAATGACATCACTAATCTTTCAACCGACAGCGCCATCGCCAGGTGTTGAAACGAAGAACTAAGCTTCTAGAAGCCGACACTCGAACTTTCGGTGCCTAGTCGATTGGCGCGCGTATTTACTTGAATATTCTGGATGTTTTGGTGATAATGTGTATTTAAAGGCGCTGCAAGATGCGAGCGGGCAAGTATTGAATTCGGCGAGAGAAGCGAAGCTTCGGATCGAAATAAAGTGAATCATTGTGGTTAATTATTAGTGTTCTAAGTTTTAATTAGTGTAAAGTGAATTAAAGAGTTAATTTTGGTAATTAAATCGGCAGTTTTTATTGTCACGAACCTCAAGCTCGTAACAGTATTAAAGCAGTTTGTTAAAATTACATTACGCAATAAGCAGGAGTGCTATCAGTACTAAGCTCACTTCCCGAATTTAAATATCAGCGGGCTTAAAAAGAAATATAATTTTGTTTCCAAATCCTTCAAAAAAGCTCGTTCAAGTGGCAAATTCAGAACGCAACAGCAAAATTGAAAAGAAAGTAAGACGCCCTCATTCGGGAGCCTGTGCATTCTAAATTCTATTACTGTCAACGGAACTTCTGTTAGACGTCTCAATCATTTTTCCCCAGGAAAGATGCCTCACTGGCCGACAACGCAACGATGAAAGCCGAGCCGATTTTAAGCTCTCTTTGCATCCAGCTTGCCGTCCATTATAAGAGAAACATACCGCCGAAACATTCAACAGTGTCGAGTGCTTCATGCCAGAAGCGCGTTTCACGCAGTGATCGGTACGCAAAGCAGTCGAGTGGGCCTAATGAAGTTCCTCCAATTTTGCTGAAGAGTAAGCATCGGTTCTTCCGCATTTTACCTGTATTCCCACTCCCTTACGTTAGTCCTGAACTCATGACGACAGCATTAGTGATCCCAATCCCTAAATATATTTGACCGCTCAGGCCCAACTACAACTACTCAAACTACATACAGATCAATCTCCATCACCTTCTTCTTCTGCCAGCTCATAAGGTATCTCAAAGACTGCTAACTAGCTGATTAGTGGTATACGGTTTCCGTCGAGTTCCCTGAGCTCGTGATCTTCAAATTTAACTTAACTCACTAATGGGCGGAGGCACTAGAGTTCCATGGAGGTTGCCTTGACGGCAAGTTTGAACATAGCGAAAGCCTTCGATCCGGTTTAGCACAAAGCGCTGCTTTCGACGCTTCATTCCTAGGGGCATCCCGAAATGTTTTCCAATTGGGTGACCCAATTGAACACGAAAAACTTTGGTGTTAGTGTGAGGTTTTAGTAGACGGTACATATTCAGACTACAAACCAAATCAAGCCATACAAGCAAAGTCAATGCTGGTGTTCCACAAGACTGTGTACCTTCACCTACGATAGTGTTCCTGCTTATCAATAATATTATGTTGCAAGCCAATAACTCATTCATTGCTATGCTATGGTGAAAGCACGCATGCAGTGGCGAAGCTTCCATTAAAGCCGAAAAGCCGGGCTTGCCTTATTAAACCTGAATCAATCAATAATATCAGTCAATAATATCAACTAATAAAATAACTCGTAAAATGTTTCAAGCTATTTCAAATTTCCACTGTTCGACACATGTCGACCGATGATCTTGTATTGCCTTAGCGATACTGCTGCTGTCATAAAAAATGAGTTTTAATAGAGCTAATAGTTGTCTCCCTCGCTCGCGTGGGCTTTTTACGGGGCTTTCGAGAAGACGACCGCTCTCTTTCTAACCTATGGCAAAATATTCTATAATGAAATATAACTACTATTGTATATATAGCAATTAGTATAGAGATTTAAAGCCAGGCTTTTGGGAATAAATTTGTTAAAAGCGGAGGCGCGCGGGCAATACGTTTGCAAGTTCATTTCACGTTTCAATGTTTATTTACTCTGTGTGCTTATCTTAAGCGATTTAATATTACGAGTTCAAAATTTATGCTCTTTAATGAAAATGGAGGATAATAGTGTTCCTTGTGATGAATTGAAGTGTGTTAAAGTGATAATCGGAGAGGAAATCTTTTAACTTTGTTGAGATAATACACAAGGTTAAGAGTGTATTTCAAACTTATCAATTATCGCAATTAAAAACTTGAAAGATTGGTACAATTAAAACGTTCACCAACATTTTACGTGGACGTAATTAAATCTTTCCATAAGAAAGCGAGACGATTCCACTTATCTTATCTTATCTCTTATCCATTAGAATGTAAATAATTTTTTTTTAATTTTGTACATAGTTTGTACTTTGTTCGTGTTTTACTTTTGTTCATGTATTGTATTGGATGTAAATATTTTTTTCTTTCGCTTAAACAAACCCAAACGGCTTTCTTCAAAGCCACCGAAGCTATGCAATTGCTGATATGTAATACAATCTATCTAGCAGTGGTATGCCTTCTGTGTGCTCTGTTAAACACGTCCTTGACAGCACTGAATATGAAATTGAAGCGTGGAGACAAATCAAGATTGGAGTATTTTTATAAAACTGCTAAAAACAACAATCTATATTTTTATCAATTTATATCTTGGGCTTGCCCTAGCTTGGAGCTCTAGCTCCGCCACTGCACGCGTGATGCTTTTTAACCCAGTTTCTCAGACTGGGGGCGATTAAATCTAGTCCAGTTTAACCCTCTAAAGACATTTACCTCAATTTAAAGGCATTCCTCTTTCTGTTTCGGAGAGCATCAGAAATCTAGGCGTCGACATATTTAATTCTGCTGTCAATTGGAAGGAAATGCCAAATTAATCTCTAAAACATTGCAAACGATGTACCTCATGCAGCATGAAATCTACTAAGTACACCGTATGCAACTTTATAAGGTGCAAGTTCGGCCTCACATGAACTATTATTCTCATCTCTGAACTGAGACAATCCAATTCCAACTACTTCCACTTGACCGCATCGGGCAAAGAGCGGTCCGTCAATGACAATGACAGAGTTATTTTTGATCAGCTCGATTCACTGGCGCTGCAAAGAGATGCTGCATCCCTTTTCATTTTCTAGCGCATTTACAACGGGAAGTGCTCGGAGGAATTATTTGGATTAATTTCAGCTGCCAAATTCCACTATCGCACACCGCATACCATCTGCACCATCTAGAATCTAGATTATTCAAGATCTCTACTGAGCGATTTACTAGAAGTTTTCTTTTACGCGTCGAATTAGCTACCATCGCGATTTTCCTAGACCGATCCGATTAAGGGACTTCTAAGAAAAGTAACATTTTTAAAAGGCCGGTAATGCACCTGCGATTCCCATTGTGTACAGTGTTCTTAAGCAGCGGTAGTCACTTCCCATTAGGTAAGCAGCAAGTTCATTTGCCTCTTTTATTAAAAAGATATAAATATAAAAATGTAAATCTAAGTATTTTCATTATCTTATTGCGAAAAATTTGTATAATTTTTCATGGGGGGTATATCATCGTCAGGTATACCTCAATCTCTGAAAACTAGATTGTACAACAAGTGCGTGTTGCCAGTGATGACTTACGGATCTGAGACGTGGTCCTTCACTGCTGGCCGTATGAGGACGCTCAAGGTCGCTCAGCGAGCTATTGAGAGGGCTATGCTCGGTGTTTCTCTGCGTGATAGACTCAGAAATGAGGATATCCGCAGTAAAACCAGAGTGACCGACATAGCCCAACGGATTAGTAAGCTGAAGTGGCAATGGGCCGGCCATATAGCTCGAAGAACCGATAACCGATGGGGAAGAAAGGTTCTCGAGTGGCAGCCTCGTACCGGTAGGCGTAGTGTAGGGCGACCCCCCACTAGATGGAGTGACGACCTGGTAAGATATGCAGGAAGTCGATGGATGCAGGTGGCTCAGGACCGTGCTTTGTGGAGGCCTATGTTCAGCAGTGGACTCGTGAAGGGCTGTAATGATGATGAATGATGATGATGATGATTGCGAAAAATGACTATTATCAATATCTACTACAAAAGTGTTTGAATGGTACTATTACAACCACAGAAATCGTAATAATAAGACAATACTATTACTATTCATGTGGTTACAACTGTCAATCGTTACCTATCCATCAATAGTTACCTTAATCTAACATGCCAAAACGAAATTCTCTCGGTGGCCCAAGATAAATCAAAAATTTTCAACTTACATATCTTAATCTTCTTTATCATATTAAAGAGAAAGTCTTGGTTTTGTCTCAGCAGAGGTTCTTGTGAATTCTTCTTGCATCAGTAATTGTGTTTTTTCCATCAAATTTGGAATATCTTCCTTTTGCAGATTCTCAGTCTCGATAATTGGCAGTATGGTTACTACAACGTCGCCTGAAAACCATAAAATTATACATAATTATTTTAAACAAGCTAACGTATCCACCTAAAAGCATAGTTATAGTGAGTATTTTTAGAAACTTGGTTACGATTCTACAAATTATTTTAACACCTGCTTGATGGCTATGTGGCTAGAGAGGTATATATAGATTCACATGTATCTAATGTGTACCGTTAGTACTCTTTATCATAATATATACTTCACACCTGCACTGCCCGAACCATGTTAGGCCAAAAAATAATATGGATATATATAAAATATCATAGATATAATAAGTGAACGAGAAACATGCTTAATTTTGTACAAATAATCAGCCCTTCACAAGTTCACTGTTAAACGTAGGCCTCCCTCAAATAATGCCACAAAGCACGGTCCTGGGCCACCTGCGTCCATCGACTTCCTGCATGTCTTTCCTGGTTGTCCCTCCATCAAGTGAGTGGCCGCCCTATACTTTGCCTACCAATACGAGGCTACCACTCGAGAACCTTTTCTCCCCAGCGGTTGTCGGTTCTTCGAGATATATGGCCGGCCCATTGCCACTTCAGCTTATTAGTCCGATGGGCTATATTAAATGGAAAATATTAAGGAGGATAAGTGGCTAGCCCATTGCCTACACAATCCTAAACCCAATATCCCATTAGTCGCCTTTTACCACAAGCTAGGCAAGTAACACTGTTGGCACAATCTTTTTTAATAAAAGTCCCACATAAACATGGGACATATATGTTCCAAACCTACATGGATCACTTATTGAAGTATGTTATGGTCGACTATGATGCACATAGTCTGTCTTCATTATTACAGCCCTTCAGAAGTCCACTGCTGAACATAGGCCGCCGCCAAGGAATGTCACGAAGCACGGTCCTGAGCCACCTGTAGCCATCGGCTTCTGGTATGTTTTACCAGGTTGTCACTCCATCTAATGGGGAGTCGCCCTACACTACCTAACGCTACGGGGCTGCCACTCGAGACCCTTTTTTCTCATCAGTTGTCGAAATCATCCTTCAAACTACATGGCTCGCCCATTGCCACTTCAGCTTACTTATCCGTTGGGCTATGTCGATCACTTTGGTTCTACTGAGGATACCTTCATTTCTAAGTTTATCACGCAGAGAAACCCTGAGCACTCTCCATAGCTCGCTGAGCGACCTTGAGCGTCCTCACACGGCCAGCAGTGAAGGTCCACGTCTCAGATCCATAAGTCATCACTGGCAACACGCACTGGTTGTACAATATAGTTTTCAGATTTTTAGGTATACCTGATGAGAAGATGTGTCGTAATTTCCCGAACGCTGCCCAGCCGAGTTGAACCCGTCGATTGACCTCTCGGTCGAAGTTGGGTTTATCTAATCGGAGTATTTGTCTCAGGTAAATATACTCGTCAATAACGTCTAAATTAATAGTGCTCTCAACAACTACTGGTATAGGTGTGACATGGACGTTACACACATGATTTTTGCTTTGTCCATGTTCATCTTAAGTTCCCTATCCGTTGGGAGGCACTATTTAGGTAGTTGAGCATAGTATTTAGGTTTTCCAGTGATTATGCCATACGGACTAAATCGTCGGCAAATCGAAGGTTAATGATGTACTCTCCATTGACGTTAATACCGTATCCTTTCTAGTCCAGTAGCTTGAAAACGTCTTCTAATGTCGCGGTCAAGAGTTTCGGGAATATAACGTCATCCTGTCTTACACCTCTCTGAAGTAGGACCGGTTTCGTACTCTAGTTCTGTAGTCGGATAGCCATCGTAGCCCTACTGCACAAATACTTCAGCACTACGACATACCGACAGTGAACTTGGCTCTACTGAAGGGACTGCAGCACCACCCAAATTTCGACGGAATTAAAGGCTTTATCATAGTCCACATACGTAAGGCATAGTGGCAGATTGTACTCCTTGGTCTTTTGTATAATTTGCCGTAGGTTATGCATGTTGTCTATGATGCTAAAGCCTTTTCGAAAACCGGCTTATTCGGGAGGCTGGAAGTCGTCGAATCTGCGTGCAAGACGATTCGTAATGATTCGACAGCAGGTAGACACAGTTCAGAAGGAAAATCGATCTGCAGTGCTTCTAAAGAGCATTATCGCCTTTCTTGAAGAACAAGATCACCGCACTTCTGATCTACGCCTCCGGAGTATTGCCACCATGGGTAATGAAGTTAAAGAGCTTCTGAAGGACTTCAAGTACCGGTTGTCCACCCGCCTTTAGGAGCTCCTCTGTAATTCCATTCTCGCCCGGGAACTTGCCGTGATAAAAGTGATGTAGAACCATTCTAATTTCGTTGAGACTGACGTCCGGAATATCATCGAAATAGTGTCGGATGAGACTTGCTCTCGGATCGTTACTCACACTTTCATGTGTTTCCAACGATGACGTGTACAACTGCCCATAGAAGCTCTCAATTTCCCTAAATATCGCAGGTGTCCTTTGGAGCCCGTGTTTCGCTTAGTCACTTCTCAATGTGAGCTGTATTAAATTTATTACAGTGCCGCCGCATGCATTTGAAGATCTGTCAGTTCAGTTGCCGGTATACCGTCAAATCTGCTAAAGATTGCAGCTATGAAGCTGCAATCTTTAGGGAAATGATTCCCGTCTAGCAGCAATAAGGTTAAGAGTGTGATCGGAAAATTTTGTATTCTTCTGCGACGGATCTCGCAGAACTTCACTCTGATCGCAAGAACAGTTTCCAAGAGCTTGTCATTTATATTTTCCACTGAATTGCAGTCTTCTACGCACTGAAAACGGTTTTGTATCTCGAGCTGAATGTTTTCGGGACTTTGGATTAGAGCTCAAGGGAGACGGAGCGTTGACTTTATTAGATGTGACCTCTCCAACTTCACCTTTAGGTTCAGTGTGCCTCTCACCATTCGGTGATCGCTACCAGTTTTCACCCTCGCGATTACTGAGATATCACTAAACAGTTGCCGTCTAGTCGTCATAATAAAGCTAATATCATTTTTGTCGAACTTTCGGGGCTCGACCAGGTCCACTTACTGTGGGGCCGCTTCTGGAAGAAAGAATTCATCATAAAAAGTTCTTGTTCCTGACAGCCACATCCCCATCACACACACAGCCCATTATTCTCCCCGACTCTTATCTCCGGGCAACAAGCATCAAACCGGTTCTGCGAATGCAGCCCCACTTCGAACATGGACACAGCGCAGCGGCACAAAGCACGGCACTTGCTCGGAACCACCCGGTCGCGAACGCACGCATAATGGCTACTCTCATACCAGTACCTATTAAATTATCTATACAGTCTACATATCGAAGTATTTATTTAATTCAAGAATTCCACGAGCACAAGTGGAGCTTGATATTCAACAGTTCTTCTTTCTTGATAAAGTCGGCCGGATGCTGTCCCCTTGGGTTCCGGTGCCCTATTCCGGATTTCCCTACATTTAGCTCACTGTTTTCATTTGTGCCCAGTTTTTGTGGGTTTTGGAGGAATTCATGGCTTTAGAGACATCCTTATACATTTCCTCCACCTCCTTATCGGAATGTGCTGAGGTTGGTATGTTAATCTGTATGAAATTTAACGAATACTGTTTGGTGGATACACTCACAATCCTTACAACATTGGTTTAATTATTAAAAGGGAATATGGTAGATATTATACTCTCTTCAGGAGTATGTATATTTTTTTTATTTAAATCTTGACTCTTGGACGATAAATCCGACACCTTCTTGGGATAGGTGGTCACTCTCCCGGTGATTCGAGAATTACTGTGTCCTCCCCCTCTCTTCGGACTTCAGATAATCCCATAATATTCTAGCGCAATTTGTCTATCTCTTCTTCCAGTCCTCAGGGTGCGAGCGTTAAATGTTGCCAGGTCGAGTCGTCTTAGGTGGCAACGAAACCACCGGAGATTCTTAGCACCTCCTTCGTCGCCGTTACCGTGGTCGCCACCGTAGCCGGGAATAGCGGGCCCCCCGGGGACTGGGGGTCGTTTACTTGTGTCGTTGCTCATAGGTGAATGTTTTCCATAATTGCCACGCTTGGCGAGCGGGTTGGCAACGTCATGTTTTTATTGTACTATTGTTGTTATCAGAAAGATGCTGCTGCCCATCTTCTGCCTGTTTGTCTCTGTCACCTCTTACGACACCTACGGGAAGACATATTCTTATCCGCTATTACACGGGACACATAATTATGTATGCAAAACACATATTTTAATGTTAGAATGTAGAAACTTCATAGAACTGATAATAACACCGACGCACCTAAACAAACCGAACCAATGCTGAGTATTCAAAAACAAACTGTTTTGGATTACTATACATCGGATATCGAGGTCATCTATTTGCTGATTGTAATGGGGCCATAGTGTCATTGTACCAAATTGTCAAAGTATCATTGTAAATACGTCATAAGTGATAAATTTTGAATAACTTGAATATATTATTCAATAACTTAGCGTAGGTACTACTGCAGATCTTTTCGCTAGTGCAGGATAGGTAAATTTACATTTTATGGAGCAATACTAGGCGGCACTAAAAGTATCGGTAATGGAATATTTCCACTGTTCCTGTCATATTAAAATCTTTTTAATTGAAAACTCCTTGGTTTTAAAAATCGAATACCATTTATTTATTTAAAAAAACATTCTCGGTCTTGTCACAAGGTTTTGTCAAACTTGTTTAGTCGTTGAGAAAATGGAATTGACTCGAGAAAATTCAAGAGCGATGATTTATTATGACTTTCGAATTGGTTTAACACAATAACAGTGTGTTGACCGGATGATTTCTGCATTTGGTGATGAAGCCCCATCCAAAACCACAATTTATCGCTGGTTTGCTGAATTTCAACGTGGACGTGTCAAGCTGAGTGATAATCCTCGTCAAGGTCCTCCAAAAACTGCAGTCACCCAAGAAAACGTTGATGCTGTGCGAAAGCTGATTGAGGAAGATCGACATGTGACATACCGCGAAATTCCGGCAACTTTAGACATTGATATGAGTCAAATACAAATAATTTGCATGAATAATTAGGTGTAAAAAGTTGTTTTCCAGATGGATACCGCATTCGCTCTGTGAAGAGCAAAAAGCGGCTCGCGTTACTTGGTGCGTCAGAACTCTCGAAAGATTCCACGCAGGATCCTCAAATGCTGTATACAACATCCTGGTTAACGCGTACGAACCCGAAACAAAAAACCAGTCACGAGTTTGGGTGTTCGAAAATGAGTTAAAGCCAACAAAAATTGTTCGTTCACGGAGTGTTGCAAAAAAAATGGTGGCCACGTTTGTCTCCAAAACCGGCCATGTTACGACTATTCCTCTTGAGGGACAAAGAACGGTTAATTCAGAATGGTATGCTAGCATTTGTTTGCCATAGGTCGTTTCTGAACTCCGTAAAGAGAACTGCAACCACCGCATCATCTTCCATCACGACAATGCGAGTTCTCACACCGCACACAGAATAAAAAAAGTGTTTAGAGCAAGAAAACATAGAATTATTAGACCATCCGCCGTACAGCCCCGACCTAAGCCTTAATGATTTCTATACTTTCCCTAAAATAAAGAATAAATTGCGTGTACAGAGATTTTCATCACCTGAAGAAGCTGCGGAGCGCCTACAAAACGGCCATTTTGGAGACCCCAACTTCCGAATGGAATGGTTGCTTCAATGATTGGTTCCATCGTATGGAAAAATGTGTGAAATTTCGCGGAGAATACTTCGAAAAGCAATAAATACATTTTTAAATAGTAATGTTGTGTCACTTCCTTGATTCCCGAAATTTTCAGTGCCGCCCTCGTAGTAGTAGAAGACTGAGTAAGATTTTATCCTATTTGCTAAACGTAAAGTCAAGTCACAGCCTATATACCTGGGCACAGGCCTCCTCTCATTTCTTAGAAAGGTTTAGGGCAAGGAAGTGTCCACCGCGCCGTCCCAATGCATATTGGGAGACTTCATGTCTTCGAAAAACATTTTTTTAATTCTCAGATATGTTTCCTAACGAAGTTCTTCGCCGCCGAACATGTGGTAAATCAGCACTTAAAATTGTCGTTTCATTAAACTATGGCCGGACAAATGCCACTTTTTACTAATCCGTTGGCTTATGTCGATTACTGTGGCTTTTCTGCGCTTTATGGATTTTATTACGCAAAGAAACTCACCATAGACATGACGGATGTGACTGTAATTGTGTTCGTGTGATCGTCATAAATTAAGTTTCATTTTTTTTAAGCGTCAGGCTGAAATAGGTAGCTGTTGAGTGTTGAGCCCTTGGGCTCCGTTGCTTATCGTCGTATAACGTAATAATAACATCTTATGCTTAGTGTCACGTTAGTCTCCCTTCGGCACCGTATAAAATGAGTATAAGAGGAATACATGGCTCTAAAATGTTCTCACACATTATTATTATATAATATATTAATATCCCAGCGCAATTTGTCTTTCTCTCTCTCCAGCTTTATGCTAACAAACATAATTTAGTAAATATTCGTTATACTTTTTGCCGTGGCCTGTAGCTATTATGTAAATTTATTTACACTAAAGATGATGTTCAAATATTTGTAAATAAATATGGAGTTCCGGAATAGAACGTTCGTTTACAATTTTAAAGAACTAAATATAGAAATTTAAACATTGATTCGGACAGTGCCCGATGACCAAAAATGAACAATTTTCTTATGACGACTCAAAATAATGTCAATTCAATATCGTCTGTTTTTTTTTACACACGAGTACGAATGAGTCATGGCGGACACGTTTCCTGTAGCTAGGCATACTAAGCGCCCTTTGCAATCTACAGAAAAACAAATTATATACAATTTGTTTAAATCATTTAAAGATTCTGATTGTACTAAATAGATCATATAATGAAATTGACCAGAAAATATCAAGCTCAATAAGAATTCATGTCTCTACGGTGTACACATTTTTACATAATTGAAAATAATATTATATTATTCATTATTATAGATTAATTAATTAAATACACAATTAAGTAACTTACAAATTACTAATTACGTCAAACTAAATTATAAATAAAAATTAAACAAACTAAATTATAAATTAATTATATTATATTATATTATGAGGTGTTTAGTTTTTTTAGGTTATTGGAGACATGAAATAGGTACACTAAAGTCACCGAAAAAGAAAAGAAATGGCTTAATTGTTAATAACAAATATTATGATTTTTCGAAAAGCGCTCTTCGAAATGTGCTGCACAAATTTTATTTCCTTATAAAATATTTTCTTATTAAATGAAATGCCTACATTAGATAAAATCCGGAACATCATAAAGAAAGATTCTGATTCCCTGTCTATCTCAAGATCGAAATTGTACAAATTACTAAAAAAATTGGGTTTCTCCTATAATAAAAGAGGTAGAAACAGTACTTTATTAGAAAGGCTGGATATAAAGTAGAGGCTGGCTAGAATGAAGTAAAGGCGGTCATACAAAACAGAACTACTGTATATTATTTAGATGAGATGCGGGTAAATGCCTGTCATACAATTTCTAAAGTCTGGGTAGACAATACAGTGAGATGAGAGACAATACATCGAGATCTGCATTCTTAAATGGGCTATCAACAGGATTGAAAAATTCTTCATGTATTTTCTTTTTTTGTCCTATACCTTTAAACGAGCAATTCTTGTATATATATATATATATATATATATACACACATATATATATATATATATATATATATAATCGGAATCTCGGAAACGGCTCCAATGATTTTCATAAAATTTAGTGTCCAGAGAGTTTCGGGGGCAATAAATCGATCTAGCTAGGATTTATTTTTAAAAAATATCCCTTTGTCCGTGTTTTCAGGCAATAAAAAAACTGCTACAATATAAGAAGGTAAATTTTGACAGGTTACTAACGATCGTAATAGCTCAGATAGGATGTTGCTCGGGCGTGATATCCGTGGTTGGCGTCCCGTCTTGAGTCCGACTTTTTTTTTTCAAGTTCCCTTCTTTTTGTGAGAAAATCTATTATTTCGAGCCCTTTTTTTAGTATTTTTTAAAAATACGAAAATTTTAATTAATCTAATTGCACTCATGATTTTTTATTCAAATAACCAGTTCAGTTTTTTCTATTATGTCATTAAGATCAAAAACTATTATTCATGTAATTTGTATATAAATGTAACTTAAAAAACCGAGCAAAGCTTGGTCATCCGGGTACTATTTTTATATAAATAAATCTGCACATGTCCTATAAAAATACACGTTATTTCACCGAGGGATGCATTATTATTGCAGGAAACAGGAAAAGGCGGCTTATAAATTGGTAGGAAGATTGAAATATTTTGAATCTAATAAAACCGGTGATTACCACCAAGATATGGATTCCAAAGTGTTTAATAATTGGTTCCAAGACATTTTACCTAAATTGGATGAGAATGCAGTTATTGTTTTAGATAATGCATCGTATCAATCTCGAAAACTTGACAAATCACTACATCTTCATCAACAATGACATTATTGAATGGCTACGGTCGAAAAATGTTGCTTGAGACGAATCAATACAAAAGTTGTAACTTTTGGATTTAGTTAAGCGAAACAAAGATCGCTTCGAAAAATTTGTCGTAGATGAGATGGTTAAGTCCACAAATCGTCGAGTCATACGTTTGCCAGCGTATCACTGTGAGCACAACTGAGCTTGTTTGGGCTCAAGTGAAGGGCTACGTGGCAGTAAATAACAAAGTTATAAAATTGATAATATTTTTAACTCTTTGTTACAAGAAGTAGCTAAAGTGGATAGCCAAAAATGGTCGTTATGTGTCAATCATGTGATAACAAATATCGAAACAATAATTTACGAAGTCGACAATAATGTAGAATATATGTTAGAGCAGTTTATTATTCACATGTCTGCAGAAAGTTCATCATAAGGAAGTGATGACGATGATTGTTTTAAGATTTCAAGAATAATATAATAATTATTTTATTTGTAAGTTCTTGTGTATAATATATTTATACTATATCCAATACTTTTATATTGTTGTTATTTATGCATGAAATTATTTATACTTATATAAAAATAATTTAATTTTCTCTACAGTAAATTATTTAATATGAAGTATTCAATATAACACTCACGCCGCCGACCATCCCGCGGTGTGAGTGCTCCATGCCGGAAGTGCAGTTCACTCAGCGCTCGGTTCGCAAAGCACTCCTCTCCCTGGACATCCATAAGTCGAGTGGGCCTGATGGAATCCCCCCAATTGTGCTGAGGACGTGTGCTCCAGAGTTGGCACCGGTTTTAACGCGTCTTTTCCGGTACTCCTACTCCCTATTGGTCTCGGATTGGGGGCGACTAAATCTAGTCCAGTTTAACCCCCAGAAGACACAAGTTTGCGCGTTAACCGCTAAAAAGAACCCCTTTGTCGTATCCCCTCAGTTTCAAGGCACTCCCCTTGTTGCCTCAGCCAGTATCGGAATCCTCGGCGTCGACATATCGAGTGACGTGCAGTTTCGTGGTCACTTGGAAGGGAAGGCCAAATTGGCCTCTAAAAAGCTTGGCGTGCTCAGCAGAGCGGGACAGTATTTCATGCCGGCACACCGCCTACAACTTTACAAGGCGCAGGTTCGGCCGCTCATGGAATACTGTTCCCATCTCTGGGCTGGGGCTCCCCAGTACCAGCTCCTTCCACTTGACCGCATCCAGCGCAGAGCGGCTCGAATCATCGACGACCGAGTGCTTTCCGATCGGCTCGATTCACGGGCGCTGCGAAGAGATGTTGCATCTCTTTGCGTATTTTATCGCATCTATCACGGGGAGTGCTCTGAGGAATTGTTCGGATTAATCCCAGCCGCCAAATTTCGTGAACGCACTACACGGCAAACGTCCCGATACCATCCACACAATCTGGATGCTTGGCGGTCCACCACTGTACGTTTCAAAAGGAGTTTTCTTCCGCGTACAACCTCTTTGTGGAATAATTTACCACCGGTGATTTTTCCGGACCGATACGACCTGGGGACCTTCAAGAAAAGAGCTTACTCCTTTCTAAAGGGCCGGCAACGCACCTGCAATTCCCCTGGTGTTGCGGTTGATCATGGGCGGCGGTAGTCACTTAACATCAGGTGAGCCACATGCTCGTTTGCCCCCTCTTCTATAAAAAATAAATAAATAAAAAAATAAATAAACTGGCCTTTACAATTTCAAAACAAGAACAAAGGCGTTGGCTCCATCCCTAACAATGACCCATCTCCCTTTGTCAATATCGGAAATGTGCGAGAGAATACTCAGTACACGTTTGTTATGTAGTGTAGAGGTAAGGAGTACAGGCTCTGTATAAAAAGTGTCCATAGGAATGCGCTAAATAGGCGCCACTGTAGTTACAGTCTAAATGTTAAAGTAGGTACTTTTATATTTTTTATTGCATAATAGACTTTCTTTAGAAGAATTCTTTTTACAATAATTATTTTATTGCTTCCAAAATGTTTATTTTCAAAATCACTCAACGTATTTTACGGCGATTAATCATATCCTGTAGCTACTCGAGCGCTGTTGTGGAGAGTTTTTGAACTATTATTTACTGCTTACAGAAGGATACATTTTCAACTATTCTCCTATGGGAGATTGTCCTTCTTACCTCTATACTCCATGACGTTTGTTATACACCAATAGACTATAGAATATTAGTTTACACTTTGCATTGTCAAACTCCGATGATTTGAACAATCAAAAGTAGCACTATATATAATAATTATGTAGTAACATTATTTAATCTGTGATATTGATTAAGCATGCTTAGAGGTGCTATGTAATATTTATGGTGAGATGGGCGAACCTTGCACTTCAATTTCCCCACTGTCATCATTACAATCCATCGCAAATTTACTGTTGAAATTAGGCTTTGGCATAGATTGCCAACAAAACACGGTTCAGAGCCACCTGCAGCATCGAATCTGCGTCAGGTTATATTGTAATATAGCCTTCATTACATTCAAAGTAAATACACATGACAATCTACTACACAGAGTGAGAAAAAAGAACGTCGTGCCGCCTGCCGCCATGCTTGGCTTTTTTATATAGAAGTAAAGCTGACAAACGAGCACAAAACTTCAACGTTATTCGTCATCGAATAAGATTGAAATGCAAAAGCATGTCACTTATGAGGACTTAATTGGAATGCCTCGTTATCTATAAAAAAGGTCTCCGGTTCACTCCACTCACTCTACGAATCTAGGCAGTATTATGCTGCAAGCTATACTACAGCTGCATCATGACTGCCACGTACAACAGCTAATCCTTTCCACAATGGCTGAGTCCCATCTTCAGCAGCGAATATTTTTAACGAAGTGATAAGGGTGGTTACGAAAATCATAAAGTTGCAGTACTTAACTGTCAGACTAACACACACAATCATAGCGATAGTGTGTGTTAGTCTATGGTCACTATGGTCAATCACAGGTTCACTACTGAACATAAGCCTCTCTCATAGATTGCCGAAAAGCACGGTCCTGAGCCACCTGTATCCATCGACTACCTGTTTCATCAGATCTTCACTCCATCCAGTGGGAGGGTTGGCCAACACTGCGCTTGCCACTCGAGAACCTTTACTCCCCATCAGATTCATCCGCCGGGCTACGTATATCAGTTAGGTCTTGTAAATCTGCAGAAATGCTCGTTACGATGATTAACTTGTAAGTTAAAAAGAAAATCCCGACAGCTATCGTCTATTATTAATTAATAAAATGACATGAAATTCGCTTTATGCAAGTGCCAAGGATCAAAACCGTTCAGGCTGCAGGAGATCACAAAGTAAAAGACAAAAATATAAATGTAAAACACGTAGGTACATACGAACACTCAAAAACTTTGCTCTCATGTTAAAAATTTAGAATTACTGCTTATGCAGAAAATATTACGTAGAGGGAAATAAAATGCAGTAAATTAAGGCGCTCTCGCTCTTATAATTATCTATAACCCTATGGAGTGTATCTATAACCTTTCCTTGTTATGTCAACTGTTAGTATCAAGATCAGAGGAAGGTCAAAGAGTATGTACTCCGAACCAAATACGTAGCAATATTCATAATGACCAGACATTGTGATAAATAATGATGTTTAAATCAGTATCAAAACAAAACATACCCCGAAACAAACAAAACATAGCCCGAAGTGACTTGTGATTATGGCCCGAAGATTATATACATTATCCTTAATCACTTGGTCCACAACATATATAGTATTATATACTTGAAAAGTAAAACATTACCTAAATAAAAAATTTTATCCTAATCGTTAGAGCCGTTTCTAATTGCATTATGTATCACTGTTCACTGCACAGTTTATTTTGTTGGTGATTACGACAAAATGAAATAGCTCAAACATGTATTTACTTTTTTTTTAAATAACACGATGGTTTTCTTAATTTACCGTCATCGTTGTGTAAGTATTGGTACCGACTTTGTTATATGGCAGCGAAACCTGGGTATGCCAGAAGAAGTATAAAAGCAAGTTGAATGCAGTGGAGATGCGATCTCTTCGTAAAATGTGTGGCGTTACCTTAGCCGACCGAAAGCGAAACGAAGAGATTCGCAATATGGCAGGATTGAAAGATGACCTTATCACAAAAATTGATAGGGGCGTACTCCAATGGTTTGGGCACGTTGAACGAATGAGTGAAGACCGAATAGTGAAGAAAATATATAGAGCGAAAGTAAATATTAAAAGGTGTCGAGGTAGACCGAGACTAACTTTCGAAGACCATGTGAGCAAATTGCTCGAAGAGGGGAGGGTCAAGAGTACTCGGATACCTAGACGTGCATGTATGAAGAAGTTAATGAACCTGAAAGAAGCGAAAGAGGTATGTAAGGATCGTGACACTTGGCGATCTGTTCTCTCTGGCTACCCCGTTAGGGATTGTGCGTGAAGATAAGTAAGTAAGTACCGTCATCGTTACAGTCTGTTAAAGTCTACTGCTGAACATAGGCCTACCTCACGAATTGCCTCATAGGAGGGATATTTGCCATAGTTGCCACGCTTGGCAAGCGGTTTGGCAACCGCAATTTTTACTTTTAGTCGTTATTAGAAAGTTGCTGCTGCCCATATAATTTTTTCCCTGTGTTACCTCTTGTGACACCCACGAGATGATAACATATTAAAAGGAGTAGTGAATATTCTTACACCGTCACTACCACGGTAATTGATAATTGATAGAATTTTAAAAAAATACGTTTAGTTTTCCTACCAAGAAAGATATTTTTACTATCTCCGTCACGTGCAACATTTATCACACGTCTATAACACAATAAGATAAAAATATTAGTCAATGATAAAAAACTGGGTCAGTAGTTACTTTGATATCTTTATAATCTCTACCTATAATACCGGACTTCTAGTACCGAACTGTCTTCATATCAAGTTTTAAGAGTCAATTGTAGTAACAAATATACAATATGTAACGTAATTAACGCACACCCTCAGATACCCCAATTAGTATATTATGTTATAATCACACTGAATTTTTAGTTAAACATTTTTATGAACTGATTATTTATCAAATTAGTTCTACTAATTCCGGAAGAATGTTGTGGTCACAGTACAAATCCACGAACGCAAAGACTTTACCTTGCTTGAAATAAAGTTCATTTTTCTTTATTTTTATTGAATGACAGAATTAGTAATAATACAAATAAAACTGCACTCTTAAAAGTCTTATTTCCTTAAGTTACGGACCATTTCAGTTTGTTTTGACTGTACAGATTTAGTGTGACTGTAATTTACGTAGTTTTAATTATTTTTTTTTTTGATAAAAAATTACCTATATTAAAAATGATAGGAATCGATTCAATAAACGATTCTGAACAAACTACTTTCTCAAAGTGCGTTAATTACATATGTTACGCGTTGTATAACGTAAATATTAATATGTCATTACATCTCGCATTTGGATGCTGAAACGTTGTATTGATGATGAAAGTTGAAGTCGTTGAGTTTGGTGTTTATGTAATTTATCTTATCCTCAATGAACTCACGACTTCCTTTAAATTCGTCAAAACAAAAGTAACTAGGAGCCTTATCGCGCTTTATTTGATACAGCCAGACAACAACAAATGATCATAATAATAATACCTATTAAAAGTTTTTTTTTGGAAGTTGGTTATTTTATTTCTGATGACTGACAATACATACTGATACAAAATTTATTTTTCAATTATAGACGATATTAAATCGTATGAATATTTCGCCAACGTTTTTTATGAGCAGCGATGGCGCTGACTTAAGGCCGAATACGAAGAGAACTGGCGAAATTTAATGTATTTCTCTTCACTACAACTTTGACCTGAAGTAATTCTAAGCGTTAAAACATTTTTTGTAGGTTTATTCGGTTCCTTCACAAGGTGCCCGCAGTTTTAAAATTTTAAAATAAATGAATATACGAAATGATATTTAAAAATGATTATTCTTCCAAAACTCTGTGAATTTTAATTTAGGAAAAATTCTTTTACGTAAAAATGTATGTATTGTGATTCCGAAGATGCCTGCCGTCTTTATTTTCGATACAAAATATTATTTATTAACATAATTTGTTTTAATTAAAACACCTAATAATAATATCGTATATTGCCAGATAAAAGTTTGCCGTAATAAATTACCAGGCACTTCGACGTGTGACGTAAGGTGACAACAGTCATTGTGTCTATAGCGAAAATCGTTAATTTAGTGTTTTATACGCGTTTAAGTGACTATAAATGTGAATATGGGTAAGAAAAGAAATAAATGTTACCTAAGTGGTAAAACAAAGAGAGTTTATCGCATGAACGCTGCTCGAATGTTGTATTTTGAGGTTACTTATATTTTTTGTAAGGTAATTTTTTGTTTGAGGCTGCCTAATAGGCTGCATTTTTACTCATTTACATTAGCCAAACGGATCATTTGTACTTTTCTAGTTTCAAGTGAGAAACACTAAAATGTGAATATCAAGACCTAATCGGAAAATAATGTACAGAGTAGTGCAAGCACAGAGACCGCAAATAATGTCATAGTCAATGTATTGTCCGAAAGCATGGGGTAAGTACATAATTAAGAAAAACCGAAATACTTCGGATGTGAAGTGATTGACCAGTCGGAGTAGTCAATGAGAATTTACATACACAGTCCCTGTCCCCACTATGGGTCAATCACGAACTTTTAATTTTTTTTTCTTTAATATTTATGCAATTTGCATTACGGCGTTTTGTAAGACTCACATAAACAAACATTTTCAGTTACATGAGGTTCTTTACGTACGATGCACCAATTAAGTAAAAAAATCGATATCAATTCAATAACTTTTCGAACAATATTTTATAACGAATAAAGTACAGAATTTATAATGTATAGGAACTAACATTATAAATAAGAAAGATTTATTTAAGAAGTAAGTAATGCTCTCTGTGTTTTCATTACTCTGCATACTGAGCTAGTTCAGTCAAATATAATATAATCAAAGCTCGTACGACTTTGATTATATTATACATGTCTATATAAACAAAGCGTACGGGTAACACACGTGATGTTCGTTGAAAGCGCGTGGTTTGCTGCGAAACGAGCAAGGTCAATCGCGTCGTATTCGGCCTTAAGCGCTAACCTTAAAATTACAAAGTACGCGAGCAAACTCGACATCAACCGTAAATCAACAGTCTTTTTTGTATCCACTAGTGGACAGAAGTTTTTCCAACAATACAATAACTGGTATTGAATTATTTGGAAGTTCAAAATAGGAATGAGCTTACTTTAGGGCCGGCAACGCACCTGCAATTCCCCTGGTGTTGCGGTTGATAATGGGCGGCGCTAGTCACTTAACATCAGGTGAGCCGCATGCTCGTTTGCCCCCTCTTTTATAAAAAAAAGTATTTGCTGTGGCCCATTCAACTAAACTTATTTACGAACTAACTTTATTTCCGAAATCTCATAGTCCGACGAGACGACAATCCGACACTATCCGAGAGAGGTCAGGCGCATGACCAACAGCGTTACGTACATTCGAAGGCAATTAGAAAAGAAAGATTTTGTCTGTTCTTAATCCCCTTGTGTACACTATTTAGTTGATATCTTTGATGGTTTTAATTAATGACATTAGTTTCGATATACGTATCAATTATTCTGTTGTTTGTTTCGATAACCCAGCGGTCATTGTTTATCTGCGTAGCATGTAAATATTATTATGACGTTAAGACATTGCAGTTTAAACTTAATTCCTTAAAAATTTACCCTTATTTATTTTATCCTGGTACCGTGTAGTGACGGTATACACGGCATAAGAATATCCACCATCTCTTAACATCCCGTGGGTGTAGAAGAGGCGACAAAGGGAAACAAATCAGGAGATTGGCAGCAGCGCCTTCTTAGTAACGAAAATAAAACTGTGGTTGCCAACCCACTTGCCAAGCGTGTCAACTATTGCAAATATATCCCCTATGAGGCAAATCTATGACAGAGACCTATGTTCAGCAGTGGACTTTAATTAGCTGTGACGGTAACTTTATCCTCTTCATTATGTGATACTTAAAGACTTTTAGCCGACTTCAGTAGGGAGTATTACAATTTAACTGTACACTTTTTTGTATGTGATATCTGCGTCAATTTTAAAATGATTTTCATGATTCCTTTTTTGAAGTAAAACTCCTTTACGCACGCTTGACTTGGGGAGTAAGCTGGCGAACGCGTGACGAAATCGTTATGAAAATGTGATCGCGCGAGGCGAACGGGAGTTGAGTGAGGGATATAAGCAAGAGAGAGCAGTGTGCGCGCACATTTTCTTTCCCTCTTTCTCTCATAGCCGGTTATTTTTCGTAATTTTATTTCGCTTTGAACAATTTTGTGAATTAATATTTTGTTCAATAAATTGAATATTCTACGTTTAAAGTGAATAAAATTGTAAATTTATTTCAAAGTTCATGTTTTGTGAATTTTCGGGTGAATAATAACAAATTATGGAAGGAAGCCGATAGTAAATTTAAATATTTGTAGATAATTAGTATATGTATATACATGTACATATACATATATGCATATATAAAGGGGAATGGCAGATTTAGTACTGTACCGCATGCTATTTTGTTGTTTTGTTTAGGATTTGTACCATATATTAAGACAACTAAGCCATTAATTTCCGTGTAAATTTTATATTTTTACAACTTGGAAGTAATTAATAACATCAATAAAAAGATTTTAAGGAATAAACGTAATTTATTCATAAACTAAACGCAATTATGTTATTAGAAGTTGCCATATGTAATATAACAGAAATGAGAAATGGTATAATATAGAAATAGAAATAACAATATATATATATAATTAAACACTTACATATTATATCTAAGAATGCATTAATTGTTGTATAAAATCATAATGTTTAACGATTTAATGATAGGAATGATTTTAGTCATCAATTTTTTTATTCATATGGCATTTACTGATATTTGAAAGGTAAAGAAAATCTGTCTTTCAATGTTGTTTTGGATTGTGTGTTTTTACGTTGATTTTATGGAGTGTAGAAGTAAGGAGCACAGACTGTGTAATATAAAGTGTCCATGAAAACCATTAAATAAGGGTGGCGCCACTATAGCTACGGGCTTAATTTTAAAGAACGTGCGAAAAATATTAGTGGGATAGACGACTTTTTTGAGGATATATTTACTAAATGAAATTATTTTAGATTTTAGAGCTACTGAGCAGTTTAGCAGCACACTTCAAACCGTCGACAATTGCTAAGTTCATTTTATCATACTTATATTGTGGAGAGTTTTTGAACGGTTTTTGAACTGTTATTGTATGGGAGTTGGTGCTCCTTACTTCTACACTCCATAGTTGAGTTGAGCATCTGCTCCTTTGTACTCTATCGCTTGATATCGATGATCGAAAGGACGCTATATTAACTGTGCTGTGTGCGTTCGTGCTTTAATTAAAATGTCGAGTTTGCAATGTGTGAATTGCAACGTTCGCTTGTCCCGAAGAAGAAGGCACGTTTTGTCTTTTTTAGGGGGTAAAATAGGTAGTAAAATATTTTTATTGTAACTACTTAGACGACATTGAGGTTGTGAAATTCCTTCGTCGACTAAAAAGGGTAAAAAAAATAACTTTTTATAGGCAAACTTCCAAGATGGAAAAATACGCTACGTACTTTTTCTACTTATTTTTTTTTATAGAATAGGGTGACAAACGAGCACACAGTCCACATGATGGTAAGTGGTTGCTGCGGCCCATAGACATCTACCTCTATCCTCCATTAAAAATCAAAATGCAGATGCGTTGTCACCCGTGAGGAGATGGAATGCCTCGTTTCCAGTAAAAAGGGTCTCCGGTTCTCTACACTCACTATACGAAATACAGCAGCATTAAGCTACTATTTCACGGTTGGTATTCTGTGAGAGCGTGGTCCTTAAAAAATATGATGGCACTGAAGTCAAGTCAATAGTTGTTTCATACCGAGTAAGTGTAATCAAGTATTATGTTACCCCGGCGATCACTTCACAACCGAATTAAACCTTCGCCTTAGCGATAACTTTTTCTTTGATTGATTATGAATGTACATAATTAAATATGTAAGTACCCACTTAATTGTTCTATAATAGTAATACTTATGTTTGAAATCTGATACGGCAAAGAATGTATGGATTCGGTTTTTAAGTATAAAGATACAGTAGCTAGTAAATTTGTTTTTCAATTATGAATATTGAATAGGAAGTCTGGCGGTTATATATTTAATAATATTGGTAACATTTCCGTCTTTCTTTATTTTATTTAAATATCGTGTGAGCTTAACTTACCCAATCCGTGCTGTATGCTCCGTGGTGTACGAATCAGCTACTTACGGGTCCAAATATTTGTTTACCGAAATAGGCTTCCTATTCCTCCTCAATTCCTATTATATCTCCCAGAAGTAAGGCTCATAATTATATTTATTTTAACATTATTACTCTTTTAAAAATCTAAACAATGCTTACCGGATCCAAAACGAGGTTGGTCTGCATCCAAGAAATGATATTTCGAAACAACGATAGGCTGGATAGGGGCCCGCGCGTCCATCGCAACGTGGAAGGCGCCTTTTCGGAATGGTAAAAGCTTGTCCCCCAAATGTCGAGTCCCTTCGGGAAACAGCAGCAGTTTTCGCTAAAAATAATTAAAGAAAATGAACTAGCAAAAACAATATATCATTTGTAATCTATACGACGTTCAATTGTGTATCTGAACACACGGCAGTGCGTCAACCAAGTTCGAAAAACAATAGAGCGTGTGTATGATATAATCTGCCAAAATCTAACGATCGGACCAAGGCATGTATATTTACACGAACTCTTTTGAGCTACTTTCAACCAGTTTATAACTCTAAAACTATTATCTAATAGGAATAAGAGAGAAGTTAGTTGGCATGATGCTGTAACTAGGATTATGAAAGGATTGCTGTAGCAGAGAGCGTAAATCGTGTAGCGAGAATACAGTGTAGTGGCTGTGTAAGAATAGCCACCACTCCTATCGTCCATGGGTGGAGTGGCGTATAAGAGGTGACACAGAGAAACGAACTATGAGATGTGCAGCAATGTCTTCCTCATATCCACAAAAAATATTAAACTGCGGTTGCCAATCCGCTTGTCTTGTGTGGCAACTATGGTAAAAGTATTAAGCTATCTATGGCGGAGGCCTATGTTAGGCAATTAAACAGTGTAACCATAGAATACTATAATTACATACATAATTACATACATAGTCAACACGAGATGTATTTTGACATTACAATCGTTTCCAAATTTCGCATCCAAATTATTTAGAAAATGCCAAATTGCACGCTATTTACAAATAAATACGTGTTAAAATCTGTCTGTCAACACAGTGAATGCTTGTATGTCTGCTCCCGGCGACGCCTATGGTCGTACAAAATAAGGTTGACAGCCATTCTATTGTGTATTATAGTATTCTATGAGTGTAATAGTAACGGTAACAGTTCCCTCCCTCCCCTCTATAAAGACCGTCTGCTGCTAATAATATAATATTAAATACAAATATACGAGAACAGACTTATGAATATTGTTACGAGCTTGAGGTTCGTGACAATAAAAATTGCCGATAGAATTACCTAAATTAACACTTTAATCCACTTTACACTAATTAAAGTTAAAAACACTAATAATTAATCACACTGATTCACTTTATTCCGCTCCGAAGCTTCGCTTGTCTCGCCAACTTCAATACTTCCCTGATCGCATCTTGCAGCGCCTATTTATATAAATTAGCAGCTAAATATACAGAGTATTCAAGTAAACACGCGCAAGGTACCGAGAGTTCGTATTTCAACTTCAAGAAGTTTAGTTCTTCGGTTCGAGACTAGATGGTGCTAGTGCCGTCGACTTGAGCGCGTAATACTGCCCCCTCCTAAGACATGCTCGTCCCGAGCATTATCGGCCCCATAATAACGCGCCAGGCGATCCACATGGGCGATCTTAGGAGTCCCTCTTGCGCCTTTCTGTAACGGCTCCGCAATGTCTAGGGCTGTCCTATCCCATGGTGCACCAACATTGCACAATTTCGATGCTCCTCTACTACGTGTCTGAGGTCCCTTCATGGCCACACAACTTGTACATGCACGACACCAATCCTCGACATCGTCACGATAATGGACCCAGAAAAACTGTTCTCGGACCTTCAGTAGAGTTCGTTTAACTCCCAGATGGACTCTTGAACGACCATTATGGCACAGCTGTAGAACATTCGGCACTTTAGCTTTAGGGACAACCATTTGCAAACGACAGCTGTCTCCTCGACCATTGTCCCATTTACGGCACAGGACTCCATCCTGAATCAGCAAGCTGTCCCATTGGGCCCAATAGCTTTTCGTGGTTGAACTCATCGCTGAGACGTCCCTCCACTTAGGCTTGGTAGCCCGGGCCTTCATCTCTGCCAGAATCGGCTTGATGTCCGGATCTTCCTGCTGTGCATGTCGTAGGCTGTCCTTCCACCCGTTGCTGAGGTGGTCTGTCCTGAGCATCCTCACGGATACCACTTCCTTACTCTCTTGCCTACTACAATGGTTGCAATCTTCAGGAAAAGGTCTTCTTGACAATGCATCTGCGTTGCCGTGAGATTTCCCGCTGCAGTGTCTGATAGTAAAGTCGTATTCCTGCTGCTGCTGGGCGGTGCTTTTAGCCGCACTTCCTTTCTGAGACCGTTCACCTTCCCTTCCTAGGGTGTGCTTAGGGCAGCTGGACCGAAGATGGCCCCTTTCCCCACAGCCATAGCACCTAGGGCTGTATCCTTTATTGTAGTCGCGAACCGTAACTGCTGCAACCTCCCTAGCGTAAGGTGAACGACGATCCTGTCGCCGCCAGGCAGTGCCGTTAGCTGCACTACCCTCCTGATATCGTTCACTTTCCCTTTCTGCGCTTCGCTTAGGGCAGCTGGACCGAAGATGGCCCCTTTCCCCACAGCCATAGCACCTAGGGCTGTATCGTTTGTTGCGGTCGCGAACTGTAGCTGCTGCAACCTCCCTGACGCGATGGGAACGATGGTCCTGCCGCACGGCTTCCACCTCCAGTGCATGGGCCAAGGCGTCCTTAAGCGTCTCGTGGTGCCCGAGCCTCACAGCAGCTCTGACTTCCAGGTCGCGGATGCCGTCGATGAATGTCTGCACCAGGTTCCCTTCAATGAGCGCAGGTACAGACCGGTATGCTTTTCGCACCAGCTTCTCCACCTCTAGAGCCCACTGCTGCAGGTTTTCGTTGATGCGCTGCACGCGATCTTTAAGCTGCGCACGAAAGACGTGTTCCAGGTGAGCGTCGCCATATTTCGCCTCCAACGCCTCAAGGAGTTGCTCATAAGTCACTTCCTCACCGAGAGCCTCCAGAACTGTTAAGGCCTGGTCGCGCAGGCCTAGTGTGAGAGCAGTCATGCCCTGACTTTTATTCCAGCCGTTCGCCTTCATAACAGCCTCGAACTGGATTTTGTAGGCTGACCAGGAAGAGGTACCGTCGAACGGTGGCACCTTGAACCCACGTAGCGAAGGTGTTGTAGCTACTACGGGAGCTGTAGCTCCATCTCCAAGTTTGAGTTCGTCCAGTGATTTCTTCATGTCAGCCATTACGTTGTTAACCCGATTGTTTACTTGGTCGATTCGGGTTTCAGCTTTCTCGATTCGGGTTTCAGCTTTCGCGATTTTGGTTTCAGCTTCTGACAGGCGGTTGTTATGCTGAGCAACCCTGTCCTTCACCTCCTTGATCTCCTTCCCGAAGGTAGCGTGAAGATCCTTCATGAGGAGCATCTGCTCTTCCAACCGACGGGCCTGTTCCTCCTGTCCGTCCCGCAGCTGCTCTTCCAAACGACGGACCTGTTCCTCTTGTCCGCCCCGCAGCTGCTCTTCCAATCGACGGACCTGTTCCTCTTGTCCGCTCTGCAGCTGCTCCTTCAACTGACGGACCTGTTCCTCCTGTCGGCGAGCCTGCTCCTGCAGCATCACCATCAGAGCACCTAAGTCAGGTGCTGCAGATGTAGGAGCTACTGACGGGCCCGCAGCCGGCGGCTGGCCCTCCGACGTCTGCGGCGTTGCACCACCAAATCTTCTTTGGTGACCCGAAGTCAACGCCGTCTCCTGCTGGCGTTGACTTCGGGTAAGGACACCCTCCGTTTCCTCCTTAGGTAAAATCGGCATGATTTTATCCCACTTCTGACACCAATTGTTAC
Organism: Parnassius apollo; assembly: GCA_907164705.1. NCBI lineage: Eukaryota > Metazoa > Arthropoda > Insecta > Lepidoptera > Papilionidae > Parnassius > Parnassius apollo. The sequence goes on from CAJQZP010001125.1 coordinate 11,656,364, forward strand.
GAGCTTGAGGTTCGTGACAATAAATATGAAACGGGGCCATTGACTCGTATCTTACTGAAAGTACTCTCTAATTACTAATTTATGTGTTTTATTCCAAAAAATTACTTTTAATCTATTGTTTTAAATTTTCGCGTGAAAACGCTAGCCGCCATGTTGTTCAACTCGTGACATCACAGTCGTCGATTCTGCCGATTTTGCAAAGGAATAATATACTTTTTAATGTTTAATAATGAGTTATTATCTATATCATTATTGTGTTGTTCCTAAATGGAAAAATACGAGCATGGTAGAATCCTTATTAAATGCGCTAACTTTTAAAGCTACTTGCCAAACTGGCTTAGTACAATTTTTTTCCACGACGGTCAGTTGAAGTAGCGCCAAAAACTAATTCTGAAAACTTGGTTCGGTATAAAATTACATTTTCTTACAAGCTGGAGTGATCGGCACAGGGTTTAGGATTACAGGTTACAGAAGCACTATTCAGGATGACGTAAGAGAAAAAAACTGTCTCATGGTGTACATTTGTTCGAAAAAAAAAATTACTATAACTTATGAAATACATGACTTAGATTTTTTTTACTTTTTCTGGTAAGGTCAAGCCGAAAATTTCTGATAGGCGAGGCCATACTAGTGTAAGTAGTAGACTATCAGAAAGTTTCGGCTTGACGTCGACTTCTGGGACACCCGATATATATATATATATATATATATATATATATATATATATATATATATATATATATATATATATATAAACACTCACGCCTGTCACCCAGAGGGGTAGGCAGAGACTACGGACTTCCATTTGGCACGATCCTGACGTACCTCTTTCGCCTCCTTTACATCCATATATCTACGCATATATGCTCGTCGGTTAAGGGTACATCTAACGTGGCCCATTTTCAAAATATCGCCAATTTGGTCGATAAACTTTTTTCTAGGGCGTCCCTTCCCGACTCGGCCATTCACTCTTTCCTCATTCATTCTTTCTACATGACCAAACCACCTTTCCATATATATAGTTCCATATATATATATATATATATATTTATATATATATATATATATATATATATATATATATATATATAAACACTCACGCCTGTCACCCAGAGGGGTAGGCAGAGACTACGGACTTCCATTTGGCACGATCCTGACGTACCTCTTTCGCCTCCTTTACATCCATATATCTACGCATATATGCTCGTCGGTTAAGGGTACATCTAACGTGGCCCATTTTCAAAATATCGCCAATGTGGTCGATAAACTTTTTTCTAGGGCGTCCCTTCCCGACTCGGCCATTCACTCTTTCCTCATTCATTCTTTCTACATGACCAAACCACCTTTCCATATATATAGTTCCATATATATATATATATATATACATTATATTCACAAATGCTATAGGTTACTAAAGTAACTTAAAACAAAGACCCAAACAATTCACCGAAAAAAAAAATAGTCCTAACTTGGAATGATCACTACTTCTCAAAATTATACACATCGCTGTTAATAATGCAAAATAACTTTTATTTATACAATATACAAAGTCAAATATTGAACAATTAAAATGCGTTAAGCATAAAGTAAAATACATTCATTTTAAACATTAAGCATATTTACTAAAACACTTTAAATATTTGGATATTTAAGTAATATATATATATATATATATTACTTAATTAAGTATTAATTTAAGTAATATATATATATATATATTAAATATATATATATATATATATATATATATATATATATTACTTAAATATCCAAATATTTAAAGTGTTTTAGTAAATATGCTTAATGTTTAAAATGAATGTATTTTAACTTTATGCTTATTAACGCATTTTAATTGTTCAATATTTGACTTTGTATATTGTATAAATAAAAGTTATTTTGCATTAATAATAACAGCGCATCGTCACAAGGATATATAACTTATATTATGGACGACCACACACAGTCAGTTCAACTGATCATTCCAAATCAGTTCAAACTAGGACTGTTGACATTTTTTTTAAATATCGGATTTTCGATACATCGATAATTAATTCAGTCCCTACTTAAGGGTCCTTCTGTTTTAAGTTATTACCTAATTAGCTAACCTAATAGCATTTTATAGTGACCATATCAATGTTAAAAATATTTTGTTTAAATATATTGATTGACTGGGCAATCGCACTAAGCAATATGAATTACTTGTGAGATACATTGTGTTTTCATGCGATGGCCACGTCAAAGGAGGAAGAGGAGTGTCGGTATTGCGAGGCGCCGCTCTCCCAACCCTCCGCAGTTGAATCTTGATTGGCGGCGGAGCCACAGACCAGATACGCTGCTGTGGTCAGGAAGGCTAGTGTTTTGGAGTGCTCATTTTCCTGGCCCCATGGCCTTCGCGCATCAAACACGGGGGTGTTCTTTTCGCAGGTGTAGTTGGGGGCCGTGGAGGAAGGTGCGCTATGTGTCCTGGTGCGCCTTCCCTGAGAAAAAGATGGAGTACGAGTAGTCCTCTCCCAAGCAGAAGCTTCCATGGGACGGCCGGCGTTGGTGGGGCCATGGATGTGTGCGAAAGCGTTTTCGTGGCCCTAAAAATATGCGACGAAGACGGAATACCACGGTATTTAATCGGTGCGAGTCCAACATAATCCATACTTGCCCACGCGAAGCGGGTATGTGTAGGCATTTTCCCAAGTTACAAAAGGGACAATCACCCTATACAGCCACTCCAATACCTAGAAATCGGCGGCCAAGTACCTATGGGTCATATTTGGCCACAGTATGGCGAATCGAGACGAATTTATTGCTAGCCGCCTCAATTCGATAGTTAGTAATAAAAGCAAACTGTCCATTTAAGATACAAGCTCCATCTCTATAAGACGTACGTAAGAGCTACTATGTCCTGCGCAAGCGTAGCCTTTATACACGCATCCAAATTTAGTTTGCACGACCTTCAAGTTGTCCACATACTTTCATTCGCAGAACCACCGGAATCCCTACACAACCTATTATCACAAGACTGGATGCTCTGAATCACTGATTGGTCAAGTGCGCGCAACGACCGCAGACGGACGTGCCACACACCCCTTCGCACCACGTACGCACCGTACACATACGCACGCACGCACGCTTGCACGCTACATGCATGCACACATGCATGCGCACGTGGACGCGCACACGCACACGCACGCACACACTTCGTTCGTTTATTTAATGTTTGTTGTTAATTCATTTTGATTGATTGTTGTTGATTTTAGTGAAAATGGCATTTCGAAACCACCTGATGAGAGTTTTGGCAGTGTAGGAAGATTCGGATTCAGATTAAGAAAAGTTAAAATACTGCTTTGGTCGCCGACATCGAAGATCATTTCTTGAACATAGCAACAATAGCGAAACGCGGCAGAACTCACCAAAAACTCCTCGAGAAGGTTTCAGCGACTCGCAAAGTCGGTCAAATAGAAACCTCGTACTTGTAAATGCATGCCGGATATGATTCCGTACTGCAATAATTATAGTTATTCCATTTCTCTTCTCTTAATAAGAAAATAGAATACTGGTTTCTTATTATTGTTAAATTTTGTAAAAGTTCGTCTCATCTCCTTTTAGTATATAAGATGATTGATCCCCATTATTATTTGAAACACTTTAACAAAAAAATATCGACGTTATGTTTTCAAATAAATATTTGATTTATAAAACATATGAGTATTGTCTTTATTTTACCACCTATGCAAGTAACCCTTATTTAATAAATACTTAAATAAATAAAGGCAAAGGCTTTTAATGTCATGAAAAAATTGTTGATAAATCGGTGTCATGATGACCCGGTGCCACAGAATAAATATCAGTAATATTACGTACCGGTGTCATAGTCCGCTTTATTAATTTCACGTCATTTGCCGGATTAATAACATTTTCTTGACATTAAAAATGTCATTAAATTTAGCACTGAGTAATGTACAGCCTTCAAGAATTTACATAATATTGTTAATGCATGAAAACGCTAATGCATTGCGTAAACAAAAAAAGAACATAAAGACTAATGAATCCAATTTGTAGTCACGACTTTATTATAATATATAGATATTTTATATAATTGTATATATAATATATATACATCAGGTTCACTAACCGATGGCGAAACTTTATCTGCGCCAGATACGAATGAAAAAGCAACGATGAAGATGAGTACAACACATCAGAACCTTTGGCAGTGGTGTCAGTTAAGGAAGCAAAAGCTTCATTTGATACCTTACAGAGTTTCTGTCTACAAAACGAAAGTGATGAAAAAGCATTACTGGCACTTTTTCTCTTAAAAAATGTTATTGAGCAGTCTGAGCAGCAGCAATGTGCTTTGAAGCAAACCAGTATAACAGAGTTCTTTCGAAAGAACTAACTAACTAACTAATTCATAGTATGAATATGTACACGAATGTACGAGTACCCCTAAACCTTTGTCATTGTTAGCAGTTAATAACTAACAACACAACAAATATCAACACTTATTAGTTCGAAATTTTATTTATTTTCTCTCAAAAACTTCGAATCATTTGATATTTCAAACACTCGATAATTCGTAATATTTTAAGAGTCCCTAGAGTTTCGAATTAACGAGATTCGGCTGTATTTTACTAGCGATCCGACCTGGCTTTTCTAGATATTGTTGACAATGGCGTACTTTGTGGCATTCCTTAGAAGAGACCTTATGTTCAGCAATGGACTTAGGAAAGACTGTAATAATAATAATGATGACAATTATAAAAATGCAGTAAGAATGTGGTTTGATAATAGACTACCCTTCTTATTTCCCCTAAATATCCGAACAATGAGTAATCATGTATACGACGCGCAGGTATATACAGGGTGTCCCAGAACTCAACGTCAAGCCGAAACAGGGTGACAGGAATGATTGTTATGATCATGAGAAAAATCAGAAAAAAAATCTATCCCATGGCGTTTCGGAAATTATGGGCATTTAAGAAAAATCTAGAATTTTGGTGAAACTGTAACCATTTTTCGGTTTTTGTGGTTAACTTTCATTATTTTTGTTCATTTAAACTTTTGAACCGTAACCCTAAATAACATTTCTAGAACAACAGTCAAAAATAATGACACAACTGCCCCAAGTTTTCTAGAATTAAGACTGTTTGCTAAACTATGAATTTAAAATTTTCAACATTTGTCGACTTTGAAAGGTCCTCCTTTAAAAAAAAATGTACTAAAGTGCCTTGGCAAGTGCCATTAAAAGTTTGCGCATTTAATCAGGATTGTAAAATGGTACAATACTTGTTGGTTTTATTCTAAAAAAAAAACAAGTAAATAAATAAAAACCTCGAGTAACCCGATTTTTTGGTAACCCATTTTACTTAGTTCAAATGTTTTTATTGATTTGAGAGATGGATAGTGGAGATGTTTGCCATGAGCGAGCAAGACAGATAGTGACGCCAATTTTACAAAAGTCAACAAAAGTAAGTAAAATTAACAAAATAATGAAAAATCTTGACCTAGTTTAGTTTAGGTTTATTGGAATAAAAGTCAGATAGGGAAATAACATTTTTTTATTACAATAAGTGTTCAAATGATTTACCATCAGCCTCAATACACGCCCTATATCTTCTTAAAAAGATCTAGTTATTAGTCGGGCGTATCCTCGAGAGTTGATGTCCTCAGCAGCTTGAGAAACTCGTTCACGCAGCTCGGCTACCCTGTCAATGGGCTTTGAATAAACTTTTTCTTTGAGAACGCCCCAATAAAAAAAATCCAGGGGAATTAAATCTGGGGAACGGGCTGGCCACGAGATAGTGCCTGAACGTCCAATGCACCTTCCCGGATATTCCTGGTCAAGAAAATCTCTTACTTGCACCGCTTAATGCGCTGGGCAGCCATCTTGTTGATACCACATGTGGCGACGATCTGCTAGTGGTACGTCCTCTCACAAAGTTGGTAAATTTTCTCGTAAAAAATGTAAGTAATTCGTGCCATTAAAGTTCTCAGGCAGCTCAAAAGGCCCAACAATTTTGCCGTTTAAAATTCCGGTCCACAGGTTTACTTTAAAGCGATACTGGGATCTGTCTTTTCTCATTAAATGTGGATTCGCCACATGCCACTCGTGAAAATTGTGTAAGTTTATGTAACCATCTTTTTTAAATGTAGATTCATCTGACCAGAGAATTTTTTGGATGAATTGGGGATTTTCGTTATCCCTCTGTAGGAAGAAGACTTTGAACGCGTTGTACGTGAAACGGATGCATGTCGGCTCTTTGTAAAATACGATGTGATGTGCTTTTGGGTATTCCCGTTCTTTCTTCAATTCCACGAACGGAAATACTTGGATCATCTGCGACCTCTTGCAACACTTCTTCCTCGTAAGGAAAGCGAGCTCTACCTTCAGCCCTTATTTGATTCGGGAAATGGCCGCCCTCCATAAGTGAACGGTGCACATTAACAAACACGCGGTGATCCGGATAGCGCTCTAAAGTTGGATATCTTTCACGATAAAGTCTAGCGGCGGCACTTCGTTGCATCTGCATTCCCCATAAATGAGGTGCATGTTGGCATATTCTTGTGAAGTGTAGCGCGTAGGCATGGTAGATAACAAGGATGCCAACACAAAAGTGCAATTCCAAAAGAGAGAAGCTAAAGTTGCCCGGTATGTAATCAACAAGTCCAATTCACAATAATCTAAGTCCAAAAAGAGAAGCCAAGGTTTCAGTACTTAATCAACACAAACGAATACAGAAAGGTGCGCAGTAGACGAATGAGCGAATCGTACTAACTGGTGTCAGACGCATCTCCGTCTCATTGCGTGGCGTCACTATCTGTCTCGGTCGCTCACGGCAATCATGTCTATTATCCATCTCTCTCATCATTTTACCGTAAAATTAAGAACCTACCAAGAGCTTGTGTGAATAAAAAACATTTGAACTGAGTAAAATGGGTTAGCAAAAATCGGATTACTCGATGTTTTTATTTTTTAACTAGTTTTTTTTAGTATGAAACTAACAAGTATTATACCATTTTACAATGCTGGTTAAATGCGCAAACTTTTAATGGCACTTGCCAACACACTTTAGTATATTTTTTTAATGGAGGACCTTTCAAAGTCGACAAATGTAAAAAATTTTAAATTCATAGTTTAACAAATAGTCTTAATTCTAGAAAACTTGGGGCAGTTGTGTCATTATTTTTGACTGTTGTTCTAGAAATGTTATTTAGGGTTACGGTTCCAAAATTTAAATGAACAAAAATAATGAAAATTAACCACAAAAACCGAAAAATGGTTACAGTTTCACCAAAATTCTAGATTTTTCTTAAATGTCCATAATTTCCGAACTGCATGAGATAGATTTTTTTTCTGATTTTTCTCATGATCGTAACAATCATTCCTGTCACCCTGTTTCGGCTTGACGTTGAGTTCTGGGACACCCTGTATACTCGTAATAATGTAAAAGCAGTTATTGCTTGAGCATGGTTTAACGGCCTAACTAGTTTATCCAACACAAATACATTATTTTTATTTCATTTTTTGAATTATAATCTCATATATAAAACTTTATATTCGGTTTGTTCGTATTTTATGCGATGCCATACCGTTCATCAGATTGCGATAAAACTTTGTCAACATATTGCTTGGTTGCACTTCCGCGTAGGTTATAGGTATAGTTGAACCCGGTAGGTGGCGCTGTTGTAGAATCCAGAAATCACCCGTGCGAATCCGGGGCAGATCACTAGTCTAATATATATGAAAGCTATGTCTGAACCAGGTTTTCTGGTGAGTCAAGCGTTGAGAGATCGTAAATCTTTTCTTTTTCTTTATTATGTTTACCAACAATTGCTAACATAAACACATCAAAGTATAGTACAGTTACAGTTATAATTAAATACATAAACTGAAAAAAAACCAATAAAGTGATCCTCAACTAACATTTGAAAAATATCTATTAGTAAAAATAGTACTACAAAAAACTTAAAAAGAAAAAAAAATACTTAAATCTATATTACTTTACGATTTTAAATTATACATTTACGGAAAGACTTAAAAAAAAATTGGTTGCCAGGTCTTAAAACCAAAAAGCCGAACAAACCAGCCAAGTTAGATGGACATTTTGATAATAAGGCCGGGAAATCAATCACCCTTAACTTTTCTTAGTATATCCTATACCTTTAAACGAGCAATTCTTGTATATATATATATATATATATAATATATATATATATATATATATATATATATAATCGGAATCTCGGAAACGGCTCCAACGATTTTCATAAAATTTTGTGTGCAGGGAGTTTCGGGGGGCAATAAATCGATCTAGCTAGGATTTATTTTTAGAAAAAGTCTTTTTTGTCCGTGTTTTGGCAATGAATGAAAAAATGAAGGCAATGAAAAACTGCTACAATATCGTTAGAATAAGAACATAAATTTTGACAGTTTATTAATGATTACAAATAGCTTAATTGGTATATTGGGCGGTCACAAAATCGTAATACCATGGTTCTAGCCCAGATCGACCGAAAATCAATTTTTCGAGCCCTTTTTTTAGTATTTTTTTAAAAACACGAAAATTTAAATTAAACTAATTGCACTCATGATTTTTTTTTTCAAATAACCAGTTCAGTTTTTTCTATTATGTCGCTAAGATCAAAAAATATTATTCGTATTTCATCAGTATGTAATTTGTATCTAAATATAATTTCCAAAACACACGAAAAAAAAACCTAGCGAAAAATACAGAGCAAAGCTCGGTCAACCGGGTACTGTATATATATATATATATATATATATATATATATATACATACATACATATACATAAATACATAAACACTCACGTCTGTCACCCAGAGGGGTAGGCAGAGACTACAGACTTCCATTTGGCACGATCCTAACACACCTCTCTCGCCTCCTTCACATCCATACACCTACGCATACATGCTCGTCGGTTAAGGGTACTCCTAATTTGGCCCGTTTTCAATAAATCACCAATTTGGTCGATAAATTTTCGCCTAGGACGTCCCTTTCCGACTCTGCCATTCACTTCTGCAACACAAATTTTCTTTGTCACTCTTTCCTCATTCATTCTTTCCACATGACTAAACCACCGAAGCATTCCTTTCTTAATCCTGGTCATAACATCATCTTGTAAACCACACTCTTCTCGTATTACACAATTTCTTAACCTGTCGTTCAGATTCAGCCCTAACATACTCCTTAACGACCGCATTTCTACTGCGTTGATTCTACTCTCGTGCTTCTTCTGCCACACCTAACTTTCACTACCATACGTTAAAGTAGGGACACAACACAGCATTGTGAATTGCTATACGTGCCTTTTTTGACACATTTTGACTCTTCACAATAGAGTGCAGGGCCCTATTTGAATCTCCGGGAGGAAAACCGGCCGCCACCCGTTATGTTCTGTCTTCTGATTTTCATAAAATTTTGTGACCAGGGAGTTTCGGGGGCAGTAAATCGATCTAGCTAGGATTTATTTTTAGAAAATGTCTTTTTGTCCGTGTTTTCAGGCAATGGAAAACTGCTACTATTTAAGAAGGTAAATTTTGACACTGTGTTAATGATCGTAATAGCTCAAGTGGATTCCGAGCGGTTGTGAAATCGTAATGCCTTGATTCGCGTCCAGTCTTAGTTCCGATTTTTTTTCCTTTTTTTTCAAGTTACCTTCTTTTGTGAGCAAATCTATTATTTCGAACCCTTTTTTTAGTATTTTTTAAAAATAAGAAAATTTAATTAAACTAATTGCACTCGTGATTTTTTATTCAAATAACCAGTTCAGATTTTTCTATTATGTCAATAAGATCAAAAAATATTATTCATCAGTATGTAATTTGTATCTAAATGTAATTTAAAAGAAAACGAACAGAGCTCGGTCATCCGGGTACTTACAATAATTTTTTCTAAATTAAAAATATGGTTTTATCGTTTACCAAAAATCTTCTTAAATTATAATGAAATAACAATAAAATTGAATGAATCCGTCTTGTTTATTATTAATAATAATTCAATATTCATTACAATTTTAATTTCAATAATTGCAATAGTATGCACGTAAGTACATGAAAAATGTAAAAAATGGTCAAATACAAAGAGCCTAACAACGGCGGGACAGTCCGTCTAATTTGGCCGTACACGCAACCAAAAAGCCTGACTGTGTCCGGCCTTATCCGGACCTCTGGCAACGCTATCTGTATCCATTAATAATTTTACAGAATTTGGTATAAGGCAAATTCCTTTCCAACACAGTTCTTCGTGATGGTGGACTAAGTGGTATAATAGCGCTGCAGGGTAATCTCGAGGGTACACAAAACTTAAAAAAATCCATTAAACTGGGGCAATTAGATGTAGACTAAAATAGTTTATGTACAAAAATTGCATCATTATACTTTCTGCTACACTAAGGATTCCAAATTAAAATGATGCAATTTACTATTATAAGACCGTAGTTTTCTTTTTGCTTAACCTTGTGCTTAACCTACAGAAAATGCTATATGCCAGAGAAAAAGTTTTTGAATACGATCAATACGCGTTAAAAGTATAGCATAGCATGGTCTCCAGACCACACTATAATCTAAAATATTATGAACTAGACTATTGGAAAGACATATTTTAGTTTTATAACGCACATTTTTCGAGTTCTTATGGAACATTTCTTTTCTCTTTTTCATAAGATAAAGTACAAGATTCAAGATACTCTTATAGTAATAATATTTAAATGGGGTACGAAAGTTAATTTTTTATCGTATATTACGCCAAGATCCCGAATGGTCTCTACTTCTATAATTTCAGTATTATGAATAAAGTAACTGACATGTATTAAATTCTGTTTACTGGATTATTTAACATGATAACATTTATTTGTATTGAAGCACGTTATGTTATTACTGTACCATTGAGTAAGTATATCAATGTCACTTTGTAATAACTTAGTATCAACATCGCCCTTAATTATTCTCATAAATTTTAAATCTTCGGCATGCAAAAAATATTTTGAAAACAGAAAACATTTCTTCATAAGTAAATGTCATTATTTAATGTCATTTATGAAGAAGTTTAATAAAACCGGTCCTAAATGATAACGTTGAGGAACACCGGAACCAATTCAAAAACCGAAATCTTATGCGAAATCTTGTCAAAAGCTTTGCTAAAGTCAGTATAAATAACACCAGCCTGATGGCCCATGTAAATAGCCTCAAACAGGAACTCCGTAAAGGGAACTAAATTCGTACTAGTGAAACGGGATCTGAAAAACCCATGCTAGTGATCACTTAGGGTGTGTCCAAATACAGCGCGGCATTCGAGCGCGGCTGCCACTCGCGGCTAGCCGCGCTATTATTGGACGACGGCCGAACGCCGCGACCGCCGAACGGTTAGTATTGGCTGTTGGTTCGCCGGTGATTGTGTATAGATGGACGTGTTTTATTAAGTAAACTGGATAGTGAAACAGGAATTCGTCTTAATGAAATATATAGCTCCTATAGTCCATTATGGGATGTTAGACGTAAACAATCTATATACATTTAATAAATCTGTAGAAAAGTCGAATCTGTAATTCTATTATTTTCTGGAAAAAACAAGTCCAGGGGGCTAAATAAAGCCACTGAATAAGGTCACTGTAGCCAAATTAGTGGTTTTTGGAATGTTTGTCTGTCTGTCTGTCTGTTTATTCAAGATTCACGCGACTACTTACCCGGGGATACTTATAGGCTACTTTTTATCAGATTACGAAACTATAAAAAAGGAAGATTAAGTATTTTCCTTCCTTTAGATGTTAATTTCTATTTTATACGATTGATGTGTTTTATTAAAATAAATAAAATATTTAAAAATATTTATAAACAAAATCCGAAATAAGCTAAAAAAGAAAAAGAAACTTGTAAAGAAAAACATCACAAGGAAACCTGCATATCTGAGAAGTAAAAAAATGTTTCGAAAATCATTTTTACTGCATATTTTTATTATTTTGAGCTATGATCTGAAATACGTTGCTGCCCGTCTTACGTCTTACTTACGTCTACTCCTGTTCACGAATTTAATTCTTTTTACACGTTCACCGTAAATAGAACTACATTTATGAAATTTCGAAGGCTACTCAAACGGAAAGAAACAGAGAAAAAACATATATTTTATTAACAGTACAAACAGTTAAGCCTAGTTGTATTTTTTTAAAATAGGTAATTCCAAAATGCCTGTCTTTGTAAACTTATTACTAAAAAACGGTAGGCCTATCTCTTTGGAAAAATATACAATATAGCACAGTTCCTTAGTATTAAAAATATGTTTTTATTTTGGGCTACCTTACCTTACCTTTTCTCTAATAAAAATCATAGTGAAGGCAGTTTTTACTAGAGCGATTTTCATGTGTAGCAATGCCGCGCAGTAGGTCTAAACTAGTCGCGCGGCAATTTGTGTCCCGCGAATGCCGCGCGTAGCTGCCGCGCACCTTGCGCGTCGTGTTTGGACACATCCTTATACTAAGGCCTTGAGGTTGTTGAACATTAATACAAATTAACAACTCAAATGTTTTCGCAAAAATTTTACAGAATTGTAATAGGTCTATAGTTAGAAATAATGTCGATATTTAATGACTTATGTATGGGAAATAGTTTTGCTATTTTTCATTTTGAAGGAAACACGCCAGAGGCTATACACAAGTTGTAAATTATTTTTAAAGGATATATTAGTTCCTAGGCACATGCTGTTACAAACATTGGTGGTATTCAATTTGGCCCTGCGCCTTTATTATAATCTAGTCTTTTGAGTTTTTTTTTTTAATATTGTCTCATGTACTATTTTTGGATTTGAGAGAAATAAACTGTTATTTAGTAGTGATTGTAAGTAGTCGGACAAGAATTGATTATAACTATTATCATCATCTAGACTACAAACTGAGGAAAAATTAGAAGCTCTCTCACATATTACTCAACTATCCGAAGTGGTAGATTATCCGTCGCTCATAGTTGTCGGAAATGTACTTGACTCACCCCTTATGTATTTTACCATTGACCAAAATAGTTTGGGATTTTTCGCGAGTGCATCTTTACATTTTCTTATATAGCGATTGTAATACTTAGATGCTAAGTTTTCAGAACGCTTGTCTATAGGTTTTAGTTTGATTCTGTCTAACGGACTTTTATATTTATTATATCACTTCCCTATCCTGTTTTTTTTTTTCATTCAATAATTTAATAAGTTTATGATCAAACCACGATGCAAATTTGTAAATTTTTGATTCATAATAGGGTACAAATTTTTGTACAGTTATGTATAGAATGTACGTTACTCTAGTTACAAACAAACACACACACACACACACGCGCGCGCGCGCTCACGCACACGCACACGCACACGCACGCACACGCACACGCACACGCACACGCACACGCACACGCACACGCACACGCACACGCACACGCACACGCCACCCAACACACACACACACACACACACACACACACACACACACACACACACACACACACACACACACACACACACACACACAAACGCGTGCACACTTATCGTGTATTTATTATTGTGTTCCAAATTTAATTTACTCCCTAATGCTAGATCTTGCCTTGCTTTTTGTTATTTACTGATTCACATTGGTGGATGAGTGAGTTACTGGGTAGTAATACAGGTTCCCAACCTAGTACCCTTGCGACTGGTTTAAAATCGATCATTCTAATTCAGAAAATCATTTTTCATTTTCATTACAGCCCTTCCACAAGTCCGCTGCTGAACATGGGTCCCCCCAAAGAATGCCACAAAGCACTTTTCCAATTATCTTGTGTGATATACTGTATAGTCTCCCTGGATTTAGATTTTCTTTCCGACCGAACGACATTTTGTGAATATGAATAACAACCTATTAACATCGAAAGTCTCAATAAGCCGCAAAGATGTATTACTTATCTCTGCCAAGAGCCCCCGAAACCGCATACCTGACATGCACCTAAATGTTTTGCTACGACATTTGCAGCTATCCATTCCACGTTTTGTTTAGCGCTATAATTATGTGCCGCGAGTTGTATGAATATCTTACTACACTACTACTACTACTACTACAAACTACTACTACACTACTACTACTACTACTACACACACACACACACACACACTACTACTACTACTACACCTACTACTACTACACACTACTACTACTACTACTACTACTACTACTACTACTACTACTACTACTACTACTACTACTACTACTACTACTACTACTACTACTACTACTACTACTACTACTACTACTACTACTACTACTACTACTACTACTACTACTTGATCTACAAGGAACATTTCGAATCACTTTCGATCCCCTTAACTCAAAAACTATTAGACCTACACACTTGTAATTTTGCATACTTACTTAATAAGGTATTCTTGAATACCAGGCATCTCAACTTTAATTAATAAACCTATTGTAATTCTAGAGTATTTAAGCTCTTAAATATGCAATTTCAATCACTCACTGCATCACTCATCAAAAACATATGCCAATGCTGAGTTACTTAGCAACTTGAAACTTTTGGCGTAAAGGTAGATCATTAAGCGCTTACAAAGGAAAAAATCTGAAAACTGCAACGTATCGTTTTACAGTGTCTTCAAAGTTATTGACATTAACTGCGCGTTTCAAATACTGTAGGTACTTAAAACTAACCAAACCAAAAACTTTATCGACATTTAATTCTTGTAATTTAAATTAAAAATAGAAAACATTGAAGCGTAAACGCAACAAAAAACGTTGAAGGTTATGTTAATATTTATTTAAATTAATAAAAGGGTAAAGCTTTTTCACCAAATTAATGACATTACACCAAAATATACCTAAGTATGAAAGGGGGCCAAATTCGGCAACACACCAACAACTTTTAGGATTATTGTCTTCGCTACGAGTATAAAGGAGTTAAGATCTAAAAGGGTGCCAAGCTACACAGTTCCGAGAACTTTCTACATTGTAAAGCATAGCATGTATATTATGTATGTACCATTATGATAATGATGTCTTATGTTGCGGATGAGTATACAGTACAAACTCCAAGCTGTAATAACATCCGGCACTAAATTGGACTTTATGACTTAATGTTATAGATAACTGCACAGTTTACTGTAATACTAGGATAACTGTTTACTAGTATTAACAAAATAAACAAACTTTTCACTAGCCTCAGACGTGAAAGGTAGTAACTGTGGCATTAAAGAGGAAGTGTTTATAAGAAAACAGTTGTTAAGATCCATCGATTACTGTATGTCGTTTTTATTGGTAAAAAAGCTATTGTCTATATACGCCTTGTAACTGAGTAGAGACCTCCACATACTTCTAAGGGGTTAAAGAACATAATATAATATACTGTACGTGTCCTCAAAATATGTTTATTTCTTAGATGTGCCGTTTTTGTCATTATGTTTTCCTACATAGCCGAGTATTTTACGTGTCAGAAGTAGTTGTAACACGCATGATGAGTGTAGAGAACCGGAGACTTTTTACTGGAAACGAGACATTATATCTTAGTCCTCAGGGATGACAACGCAACCACAGATAAATAATAGACGCAACTTGTACTAAAAACTTTACTAGGTATATATAATATGAGGTTGCCGGATGGTCGCGATTCGTCTGAATCCTCCCGACATTTTAAATGATTTCCAGACTCCCGACAAAATTCAAAATCTCTACGTAAACAGCTCCACGGAAAGTTGATGTACGGCCTTTGATTTAATAAAATCTGAGTTAGTAATTTAACTGGACTTTCAAGTAAATTGTTTGAATTTTGAATATTTTCTGAATATTACTAAAGGATTTAAATTGGTGAAAAGTCCAATGCCATATACATACATGTGGCAATCTAAATATTAAGTGTACTTAAATTAGTTTTGTTTCAAGTACTTTTTATAGTGTCTTAATTAAAAAAAAAACTTTTTATTTTTAATACTCATTTCTCCCAACAATAACCCCAAAATCCCAACTTTTGCGAGCGTGCCTACGAAATAGACAGAGTAAAATGCCTTATTTAAAACTTGTATATAAATAGCGTACTTTTTGTTTACTATGGCAAGACAAATCCAACCTAGTGTAATTTGTTTCTACACACTTCTGTCTTATTTACAAATTGACTTTTATCTGCGACTTCGTCTGCCTAGACCATTAACAAAAAAAAAAACAATAAATCTATATGTGGCCTTTAAGCAAAATAATCGAAAATTTATTTATTATCTTTTGTTATTATCGACAAACCACTCAATACTCTATTATTTTTATGCTTTTATCTCGAATACTATTGCGATATATGAAAATTTTTAAAGTAACAATTGAAAATAATTTCACGTTAAAAGTGTGTTACCTTATACTTTAACACTCATAGTGATTATGTAAAATGACAGAATAACAATGCTGTGGGTTGTGGCGGTGGAATCATGTTTAATCAATATTTTAATATTGTTTTTTTTTGCTTTATTTGTCAGTCTCTTTATAGGGACTCTAGTGCTTGTGTTAGGATCAACGGGGTCTACTCGGACTGGTTTGACATCCATAAAGGTGTCAGACAGGGCTGTGTGGTTTCCCCGTGGCTGTTCAACCTATTTATGGACAGTTGTTTGCAAAATTTGAAAGTTGAAGAATGCGGATTAGGAATGGGTGAGTTAACCGTCAAATGCCTTTTGTACGCCGATGATCAAGTTATTCTTGCGTCTTCGGCGGCCGAGTTGCAAATGATGGTTACATTAATGAACGGAGCATTAAAAGAAAGGGGTATGAAAGTGAACGCAAGTAAGACGAAGGTTATGGTTTTTGAAAGAGAAGAAAGTAAAACGATTTGTGAAATAAGAATAGAAGGGGAGTTGATCGAGCAAGTAGATGAGTTTGTATATTTGGGCTGCGTATTTAGCAGGGATGGGAGATATGATAAGGATATAGAACGACGAGTGAATGCGGGAAATAGAGTAAATGGGGCCTTGCACTCTATTGTGAAGAGTCAAAATGTGTCGAAAAAGGCACGTATGGCAATTCACAATGCTGTGTTGGTCCCTACTTTAACGTATGGTAGTGAAAGTTGGGTGTGGCAGAAGAAGCACGAGAGTAGAATAAAAGCAGTAGAAATGCGGTCGTTAAGGAGTATGTTAGGGCTGAATCTGAATGACAGGGTAAGAAATTGTGTAATAAGAGAAGAGTGTGGTTTGCAAGATGATATTGTGACCAGGATTAAGAAAGGAATGCTTCGGTGGTTTGGTCATGTGGAAAGAATGAATGAGGAAAGAGTGACAAAGAAAATTTATGGTGCAGAAGTGAATGGCAGAGTCGGAAAGGGACGTCCTAGGCGAAAATTTATCGACCAATTGCCGATTTATTGAAAACGGGCCAAATTAGGAGTACCCTCAACCAACGAGCATGTATGCGTAGGTGTATGGATGTGAAGGAGGCAAGAGAGGTGTGTCAGGATCGTGCCACATGGAAGTCTGTAGTCTCTGCCTACCCCTCTGGGTGACAGGCGTGAGTGTTTATGTTATGTTATGTTTATTTGTTGTTACTGTATGGCACTCACTCCTCTCACTCTCCTATGTTGCTGTTGTTTACTGTTATTTTCATTTCCAAAATATCGCAAATGTAGATAAATAACGAAAAAATATCCAAAATCTGATGTAATTTTAATGAAATTCGAAAATAATCGAAATCTTAAAATTTTATGACTGCTTAATATTTTTTTATTATACTCGTAACGTCCATCCACACCTTTGAAATAGGCAAACATTGTTGACTATTACGTACCGATAAGTGAATTACGTGCCGTACTAACACACATTGTCAAGGCTAAGCAAGACGAGACATTGGACAAATACCTTGAGGAAAACGCGCACACAGAATAACTCAAACAGTATTGCCTTTGACACATATGTACAAGTATATAAAATAACAACCTAGAATAACCTTGTTGATACTTTAATGTTTTTTCTTGTCATCATTTGCATTCATCTGGATTGTTCTCAATTCGCGCCGTACTTTACCACAATTTTTATTACAATTACGAGTGATTTACTTACGATTGCTCAACACTGAAAGCGCTAAGTGCGCAGTAATACTTTGTAAGATACTAAATTATTAAAAAATAACTTAGTAGACTTTCAAATTTGGTCCGTTCCATACCTATTAATGTAATGCATAAATTACTGATTTATTTTTGAATGGTAATTAAAAAATAGAAATAAATGAATATGTAACATTTAATAAAATCGTTTCATACTAATAAACCCACAGTGTGGTAAGTACTGTTAGCAAATCCAAGAGAAACATAATTCTTTGTTATTAGTATAAGATCCCCTAATATAAAACGACCTTCACCGAGATGTTTATTTAATGAAACGTATTTTATATTTAATTTAATATGTCAATAAATATAATCCATATGGGTTGCCTAGCAAATTTCAGTCCAGAGTATGTTTAATTAATAATTAAAAAAAATTATTTTTTTAAACATTTCACCGGTATGATTATTAGATAAATTCTATACCAATCGAAAGTATGAAGCCCATAGAATATGCAAACGTTAGGTTGCCTATTCTTTTCCGGTCACAACTATAGGGTTGCCAGGTATAAACAGGTAAATCTGTACTAGCATTTTGCAACGGTCTGTTTATTGAATGAAATTTAAATGAAATTAAAGATTATTTTATTCTGAACACGGTGGTATAGGGTTGCCTGCGAAAAATCAGTCCAGAATTGCGGTTGTCGAATTTTAAAAAGTAAAATATTGCTCCTAGTGAATGTGTGTGACTGAAAGGTCCCAACCGACCATCCCATGCGATAGAAGAGGACACAGCATAGCAGCTGTTTAAAGTCTGCCCACTTAAAGAAAGAGAGTGCGCATGCTATTTGGGCTTGGAAAAGAAAAGGATAGCGATAGACTCGTATACTATGCATGATTTTGGAGTAGAGTGTCGCTATAAATACAATTGAAAAAACGTGCTACTATTTATTGTTGGAAAAAATGGCAAAAAAGTGGTTTTTGTGTGGATCGGATGATTAAATAATTGATTTTAATGATGAAACACTTTTAAAAACTATTATGTGTATTAAAGTTAGCTTTTCGTAAAAAAAAAAACACTTTAAATACAATTTTGTTGAGTACCCAGTGCGTCTCTTCAATTTGTAGGTTATCATACCACGTGCTACAAAAAAGTGATCGTTTTGAATAAAAAATATAACGAAGAATTTCTTAATTTTAGTGCTGAATATACAGTAAGTATATAAAAAAAAATTGAATCTTTAAAATTATCTTAGCTAATACATCTTCTATATTTTTTTCATGTTTAAATAATTGTTAGCAAAATTCACCTATGGTTTTGTTAATTTTCAACACACATATTTTTTTTGTAATTTACTTAAAAACGGTAATTTATAAATTAAACAAGAAAATGATCTGATTTCCTTTTTTTTTGTAACAATTAATGAGGATGTTTTCAATCAACTATTCTTATCAAAAAGTTTATAAAATTTATATATCAAACATTTTCATTTAATCGCAAAATTTTTTTACGAGCATACCAATGTATCTACTACTGAAGAAGAATCAAAACAGTTGAACCCTAGTATCGATTCCTGTACTACAGTTGCTGAAGATGAAACGAGTAATGTTGAAGACCCGTCCCAAACTTCTGGGGACTTTGACAAGGTAATAAAATATTTTTTAAGCTTTTTAAAAAAATGATATGAAAATCTATTAATTGAACTTGTATTTTCAATTATATTTATTTTCATCGATTTATACTCAAAGAATGATTTAATTCTTTTAGGAGCAGTCAACATAAACAGCATCGACATCAAGCAAAATTATTTGCCTTTTTTTGTGACCACAGCCAAAAGAGATTTGGGAAGAAGCTGGTCAATCTTACTGTCCCTAATGATGACAAAGTACCACTACAGATAAAAAATATAGCGCAAAATTTTGGCGATTCGGTGATTCTCTCCAAACTTCAACATCAAACTATCGCGTACCATCTGCCTTGTTACCCAGTTTATCAATCGAAAAATAAGCGTTCCACGGAAGAATCTACCCATTCCAACATATATATAGTAAATATAGATAGTTACATCAGTTGGCCTTTCAATCTATATCGAATTTCATTGAAACAGAAATAATTGAAAACAACAAGGTTATGTACTTGGCTTAATTATTTTTAAGATACCAAGCTTTATTGTTAGAGTTTGGAAATCATGAAATTGATTTCGATGATATTGTTACGCGCTCAAGTCGACGATAAACTAGCGCCATCTAGTGTCAGGAACGAGAGCGAGGGGAGCATTGAGAAAATGACATCACAAATCTTTCGACCGACAGCGCCACCCGAAGAACTAAGTTTCTGGAAAATCTACACTCGAATACTCGTTGCCTGGCGCGCATTTACGTGAATGTTCGGGACGCTTCTTTGCTAATTATATAAATAGGCGCTGCAAGATGCGATCGAGGCAGAGTTGAACTCGGCGACACAAGCGAAGCTTCGGAGCGGAATTAAGTGAATTAGTGTGTTTAATTATTAGTGTTTTTAGTTTTAATTTGTGTAAAGTAAATTAAAGTGTTAATTTAGGTAATTTTATCGGCAATTTTTATTGTCACGAACCTCCAGCTCGTAACAATATTCAAGATTACCGAAGTGAAACCTTGCAAAAAAATTAATGAAATTCGATGATCGTATTACGATTGAAGCGTCAATGGGAATACGTAACAAAAAAATTGTGTATAAAACAGACATGGACGTCTCTGTAATGGCAAACACTTTCAAACTTTTGGAGACAAGAAATGATTATGAGTTTGAAAATGTAGCATATTATTTGAGAAGCTGCATTAAAAATATAGATGCTCATCCGCTTTCTCGCAACATAACTGCTGATGATGTCATTCGTGTAGAATGTGACATTCCTAAGCAATTAATTGATTTGACATTGATTGATGACACTGATTTGACACATTCACTCGGAGCAATATTTTACTTTTTAAAATTCGACAACCGCAATTCTGGACTGATTTTTCGCAGGCAACCCTATACCACCGTGTTCAGACTAAAATAATCTTTAATTTCATTTAAATTTCATTCAATAAACAGACCGTTGCAAAATGCTAAAACAGATTTACCTGTTTATACCTGGCAACCCGATAGTTGTGACCGGAAAAGAATAGGCAACCTAACGTTTGCATATTCTATGGGTTTCATACTTTCGATTGGTATAGAATTTATCTAATAATCATACCGGTGAAATGTTTAAAAAAAATAATTTTTTTTAATTATTAATTAAACATACTCTGGACTGAAATTTGCTAGGCAACCCATATGGATTATATTTATTGACATATTAAATTAAATATAAAATACGTTTCATTAAATAAGCATCTCGGTGAAGGTCGTTTTATATCGGGATCTTAGACTATATATATCCAGTAATGGTTTCTAAAGACTAATGTAAAGAAAATAAAAATGTATTAATATAGGTAACAGTTGTAACAAGTTTGAATAATAATCGATATTACTCAAGAACATATCGATGATTTTCAATACGTAATGATTTACAAAAAATAGTTCACATTTTATGAACAATTTTTTAGATCCGTTTACACTGTTAATAAAAAAATTACAATATTGTACGTACGATATTTACAGACACGTGGTTTTGGTTTTAATTTCAATTAGTCTACTTCAGAACTGTATCGAAAGTTTCAATTGCTCATCGTCTATCATAGAGGTAATAATATAGCATGCATTAACATTATGAACCCGTATTTGATAAAGTGCTTATGCAATGAGACGAGCGATAAGCTTAAATGGATCGTCAGATATACAAAACAATCACAATAAATCTGTAACAGAGAATAAAAACTTGCGTTTTCAATTCCAAGATATGAAAAAAAAAGAAATTACCTTGTGTTCCCGAACAGCATTACTCTGTTGGTTCAGGACAGAGTGCGCAGATCGAGCACCGCGGTCAATGAAAACCGTACCCCATAGCCAAGAAGCAGTGCCAAATGGCACTAGGTATTGAAGCTCTCGTTTGGACACCACCGTGCAACGCGCCATAAGAGGCCATAGCACCGCTAGAGCTAAGGAAGAATAGACGTAACGAATAAGTCAAGTATTCATATTTCATACATTACCGTTTTATGTATTTACTAAACGTAAGCTCGTTTAGAATTCATAAACACAAACAAATGAAATAATTTAAACACATTGGATGTTCGCAAAATAGGCGATTCATTATGATAAAATTTAAGTAGCTTAACCTGTATATATATATATATATATATATATATATATATATATATATATATATATATATATATATATATCGTCGGGTCATAAGTACTGCCAAAAACTTTTTATAAAATTAATGATACACTTTTTGATAATCATATATGAAATGAAAGGTAATTTCATTTAGAATACAATTTTATTTACATTATTCAAAATGCCCTCCCCTATTTTGAATACATGCCCTTAATCAACGCGGCCAATCATCAATCGCTGCATGCACCACACTCATATCTATTTCTGCCGCTGCTTTAGCCAAAGATGCTCGGAGAGATTCCAAAGTCTGATGAGGTTTAGCGCAAACTTTTCTGTCGCGATATCCTATATCCAGTGAGCTTAAATCTGGATTAGAAGAGGGCCAGTCTTCATGGCTGATAAAGTCAATTCCATGGGGGGCCAACCAGTTTTGCGTGCTTCGTGCCCTATTAGCCGGTGCAGAGTCCTGTTGGAATATCCAATGTCTGTTTTTGAACATTGTTCAAGAAAGAGGTTCCACTATGTTTATTACTACTACTCGCACTAGTATTTACACCTTTTTTACAGAAAAACACCTCAGTTAAGCTTGAATATGAGACTCCAAGCCAAACCATGAGTGATGAAGGATAATGTGCTCGTTGAACACCACACCTTATCTTTCGCGGTATTTTTTTCCCGCGTACCGCCGTAACAAAGCGCGAAATATATCCAGCCTAATTTTTTTCAAACTATCGTTCTTAAAATGTCCGGTGTTCTTACGATAAACTCGTAGTCCTAGGTCTTCATTGATCACTCTTTTGACCGTGGTTTTGCTTAGGCCCATCTGAAGAGCAAATATTTTTTGTTTACGAACAGGATTACGTTGGATTCGCGCCTTCACTGCTCGATCGAGGATGTCGTAACTGTACGAGGTCGGCCGGTCCTCTTACGATCTTCGAAGCTTGAAATTCAGTGAATCGTTTGATAGTGCGATAAACAAATGGTAGGGTTATTTTCAATTTTTGTAGAATATTGAAAATCTCTTTTGGCGCGTAACCACAGTGGTGCGACGCTACTCCATCTTCTTTCTTCGACCACTCCATATTTGAAAATGAATAAAAATTAATGTCTTTTTTATTTCCAGCAAGCGCAAACCTTACTTTTAAAATTGGTGAAGTTCGCCTAGCCAGTAGGTATTCCAAAATATTAAGACAAAGTATTATATATATATATATATATATATATATATATATATATATATATATATATATATACAATTTCACAGATATATGCAGACTTTGTAACACATAATACTATAATATCATAATGACCTGATAACGTCCTAAGGATTATCAAGATGATGTGGCTTGTAAACAGCAATCTCTGAGATTATCTGGCCACTCTTCGGAGATAATCATGTGATTGACATAGACCTTCCATCACTTAGTTGATTCCTTGATTTTGGTTTATATAATGACATATAATTCAATCAGTAAAGATACTACCGCTTTCTTCTAAATACATAATTTAAGTTGTTTAATTTGATTTGTTCAATGGAACGGCAACTCTAATTGTGGGAGTATGCATGCAATTGACCAAATTTTACACACACATTCATTATGTCGACTTAAAAAATAATTAAAGTAACAGCCTACATAAATTGAACCGCTGTCCATAAAACTGAATTAATTCCTGAATTAATGCCTATTGTATTCAGTTGAATTATCAGAGTAACAATAGATCCAGGGTAAAGCTGGGTGCATAGTACAAATGTTTTCGTCTAAACCACAGAAATCGACAATATTATTACGATTTCTGTGGTCCAAACAGTTGCCTACTAAAATACCAATTAACATCGAAGTTTATCATTTTTATCATAGTGTTATCAAATACAATAGTGTGCAACGAAAACGTCATAAACTCGTTATTTGTTAACTGATAAAGTTACCCAGAATTTTCTAGCAGAGATTGATGTGTGGTCTAATGTGTGAAGTGGCCTAATACAAAAACACTATAGAAATATTGCAATTTATTTTTGATTAAAATTATATATAGCGACATGCCTGTTATCTTAAAGGGTGGGCAGAGTCTATAGCTCGACACATATGGTCAGTAAAACTGTTCAACATTAAAATGGATGTAAGCCAAAATGATTTGACCATTCACTGGCTTCAAACCGGCCATTTCCTGATCGATGAGGCCGCGTTCAGACGTGCGTTACTACACATCTGACTAGTCAACCTCTCAGGGCGACAGTTGCTTGCCGTCAGTTGAAAACTTAGGATTTAATACTCACGGTCAGTTTTTGGGTGTACGTAAGTTCAACTGATGAGATTAACTGACTGTGTGTGCCGAGCATAAAAAGCAGCAAGGTACTCAGACCCGTTTCAGCCAAAAAATATGTGTATCGATAAAAAATTGTGAAAGAAGTGATAGGTGGCTAGCCCATCGCTTACACAATCACAATATCCCATTAGTGCTTGGTATTACGACATGCTAGGCAATTAATACAGTTGACACATTATTTTTAATACAGTTGCTCAAAAAGTGGCGTATTGCTGGGCCGTATATCGTTCGGGATGTGGGCTATTACATACTCGAGCCTTTTCTTTACCTTTTCCGAACCGTGCGTTCTCTTTCCCAATTGTCAAAATAATTTCTATTAAAAAGAAAAACCCAACCACGAAATTTTTATTTAAAAAAATTCATAGAAGTTTTTAAGATTCATGCAAATATTTCTAAAAAGAAGCTACTAATTTGTTTCAATATCAGATTTAATGATTTGATTCAATGAGTTAGGTTAGGTTTCATTTCATTTCATCTCATTAAATTTTATTTTCATTTCATATCAATAAAAAAATCTATGGACGACTCGACTTGGCTAGTTCCCTAGCTATGGGCATAGTTCCCTTTGCCTACCCAGAATGGGTGAAGAAAACAAAAAAATCTCTGCTTATATTATTTTACGGTTGGCGCCATTTTCCAAAAATGTTCTTTGCGAGTTTAGTTGTTTGTTGCAAAAAATGAGTAATTTCGACGATAATTTATTTTAATTAACACCACCGGAACTCAGTATAATTGCACAAAATGCTTCGGAGAACACTTTACCGGAAAAGTCCAAAAGTCGCTACATATCTACATACGACGAATTTATTGCTTGGAGAGAAGAGAAAGAAGCAAATAGTTTTTCAGAAAATGTTATGTTGGAATACTTCTCCGAATTCTCAGCAAAATTAAAACCTTCTACGTTATGGTCGTGGAAACACATGAAGTGGAATGGTTTTTGAACGAAGCTCTTGATGATCGTTATTTAGTCACAAAGGTAATTCATTAATAAATACTTATATTTTCTTTAGTATTCAGTTTACGGAATCGCAAAATACAGTCAATATATTATTTTTTTGTAGGTTGCGTTTGTAGCTGATTTTTGGAGTTGTTGGAGCTTGCCGCAGAGAGTAGTTAGCCAATATTACTATAAAAGACATTGAAGTCCATGGAAAAATGCTACTAATCAAGATGCCGAATACAAAAAATAAGATACCGAGAAGCTTTGTTGTTGAAGGAGATTTTCTTAGAATAGTGCAAAAATATATGAATCAGCGGTCCCAAAAAGCAAAAACCGACCGTTTTTTCCAAAATTATCAAAAGGGAAATGTACAGCTCAAGCAATCGGGATAAACAAATTTAGTAATATGCCAAAAGAAATAGCTACTTTTCTTGGTCTGCCGGATGCTGAGTATTACAATGGGCACAGCTTCAGGAGGACCTCTGCTACATTCATTACTTCAATGTAAATATTGATACGGTGTATCATGCACTAATAGTGTAAAAACAATACAATAAAATGTATAACTACGTTGATGTAGTTAATTGAGATGAAAGGCGTGACGCCTACAAAATGTTTATAATTTAACTGCGAATAATAAGACTAAGAAATAGCCTTTGTATTTTTTTTTTTGCAAATAAAGAAATAAATAATGTATAAATATAAAATAAATAATTATTTTCATACGAGTCAAAGAGAATTTTGTGTTATATTGGTATGAATACATCCTACCATTTACTTCCATAATTAGTATAGTAGTATAGTAGTAATTAGTATAGTAGTAGTATTATTATATTGACCTGACCTAAAACAACATGAGACACTTTCGCTGAATACAACCAATAATCATGGCAACATTGGCGGCCCTTAAAAGAACTGCCAACTCGAGTCTCGGGTATAATAAAGTTGGAGGTGGTCATCCTACTGGTCTGTTACAATCGGTTCTTTCGACACAGTACTTAATACTTATTACTTCCGATTGCGACCTTATTATACTAATGTCAAATACATACACTTAAGTACCTCATTAACATTCATTTAATTGAATATTCAAGATTTTTATTTGTATCACGCGTTTATGCTGTCTTTTTTATTTAAAAATAAAACAGCACTGCGGCGGATTAATTGCTCCAAAACCCTCTCAGAAATAAGATTTTCTCCAGAATTGGGACTGGGAATATAGACTGTAACTTTGTTTTTAAATTGAGAAAAAATCAGAAGCTTTTGTGATGATTTTCGTCGTTTGTTATCGGCAACACTTTCCATCAAGCGTTAGGGTGACCAGTAAATCTTATCGACTCTAAATAACAATAATAATGTCCTCCAGACAGACTTTCGGTTACGGCGGCCAGCCTTAATGGAGACTAGCTATCTGTGCAAGACAGGATTATAGTGACCAAGTATATGCACAATCACAGTTGCACTTTCTATTTCTAACTCACAGTTCGACGGAACGGTAATCCGAAAAAACCGAAGATAGATCAGGCGCAGGACCTACAGCTTTACGTGCTTTCCGAGGCACGGAGGTGAAAACACCGCCAACTTCCTGTTTCCCGGCTGCTAATGAGAATTTCTTGACAAAAAACTCAATAACTGATTTAAGACCGACCCGGGTTTCGAGCCCGGGACCACATGATCAGCAACTGCGTTAACGGCCACTAGACCAATAAGGAAGGCATGACTTCCAATTTGTCTGTATTCACGATATTTTGTTTAATCCCTTTTTTGCCAATTATTATAGTAGAATCCTACTGCTTGGAAAGACCTCAGATACCTTGCATGAAAAGCGCAACGTTTCTTATTAACAGTCCAAAGACTAATGGACCCCACACACGGTCAGTTCAACTGATCATTCCATATTTTTTAAAATAGTGGATTTTTGATATATCGATCATTATAAATATGTTAATATCGGAGTTTTACATATAAGTTTATTTATCGATATATCGAAAATCCGATATTTTAAAAAATATCAACAGTTTTAGTTTGAACTGATCAGTTGAACTGACCGTGTGTGGCGACAATAAGATACTACATGTAGTGTAGTAAATTTATTGGAGAATAATTTTTGAATGTATCACTATACATTCAAAAATTATTCTCCAATAAATTTCCTCCACCACCGGTGAATGACCGCTCATTCCCGGCCCTCCAACAACGGCCCCGCCAGGGCCCTCCTCAGCCTATCCAGGGCTTCCCTCGACCCTCTCAGGGTCCCCCCAGGCCCCCCTCAGGGCCCCCCTAGGCCCCCTCAGGGTCCCCCTAGGCCCCCTCAGGGCATAATTCGGCCCCCTCCGGGCTTCTCAAAGCCAATGCAGCCTCCAGTCTTTCCCTGGGGGCCCAAAAAGGCAGACCCTCCGCGGACAACCTCGTACGCACACGAGGCAGAGCCCACAATTGATGACTACAACACACTATATTCCGCGATTAGGAATATAGATGTTAGGGAGATTACAGTAATCTCACGCAAACTGCGCGCGGCGAAGTCCCCCCAAGAGCGTCTCATCGCTCTTGCGGAACACAATGATCTTCTGCTTGCTCTGTTGTAAGTTAAGTTAACTTAATTAACTTAACTTCAATGGCTGATAATAATACTAACCTACCAAGATCCCACGGTCGTATCAAACCTAAGGGTTTATCGCTTGTATCATTCAATATTCGCGGCTTGCGAAATAACCTCCCAGAGCTAAAGCTCTTTCTTCGAAATCATGAAGTCGATTTCCTAGAGGCCTTTCTATTAGAAACTTCTCTCTTCTTCGTAATGACAGACCCGACCGCCGAGGCGGCGGAACGGCCATCTATTACAAGAAGACACTTCAT
The DNA here is from genome assembly GCA_907164705.1 of Parnassius apollo. NCBI lineage: Eukaryota > Metazoa > Arthropoda > Insecta > Lepidoptera > Papilionidae > Parnassius > Parnassius apollo. Next base: position 11,684,769 of record CAJQZP010001125.1, read on the forward strand.
TGCTCGCCCATTTCTACTCCGCAGCTTACCAATATGGAAGCCACGGTATGCAAGCTAGCTATGACTGGACATCAGTCCATCCTCATAGCCTCCTGTTACATCCCTTCAGGAACCTATCCCCTCAAAAAAAGATTTTGAAGCCATTTTATCCTTGGGCAATTCAGTCATTATGTTTGGAGATTTTAACTCCAAGCATACTGAATGGACATGCCGCACTACGTCCCCTAGTGGCAAGATACTGCTCGATATCACGCAGTCTCTTGATATCACTGTCCATAGTCCTCTCGGTGTTACTCACTTTCCCGATAACACCGATCACTCTCCCGATGTGTTAGATTTTGCGTTACTCCAAGGAGTTTCTCTCAACCTCAGAGCAATCGAGACACTAGACGATCTAGGATCAGATCACAGACCGGTCTCCCTCATTCTTGGCCATCAGCCACCTCCCCCAATACACACAAAAACCTTCACTAATTGGAAGGGATTCAAGGAGTCCCTAGCTAAAGCTCTGGACTCACAGGATTCTACCATCTCCATTCCGTCGGACTTAGACAGTCCCGAAAAAATCGACACCGCGGTCGACTCACTCTCCACCCTTATTAAATCCTCCCTTAAGGAGAACGAAAGGGTCGTCCCGGTTGCTAACAATAGTGGGCTTCCCCTACATATTAGCAACCTATTAAAAGCCAAAAAAGCTGCTTTCCGGAGAGCAGCAAAATATCCCACCCCCGAATATAGGCGCGCGGCCAATCGTCTTCAACGAAAACTCCGCTTCCGCCTCTCTGAATTTCAAGATCTCGAAAAGAGTAAGCTCATGGAGAATATCACTCCATCTCACACAGCGTACTATCAGATGGCTAGAGCCCTCCGCATAGACGCTATCACCCACACTCCCCCTCTCTCCCGTCCCGACGGCACGGTTGCCTTCGAGGACGAGGAGAAGGCTGAGTGCTTTGCGGATAGCATTGCCGATCAATGCTCCCCTAGTTCTCAACCTGTTGACCCCTCACACGTCCAGGCAGTAGAGGATGAGGTCCGCCGCCGGAACTCACCCCCTACCGCCTCCGAACCTATCTCTGTGTCCAATGATGAGATTTCATCCCTCATCAAAGGACTTAAGCCTAAAAAGGCTCCGGGCGCGGATGGCATCTCCAACCAAGCCCTCAAACACTTTCCCGAGCAGGTGTTAACCTTTCTATCTATTATCTTCAACGCCTGCTTCAACCTTAGTTATTTTCCCACTACGTGGAAAGAGGCAACTGTGATTGGAATTCCCAAGCCAGGCAAGCCTCTCAACCTCCCCCTCCAGCCATCGCCCCATTAGCCTCCTCAAGGCAATGGGCAAGCTCTTCGAAAGAGTCATCCAAACACGGATGAGGCGCTATCTGTTTCCCACAGACGGTGACCCTCTCATCATTCCCCACCAATTCGGCTTCCGAGCCAAACACTCATGTCCCCAACAAGTTCACCGCATTGTGGAATATATCCTCAGCGGTTTCTATCCTCGACGTCATAAAACCATCGCGGTCTTCTTTGATATAGCCAAAGCTTTTGATAGAGTCTGGCACACAGGCCTCATCTACAAGCTCTACAAAATAGGTCTCCCCGATCGTCTAGTTCGTCTCGTGGCCTCCTATTTGAAGCATCGTACCTTTCGTTTTAGACACGAAGGCACGCTATCCTCGCAGCGAACTATCAAGGCTGGTGTCCCTCAGGGCTCAGTACTTGCTCCTTTGCTGTACATCCTGTTCACCAACGACATTCCCATCCCGTCGAAAGGTGTTCAACTCTCCCTCTTCGCAGACGACACTGCCATCTACTGCAAAGGTGTCTCACTACCCTTCATACGGAACAAGATCCAAAAGTCAGTTGATGACCTAGGAGATTGGTTCAAAAAATGGCGCATCGATGTGAACCCGGAGAAGAGTTCCGCCGTTCACTTCGATTATAAACGACGCCGTCTTAAAAACACTCCTCCAATACGTATGCTAGGGACCCCTGTCCCCTGGCATACGACAGCCAAATATTTAGGTGTCACTCTAGACACAGGGCTCACTTTTAGGCCCCACGTCAAACGAGTCACCCGTCACGCACGGTTTTACCTGAGTAGGCTCAACAGTATGTTGGGCAGACACAGTAAAATGTCCCTTCGGAACAAGCGAACCCTTTATAAGGTCTGTATACGACCAGTCATGACCTACGCGGGCCCCGTCTTTGCCCACGCAAACCCTAACATATTAAATGAACTCCAAATAGTTCAGAACCTCTTCTGTCGTCGAGCTGCGAACGCACCTTGGTACGTCCGTAATGCCGACCTTCATCGGGACTTAGAGCTCCCAACAATTCAACAGTACCTTAAAAAACTCTCTGAGAACTTCTTCAAAGCCTCAGAGTCGCACCCAAACAATTTAATTCGTGAGGCGGCTTCTTATGCAGCCCCACCCCCCTCTCGCTATCGTGTCCGCAGGCCGAGAAACTCTCTCTTGGACCCGCCAAATAAACTGTCAAACGACCTGAACTGCCTCCTGGCGGCTCAGGCCAGTTCTAATTAAATTAATTATTACTATATCAACTAATATTATTTTGCCTTCGTAGGCACTCCCTCAGCGGCTCTTAGCCGCCTGCGCCCTCTTTTCCCAAAAGAGGGTCGCTCATGATAAGGCACAATAGAGCTTAATCAGCCAGCTGCCTGTCCCCAAAGGCGGTTTTTAGGGGGTATCACTTAGGGTCCCCGGTAGGACAGTGAGTCCCCCATAACCACGATAGACCGGCTATCGTGGTATGCGTAATGCATTTTCCGCCTCCCTACGTACAGGGTAGCCCTTTAATTGCTTCGGGCGCAAAAAAAAAAAAAAAAAAAAATCCAATAAATTTTCCTGTATGATGCTTTACCTATTTTACATGCGATGCCTATTATAATAGGCGCTTAAATTACTTCAAGAAATAAATAATAAACATAAGTCCTATTGTGGCGCATTTGAAACATTTCCACCTCTTTTACGATTGTGGTGTCTGTGTTCAACCTCGAGATTGTCTCTGACTACCGGCTGCAAACTAACGTTATGGTCAGCATATTATTATTAAATTTAAAATACTTACCGAAGAGGTCGATGCTGCTCTGGTGGTTTAGCAACACTACGGCGCCTCGTGAGTCATCTACATTTTCTAGACCCCGCACCGTCCACCGTATCCCTAGCAATCTCGACGAAAACCTCAATAATGCTGCTGGTATCCTAGAGCAAAAAGTATTTATGTCTTATACATATTATTATTATTAAAGTATTTATGTCTTATTTATGTATTATATATATATATTTTTTAATGTTTATTCATTTATAAACATTAGAAAACAGATTTAGATTTTTTTTATATAGAATAAGGGTGATAAGACCGTAGACATATATACATTTACATCTACCCTGGATTGAGAATTAAAAAGCAGATACGTTGTCACTTGTCACCTCTGAGGACTAAGGTGAAACACCTCGTTTTCAGTAATAAGGGTATCCGGTTCTCTACACTCATCATACGCAACACATATTTCTTCACCTCAATGGGGGTTCCCGCGAACAATTCTCGCTCACAAGCTCAGTCTGCTGCCACTACTATCAATAACTCTATATTTATCGAGACAACTAACCCAATAGAAGTATTTAATATCATAAAAAACCTAAAAAATAAAAGAAGCTATGGATTTGATGAAATACCACCAACCTTAATAAAGACTTGTGCCGATGAACTTGCCTCACCACTTTCCCTTCTTATTAACCAATCACTGTCGCAAGGAACTGTCCCAGACTTAATAAAAATAGCAATAGTCAAACCGCTACACAAAAAAGACGACCCCGAAAATTGCAATAATTATCGTCCAATAGCACTTCTCTCAACATTATCCAAAATATTTGAGACAGTCATGTATAACAGACTCTATACCTTTTGTGAAAAATATAATATATTAAATGACGGATAATATGTCTTTCGAAAGGGTCGCTCTACATCACTCGCAGTATATAAATACATAAGAGAAGTATTAAAGATAATTGACAAGAAACAACACGCTATTGGTATATTCTTAGATATGAGCAAGGCATACGATAGGGTTTCTCACTCGATCCTATTAAATAAACTTTATAATGTGGGTGTGAGAGGTCTGGCCTACGAATGGTTTGTATCTTACCTTAATCAACGCGTCCAGTATGTAGATATAGGCTACAGAGACCCACAAACCAGAATTATTGAAACTGTAAGGTCTAAAAAAATTTTCTTAAAACACTCTATACCTCAGGGTAGCGTGCTGGGCTGTTTGCTGTTTTTAATATATGTGAATGACCTTCCGAATATATGTAATATCCCCTGTGTTCTTTTTGCTGATGATATTTCATTAACTCTTCCCTGTCCCAATAGCACAGATTTACACCATCTCCTAACCTCTAATTTAAATGTAATAAATTGCTGGCTCCAAGATCACAACCTCGAGATTAATTTCAAAAAGACTAAACTTTTGCAATTTAGACCATACCAAAAACGCCCCTTACTTATCAACTACCAATACCTAAATATTCCCTTCGAATCTGTTAACTCTCACTGTCTCCTGGGTATAAATATAGATGCACATTTAAATTGGAAGGATCACATTAATAAAATTGTCAAAAAATTATCTAGTTTTACATACGCTCTTATAGAACTTAAAAAAACCACCGACTTAAAAACAGCAACCTGTGCCTATTGTCGCCTCTACACGATGGCCAACACAGTGGCGAATGGAGTGGCGAATATATTGGCCGAGAGTTGGTGACGGCGTCCACACGTTGGAAGATCGTTCAGTTTACTTCGGTTCGGGCCAATGTGCGGACGAATTTATAAGCACCGTGGCGCAGTGGCACAGCAATGAGTGGCTGCGCCGGGCGCCGCGGGTTTGATCCCGCACGGAACAAGTATTTGTATGTCCTACAAATAATTGTTTCGGGTCTGGATGTGTGTCCTTGTGCAATTTATGTTTGTAAACTGCCTGCGTGAGACGGGAGAAAATCCTAGTGTGGGGTTAACGTTTTTATAAAAGAATTATAAAATAATAGTGGTTATTAATGGGGCTGTAAATAGATATACGATATACGATTAGCTTTATTTATTCTTTACATGCATAATAAACTGGAATAAATACCATTAATAAGAACTTAATTATTTTAAAGTTAAAGGAGTTATATTCGATTAGTCTATGTTTTAAAATTGGGTTTTGATTTTAAAGTTTAGCAAAATATGTACTTGCATTTCAATCAGACATTTGATGTATATAAAAAACACCTTATAATTTATTTGGTAATTTAATTATTTTTTAAAAAGACAAAAACAATAGCAATAAATATAATTAACACTGACTTAATAATAGGTACTATAATTATAAATTATAACATAAATGAAAAACTCATAACGAGCAAAGTGGCTCAGGACCATGCTTTGCGGCAGTCTGTGGAGGAAGATGTTCAGTAGTGGACTTGTGAAAAGCTGTAATGATGATAATGATTCGAAAACTTGCACGATTAAATTATAAGAAATCGACGCTTTTTTATAGGATAGTGTGACAAACGAGCACACAGTTCACCTGATGGTAAGTGGTTACTATGGCCCACAGACCTACATCTATCCTCGATTACGAATCAAAATGCAGATGCGTTGTCACCCGTGAGGACTAAGATGAAATGCCTCGTTTCCTTTAAAAAGGGTCTCTGGTTCTCTACACTCACTATACGAAACACAGCATCATTAAGCTACTATTTTACGCTGATATTCTGTGAGAGCGTGGTCCTTCCCCGGTCGAGCCGACCTTCGTGCTGCAACTATACTTCTAATATATATGTAATATGTTCTAATATATCTATAATATGTAATAATGCATGGTTCTACCACGTATAAACGATGTGCTTCATTTTTTTTTTCATTTTAAAATTGTTCTCGCAATAATTTGATTGTAAAAAAATGTTAATTTTTTTTGATAAATAGCTTGTTGATTAAAACAAATGTTCAATAATAATTAAATCACGCTAATTAAAGTAAAAAAAAAAGTTGAAATTGGCACTAGAAGGCTGGTAATTGGGGCATCCACCCTACAAAGCTTGAATATAAAATTTAAATCAGACGCGTGTAATCACTTTGGGAGCTTGTAGCAAACTAAACGCGCGGCCAACGTGTGGACGCAGCGACCAAACTCCGCCAACAATCCTTTGATCTTTTGTAAAAAACCGACACCACACGGATCTCTCGCCAACTTGCGGGCCATCGTTCCAATACATACAAATGAAGCCCAAACACCCCGTCTACACGTTGGCCAATGCTATTGGCCACCACATTCGCCACTGTGTTGGCCAACGTGTAGAGGCGCCGTTATAAACGAGAGTAGGCCTGTGCCCGGGCGTGGGACTAAAGTTGTATTGAATATGACATTACTTGTTTTTATTTATGTCGCCTCTACACGTTGGCCAACACAGTGGCGAATGGAGTGGCGAACATAATGGATGAGAGTTGGTGACGGCGTCCACACGTTGGAAGGTCGTTCAGTTTACTTCGGTTCTGGCCAATGAGCGGACGAATTGACGACGGCTCCGTGGCGCAGTGGCTCAGCAATGAGTGGCTGCGCCGGGCGCCGCGGGTATGATCCCGCACGGAACAAGTATTTGTATGTCCTACAAATAATTGTTTCGGGTCTGGGTGTGTGTCCTTGTGCAATTTATGTTTGTAAACTGCCTGCGCGATACGGGAGAAAGTCCTAGTGTGGGGTTAACGTTTTAATAAAAGAATTATAAAATAATAGTGGATATTAATGGGGCTGTAAAGAGATATACGATATACGATTAGCTTTCTTTAGATTGCGACGATGGCCCACAAGTTGGCGCGAGATCCGTGTGGTGTCGGTTTTTTACAAAAGATCAAAGGATTGTTGGCAGAGTTTGGTCGCCGCGTCCACACTTTGGCCGCGCGTTTAGTTTGCTACAAGCTCCTAGAGTGATTACACGCATCTGATTTAAATTTTATATTCAAGTTTTGTAGAGTGGATGTCCCAATTACCAGTCTTTTAGTGCCAATTTCAACTTTAAACATTCCTACTACTTTAATTAGCGCGATTTAATTATTTTTAAACATTTGTTTTAATCAATTAACTATTTATCAAAAAAATAACGAATATTTATTTACAATCAGATTATTACGAGAACAATTTTAAAATGAAAAAAAGAAGCACGTCGTTTATACGTGGTAGAACCATGCGGTTATATTAGAAGTATAGGCAAGGATCGGCTCAACCGGGGAAGGACCGCGCTCTCACAGAATATCAGCGTAAAATAGTAGCTAAATGATGCTGTGTTTCGTATAGTGAGTGTAGAGAACCAGAGACCCTTTTTAAAGGAAACGAGGCATTTCATCTTAGTCCTCACGAGTGACAACGCATCTGCATTTTGATTCGTAATCGAGGATAGATGTAGATGTCTGTGGGCCACAGTAACCACTTACCATCAGGTGAACTGTGTGCTCGTTTGTCACCCTATCCTATAAAAAAACGTCGATTTCTTATAATTTAATCGTGCAAGTTTTCGAATCATCATCATCACTACAGCTGTTCACAAGTCCACTACCAAGCATACTCCTCCACAGATTGCCGCAAAGCATGGTCCTGAGCCACTTTGCTCGTTATGAGTTTTTCATTTATGTTCAAGTTATAATTAGTATCTATTATTAAGTCAGTGTTAATTATATTTATTGCTATTGTTTTTGTCTTTCTCAAAAAGTAATTAAATTACCAAATAAATTATAAGGTGTTTTTTATATACATCAAATGTCTGATAGAAATGCAAGTACATATTTTGCTAAACTTTAAAATCAAAACCCAATTTTAAAACATAGACTAATCGATTATAATAAGTTAAGTTCTTATTACATACATACATACATAAACACTCACGCCTGTCACCCAGAGGGGTAGGCAGAGACTACGGACTTCCATTTGGCACGATCCTGACATACCTCTTTCGCCTCCTTTACATCCATATATCTACGCATACATGCTCGTCGGTTAAGGGTACTTCTAACGTGGCCCATTTTCAAAATATCGCCAATTTGGTCGATAAACTTTTTCCTAGGGCGTCCCTTCCCGACTCGGCCATTCACATCTGCCATATAAATTTGCTTTGTCACTCTTTCCTCATTCATTCTTTCTACGTGACCAAACCACCGAAGCATTCCTTTCTTAATCCTGGTCACAACATCATCTTGCATACCACATTTATCTCTTATCACGCAATTTCTCACCCTGTCATTCAGATTACACCCTAGCATATTCCTTAAAGACCGCATTTCTACAGCATTTATTCTACTTTCGTGCTTCTTCTGCCACACCCAGCTTTCACTACCATACATTAAAGTAGGGACTAATACAGCATTATGAATTACCATACGTGCCTGTTTTGACAAATTCTGGTTCTTCATAATAGAGTGTAGTGCCCCATTCACTCTATTCCCTGCATTTACTCGTCGTTCTATATCCCTATCATATCTACCATCCCTGCTAAATACACATCCCAAATACACAAACTCATCCACTTGCTCAATCAACTCTCCTTCTATTCTTATTTCACATACCGTTTCGCTTTCTTCTCTTTCAAAAACCATCACTTTCGTCTTACTTGCGTTCACTTTCATTCCCCTTTCTTTTAATTCCCAGTTCATTAATGTAACCATCATTTGCAACTCTGCCGCCGATGACGCAAGTATGACTTGATCATCGGCATACAAAAGGCATTTGACGGTTAACTCGCCCATTCTTAACCCACATTCTTCATCTTTCAAAGTTTGCAAACACCGGTCCATAAATAGGTTGAACAGCCAAGGGGAAGCCACACAGCCCTGTCTGACACCTTTTTGGATGCCAAAGCAGTCCGAGTAGACCCCACTGATCCTGACACAAGCACTAGAGTCCCTATAAAGAGACCTCAATGCCTGTATCAAACCAGCGCTCAACCCATATGAGTTCAGTGTTTGCCATAACACATTCCTGTCCACTCTGTCATAAGCCTTTTCCAAGTCCATGAACGCACAAAAAACTTTCTGGTTTTTGGCCAAAAACTTCTCCGCAATCATGCGCATGGAAAAGACTTGATCTGTACACCCCATTCCCTTTCTAAAACCCGCTTGCACATCCCAAATTTTTCCATCAGTTTCTTTCATAACTCTTTCAATTAACACCTTAGCATACAGTTTACCCACAATACTAAGCAAGCTGATACCGCGGTAGTTTTTGCAGTCCTGCTGTGACCCTTTTCCTTTATATATTGGTACTATAACTGCTTTACACCAGTCATCCGGTACCCGTTTTAATTCCCAACATAAATTAAACAAGGTGTACAGCAGGCCTGCCACCACTCCCTCTCCAGCCCTTAGCATCTCGAGTGATACTCTATCATATCCAGCTGCCTTACCTGCTTTCATGCTTTTCATTGCTTTCATTATTTCATCTACACTTATCTCCATACCCCTTTCCACTTCTTTCGGAATTTCTAGTTCATTTAATTCATACGACTCTTCACTCATAAACACGCTTTCAAAGTATTCCTTCCATCTGTTTAAATTCGAAACTTCATCATTCAGAATACATCCATTCTCGTCTCTTATAGCATTTATTATAGGCTGTTTTGTATTTCCCCTGGCAGTTCTTACGAGTTTCCAGAACATTTTTATGTTAGCCTGGAAATTATCAGATATCCTTCTATCATTCTTATCCGTTCTTTCTTTCTTTTTCCTTTCAACAACTTCTTTCACTCTCTTATTTAGACGTCTAAATTCTGCCTTTTTTCTTTCAATCTCATCATTCATACCAGAAGAATTATCAGCTTTGGTTGCTAGTAAATCTAACCATGCTTTCTTCTTTGATTCAACTTCCACCCGTACCTCATCATCCCACCATAACGTATTACTTTTCCTTTCATTTGTTCTCTTACTTACACCGCATACTTCGGTGGCGGTATCCACCAAACCTTTCTTAATATTATCCCACACAGTATTCAAGTCTAAATCATTCATACACAACTCATTCAAACATCTAATATTTTCTCTCAGTCTACATTTATACTTCTCTATCACATCTTCATCTTGTAACTTCTCTATTCTTATACGCTGTAACGCAGTGGTAGATACAGATGTCCGATGCCGCCAACGCTTGAAAAGACCATTAATTCGACATAAGACCAAGTAATGATCCGTCCCTACGTTGGACCTCCGGTAAACCCTTGTATCTACGACTGCGCTCCTCATTCTTTCATCCACAATTACGAAATCTATCATGCTTCTATCATCACCTCTTTCCCATGTATACATGTGAATCTTCTTATGACGAAAAAAAGTATTCGTCACAAAAAAATTCTTTTCCGCACATACGGTGAGGAGGTCTTCACCATTCTCATTTATACTTTCATCACCAAACGTTCCCAATATCCTTTCATAACCAGACCTCTTCACCCCAACCCTTCCATTAAAGTCTCCTAACATAATAATATTTTCATTTTCCTTACATTTTGTCAACACCATCCTTACCATGTCCCAAAACTGCTCTCGGATGTAAGTGGGCTTAGATATGTCTGGGGCGTACACCCCTAGCAGGAACAGCTTCTTTAAGCCCACTTTCATTCGTATCCATAGCAGTCTCGGGCTTACACATTCATACTCTTTCACACATTGACCCATTCTTTCTGAAAGGATGAAACCGACTCCCCTGGCATGCCCGTTCGGTCTCGCCTACACCAGACCAATACGCGGTATACGTGCCATGTGCAGTGGCATCCTTTCCCTTTCGTTTCGTCTCTTTCACACATAACACATCTATTCCTCTGTCATTCATCATTTCGCATACTTCATCCATCTTATCATTCATTCCTCCACATACATTCAGCGTAGCCAGACGGGTTTCCGCAATCCACTTTTCGCCCCTTCGGGAGACAGAACGTGACGGGTGGCGAACCTCGTCGCCGGTTTTTCTCCCGGAGATTCTTCGCACCCCTGCCCCATTTACAGGGCGCCGGGAACTCGGGGCCATTTCTTTTATTTCTTGAGTCATGGTGCGAACAAGGGTTGGTGGTAGATTTTACGCCGCTACCATACGGCGAGGAGCCGGGTCTATTTTATCGGCTATGTCGCTCGTTTAGCACCACCCGGGGGACACGTGTAGGGTGGGCCTAAGGTTAGGTGGTCGAAGCCTACGGACGCGAGCGACTCATCCCCCAAGTTCTTATTAATGATATTTATTCCAGTTTATGATGCATGTAAAGAATAAATAAAGCTAATCGTATATCGTATATCTCTTTGCAGCCCCATTAATATCCACTATTATTTTATAATTCTTTTATAAAAACGTTAACCCCACACTAGGACTTTCTCCCGTATCGCGCAGGCAGTTTACAAACATAAATTGCACAAGGACACATATCCAGACCCGAAACAATTATTTGTAGGACATACAAATACTTGTTCCGTGCGGGATCAAACCCGCGGCGCCCGGCGCAGCCACTCAATGCTGAGCCACTGCGCCACGGAGCCGTCGTCAATTCGTCCGCACATTGGCCCGAACCGAAGTAAACTGAACGACCTTCCAACGTCTGGACGCCGTCACCAACTCTCATCCATTATGTTCGCCACTCCATTCGCCACTGTGTTGGCCAACGTGTAGAGGCGACATTACGCGTACGCAGACGCCTGGATACGCTACGGTGTGGTACTTTGGGGTAACAGCACAGACGCTAACAAAGTATATCTAATTCAGAAAAAATGTATTCGCATACTTGCAAATATCGACTCCATAACAAGTTGTAGAAATTACTTTATCAATTATAATATCCTGACATTAACATCCCTATATATACGAGGGTGGATTGAAAAGTACTCGGCCTAACACAGATCCATTCAATTCTAAAAATCAAATCTACCCACATTATTTAGTTCAGTTCAGACTAGTTCATTGTGTGAAGTTCGAAACGTGTGCGATAATTAGTTGTGATTTTATAAATTTATTAACAAATTAATCGGACATAATTTCCGCGAATGGAGCAAATCGAGCAGCGTGCCGTCATTAAGTACCTCCATAAGAAGGGGCTATCATCAAGAGCCATCCATGATGACATGGTCAGTACATTAGGCGATTGTGCTCTGTCATATTCATCCGTCAAAAAATGGATAGCAGAATTTAAGCGTGGTAGAGAGAGTGTGAAAGATGAACCCCGCTCTGGAAGGCCTTCGACGTCAACTACTGACGAAAATATTAAAAAAGTACTTGATTTAATAATGGGAGACCACAGATTAAAAATTAGAGAGATAGCCGAGATTATAGGCATCTCTTATGAACGAACTCAAAACATCATTGTCAACGAGTTGGGTTTCCACAAGGTGTCTGCGAGGTGGGTTCCGCGACTGCTTTCAGTTGAACAAAAAAGGACGCGATTGACTATTTCACGCGACTGTTTGGAGTTATTTGAAGCCGATGCAGATGATTTTTTGAATCGTTTTGTTACTATGGACGAAACATGGGTTTATTACTGTACACCGGAAACAAAACAACAATCAAAACAGTGGAGAAGACCTGGTTCACCACCCCTAAAAAAGGCTAAGTCGATTTTGTCGGCAAATAAGGTGATGGCTTCAGTATTCTGGGACTCGAAAGGTGTGATTATGATTGATTATCTTGAAAGGGGTCAGACTATAAACTCTGATTACTACTGCACCTTACTACGTCGTTTACGAGAGGAAATAAAAGAAAAACGTCGAGGAACGCTCAGAAGAAAAGTCCTGTTTCATCAAGATAACGCCCGTGTTCACACGTTAGTACAGTCAATGGCAGAAATTCACAACTGTGGCTTTGAACTGTTACCGCATCCGCCGTATTCACCTCATCTGGCACCATCAGACTTCTTTCTGTTCCCTAACCTAAAAAATCACTTGGGAGGTCAAAGATTTTCGACAAACGACGAGGTCAAAGCAGCTGTAGACGCATATTTTGACTCTAAGGAAGAATCATTTTTTTTTCAACGGTCTAAATGCTTGGAAGGGGAGGTGGCAAAAGTGTATTGAACTTGATGGTGATTATGTAGAAAAATAAAAATATAACTGATTTAGTATGTGTTTATTTTCTTGGTTAGGCCGAGTACTTTTCAATCCACCCTCGTATATCCGAAATATGCTCACTAGTTAGAAATAATATCGACTGGTTCCCTCAATATTTTCGCCCTAAATATTTAAGACCAAACATAAAGTTATCCACAGTTACATCAAAATTACAAATCGTAAACACCGGTCCCTATGCCATGTCAATAAAAATATATAATAACATTCCAGAACAAATCAGAAGCATTAAAAGCATTAAGAAATTTAAAAAGGAAGTTAATACATATTTAACGAAAAAATGTTATTACTCGTTGCAGGAGTTTTTTAGTGATTGAGTAGGAAATAGGAAATTGAAACAAATAAATAATATAATATGATCCAATTTATTTTTAAGTTAATTGTAAATATTCATTAAATGATAATTTTATAATACTATAATGTGAATGTAATAATATTATTAATAATTTAATAAATAATTGCCTATATTTGCAATGCCCTTGCAGGGTTCTTATTTTGAACATTTTTTTTAAATATAAGATTAAATGTACAACAAGAATAGCAAATAAATTGAATTGAATTGAATTGAATTCCCCGATCGAACCGACCCATTAGTGCTATTGCAGCATGGCTCTACTCTTTTTTTTTTTTTTTTTTTTTTTATAGAAGAGGGGGGCAAACGAGCATGTGGCTCACCTGATGTTAAGTGACTACCGCCGCCCATGATCAACTGCAACACCAGGGGAATTGCAGACGCGTTGCCGGCCCTTTAGAAAGGAGTAAGCTCTTTTCTTGAAGGTCCCCAGGTCGTATCGGTCCGGAAAAATCGCTGGTGGTAAATTATTCCACAGAGAGGTTGTACGCGGAAGAAAACTCCTTTTGAAACGTACAGTGGTGGACCGCCAAGCATCCAGATGGTGTGGATGGTATCGGGACGTTTGCCGCGTAGTGCGTTCACGAAATTTGGCGGCTGGGATTAATCCGAACAATTCCTCAGAGCACTCTCCATGGTATATGCGAAAGAAAATGCAAAGGGATGCAACATCTCTTCGCAGTGCCAGAGAATCGAGCCGATCGGAAAGCACTCGGTCGTCGACGATTCGAGCCGCTCTGCGCTGGATGTGGTCAAGTGGAAGGAGCTGGTACTGGGGAGCCCCAGCCCAGAGATGGGAACAGTATTCCATGTGCGGCCGAACCTGCGCCTTGTAAAGTTGCAGGCGGTGTGCCGGCATGAAATACTGTCCCGCTCTGCTGAGCACGCCAAGCTTTTTAGAGGCCAATTTGGCCTTCCCTTCCAAGTGACCACGAAACTGCACGTCACTCGATATGTCGACGCCGAGGATTCCGATACTGGCTGAGGCAACAAGGGGAGTGCCTTGAAACTGAGGGGATACGACAAAGGGGTACTTTTTAGCGGTTAACGCGCAAACTTGTGTCTTCTGGGGGTTAAACTGGACTAGATTTAGTCGCCCCCAATCCGAGACTCTGTCCAGCAGAGACTCGACTTCAGACACAAGTTTGTCCCGGCACTCGGAGACGTTTTCCCGAGAAATATTGGCTCGGCCGGTGTAAAGAGCATCACCAGTGCTGTCATCTGCATAGCAATGAATGTTACGGGTCTGCAACATATCATTGATATGCAGAAGAAACAGCGTTGGCGATAGCACGCAGCCCTGTGGAACACCAGCATTAATAGGCTTGCAATCGGAGCTTGCACCGTCTACAACGACCTTGATGCTCCGATCTGCAAGAAAACTGGTGATCCAATCGCACAATTTCTCAGGAAGCCCATAGGAAGGGAGCTTCGAAAGAAGCGCTTTGTGCCAAACCCGATCGAAGGCCTTCGCAATGTCCAAACTAACGGCCAATGCCTCCCCCCTTGGACTCTACTGCCTCCGCCCATCTGTGAGTTAGGTAGACCAGAAGATCACCAGCTGACCTACCACGGCGAAAACCGTATTGGCGGTCACTAATCAGCTGGTGATCCTCAAGGTACCTCATGAGCTGGCAGTTTACAATGGACTCCATTGTTTTGGAGAACAAGGAGGTGATGGCGATAGGCCGGTAGTTGGACGGGTCAGAGCGGTCGCCTTTTTTAGGGATCGGGTGGACGAAAG
The DNA here is from genome assembly GCA_907164705.1 of Parnassius apollo. Taxonomy (NCBI): domain Eukaryota; kingdom Metazoa; phylum Arthropoda; class Insecta; order Lepidoptera; family Papilionidae; genus Parnassius; species Parnassius apollo. The sequence continues at coordinate 11,700,011 of CAJQZP010001125.1, forward strand.
CCGTCTTCCATGATTTTGGGACTACGCCTAGGGAGTAGGAGTACCGGAAAAAACGCGTTAAAACCGGTGCCAACTCTGGAGCACACGTCCTCAGCACAATTGGGGGGATTCCGTCAGGCCCACTCGACTTGTGGATGTCCAGGGAGAGGAGTGCTTTGCGAACCGAGCGCTGAGTGAACTGCACTTCCGGCATGGAGCACTCACACCGCGGGATGGTCGGCGGCGTACTCCCCCCGTCATCGAGAGTCGAGTTAGACGCAAAGAAAGAGCCTAGAAGATCGGCTTTCTCCTTTGCGGTGTGGGCCAGTGAGTCGTCCTCCCTGTGCAGAGATGGAAGAGATGGCTGACAGAAATTCCCCTGGACAGCCTTGGCGAGAGACCAGAATGTACGGGTTCCAGAAGGAAGACGAACTAGTTTCTCGCCAATTCTGCCTATGTGCTCTGACTTTGCCTTGGCAATGACTCTTTTGAAGGACCTAGAGGCGGAATTATACTTCTTTTTTAGAGCGCTGGTGTTTACATCCCTGGACGCTGATGCGTCAGCCCAGGCCTGGTAGCACTCCTGCTTATAGCATGATGCTATTTTACAGGAGCGACCAAACCATGGCTGAGATTTGCCTCCAATGGGTACCACAGAGGAAGGAATAAAAAGTTCCATACCCTGAAGTACCACATCAGCGACAGAATCCGCAACAACGTTGGGATCGTCCGGCGAGAAGCAAACCCGCCCCCAAGGGTAGGATGCAAAGAAAGACCGCATCCCATCCCAATCGGCTGACCTATAGTGCCAAACACGGCGGCAGCCTGCAGAATGCAACCGCGATTTCAGCGTGAGTGGCACCACACTCCGGACAAGACAATGGTCCGAGGAGCCTAAAGGGGCGTCGACGGAAATCTGATATCCGTCCGGGTGGGTCAGCAGAAGGTCCAACAGGGAAGGTGCATGATCCTCCACATCTGGAATCCGCGTAGGCGAAGTAACCAGTTGTGTCAGACCATATGACAAGGCAAAATCATGAACAGATCTCCCCGCATGATCGGTTAAACGTGAACCGAGCCATTCGGCGTGATGGGCGTTAAAGTCGCCGAGGATCACGATCTCTGCGGAGGGGATCTGCTGTAGCAACGAATCTGCAGCCATTTGGACGTGGTCGAAGAGTCGGTCTGTTTCGGCATTACCGCTGTGGGACCTATAGAGGCACCCGTAGATGCGCGGATGGTCGTCGCTGTCTACGCGTAGCCAAAGGATGGACAGGTCCGAACCTTCAAGTCTGCCGAGGCGTCGAGAACAGATGTCCTCTCTGACGTAAACGCAAACTCCAGCCCGAGGCACAAAGGAGTGTTCCAGTTTGTACCCCGGGTAGGAGAGATACGAGACATCAGCCGGAGAGGACACCTGCGTCTCGGTCAGAAAGAGCAGAGCCGGCCTCGCCGTCTCGAGATGGTAGTGGACGGCGTTTAGGTTGGAGTGAAGTCCCCTGATATTGCAGAAATTCACGGACAGCGTGGCAGGGGTCGCCTTGGTCTTGTTGCTCCGTTTGCCCCGAGCAGTTTTAGTTTTGAGCGGAATTTTGCCCCCCCCCAGAATACGCGGGGCAGCCTGAGCACCCACGCTCAGAAGTGGAAAAACATGGTCGTGGATGCTCAGCGAGGGATTCTCCAGGGGTGCTGGTACCCTCCTGGGGTAGTCTATCATTGAATTCCGCTACCATGTTGATGGGGGGGGGATTTGGGCCTCCGGCCACCTGCACTCACCAGACGAAACGCGGAAGCAGAGCTTCCACTTCACGCCGGTATTCTGTGAGGTCGTGGTACCACCCCGGTTTGAGCCGGCCCATACGTGCGACAGCAAAGCTGCCGCGTGGCTCTACCACTGTTAAACTAACTGTTACTGTTACTCCCTAAAAACATTAAAATGTGATTTTCAAACTTTTTGACTCATAATGCTGAGCTTAAAATGTATTCATAAGTTTTTCGAAAATTTTATCATTAATTAAAAGAATCATTTTTATGGCTGATCAAAAGTCCACGAAGACGTGTAGCGGTTCTTATCTTTATTTCAAAATCTTTACCTGGACACATTGAAGTAATATGTACTTGTACGTAGTACATAATAGGTCAATGCCTGGACATTAAAGTCTAATTTGACGTTTATTAGGTCTGTCACTTACAAGAGCTTATGATTATGCTGCTATTTCCATTGACTTATATACTACTAGCGTAAGGACCGGGCCGACCGAACAACTAAAACGGACCAATGCATTGGTCCTAAAATTACAGTTTAGGGCCAACGCGAATCGCGAATCGTGGTGCGCGCGCAGGACAGATTTGCCTGTCACAAATACATCTAGTTGCGTGGTAAAATAATGCAAAAATTACGATACAAAGATAAATAAACATGGGATATCATATCATCGGTAAATAACCTTATATTATTTTGTTATAATCAAATTATTATATAAACGCATTTTTAGTTTTATTTTACAGTTAATAGTTTAGTTACGTTACCAAGATTAGGCCAGGATTGGATTCAGACCCTCAAAAATATTGTACATGGAAAATAAAATTATACTATTCTAAAAAAATTATATCACGTTTCACATTTTATGTTTCTTTTTTCCCACGTGCCGGGATTTTGGCGTCACGCGTATAGTTTTTCTATCTAATCTACGTTTCGTTTTTTGACGGTTTTATTTTCATTTCTGTTTAATTTTTGTCTAAAGAACTTAGTGTAAGTAAAATTTTGAATATTAGTACCTAATATATTTTACATTCAATTAGGGTAAAATGAAAAGAGTACAAAAGAAAAGGATCGATCGAGCATCGATTGACCAGAAAAGGAGCTATTTCTAATTTTATTTAAAAAACGCGGTACTCATGTACAATACAGAAATTCTCGATATCGTAGGGTTAATATTAAAATGTAAAAGGACCCAATAATAATACAAGTCAACCTTTAGGTAAAATTATGGTATTTTTGCTTGGTATTATTACGATACTATGTACTACAAACTATAAAATAATGGTACAGTTAGAATAATTATACTACGAAATCCGACCCTGGTTACGTCGTGTTTTGATATGACGTTTGTATTATGACAGATGCCCTACTTTTTCTTGTATGAAAAAGTTATGATTAAAATATTTAAATGGGCCTATCCTTCCTTTTGAAATCTTTGGCTATTTCACGCTAGTATTCTGTGAAAAAGAGATTAAAGATAATTTAGTCAACCGCAACTTTGAGCTGACTCTAATTTTATTCAAATAAGTTTGATGGCCAGTGGTCGGAATAAAAACTCTACCTTTTTGTACTAACATAAGTACCTATTTGCAAGGCTGTCAACATTTGAAGATAATGTCTCATAAAAATTATCCTTGATTCGGGTAGACTGGATATTATAATATTATATTTTCAAATACAATTTAAAAATACTAAATTTTATCCAAATCCTTCAACCTTTTTCGATAAGCTAACATATAACATATACAAGAACTTCTCGCTTTGATAAGTATAATGTATGTGTAGAATATAATGTGTCATGTGCACGCTCATAACGTCCCCACAAAACCGACTAAAAATAGTCTTATTATACCGCTAAGACATAGTGTATGGAGGGAAGAATGAAAGCTGGGACTTCAGAAGCTGTTATGTGGAAATAATGTATACGTGATAGAGCCATGCTGCAGCTAGATTATGGTTGCAGCACGAATGGTCGGCTCGGCGGCATGGCTTGACCGGTAAAAGACCATGTTATCACAGAACACCAGCGTAAAATAAAAAATTTATGTTGATGTGTTTCTAAAAGTGAGTATGGACAACCGGAGTCACTTTGTACAGGATTCGACGCATTCCATCTTAGTCCTCAGGGATTACAACACATCTGCATTTTGAATCTTAATCGTGGATAAACGTAGATGGCGGTGAAGATATCTATAGGCCATCGCCATCCACTTACAACCAGGTGGAATGTGTGCTCGTTTATCGAGATCTAGAAATCACCCATGCGAAGCCGCGGTGGATCACTAGTTTAAATATAAAAATCAATTGCTTTCCGTTAGTCTCGCTAAAACTCGAAAATGGCTTGATCGATTTTGATGAAATTTTTTGTGTGTGTTTGAATGACGTGAATGAAAATGAGGTGGCGCTGTTGTCGAGATCCAGAAACCACCCGTGCGGAGCCGGGCGGGTACCTAGTCTATAATAAAAGATATTTTAAATATTTAAAGGTGATTTTTACTTTTTAATGGATGTTTCATTCAAGACCCCTTTAAGTGGACTCAGTGGCATAGGGTGATTTTCGCCGCCCGGAGACGCCTGAACATTCGCCCCCACTCCCCTTTTTTTAATTATTTTAATTTAAAATTTCAATATTTTAGTCAACGGACCTAATACCAACCACTGAAGCAAGAAACTCACAGGAAGTTATTTTTTTTAAAAGGAGCTTGATCTAAGTTAAGTTCTACATTACTACAGGCATTAAAAAGGTATGTTTTTGCGCTTCATTTTGCAGCTGTTGGAATCGATCATGAATTTCAGCAGTTACTCTGTCTACTGAAGTAAACATTGTTCGCCTCAATTCGTTCTCGTACGATAATCCAACATTTAGGTACATTTTCGTCGCCAAAATATGCCTCCCCCTGATTCGTCTTGGGTGGGGGTTCAAAAGAAATTCCAAGCACTTCACATACGTTTTTAGCATGTCGAAGAGAATCGTTCACAAATTCCTCACGTTTTTCTCCTAATACTGTCTGTAAAGCACTTATTTTCTGAGCACACTGAAGTATGTTCAGTTCCTCTGTTTGCAAATACTTTTGAGTATCATTAACTTCATGCTGTAACGGTTGGCAGAAGCCAAAGTAACATAAAAATAAAAATGATTGCATAGCGACTAACAAACTTCCTGCACCCATCCGTTTGTTCAAGCTTTCATTCGGTTCCGTCAGTTTTTTCAGTATAGTCAAAGTTTCTTTGTAATGATGTCTAATGGAATTTACAGCATCACCTCTAGTACTCCAAAATGTGTCCTGATCTGATTTCAAATTTTTACCTGTGGCTACAATAACTTCCCACTGGTTCGTTTATATAGAAAAAAATGTAACAGCGTTGTAGCGTGCCAGAGAAAGTCACCGACATTACCTCCACAGCAGCTGCACGCAGGTGAAAGATCTTTAGTGAATGGTTTGAGCAAAGACTAACTCGGCATAGGGATTGACATCCTTTATCCGCTGTTGCGCATATGTGTGGCATTCAGCCATCGTGGCAGTGTTATCGTAAGCTTATCTTCTACAATTTATGATATCGAGGCCGTCAGCCTTAAGTTTGCTTACTATCATGTCACTTATACCTTCTGCAGTTTTGCTTTTAGTTTCAATGAAATCTATACTCGTAAAATATACCTCAACTCGCTTGAGGATTGTCCGGTGGGTCTGTCAAAAATCATGGAATGTTTGGCCTTATGGACACGAGCAAAATTACTTGACGAACTTTTTTTCCTAAAATGTCTATCAACTCCTTTTGAATTTCAGGTTACATATAAGTAAAAGACATGTTTTGGTCCATTTTCATTCTTACTAAATGATCTCTGAGAACAGATTTACAACTCGTATTTTATACTACACTTAAAACTTTCAGTTTTACTACGAATTGCTGTATCGTAGTTTAATTACGAATTCCGAAATTCATTCCGAAATAAGTTTTCGTGTATTGAAAATAAGAATTTAAATATTAAAAAGCTATTAAAAAGCTTTGCGGCATTTCTTGGGCCTATGTTCAGCAGTGATGGTTTTGTTGGATTGAATAACTGAGTAGGTACTCGCTGTCACTTGTTGGTTCGTTCGCGTTTCGGCGGCTCTACACGTTGGCCAACACAGTGGCGTGTAGTGGCCAATAGCATTGGCCATCGTGTAGATGCGCACAAGTTGGCGCGAGATCCGTGTTGTGTCGGTTTTTTACAAAAGATCAAAGGATTGTTGGCAGAGTTTGGCCGCCGCGTCCACACGTTGGGCGCGCGTTTAGTTTGCTACAAGCTCCCAGAGTGATTACACGCACCTGATTTAAATTTTGTATTCACGCTATGTAGGGTGGGTGCCCCTTTTACCAGCCTTTTTGTGCCAATTTCAACTTTAAACATTCCTACTACTTTAATTAGCCACTTAATTATTTTTAAACATTTGTTTCAATGGATAAGCTATTCAAAAAAATGAACATTTATTTACAATCAGACTACCACAAGAAAAATTTTAAAATAAAAAAAAAATGCAGCAGCATAGTTGTAGCACGAATGGGGCGGTTCGACCAGGGAAGGACCACGCTCTCACAGAATACCAGCGTGAAATAGTAGCTTAATGCTGTTGTGTTTCGTATGGTGAGTGTAGAGAACCGGACATCCTTTATACTGGAAACGAGGCATTCCATCTTAGTCCTCACGGGCACAAAATAAATAATAGTACTACGTATCACGGGTGACAACGCATCTGCATTTTGATTCGTAATCGAGGATAGATGTAGATATCTGTGGGCCACAGCAACCACTTACCATCAGGTGGACTGTGTGCTCGTTTGTCGAAAAAACGTCGATTTCTTATAATTTAATCGCTAATGCAAGTTTTCTAATCATCATCATCATTCCAGCCCTTCACAAGTCTACTACTGAACATCCTCCTCCACAGACTACCGCAAAGCATGGTCCTGAGCCACTTTACTTGATTTTTTCATTTATGTTCTAAGTTATAATTAGTACCTACTATTAAATCAGTGTTAGGTAATTATATTGATTGTTTGTTTTTGTCTTTCTCAAAAAATAATTAAATTACCAAATAAATTATAAGGTGTTTTTATATACATCGAATGTCTGATAGAAAAGCAAGTACATCTTTGGCTAAACTAAAATCAAAACCCAATTTTATACATAGACGAATCGATTATAACTCCTTTTACTTTAAAATAAGTTAAGTTCTAATTAATGGTATTTATTCCAGTTTATGATGCATGTAAGGAATAAATAAAGCTAAATAAATAAATAAAATTCCCGTTTATGACAGCCCTGATTTATATTACATGGCTGAAATAAAGTACTTTTTATTAGGTACATAAAACCAAATATCAGCCTGACGGCTGACAATATGCACTTCATACATTTCGTATATCTATTTACAGCCCCATTAATATTCACTATTCTTTTATAAAAACGTTACCCCCACACTAGGATTTTCTCCTGTATCGCGGAGGCAGTTTACAAACATAAATTGCACAAGGACACACATCCAGACCCATACCAGACACCACATACAAATACTTATTCCGTGCGGGATTCAAACCCGCGGCCCCCGGCGCAGCCACTCATTGCTAAGCCACTGCGCCACGGAGTCGTCGTCTAAAATAAAGTATTCGCCCGCACTTTGGCCTGAACCGAAGCAAACTGAACGACCTTCAAACGTGTGGATGCCATCAGAAAGTCTTGGCCAATATCTTCGCCACTACATTTGCCACTGTGTTGGCCAACGTGTAGAGCCGCCGTTACGAACCCTTGCGGTTTCGCTTGGCACGCTTGAAAAAATCGTGGCGCTTGCCGCCGCCCCCTTTCAATGCCCCGGGCGGGCGGGGCTTCGTTTCTTATTTTCCCACCATATTTTGTAAAGAATAAGAACGATTAAAGAATATAAAGTAGTGAAAGACTATTAGAAGCATTACGACAACATGTTCTTGAATAAAACTATTATTTACGGATTTTATCGCGTTTAATTACTTTAATTTATTTTTATTATTATCCCGACGTTTCGGGTGCTTTACAGCACCCATGGTCACTGGGGGGACTGAGATGTTTGACGTCCCAATGTCATAGTTAGTCCGACTACCTTCAGTTTTTTTTAATATTAATTTTTGGTCCGATTTACGCATGTAATGCACACATGTTCTTGTTACGAAAATATGACACATGATTAGCGTTGCGTTAACTAAATAATACTTTGTATGTAAAAATCAATTCAGTCAAGATTATGAATAAAATAATGTTAATATTGTTGCCATACAGAATTTTAAACTCGGTCATCAGTTTCTATTTCTACTTGTGTTTACGCTTGTTTGTGCTTATTTCACAAAATATAACTTTAAAACGCCTCTGTTTGCGATACAAAAGTGACGTAAGCAGTATTTCATGAAAATTTACGAGTAGTAGCATTAATTTAAACAAAGGTTTATATGGTAAGGTTCATTAACTTTTAATTAAATATTTGATGATATTATTTTAGGTAAAATATTTTTCGTTTACATCATATTACACTTAATACTAGATTGTTTCCGCGGCATTGCTCACTTTCACGTGGATTTTGCTTTATCAACATCATTATGATTCCATGCAAAATTCAGTACCTGCCTCTCTGTCATAAATGTTCTTTTCAAACAAAGCAAGTAATATAATAAATATTCTATAAATATGAGCTCAATCGGTCAAGATCTAACAGACGTACTACGAGTTAAGTTCCTAAATAAATTAGATATATTTTACAATTCAATAAATGGTCGTCATGTATATAGAGCTAAAATGATGTAAAAAAATTAAAAATAAAAAAATCTGTAAAAATATAAGAAAATGTGGACTCACAATGCATTTCTTGGATCAAATGGTCGGTATAACATGAGGGGTATCGGAAGTGTTGCAAATATTAAAGACAGCACCAGGAACAAAGTAAACTGCAAAAGAATAAACATAAATATAATTTGTGTTTTTTTTAACATATGGCTAGTGAACAGCGTATTTTGCATCTGAATCTTCAGTTCCGAGTTTGTATCCTAAGAGGAGGCCATCGAAAGAAAAAAATATATCTTTTAAATACATCGTTCGACCTTTTCTCCGAGTTTGGCAAGCTTGCACAAAAGGCAAGCATTGCGCTGTGACATACACAACAATAATATCAATATATCAAGGTGCTAATTTCAATGTCTTGCTATCCGATTCGAGCTAAGTAGTGTCATCATTAAATGTACTTTAATTTTATCTAATAAGTATCTTATTTTTTATTTTGAATTGAAAGAATAAAAGTAAAATAAAATATCCGCAAAATATGTCCCACTTCTCAGGCCTACTATCAGGTTTTTAGAGTGCAAGGAATAATCCCCCGCTAGCATCCAGTGGAGCACTGGAAGCTTGCATACTGCACATGTCCTCGAAAATGTTTAATTTAATATCTCAGACATACACAGGTTCCCCACGGACATATGCTGATTATGTTAAACTGAGTCACTATGACAGTGTTATCATAAAGTTAAACACTTTTATGATAACACATATTTAAGGAATTAACATGAGTATTCTGAATGTGTAATGTATTACAAACACGTGTGTATATCTGTCTGATATAAACGTATTTTTATTATTGTTACTCTTTATAAATAAAATGTTAATTCTCTTAATGAATATAATAATTACACTAACCTTTATATAATATCGGGCTATGGAACTTATTGTGAACAATATGATGAGAAGAGCCATTATACAGCCCAGCACAACGTTGAAAGCCGCCATTGCTCTGTTTACAAGCAAAAACAAAGAAATTAAAAATAATAATAAAAGGACAAAAACAGCAGAAAAAGTTTCTTATTCATGTACATAATTTTAATCGAAATATTGAACCAAATACTGTTATTTGTTACGAGAAAAGGTATGTTTCTACACATTAAGAAATATTATGGCTGAGGTGACGTCAAGCATGGACGCTTTTGAATAATTGCAGTCGTGAACATGTTCATGTTCGCCTCCGGCATTGCATTAAATATGATAGACCACAAATCCTCGCAAAAGTTCACACCTATTCTGATCAAGGATGATTCATGAGGCAGCAGTTACAATAACTAGTTTCACTGTATATCCAAAGTAACAACGATAATTTATACCATCGTTATCGTTAGTCGCCAACAATCGCGATTTAAATATTGACATCTACAATTCGACTATCAATTCGGTCTGAGACCGATCAAAAAGGTCTCTAAAAGTTAATTTACAGTTCTCAATATTTACAATCACGGCTATAAAAATCTCGTATAATTTAAATAAGGAGATTAAAATGTATTTTTTATTTAACATATTAAAATCTATTTATCCATTATACTCGTAGACTATAAAAATCCACTGCTGAACATTTTGCCATAGTTGCCACGCTTGGCAGTGGGTTAGCAGCCGCAGTTTTTTATAATTACCACTACACGGTTTAACGTATTAAAATAATTTTATATTATTCTGACAAAGGACAGTTACACAATAACAGCCTATCAAAAGGTCACTGCAGAACATAGGCCTCCCCCATATATTGCTCATAAAGGTGGATGCCCAAGTTACTACATCAGACAGGCGGGCTACATCATGCACTGCTACTACACAGCAGTGGCATACATTATGGTCTTATTATTAACTAAAAACAGTTTCTAAAAAATTGGCTCTAGGGGTCATTATAATAAACCTGGCGCCAAACACGTGAGCAAAATTTGAGCATTCATTTCAAAAACATTTGAGTAATTTTGTGAGCGTAAATTAGGTTTTGGGTCCCACCTCTCATCCCACTTTTCGTAATTTTAGTTATCTCGAGTCCCGGGACTTTCAGATCGAGACTTGAGACGAGACAAAATTGTCGAAATTGTTACGTAATCTTTTTTATTTTCAAATAATTGAAGGAGTCTGGCACCATCTGGTGGTTCAATGTGTAATTACTTGGTCTTCTACGTAGCTACTGAGTGCATAACACAATAAATGCGTTTGTAGTTGTCATTGCTTAACGTTATTAAAATTAGTATGTATTTTAATTAAGTTCGTTTTATAACTATAAGATTTATCTGTTTAAAAGTGGCGGTTTTAGGGCAAAGGAGAGTTATCTATGCTGCCCGTTGCTCCAATCAGTTGTAGGCTTCCTCACAATGGTTTTGCTTACCGCCGAGCACTTAGTAAATTAGAACAACTTAACGTATGTGGAGATTGAATTTGTGTGTGAAATGTCTTAAAAGAAATAAACAAAGCAATTATTAAGACTGAAATTAAGTTTAAACTTATTAAGATTTAATTTTCTGTTTAATAAATGTTGATTTTTACAAAAACAATGCCTTTATAACATGTTTCATAATAAAATATTTCATTAAAATTCTTCAAAAAAGGCTTAACTCTCTTAAAAAAATTTTTTTCTTAAGTCTCGAAGTCCCGGGAATTTGATTATTGGCTATCTCGTGTCCCGGGACTTTGAAATTGTCGGGAATTCCCAAACCCTGGCGTAAATGTAGATGCCAGATTTGACTTGCCTTTTAAACATGATAAGTGATAGAATCAGGCGTTACTTTGCGGAAATCCATTATAATAAAAAATAAAAATATAAATTTCTTCGCAACCTTCCGCTAAACAAATACAATGGTGTGTCTTACCTGGATTGAAGAGCAACTCCCGCCCTACCTCAATTGCATGCACTAACTCCGTCACCACTAGTCCCAGCACCACTACTCCCAACACCACTATTCCAGGCAAGACACACCATCGACGATAATACGACACGTGTTTCGCCTCTATACGAGACATCTTCAGGTAATGTAGACTCTACGGCGGCTGACCGCTAAGATCTTAGCTAGCTCTTAGCTTAGATTATATTTTTATTTTTTATTAAACGTGATAAAGCCACGCTCCAGCTATTTTACGGTTGTAGCACGAATGGGTCGGCTCGACCGGGAAAGGACCACGCTGTCACAGAATACTAGCATAAAAATGTAGCATAATGCTGTTGTGTTTCATATGTTGAGTGTAGAGAACCGGACAACCATTCTACTGGAATCAAGGCATTCCATCTTAGTCCTCAGGGGTGACAACGCATTCTGCATTTTGATTCTTAATCGAGGGTAAATGTAGATGTCTATGGGCCACAGCATCCACTTACCATCAGGTGGACTGTGTGCTCGTTTGTAACCCTTATTCTAAAAAAAGGCTTGTTTTTAAACATTTGCATATTGCACTAATATTCGCCAATGTGGCGACGGTTGCCTTAATTACATCATTTTATATTACCATATAATTTAATGTTATTAAGATTATAATAAAGAATGGTATTTACCACGTACTCGATGGTAAAGGAAATCATATTTTCGATTTTATGATATATGTTTTTCAAATTCTATATAGGCTCTGCATAAAGTATTTTGACAAATTTTACATACCTATGTATTGGATAAAATTAATTTCACGGATTTATATTATTATTTAGAAATATTAAAAGTAAACGCTACGAAATCCGTGAAATTAGTTTTATGCAATATAGAAGTAATTAAGATTCGATATACTTTTAAAGTTAGAATGTAAATATAAATAAATGTAACATAGAATAAAATATAGAATTAGATAACGGCATCATTACCCCACGGATCTTTATATCTACGAGATTTTTAATATGTGTGAGCTCTGAAGGACCAAGCCGGGAATTCACGAAATGAATTACTAAGGATTTAGTAGTAGACCTAAATCAATTGTAGACTAAATCCCGGAATTTGTAAAAAAATATATAAAAAGTTACAGCTCTTAAAATGTGGTTCCCCAGTTGAAATAGATTTCGGAAAGTATCATAAAATTAATGTGATTATAGATATTTAGTAAAGAATTTGTAAAGCTTGTTTTACTAATTAATATAGTAAGTAATTTAGGTTCACTACTAAATCATAAGCAATTCATTTTACGAATTCCCAGCTTTGTCCCTTAGTGCTCACACACATGGTTATGAGGAGACTGTGGTTATGAGGCAATCTATGGGGCGGGTCTATGTTGAGCAGTGGATTTAATAGTCTGTAATGGTAACAGTAACGGTAACTAATCAGTAATCACCTTGCAGAGTCCTTGGGATAATTAAAAAAATATATTTTTAATTATTTAAAAAATGTTTATTACTTCATTTGCTTTTACACAAATTACAATGTTATTGCATAAAATATTATGAATTTCATATATTACCGTTCTGTTATTGTTCACACACAATACCGTAAACCATATTCACACTCTTTTATATTTTACATTCTTAACTTATTTTTTATAATCATACCTGAAATAAAAACAGGAACGTTGCGCGTTGTGTACCTATCTACACCCTGAGTTTGAGCACTGGCCGAGCCGGCTTAAACCTTAAAGGCTCTTGTACACGCTAAGAAAAGTCGCCGGCTCTATGCAAGAATTCGTGTCATTTTTACACACGAACTGTGGACAATGCTCCGGCGCTGACAAAGAAAAAAATCTTGTCTGCGCTAGACAAGACGAGCTCTATATTTATCCTTTTTCGATTTGTGTAAAGTGGATAACTTTGCAAAAACATTGCTCTACCTAGAAGTACCTGCATACTACGTTTGGGATAACAGAAAGTTCCATAAGAGAAAGGGAGGAGCAAACGTTAAAAGCTGGTCAGGGGTCTAAAAAGAGCACGTTCTATGCAGGATTTGTACTGTTTATCCGAACAATACAGAATGCTTTCACCTTCGCATGCTTCTTCAAGAGATCCGGGGCCCAATTTTGTTTGAAACGTTAAAAACTGTAGATGGTCATGTCTATTCCAGGTTCCAATCAGCGTGCAAAGCTCTCGGCTTGCTTGAAGGTGATCAGCATTTGTCCGCAGCAATGGAAAAGGCAGCCCAAGCAGCACACAAGCGTTATGGACATTAATATACCAGTCAATAAAGAACTTAGAGTTCTGTTAGAAACCTATAAGGGTATTAAAAAGAGGTTGTATCCTTATAAGAATGGTTAGTAGTTAGTTAGTACCAGTTCTGGCTCACTGAGTCAGAAGTGGTACAAGTACAACGTTCGTCGACTCACGATCCTAAAAAAAAAACAAAGGGTTTTGGCATGCTCTGATCATGAATCTGCGGTCCATTTTTCATTTTTGTGTAGGATGCACGGTTCCGGAGATGTGCAGATCAATTAACTCTTATCTAATTGATATCCGGTGAGGGCCCCCCGTCATTCGCCCCATTGATATTTATCTATTGTTCATTGAATACCGTCATTGTCTATTCGAGCGTCGGATTATCAGTGCTATTATATTATACTCCTTTGTTCCTAACTGCAACGGTAATCTGAATCATCAATAAAATACATTACCGAATTTCGTTACTATTTTTATTTACGAAATACAAAATCTTATTACTTATTATCTATAAAATAGGAGCGAAACATCTCATCCCCTAAAATATCGTTGTACAATGTGTTCCCTGTAAATATACTCGTAAAACTATGTATTGAACATCCCTGAAACTTATATAGCAAATACATTAAGCAATATTCGCCACAAACTGAAGTCCACTCATTCTGAATCCTATCAACATTCCAGTTCCATCTTTTACAATTCCTTTTTAAAAACTCTAGATGATATCGTACAGGTGCTCGTCCATATGAATCAAAATATTGACCGACGTCATTCGTATCGATATATAAAGCTACCCAATGTGACCCTGGTTTATCATCTGTATCCAAATTGCATATTATATACGTTGGCACGTGGGTGTACATGGGCAGTCTATTGGCAGCATAAACATTATTTTCTAGGCTGGGGTGAACCTTTTTCAAATGTAGTTGTACATCTAGTGTATCCATGATATTACTGCTATTAGTAGATTATTACAGTACAATCTACTCAATGACTAACATAGGAATGATCAATTATAGTGATTTCTAAATATTAAATTGCATTATTTTGTGTTATACAGAACGTACTTGAGTCATCAATACACTGAACAAGACGCGACACGAAGTAATGTTGAGATAAGCAACAAAATGTGAGATAAGCTTGTTGACGCATAAAGTTACTATCAATTCCACTGCAGAAATTCTTTAGATTAGAATTATTACTCACTGGTACTATATAAGACCAAGCAACTGCAGTCATGGAGTTAGTGTATGGTCGTTTGACCGCAGTGGATCTATCAATACTATATTTGTGTTACTTCAACGTATCAAAGGCCATGGATGTAAGTGTTTATTCTAATTGACAAACTTACTTTTCTTTCTGTTATTTTCTTACTTGTGTATGATTTAGTGTTAACAAATTATATTTAAATATTGTGTGTGTATTATATTAAGCCGTGGTAGCTCAAATGGTTAGCGCTAGTTGTAAATTTCACAGTACCCGGGTTTGATCCCCGCCGGCACCAATTAAATTGTTAATTGCAATTTTAAGTGTTTATTCTATTGACAAACTTACTTTTTTTTCTGTTATTTTCTTACGTGTGTATGTTGAATAAAACTATTATTTACGAATTTTATCGCGTTTAATTACTTTAATTTATTTTTATTATTATCCCGACGTTTCGGGTGCTTTACAGCGCCCATGGTCACGGGGGGGACTAAGATGTTTGACGTCCCAATGTCATAGTTAGTCCGGCTACCTTCAGTTTTTTAATATTAAATTTTGGTCCGATTTACGCAAAACGAGCTTATAGTATCATGAAGTCTTGCAGTGGTCATGATACTATAAGCTCGTTTTGCGTAAATCGGACCAAAATTTAATATTAAAAAACTGAAGGTAGCCGGACTAACTATGACATTGGGACGTCAAACATCTTAGTCCCCCCGTGACCATGGGCGCTGTAAAGCACCCGAAACGTCGGGATAATAATAAAAATAAATTAAAGTAATTAAACGCGATAAAATCCGTAAATAATAGTTTTATTCAATGTGCAACTAGTGTTCGCGTAAATTTAAGAAATCATTACGTGTGTATGATTTAGTGTTAACAAATTATATTTAAATATTGTGTGTGTATATTAAGCCGTGGTAACTCAGATGGTTAGCGCAAGCTGTAAATTTCACAGTACCCGGGTTCGATCCCCGCCGGCACCAATTAAATTGGTAATTGCAATTTTAAGTGTTTATTCTATTGACAAACTTACTTTTCTTTCTATTATTTTCTTACGTGTGTATGATTTAGTGTTAACAAATTATATTTAAATATTGTGTGTGTACCGCATCTACGAATACTAGAGTAGTTAAAAAATACTTTTTTAACAATGACAGTCACTAGTTGATCATTAGTGAATGTGATTCTGTTTACTTAAACTACAGAAAGACAAGAGCAGAGGAAGAAATGGGATGATGGGAAGTAATGAAGCATTGTTATGTGAAGTTTGTTGGAACAAACATATTTTTAGTCACGTGTAAATACTTTTAATATTTTGGTTCAAAATGACACAAAATCTAAAAAATATTAGATACATCATCGACAGCATGTATAGCATATCGACAGCATAGCAGGGAATAGAGTGAATGGGGCACTACACTCTATTATGAAGAACCAGAATTTGTCAAAACAGGCACGTATGGTAATTCATAATGCTGTGTTAGTCCCTACTTTAATGTATGGTAGTGAAAGCTGGGTGTGGCAGAAGAAGCACGAAAGTAGAATAAATGCTGCAGAAATGCGGTCTTTAAGGAATATGCTAGGGTGTAATCTGAATGACAGGGTGAGAAATTGCGTGATAAGAGATAAATGTGGTATGCAAGATGATGTTGTGACCAGGATTAAGAAAGGAATGCTTCAGTGGTTTGGTCACGTAGAAAGAATGAATGAGGAAAGAGTGACAAAGCAAATTTATATGGCAGATGTGAATGGCCGAGTCGGGAAGGGACGCCCTAGGAAAAAGTTTATCGACCAAATTGGCGATATTTTGAAAATGGGCCACGTTAGAAGTACCCTTAACCGACGAGCATGTATGCGTAGATATATGGATGTAAAGGAGGCGAAAGAGGTATGTCAGGATCGTGCCAAATGGAAGTCCGTAGTCTCTGCCTACCCCTCTAGGTGACAGGCGTGAGTGTTTATATATATACATCATCGACATGGACGGATTTTGTTATTACATATCCTCATAAACATTTTCAATGTAGAGAAATGGCTATTCTAGATGTAAGACTATCTAACAAAAATGATGCGTTTATCGATCATTATTTGTTTCGGCCAAGTTATCCTTTCAATTATTTGTCACCAAAAGACAAAAAAACTGTTCGTTATTGTGAAACACACGTGCACGGCATTCCATATTTTGATGTGACCAAAGAATTAAAATGTGCCTACAAACAAGAGAACATCATTCCCATATTAAATTGGTATATTATAAATTTGTGCAAAAACGAAGTGATCGCAGACAAAGTTGGTTCAACAGAAAAACAATTTTTAAAAATGTTGACGACGAATTATAGAATTTTTAATATTGAAGAATACAAATGTCCAAAATACAATGATTTGGTAAATGTCATAAATTTAAACAAACGTTATGTGTGCAATAATCATATATTTGCAAAAAATAATCGCAAAATTTTACATTGTTCTTGTGACGAAGTGTGGGTTTTTTTCAAGTGGTTATTGCTTGAAAATAAAATTTTAAATTAATCATAAATTTTGTTTGATTTCCCAAAAACATTAGTTATAGTACTCGCATACAAAGGTGGTTCAACAGAAAAACAATTTTTAAAAATGTTGACGACGAATGATAGAATTTTTAATATTGAAGAATACAAATGTCCAAAATACAATGATTTGGTAAATGTCATAAATTTAAACAAACGTTATGTGTGTAATAATCATATATTTCAAAAAATAATCACAAAATTTTACATTGTTCTTGTGACGAAGTGTGGGTTTCTTACAAGTTCAAGCAACAACAAAATTTATGATTAAATTTAACATCTTACTTTCAAGCAATAACCACTTGTAAAAAACCCACACTTCGTCACAAGAACAATGTAAAATTTTGTGATTATTATTTGCAAATTAACCACAATAAAATATATTCTTCAATATTAAAAATTCTATCATTCGTCGTCAACATTTTTAAAAATTGTTTTTCTGTTGAACCACCTTTGTATGCGATCACTTCGTCTTTGCACAAATTTCTAATATACCAATTTAATATGGGAATGATGTTCTCTTGTTTGTAGGTACATTTTAATTCTTCGGTCAGATCAAAATATGGAATGCCGTGCAGTGTGTTTCACAATAACGAACAGTTTTTTTTTGTCTTTTGGTGTCAAATAATTGAAAGGATAACTTGGTCGAAACAAATAATGATCGATAAACGCATCATTTTTATTAGATAGTTTTACGTCTAGAATAGCCATTTCTCTACATTGAAAATGTTTATGCGGATATGTAATGTAAAATCCGTCCATGTCGATGATGTATCTAATATTTTTTAGATTTTTTGTCATTTTGAACCAAAATGTTAAAAGTATTTACACGTGATTAAAATTTTAAGTGCTGATTTACCACGTGCTCGGCGGCGAAGGAAAACTTCGAAAACTGAGGATAAGAAAAAAAACATATTTCAAAGAAGTGAAGTTCGTCACAACGCGCACTACCTTCTACCCTCCAAGAGGGGAGGCCTAGCCCAGCAGTGGAACGTATATAGGCTGTAACTTTACTTTACTTTACTTTACGTGACTAAAAATATGTTTGTTCCAACAAACTTCACATAACAATGCTTCATTACTTCCCATCATCCCATCTCTACCTTCTGCTCTTGTCTTTTTGTAATTTAAGAAACAGAATCACATTCACTAATGATCAACATGACTTCATTAAAAAGTATTTTTTAACTGCTCTAGTATTCGTAATAAACACACAATATTTAAATATAATTTGTTAACACAATCACACACGTAAAATAACAGAAAGAAAAGTAACTTTTTCAATAGAATAAACACTTAAAATTGCAATTAACAATTTAATTGGTGCCGGCGGGGATCGAACCCGGGTACTGTGAAATTTACAGCTTGCGCTAACCATCTGAGCTATCACGGCTTAATATACACACACAATATCTAAATATAATTTGTTAACACTAAATCATACACACGTAAGAAAATAACAGAAAGAAAAGTAACTTTGTCAATAGAATAAAAATTTAAAATTGCAATTACAATTTAATTGGTGCCGGCAGGGATCGAACCCGGGTACTGTGAAATTTACAGCTTGCGCTAATCATCTGAGCTACCACGGCTTAATATAATACATACACAATATTTAAATATAATTTGTTAACACTAAATCATACACACGTAAGAAAATAACAGAAAGAAAAGTAAGTTTGTCAATAGATTAAACACTTACATCTATATATGGCCTTTGATGCGTTGAAGTAACACAAATGTAGTATTGATAGATCCACTGCGGTCAAACGACCATACACTAACTCCATGACTGCAGTTGCTTGGTCTTATATAGTACCAGTGAGTAATAATTCTAATCTAAAGAATTTCTGCAGTGGAATTGATAGTAACTTTATGCGTCAACAAGCTTATCTCACATTTTGTTGCTTATCTCAACATTACTTCGTGTCGCGTCTTGTTCAGTGTATTGATGACTCAAGTACGTTCTGTATAACACAAAATAATGCAATTTAATATTTAGAAATCACTATAATTGATCATTCCTATGTTAGTCATTGAGTAGATTGTACTGTAATAATCTACTAATAGCAGTAATATCATGGATACACTAGATGTACAACAACATCTGAAAAAGATTCACCCCAGCCTAGAAAATAATGTTTATGCTGCCAATAGACTGCCCATGTACACCCACGTGCCAACGTATATAATATGCAATTTGGATACAGATGATAAACCAGGGTCACATTGGGTAGCTTTATATATCGATACGAATGACGTCAGTCAATATTTTGATTCATACGGACGAGCACCTGTACGATATCATCTAGAGTTTTTAAAAAGGAATTGTAAAAGATGGAACTGGAATGTTGATAGGATTCAGAATGAGTGGACTTCAGTTTGTGGCGAATATTGCTTAATGTATTTGCTATATAAGTTTCAGGGATGTTCAATACATAGTTTTACGAGTATATTTACAAGGAACACATTGTACAACGATATTTTAGGGGATGAGATGTTTCGCTCCTATTTTATAGATAATAAGTAATAAGATTTTGTATTTCGTAAATAAAAATTGTAACAAAATTAGGTAATGTATTTTATTGATGATTCAGATTACCGTTGCAGTTAGGAACAAAGGAGTATAATATAATAGCACTGATAATCCGACGCACGAATAGACAATGACGGTATTCAATGAACAATAGATAAATATCAATGGGGCGCTAATGACGGTGGAGGCCCTCACCGGATATCAATTAGATAAGAGTTAATTGATGTGCACATCTCCGGAACCGTGCATCCTACACAAAAATGAAAAATGGACCGCAGATTCGTGATCAGAGCATGCCAAAACTTTCTTTTTTTTTAAAATCTTGAGTCTCGACGAACGTTGTACAACTTCTGAATCATTGAGCCAGAACTGTTACTAACTAACTACTATTGTTTATGAGTTATTATACAGCTCAAGTTGTATAAAGTCTGTATTATGGTATCTACGCAAGCTTAGGCTTCTTAATCGGAATATGAAAACTATACTATACAACTTTAAGTATTTTGTAACACTTTAATGATTTTATCACTAAAGCTGTATAGAAGCTGTTTTTGCATGCTGTCACATGCTTATTACAGCTCTAAGTGTTATTATAGTGTCATTCATATATTATTTCTGAACAATGGTGTATGCAAACTCCCTTCTAAAACTTATTTCTATGGCGTAATTGTACACTTATGTAAATACAGTAGGTTTATATCTTCTGTCTATGAGAGCGATATACAATTAAAAAAAAATAACAGCTATAGTACAGATTAAGTCTGTATAAGTGTTAGAATACCACAATTCTGCATGCATAATTTCGTGTTTAATATATTGTGCTAGTGATAACAGTAATTTTTTATCAATATGACGAAAAATAGAAAATATTTAGTACAGTTAGATGAAGGATTAAAAATAAATATTTAAATACTTCATATTATAAACAAAATAATAATGATACTGAAGAATATAGAAATACTTTAATATATCAGACAATCTACAGTCAATTCTAACAAAAAGGGTTCCGTAGTACAGTTATTAAAACTGTAAGACCCTCGAAATACTGTTTAGGCCAGAGTTCCCCAAACTTTTTTGTGTCGTAGACCCCTTGCCATGTTTTTCTGTGTTGGGTAGACCCTCTACTTACCTGATATTGATTTCCTGTAAATTTCTAACTGTAGTGAAGTTTAGTGTTAAAAACTTAAAGTAAAAACACATGTTAATTTATACAAATTATAAAATTTTGTATCTGTTATGTAAAATATACGTAGCATTAAATAAACATAAAATAAACTATAAATAAAATAACATAAGCAATAAGTCAATATTTTTAGTGAGAAGGATGAACCTGATGCTTTAATAATAAATTATCAACATTTGGCGTCAATTTTGTAAGGGTTAATCTGAAATCTCCTCGGCTAATGATGTCCAGTCTGTTTTTTTTTCGTTAGGAGATTGGTAACAGCGCTGAACCCCCTTTCCACTAGGTATGACGATGGAAAGGAAATTAAAAATTTCCTCGCTATATTCCATAATACGGGATAAGTAACGGGTATGTTGTTTTGCAGCCAGAATTGCTGATATCCGTTTTTAAACTGAACCTTAAGTTCTTCGTTTGTACTTAGTTCAGTCAGTTCCTCTTGTATTATGACATTCGTTTCTTCTATGTCACCATATGGATTAATTATCCACGGTGGTATTACCATAGTCAATATATCCTCAAAGCTAGATTCAAAATCTGAATAGAGGGCATTTAAATGTTGAACGTAAGTTGAAACGTCGTCTTCCTGGCAGCTTGTCTGTGACAAATTGGGGAACTGAGAAAATTCGCCTCGTCCAATATTTTGCTTCATTAGTTTAACTCTGGCAAGAAACGCTGATAAGATGGACTTTGTTTTAATCAAATTTAAACTGTCGCCTTGTAATTGCAAATTAACCATATTAAATTTTGTAAACAAATCTGTTAAATAGGCGATGTCTGTTTTCCTCTTCATTAAATTTTCTATTAAAATTTTATCTTTAGTATCCAGAAATTCTAAAATAGTCTCAAAAAGTGCAAAAAATCTTGTCAAACATATTAAGCCTTTCGACAGCCAGCGTACTTCAGTGTGAAGGAGTAATTGATGAAAGTGTTCGTCATTTTCTTCACACAACTGCGTAAATAACCGCGTATTCAACGCGTTGCTTCGGATTCGGTTTACTGCATCAATGACTAAATGAAGTGATTCATGCAATCTAACACTCAAACTTTTAGCAACTAAATGTTGTCGATGGATGACGCAATGTATTGCTAACACCCCTGACACATTTTGTTTTAAATAGCTTATAAATCCACGATAACGTCCAACCATGGCAGGTGCTCCATCTGTAGCTACTGATATTATATTTGATAAAGGAATTGCTTTTTCAATGAAGTAATCCTTCAAAACATGAAATATTGATTCACCTTTAGGGTCGGTTATCAAAGTTCTTGCGAAGAGCAGTTCTTCGTAGATTTCTTGATTCATAATAAAAAGAACATATGCCAATAATAATGCTGCATTATCAGGTAAAGTTGACTTGTCCAGTTGTATAGAGAAATGGGTCGTTAGCAAATAATTACATAAGAAGCTTTCAATATCAGAACTCATTTCAACAATACGTCTTTCAACAGTATTGTTGCTTAAGAGAATTCTTTTAATGACATCAGATGCAGGTTTGTGTAAAACAGTTTTTAAAACCTCTACAACGGCTGGCAAAATTAACTTCTCTTCGATAGTATGTGGTTTTCCGGATTTTGCTATAAGTAACGAGATATTGTAAGATGCCCGCAAACTATCATCGTTTCTTTGTGACGTCGAAGCGAACATTCTGTCCAGTGTAGGTCTCTTCTGAAGTTTATCTTTGAGTGTTTGAAAGTATTTCAAATCTTTCTCTGTTTTATCAGGGTGGCATCTTCTCAGATGATCTTGCAGTTTAGATGGTTTCATAGCGTCATTGCCCAAAACTTTGTTGGATAAAAGACACATAGGCAATTGTTTATCCGGCAATGATGGAATGAAGCCAAATTTCAAATAATCGACACTGTACTGTCTACATTTCTTTTTAGATTCAGACATGGCATCAGTCATCTGTGGGCAAAATTAAATTATTTAAATAAGACTATTTTTTGATTTTCCGAAAACATTCCATAATTCGAACATCTTCTTGCAACAATTAGCTCGAATTGCGGAGATTGCACTGTAATTATAATACCTATTGCTAAAACTTTCAAAAAGAAACTATTGAGGAGTACTCGTGTAATTTTGCATGATTAAATATTAAACTACTAATCACTAAAGTCACGATTGGCGTAATTTATCTATCTCTGCTAACTACGAGTACAAAACTAAAATTTAATAAAAAATAATGTACTTACTTTTCTCCAGCACTCTCAAACAAAATAACACTGACTCACTATAATTTGTGTGATATACTATCTGTTTATATTTTTTAAAATAATTTCTTAGCACTTTCCTTTTCAATATTCAGGAAACGAATAAACGTATTTGTCCCACATTCGTATTTATAGAGTGAAGAATTGAACAAGTCAGTGCAAGGTAGCGAAGCTCTGAGACTGCTCTGAGACTCTCAGGTTTTTACAAGTTCAAAATGTATTGCGGCCACAAAGCGAATACCAACATTCTACAACTTACACAATTTTATAAACATATATAATGAATTTTTTACTTCATGGGTACTTTTATAAATAATGTATATGTTTTGATATTATAAGATAGTATGATGTAAGTAAATAGGTACTATCAGTGTGTGTGTTGAGATCCACTATCATGGACCCCCATTTTCATTTCATTGACCCTCAAATTTTTCGCTGACGTAGACCCCTTGCAGGTTGTCATAGACCCCTAGAGGTCGATATAGACCACTTTGGGAATCACTAGTTTAGGCTGTTTAGCAAATTGTCGCCATTTTAAGACCTATATTTACAAAATTTTAATTGTAACTTTAGAAATATGAGACATTAGTTTTAGCCTATACCATTATTTTCGGTTTGACTAATGATCACTGTGTCCCCATGTGCAATCATATTCACTGATTTAGTTATTTTTTTATTTTAACCTATACAACCAATATTTACTTACCGTATTTAGTATTTCGTCCTTATATTATTTCGATATTTTGCTGGCGCTGCAATTTTTTGATAGAAATCATATACAAGTTTACCGTAAATATAATTTTGCACTTTCAATTCACCAGTTATCACCGTCATAACTCAACTGCAATTCGAGTAATAATAATATATATATAAGTATATAATCAACAACACGTAAAAAAATTAACGCACTTTGAAAAAGTAGTTTGTTCAGAATCGTTTACTGAATCGATTTCTATCATTTTAATATAGATAATTTTTTATCCCAAAAATAATTAAAACTACGTAAATTACAGTCACACTAAATCTTTACAGTCAAAACAAACTGAAATGGACCGTAACTTAAGGTAATAAGACTTTAAAGAGTGCAGTTTTATTTATATTATTACAAATTCTGTCATTCAATAAAAATAAAGAAAAATTAACTTTATTCCAAGCTCGTTAAAGTCTTTGCGTTCGTGGATTTGTACTGTGACCACAACATTCTTCCGGAAATAATATAACTATTTTGATAAATAATCAGTGCACAAAAATGTTTATCTAAAAATTCAGTGTATGTATTATGAATTATGATCATAACATAATATACTAATTGGGGTGTCTGAGGGTGTGCGTTAATTACGGTACATATTGTATATAGAAGTATACTTCCTAGCCCTAAAACCTTCTCAGAAATGAGGGGAGGCCTGTGCCCAGCAGTGGGACGTATAGAGGCTGTAACTTTCCCAAATTAATAAAATGAATGAAATTTTGTCGCAAATTATAAAATCTGATAACTTCTTCACATTTCTAGGATTAATAATTTACTAAAGATAATTGAAGGTTCCTTACTTTCTATTTCTAACTTGCTAGACTATAAATGCTATTCTATTTTCCAAGGTAAATGTTTTGCATCCCAGCGTTATTAGCCCTTTAAGTCTTTATAATGAATTAAGCAAGCATATTTTTACGACCTTAGGGTTCGTGACAGTAAAAACTGCCGATTGAATTACCAAAATCGACACTTTAATTACTGAACACCAACTAAACCTTAAACACACACTAGTAATTAATCACACTTAACACTTTAGTTCACTTTATTTCGCTCCGAAGTCTTCGCTTGTGTCGCCAATTCAATACTACCCCGGTCACATCAAAGCGCCGGGGGTATGTATATATATTATATATATATATATATATATATATATATATATATATATATATATATATATATATCCTAAAACCCTCACAAATACGAACTACCGCGGCATTTTGCTCTAACACGCA
Source organism: Parnassius apollo (assembly GCA_907164705.1). Taxonomy (NCBI): domain Eukaryota; kingdom Metazoa; phylum Arthropoda; class Insecta; order Lepidoptera; family Papilionidae; genus Parnassius; species Parnassius apollo. Next base: position 11,725,326 of record CAJQZP010001125.1, read on the forward strand.
TCTTAAGAAGGCAGTTCTTCGTTATATCATCTGGGTTTTTTTTTAAAGGAATTGTAAGATGGGACTGGAATGTTGATAGGATTCAGTATGTGTGGACTTCAGGTTGTAGTGAATATAGCCTAATATATTTGGTATATAAGTTTCAGGGATGTTCAATGCACAGTTTTACGAGTATATTTACTAGGAATACACTGTACAACGATATTTTAGTGAATGAGATGTTTCGCTCTTATTTTATAGATAATAAGCAATAAAATTTTGGAAATAAAAATTGTTACAAAATTAAGGAATTTGTTTTATTGGTGATTAAGAATAGCGTTATAATTATAAACAATAGCACTGATTAAGCAGGGTGTACAACAAGTAATAGATAAGTGTTAATGACGGTGTTCAAGAAACAATAGATAAGAAGAAAGGTTCGAGAACAATGGAAATGTTAATGAGCGTGCACGCCCACCAGATATCAATTAGATATTAGTTAATTGATCTGTACATCTCCGGAACCGCACATCCATCGCAAAAAAAGAACCGCAGATACGTGATCAGAGCATGCCAAAACCTTTTTTTTTTTAGGATTCTTCAACCCACCGTCAGCCGACGAAGGCTGGTTTGTACCAGTTCTGGCTCATGAGCCAGAACTAATACAAACACACTACTTATTCACCAAATGTTTGATAGAAAAGCAAGTAGATCTTTACCATATCCTTTAAATTAAAAACCAATCTTATGAAATAGACGCAATGATTATAACTTCCTTAACTCAAAATAATATGTCCTAATTAATGGTATTCCTTCCAGTTTATAACAACCCTAATTCATATTACATGGTTGAAATTAGGTACGTCTATAGAGTTTTATAGACGCCGCACCGTCAGTTAACTGATCATTCCAACTGATTAGTTCAAACTAAAACTGTTGATATTTATTATAATATTGAATTTTCGATATATCTGATCAGTTGGAATGATCGGTTAACTGATTTCATAACAGACACTGAATTCAACTGAACAGTTGGAATGATCAGTTGAACTGACCGTGTGTCGCGACCATTAGAGTTTTCCCAGATACAGAACTGTCTGTCATTTTTTGCAGAGGAAAATCTGCGCACACAAAAACAATGACTTAAACTGAATGACTTAAACTGAAGTACTATAATCTATTGTGTCCTTAAAATATTTACTTGTGAGCTAGATGAAAAGAAGATAATTTTTCCTTTATTATATTAAATACCCACTGAGTTCATTCGCATAACTTTATACAAATAAATATAATCAGATCTATTGTACTCCTTTTCATCTTCATCATCAAAGTAGCACTCTATAAACTGATGGCAAACACCGTCCAATAATATTAGGTCAGGGGTGCGAATACCATAATTTTATAAGTAGGGGAAACAACTTAAAAAATTTAAAACTTAAATTGAAAATTTGAAAAAAAAACTGCTTACTTATATAATTATATACATTCTTTATTATACACCAATACACATTAAAATGAAACAAAATGAAATATATAATATATAGAAGGTACAATAGTCGGTCTTATCTTATCGCTCTGGAAGCGATTTCTTCCAAACAACCTTCTTGCGCAAAGACAAAAAACTGTTGTTTACAACGAATAATAAATAATATTAATATATTAATAATATATATATATTCCAATAGGAAAACTGTACAGAAATTAGAATTAAGTTAAAGAAAAAAACAATATACACAAGATAATGTCAGTTGCGGATAGGTTAGGATAGTTAGAATCAATGACGGGAATTACCTATGATGGGAAAATTAGAGGTCCAAGTAATAAGCTTTGAGTAGATTTTCTATTATATTTTTACAGATAATAGCTTCGAAAATATTATAAGTAAAATTTGCAACCCTATATCCAAGTGACCCGAGTTTACTTTTATTCACTTCTAGTCGGTATCCATAACATCTAATAAAAGTTCTGCTAAAAAAGTAAAGTATATATCAAAAAAATGTAAGTACTCACGTAAGAAAAATATTCCAAAGATTTGTTTTTGTCACTTAACCAGTAAAAAATACAGCGATTTATTTAACTTTTGATTGTAAGAATTTAATTAAAATGCACGTGTAGCGGTCCGTAAACAATAATAACAATTTTCGTTAACCATTCGCCGCTATCAACCGACGTGCTTCATGGAATGACAACGACTAAAACTAAATAACATTACGCCATCTTTGCACCGAATCGCGTCAACAAGCAATTCCGTCCGACCGTCCGTGACGTCCGATTCGACTACGATTGTGCGAGAAGCGATCACATCATATTAACCTATTCCACACATTCCCCAGTTCCCCAGTCCTCAATTTCCCTTACTTCCATTTAATTAGTCACAGAATTTTTTGTTTTAAAATTCATTTAAATACTACGATCACAGTTTTAAGAAAACAAAACAATGTTTAATTCGAAAAGCTAATTAAATGTAATTTCTAAAAAAAAAAAATTTTTTTTGTAAAAATGTAAACTCTTCTCATCAACCTTTCACCCTTCTGAGGCAAAGGCCATTCTTGAGTTGAAAAAAAAACCATATTTACATAATAAATCCCGCATCTGACGAATATCTCTAGATTTTTTAAAAATTTTCAGTTGTATCGTAGAGTCATTGGTAGTGGTACCTACGGTACACTTTCATCTTCCATATTTGTAACAAGTTCATTTACGCAATAAATACCGTAATAGCACAAAAATAAAAAAATAAAATACAATATTTTTACACAGCATAATATTGGAAAATACATTTTGTAGATATTGTTGTACTTAATGAAAGTTATTTGATAGATTCAGGCGAATATTTCGAGTGTATGGAATCTTGAAAATTGTCGAAAATATTATCAAAACGTCTATAGAAATATTCTAGAAGTTTTCCGGAAACACTGCATTGTACACGCATATTGCGCAATTTCGCAATATTTATTCTACACCCATTTAAAAAAAATATGAATAACTATCTACCCGCCCAGCTTCGTGCGGGTGCAATTTGCCTACATGTGGTGTCGTTTATGTTTGAAAAAAAAACAGTGTTCGATCGATTATGAGATTGTCGCTTTGGTATTGATAATTTATTCGGTGCTTTTTCGGAACCGATACGACTTAGAGATCTTCAAGAAACGAGCTTACTCCTTTTTAAAAGGCCGGTAACGCTCCTGCTTTTTCCTGGTGTTGCATTTGTTCTCTGACAGCGGTTGACATGTTGTTTAAGTGAGTCGCATGCTCGTATACCCCTCATCCTATATCCTATATCTTCCATTAAAAAATCTGAATTATTTCATCATTATTATATTTAATCGTAAGCGTACGCCTTGAATTAGAAACATACTTAAATAATATCAAGTTGGTTAACGTTAACGTTCATTGGTTTGAGTAGTATTTTTATCGTAAAACATAGATCAAAATACGATCACGACTTCCTTTCATTTTTCCTTCTTTTTGTAAAAACAGGAGCAGCAATCGTTATAACTGATGTTTCACGATTAAAAAACGCGCCACTTACTCCATCTCATATTGATGTGGAAATTAGTTTTTTTTGGTCAAATCGTATGTTGAACTAGATTTTGCGAAGCTCGTACCCTAAAACTAATGATTTTACAAAATCAAGGTCGTTACACAAACACTCCGTTACAAAGCTATGAGATATTTACATGTTTACATATATACATACACACACATACATACATACACACACACACACATTCATACCTACATACACATATACACACATACATAGAGACACATAGACATCATTGCAAAAATAGCCAAAATAGCTTTCTAGGACCTCGAAAAGTCGAGATCTGATGAGAACTCGATTTTAAAAAATCGGGGTGAAAATAATAACTCTCATTTTTTAAAAATCATTGATTTTCATAGCGGAAAGTTAAAAACATAATTAAGCTTGAAGAGTGTCTAGAAAAAATTCATTGACCGCTTTATTAAAAGAGATTATGGATGAAGTCATTCTTATAGAAGTTAGGAAGTGGTTCAAAAAACTACACCGATATTAAGAAACTTGTGGAGAAAGATTATAAACAGAACAAAGATGTAAATCGTGAACATCACGAGATATAAGGGAATGCGTGGATCAAATAAAATGGAGAAAAGGGTGCGCTGTATCCTAGAAGACCTACGTTGTTGAATAGGCAACCACTTTAGTTCAGTGCGGAACTCAGAAATATGGTCAAATTTCCTGAGTCCAAAAATAAACTTAATGTATTTTCTTAAAAGTTGTTTTAGTTTATTGACTAGAATTTGATTGGCATCAGACTAACAAACATCATCATAGTCGGTAAGGGGAAGTACCAAGCACCAGTAATGGTTTTGAACATGAAGGCAGAATTTTAAAATGGTGTAAATATTTGTGTGTATTTGCAACCTTTTTACATACATTCGTAATACGAGGAACCCAAGATAACGAGCGAGAACTTTTAGGACTTATCATAGACATATGATAAGGCCTATATAGGTCCTTAACATGTGGAGATTAGGGAATAATTGACCATTAAAGATGATGGGAAGAATAGTGTTGATGTCAAATGTACTCACCTGGGAGCTACCTTTTATTGCTGCCTGGCATTTTACAGAATTAACAAGAGTACCAAACCTATTGACCAGTTAAGTACATTGGCCACGTCATGGTTTAAAAAGGAAATTATATTGTTTAGCTCAACTAATTATGCCTGGGCATAAAATTGCAAATCGCGTGGAAGTGGAACGCCAGCACCAGATCACACGTTTTTAAGATTTTACCTGCAAAATTTCACTATTGCACAATTCGGGTGGATTAAGTTTCGGTAATAGAAGAAAACGGACACCCTACTTTGAAATCCAATTTATATGGGCGATCCAGAGGGCTGCTAGAAATTGAAAAATTCTGTTGGGAAAACGAACAGCATCTTTCTGGTCGAGAGCAGTGTGTACAGAGTAGATAATTAAGTAAGTTACCTTACCTACTTGATCGTTTGTAGGTATATACTCGTAATTACATAGTCATGTAATTAATCGAGCATCATTATCCCGGCGCATGTTTAAGCCAAAACTCTGAGAGACATGATTTGGGAGCTCTAATTTGTAGATTCTATTGAATATTGAACATCAAAAAAATATTTTTATCTCAAGAATATCCTATACTTTAATAATGATAAAATACATTTTCGTTATATGCTTTACACGTGAAGAAAAAAAATCATTTAACGACCGAAAAGGCTTCAATATAATCCCCAATATCTCCGAAGTTCTACATTATTTTGACGTAAAATTTATACCAAAATAATCATCAACATTTGCTTAAACTATGCTATGATTTTTACTTTTTAAATCGTTACTATTATTTTTTAATTAATCAACACCTTACCGCATGAATTATGAAATAGTTGGAACGAAAATTCTTTTTTTCCAAGAATTTTGCTGTGTTCGACATACTTACGGGTGACGAAAGCTGGATTTATTGTTATGATCATGAAACTAAGAGACAGTCTGCTGTCTGGTTGTTTCCTTTCGAGGAGCTGCCAACTAAAGTGGAGAAGTCGAAGCGTGGGAAAAAAGATGGTGGCCTCGTTCTTCGGAAGGACAGGTCATTATGCAACAATTGTTTTAGAGGATCAAAAAACAGTTACTGCAGAATGGTACACTAACAATTGTTTGCTACTTGTCTTGGAAAAAGTTCAGGAGAAACGACCTCGCAATAGGATCCACCTTCACCACGACAACGCCTCGTGGCACCCCGCCAAGCAAACAATCGACTACTCGAATCGACGACGTCAGACGTGGAAATTACTGGGTCACCCGCCCTATAGCCCCGTCCTCGCTTTTTTTTTGCGATTTTTATTTATTTCCGAAAATAAAAGAAAAACTTCGAGGGAAACGTTTTATGGATGCCGAGGAAGCGGTGTCTGCGTTTCAAAATGCCGTCGAGGAGATCCCTAAGAACGAGTGGGCAAAGTGCTTTTCTCAGTAGTTCTATCGAATGCTGCGATCTATACTAAATCTATAGCTTTAAATCAGAGGTTCCCAAACTTTTTTGTGGATCACTTTCAAAGTTTTACTATTTTCGGTAGACCCCCTGCTGCTACATTTCTACTGTATTCCCAAAACTCCTAAAAAATATCACCCCAAATTGGGGGTGTTAAGAAGGAAAAAATGTAACACATATTCTGGTGTCCTATTTATTAAAATAATACTTGTGATTATACAAAATTATAAACATTTATTATTACAAACCATCAACAATTGACAAAAAATCAACAATAAACTCTGAAATGTAATTCAACAATAAAAAATAGGCATACTTTTAATGAGACGGATGTACTTAATGAATTGACAGCAAATTATCAATATTTGGCTTCAGTTTTGTAAGAAGAAATCTGAAATCTCCCTGTTCTGTGATGTTCAATCTGCTCCTTTTTTTTGTTAACAGGTTGGTAAGGGCACTACAACTTATTTCGACGAGATATGACTAGGGAAACGCAATCAAACATTTTCTCGCAATTTCCCACAGCCCAGGATATTTTTCGGCGATTTCTGCCTGCAACCAAAATGTTTGATAGCCTTTTTTAAATTTCACCTTTAGTTCCTCGTTGGTGCTGAGCTTAAATAGCTCCTCTATTCGCTTTTTTCATATCATAAAATGGGTTATGATCTGAATGGTTATGATCCATGGTGGTATTTCCATCGTCAGAATATCTTCAAATCTATCTTTGAAGTCATCCTCATCAAGACATTCTATCTGTGACAAGTGCGGAAACTGGGAGAATTTGCGCCGACTAATATTTTGCTTCATTAATTTCAATTTACCAAGAAAAGCCGAAGGTACACCCTTTGTTTTTTATTAAATTAAGGCTGTCCCCTTGTAACTGTTAAGTACGTAATGTCCGCTTTATATTTGATCAGATTTTCTTTTAAATCTGATGCTTTAGTTACCAGATACTCTATTACTGATTAGAAAAGTGAGTAAAATCTCGACAAGCATGCACCTTTCGACATCAAGCGTACTTCAGTATGTATGAGCAGTCGTTGGAAGTCTTCATCATTTTCATCGCACAATAGTGCAAATAAACGGGTATTCAAAGCATTGCTTCTTATTTTATTAACTGCGTTAATCACAAATTGAAGCGATTGGTGCAATCTATCACTCAAATTTTTCGCTACAAGGTGTGGTCGGTAGATGATACAGTAAATTGCAATTAGTCCTGGTATTATTCTTTTAAGAGGATAAGCATCTGCTGTCACCGAAATAATGTTTGTAAATGGAATCGATTTTTCTGTAAAAAAAATCACTCAGAACGTTAAATACCTTTAGTGTCCGACTTCCAAAGTTTCCGACTTCCAAAGTTTGTGCGAATAGGCTCTTCATGGATTTCTTCGTCCTTAACTAATCGAACATATGTCAATAGTAATGCTTCATTACCATTACCAGGCAAAGTAGACTCGTCCAATTGAATAGAAAAATGAGTGGTTTGAAAATAATTACACATGAAGCTTTCTATATCAGAGCTCATTTTATCAATACGTCTTTGTACAGTGTTGATACTTTAAGACGATAACTTGAAAACGAATCGAAGTTTTGGAGGCGTGGCTTATTCCTTTGTTGGTGAAGCTAACGGACGACTGAGGGAGTGTCAAAATGAAAGTGATGCAATGACTTCATAGTACGCAAATTATGAGATAGGCATACCGAGCATTTTTATTTATTTTAACAAAACTTCGTTATGGATTAAAAAAACTGGTTTATGAGAACTTAGATATGATAATTTACTATGCCTTAAAAATAATTCCATGAACTTATTCGTAATAATATTGTGGTGTCATTGAGAAATTTAAATAATTAGAGCCTAATTTGCCATATTTTTCTATCGAGATAATTAAATGATATCGTGTTTTCCTTTTATGCAATCCAAGGTCATATAGTCAAAAATCATGTACCAAAATTTTGGTTTGTAATCTATAAAACTTAAAAAAATATGTTAAATAGAAAAACCACCAAATTTTCGAGATATCACCTTAAGGAATTCTTTTGAGTCACACACACAGTCACTTTTGAATCACGTCAAATGGAGGTTTGTGCAGAACAGTTTTTAAAACCTCTTCAATAGCGGGTAAAATCAACTCTTCTCCGATGGTGTACGGCTTTCCAGTTTTGGCTATAAGCAACGAAATATTATAAGATGCCCGCAAGCCATCATCGTTACTTTGAGACATTGAAGCAAACATACCATTTACGGTAAGTCTCTTTTCATATTTATTAATTCATTCATTACGTTTATTAATTAATGTTTGAAATACTTTCAAACATTGGAGGAAAAATATGTAAATTTAATTAAAGTAGTTTTGAATTGCCGTCGTCGCGTAAATATTTTTAAACAAAAAAGTACCTAGGCACCTAAATTCTTCCCTGATTTTTGTTCTTTTATAGAAGTTTTGAATAATCTCTAGTATCTAATTTTTACTGCATATCTACCTACTACACTCAAATAGTATAACAAATATAATATGATTGATAAATTACAATATACGATAAAAATAAGTATAAGGTTACTGTCAGGTCATACCCGGTGAGTGTCTCACTGCCCAACACCGACTTCTTGTCATGGACCTCTGCGTAAAACCCCGTCGCAGACACGCCGAACGTTGCCGCCGTCAAATCAAGTGGTGGCTGCTGGATCAAACCAGATTCTAGAGTTTGACTCTGCCGCTGGGGATATTAGTCTCGACACAGCAGGCAAGTCCGTCCAAGAGTGCTAGAAAACCATTCAGACAGCAATCACAAAGACGGCAAAGCAAGACCTCGGCGTGGCGAAAGGGGGTCGCAAAATCGACAAGGAGACCTGGTGGTGGGACGCCATAGTCCAGGGTTCATTACGGGAGAAGAAAGCGCTCTTCCAGACGTGGCAAGCGACCAAATCTCCTGAAGATCGCGCATCTTACAAGACCGCGAAAAGAGCTGCCAAGAAAGCTGTAGCCAGAGCCAGGTGTGACCACTTGCAACCATTATATACTAAGTTGGACACTCCTGAGGGGCACAAGCTCATATATAAACTGGCGCGCTCTAGGGCCAAAGCAGCGCAAGGTATTACTCGCTGCTGCAGCGTCAACGGCCCTAATGGCGAGCTCCTGTACGATGATCGTGCGGTGAAGGAGAGATGGCGCTCTTATTTCCACGTTTTGCTGAATACTCAGCACCGGGAAGTGCACCCTCCCGAATAACTCCCGAACCAAGGACTCGTGCCACCGATTACGCCTGACGAGGTCCTCGCATCTCTTCGTTACATGGAGAATCGGAAAGCTATCGGACCGGACGAGGTGCCAATTGAAGCGTGGAAAGCGCTGGGGGCTCGTTGTGTGTGCATTCTTACTAACCTTTATAATAGAATCCTGAACGACCGAATAATGCCCGATCAGTGGCGGTTTAGTATAATAACGCCGGTCCACAAGGGTAAAGGTTCCGTTCAGGATTGCGGTAATTACCTCGGTATAAAGGTGACGTCACACACCATGAAGCTCTTCGAGCACATTATTGACACCAGGATCCGACAGGAGTGTACAATATCGGACTCCCAGTACGGCTTCCAACCAGGACGCGGTACCATGGACCCTAAATTCGCCCTAAGGATCCTCATGGAGAAGCACAGGAAAAAGAATATGCCTCTGCATTTTTTATTCCTAGACCTGCAGAAGGCCTTTGACTGTGTTTCTAGGGAGATGATTTGGTGGGCGTTGCGGTCGAAGTTGGTACCAGAGACCTACGTGGAAATCGTACATGACATGTACCGCAACTCCGATTCAATAGTTAGGACCGCTGTTGGTGATACCACCCCCTTCCCCATAACCGAACCCATAACATCAGGGCTCCGTCTTAAGCCCCTATCTCTTCAGTGTGATATCACGTCAGTAGCATGGTCAACATTGTCGGTATAGTGGGTGACAGCGAGGGGGCTGTAGACAGTCAGGTCGAGAGACTGAGTGATATTCAGCAGCACCTTGCCACTACTAGTAGTATTGAGGCAGGTCCATTCAGTATGCTTGGAGTTAAAATCTCCAAACATTACTGAATTGTCTAATGCAAGGATGGGTTCAAAAATTGCTCTTGACGGGGAGGGTTCCGCTAGGGATATAGCAGGAGGCTATGATGATAGATTGGTGTCCAGTCATGGCTATTTTACTTATAGTGGCTTCCATACTGGTAAGCACCGGAGTGCCTTTGCGGTCGGGCCTGTCATCTCGAAGAAGCGAATAACTTTTGATAGAGAGGCCTTTGAGGATCTTAGAACTGAGGTGGGTCTCCTGGAGGAGGAGGAGGTTGGCTTCGCGATATAGAGGAAAAAGCCTAAGCTCAGGGAGGTTATTTCGCAAAACGTTTAATACGACCGTGTGATATTGCGGGAGCAGAAGACTCAGGCATTATGTTGTTACAACGACCTTAATAGATTGTTATGCTCAATAAGAGCAAAGAGACGGTCCTGTGGAGACTAAGCAGTGCGCAATTTGCGCGCTAAGATAGTAATCTCCTCTAAGTCGACTTTACTCATAGTGGTATACATCAAATTCATGTCGTCGACTACAGTTGAGTGTGCCTGTTGTGGGGCGGCGGAAGGCCGCGGGACGTTTGCCTTTTTGGGGCCCCAAGGGTTAATTGGGAGCGGTGAAGGCTGTGAAAGAGAAAGGCCCATAAGGGGCCGAGGAGGGCCCTGAAGTGGCCGATAGAGGCCCTGAGGGGGCCGATAGACGCCCTGAGTGGATTGAGATAAGCCCTAAGGGGACTGAGGCAGGGGTGAGGCCTGGCGAGGCATGCGGCTAGGAAGAGCCGGAACTGATTGGTCATTGACCTGTGGAGGAGCTTTGTTGTTGAAAAGAGGGCGAGGAGCGCAAGGGCAGCCTCTGAAGTTGGCCGGGTGGCCGGTCCGTTCGCATAGGACACATGCGGGTGGGGATTCGGAATTTTTGGGGCAAGGGCACTCTTTCGAGTGATGGGGTTCAAGGCACTTAACGCACCTTGGGTGGAGCTTAGCAGTCGGCCGCCGCGTGTCCATAAAGTTGGCAGTGGTGGCAATGCGCCGGGTAACCACGCCAACGTGAGGCTTCGACCTTAATTTTTTTACGTGGTAGAGCCATGCTGCAGTTATATTAGTAGTATAGTTGTAGCACGAATGGGTCGGCTCGACCGGGGAAGGACCACGCTCTCACAGAATACCAGCGTGAAATAGTAGCTTAATGCTGCTGTATTTCGTATGGTGAGTGTAGAGAACCGGAGACCCTTTTTACTGGAAACGAGGCATTCCATCTCAGTCCTCACGGGTGACAACGCATCTGCATTTTGATTTTTAATGGAGGATAGATGTAGATGTCTATGGGCCGCAGCAACCACTTACCATCAGGTGGACTGTGTGCTCGTTTGTCACCCTATTCTATAAAAAAAAAAAATTCGCGACAGGTCGCACACAGTGCGTACCTGGCGGAATATGGCCTTCGCCTTCGGCACGTTGGAGAGAACGAGAAGGGCGAGGTTGAACCTCTCGCCCCTGCTGCTATGCATCTTGTGCACAGCCTCGACAGGGAAACCCTGGGACTTGAGGTCATCTAGTATGTCCTAGTTTGCGAGTTCATACGGAACTCCGCAGAGGATTGTCTTGACTTTCTTTTCTTCGGCAAGAGCGTACGTGTGATGGAACATACGCTCGGACGTGAAATATCGGGTAATGTTTCGGAAGTCTTCTATAAACTGCGGGACAATTTTTATTGCTTCACCGACATTGGTGGCTTGGTCGTAATTGTAACCTTTTGCGTAGAGAAATTGGGACAGTTTGGTAAACTTCACCTTGTCTCTGAGAAAGACAGGGGGCGGGACTTATTTCTTGGCAAGTGTGGGAGCGCAGCGAGATGCTTTTTTTGAAGGGCGAAGTAAGTATGTCGACTGAGACGAGGCAGCGGTAGGGGCTGCGGAGGCAGGGGCAGCGGCGGGGGCTGCTGAGGTGGAGGCAGTAACGGAGGCTGCAGAGGTGGAGGCAGCGAAGGGGGACGTAACGTTTTGTTCTTGACTTTCGTATTTATACTAATGTAGATTGCAAACACAGCGCAAGTCGTATTTGACCCCTTTACAGGTCTAAATACGCATCCCGGACGAGCGGGCGCACGGGCGGTACTTTGCAAGTTTCGACATGAGGTGTACACTTGTACTATTATCTATTGTTCTCTTCAATTCTTTGTTTGAACTGAGTCTCGAATATTTTTGAGTACCTACCTAGTGAATGATGCTACCTGCCTACGTTGATAGGTAAATCCAAGCCAAAATTTTTGTTCTTTATTATGAAAACCAGAAAATTTTTCGTGGACCCCTCTTTACAACTTGTGAACGCCTATTTTCTTTTCACATCTACATGGAGCCCCGTGTGGTTTCCTATGGACACCTGGGGTCCACTTGGACCACTTTGGGAACTTATAAAGTAGATAGGTAGTACCAGTTCTGGCTCACCGAGTCAGAAGAGGTACAATGTTTGTCGACTCACGATCGTAAAAAAAGTTTTGGCATGCTCTGATCACGAATCTGCGGACCGTTTTTGCGTAGGATTCACGGTTCCGGAGATGTGCAGATCAATTAACTCTTATCTAATTGATATCCGGTGAGGGCCTCCACCGTCATTAGCGCCCCATTGTTATTTATCTATTGTTCATTGAATACCGACATTGTCTATTCGTGCGTCGGATTATCAGTGCTATTATATTATACTCCTTTGTTCCTAACTGCAACGGTAATCTGAATCATCAATAAAATACATTACCTAATTTTGTTACAATTTTTATTTGCGAAATACAAAATCTTATTACTTATTATCTATAAAATAGGAGCGAAACATCTCATCCCCTAAAATATCGTTGTACAATGTGTTCCCTGTAAATATACTCGTAAAACTATGTATTGAACATCCCTGAAACTTATATAGCAAATACATTAAGCAATATTCGCCACAAACTGAAGTCCACTCATTCTGAATCCTATCAACATTCCAGTTCCATCTTTTACAATTCCTTTTTAAAAACTCTAGATGATATCGTACAGATGCTCGTCCGTATGAATCAAAATATTGACCGACGTCATTCGTATCGATATATAAAGCTACCCAATGTGACCCTGGTTTATCATCTGTATCCAAATTGCATATTATATACGTTGGCACGTGGGTGTACATGGGCAGTCTATTGGCAGCATAAACATTATTTTCTAGACTGGGGTGAATCTTTTTCAGATGTTGTTGTACATCTAGTGTATCCATGATATTACTAATACATATTAGTAATTAGTAGATTATTACAGCACAATCTACTCAATGACTAACATAGGAATGATCAATTATAGTGATTTCTAAATATTAAATTGCATTATTTTGTGTTATACAGAACGTATTTGAGTCATCAATACACTGGACAAGACGCGACACGAAGTAATGTTGAGATAAGCAACAAAATGTGACATAAGCTTGTTGACGCATAAAGTTACTATCAATTCCACTGCAGAAATTCTTTAGATTAGAATTATTACTCACTGGTACTATATAAGACCAAGCAACTGCAGTCATGGAGTTAGTGTATGGTCGTTTGAATGCAGTGGATCTATCAATACTACATTTGTGTTACTTCAACGCATCAAAGGCCATGGATGTAAGTGTTTATTCTATTGACAAACTTACTTTTCTTTCTGTTATTTTCTTACGTGTGTATGATTTAGTTTTAACAAATTATATTTAAATATTATGTGTGTATATGATTATGCCGTGGCAGCTCAGATGGTTAGAACAAGCTCCCCGCCGGCACCAATTAAATTGTTAATTGCAATTTTAAGTGCTGATTTACCACGTGCTCAGCGGTGAAGGAAAACATCGTGAGGAAACCTGCATGTCTGAGAAAATTTCGAAGGCATGTGAAGTTCGCCAACACGCATTGAGGCAGCGCGGCGGACATTTCCTAGCCCTGAATACAAAGACAATAGCAGAAAGTGAAAAATTTAAAAAATACTTTTTTAACAATGACAGTCATTAGTTGATCATTAGTGAATGTGATTTTGTTTACTTAAATTACAGGAAGACAAGAGCAGAAGGAAGAGATGGGATGATGGGAAGTAATGAAGCATTGTTATGTGAAGTTTGTTGGAACAAACATATTTTTAGTCACGTGTAAATACTTTTAACTTTTTGGTTCAAAATGACACAAAATTTAAAAAAATATTAGATACATCATCGACATGGACGGATTTTACATTACATATCCTCATAAACATTTTCAATGTAGAGAAATGGCTATTCTAGACGTAAAACTATCTAATAAAAATTATGCGTTTATCGATCATTATTTGTTTCGGCCAAGTTATCCTTTCAATTATTTGTTGCCAAAAGACAAAAAACTGTTCGTTATTGCGAAACTCACGTGCACAGCATTCCATATTTTGACGTGACCGAAGAATCAAAATGTGCCTACAAACAAGAGAACATCATTCCCATATTAAATTGGTACATTAGAAATTTGTGCAAAGACGAAGTGATCGCATACAAAGGTGGTTCAGCAGAAAAACAATTTTTAAAAATTTTGACGAAGAATGATAGAATTTTTAATATTGAAGAATACAAATGTCCTAAATACAATGATTTGGTAAATGCCACTGATTTAAACAAACGTTATGTGTGTAATAATCATATATTTGCAAAAAATAATCACAAAATTTTACATTGTTCTTGTGATGAAGTGTGGGTTTTTTTACAAGTAGTTATTGCTTGAAAATAAAATTTTAAATTAATCATAAATTTTGTTTGATTTCCCAAAAACATTAGTTATAGTACACAATATATATATATTAATTATTTACCTACACCAACAACATTTTTTATTTCAACCCTTAGAAATTTAGACGTGTGTAATGTTTCACTTTATACATCCGTTTACTGTTATAATTATAACTGCAGGACCAAGTGGATGTGGGAAGTCAAATTTTGTAACAAATTTCATAAAATCAGTTACAGAAATATGTAATTGTGATTTTAATCAGATCCCATGGTGCTTTGATGAAATACAACCTTTATATAATTTACCAAATGTTAACTATCATCAAGGAATTCCAATTCTTAATATGTTTGATGGTGAAAACCCACATCTTGTTATTATTGAGATCTAATGAGAGAGTCCGATGGAAGAATTGTGGATATATTTACAAAAGGTAGTCATCACAGGAATCTTCGTGTATTTTATTTAACACAAAATTTATTTCATCAGGGTAAAGGGCAAAGAGACATATCCTTAAACTCAAGTTATATAATATATTTTAAAAACCCTCGAGATAAAACTCAAATAAGATATTTAGCACGACAAGTGTCACCAGATAACCCAAAATTCATTGAAGATGCCTACAGGGATGCAACTCTAGAGGCGCATGGATATTTAATGGTAGATTTAAAACAGAATACCAATGATTTTTGTCGTATCAAGACAAATGTCTTCCCATTTAATGGTTTCTGTACAGTCTACGTCCCCTACAAAAGAGTTTAAATACACCAAGAATCAAACAATTCAAATCATTGCTAAATGATGCATCGTCGACTCACAACGCATAAATATTTGCTAAACGCTTTTCATACGCTTAAACCAAAATATCAAAGAGCATTATTTAAAACGTGTGATGATATTATGAATAGTGAGACGGAAGACCGAAAGAAATGGATGTTATATTTACAACACTGCAAAGATACCTTCATTTTACCGAAGAGGATCGTCAACCAATCAGATTACCAATTTATTCTGATACACCTAATGAAGATTCAAATAAGTCTAAAATTGGTTTTAAAAATAAAGATAGAGATCTAAAAACTTCAGTTGATGCTGAATCTGTGTTGGAGGAGAATCGATCCATTAAAAGTAAAGAATATGATGAAAATCCACTTTACACACCTGCTCAAATACTCAGTTTAATACCAAAAACTTATAATAAAAAGGGACAGTTATTATTAAACTTAGTTGAAACAAGTAAAAGTAAAATATATTGGGATAATGAAGGTACAGTCATAATTGATAATGAAAAAATTCCTGGAAGTAATATTGTTGATTTAATAAATGATTCACTAAGACCCTTAAAAAGAAGTGATCCAGTAGAGTGGGATAGATTTGCTGAAGCATTAAAAGATATTAAAGTACCACTTACTTATATTGGAAATCCAAAGAGATGTGAGTTTATTAACCAACTTCAAGCAAAAGATCTGAACAAACCCTCTGAGATTGAAGTTCAAGAGTTTTCTACAACGAGCAGTAGAGATAAAAAGTCTATAACTAAAATACGTAAAAGGCTTGAGTGGGAAAAATGAACCCCGTACTAGAAGAAATTAACAGGATTTATTATGATTCATCTAATCCCGCTGGTTTTGGTAGTATTGATAAATTATCAAAAGCCATGAAGGGTAAAATGAATAAAAGGTAAGTAAAGGAATGGTTAAAATCACAAGAAACATACACATTACATAAACCCATTCGAAAAAAATTCCCGCGTAATAGGTACATTCTATCAAATATTAATGAACTGTGGCAAGCTGATTTAAGTGATATGCGAACTTATTCTCAATATAATGATGGTTTCAAGTATATACTTTGTGTTATTGATGTATTTAGTAAATATGCTTTTGCAAGACCAATGAAAAAGAAAAACTCAGAAATAACTAAAGAATGTTTTGAAAGTATATTTACTGAAAGTAATTTAACACCTACTCACATACAATCTGATAAAGGTACAGAATTTGTTTCAAAAGACGTACAAAAATACTTTAGATCCAAAAAGATTAATTACTATACCACTAACAATCCTGACATTAAGGCCAGTATTGTTGAACGATTTCAAAGAACACTAAAAATGAAAATGTGGCGTTATTTCACTCATAATAATACTTATAGATATATAGATGTTTTACAAGATTTAATATACTCTTATAATCACAGCTTTCACTCTAGTATTAAGATGTGCCCATGTGATGTAAATTTCAACAATATTATGATAGTTTGGACTAATCTTCATGATAGACGGTCAAACAAACTTTCTTTAGAAAATCCTAAACCAAATTTCAATGTGGGTGATTATGTTCGAATAACTGAATATAAACATGTTTTCCAAAAAGGATATGAATCAAATTGGAGTGATGAAATATTTATTATAGCTTCAATAATTGATAGATCTCCATGGGTTGTTTATACAATAACAGATTTACAAACCATTTAAGAACCAACCAAGTTGGTACTTTTTATGTAAGAGAATTACAGAAAATCACTTACAACCCCACCTCACAATATAATATAGATAAAATAATTGACACTCGTTATTCAAGTAACAGAAAAGAAGTATTAGTGAAGTGGAAAGGTTATCCATTAGTAAATTTAACAGTTGGATTTTAGCTTCTAGTTTAAAAGAAATATGAATAAAGAAAGTTTTTATTTAACTTTGCTCAGCAGTAGTTCAATGGAATACTTTCTTGATAACAAGACCACAAATTTTTCAACGAAATTACGGAAATATTGGAAAGTGTCCTGCTAATTTACATTTAGGGTTACCATCAAAACTATTTCTATATTGCGACATTATCGATCCTCAGATTGTGGGTGATGTTATAACTCCTTTACTAAGAGTCATTTCATTAGATCCTACAAAATACATTTATGGTGCAAATAAAATGCACGTTTTATCTCAACCTCACTACTTGCCTGTTATGCGAAGAGAGTTCGATACGCTGGAAATAGTTATAAGATCGAGCACAGGACAAAAACTACCATTTCAGTTTGGAACCGTGTGTATTAAACTACATTTCCGAAAATTATAATAATGAATTCTCTTCGTGATCATCATAAATGTCCATATGAAAATTATTATACACATCAAGCTGGGTCAGGAGTTGGAGTAATTTATAAGGGTTCACCATACCAACGCGGTCATGGTATTGGGAGCTTCTTGGGGGGGGGGGGGGTTATTTAGATCAGTTTTACCTTTACTTTCAAGTGGTGCTCGAGTGATTGGTAAGGAGGCATTAAGCGCTGGAGTAGGACTTTAAGCGGATATGGTTTAAGCGCGTCCAATGGAAGCCTCAATAAAAGATCGTTTAAAGCAAGTTAGTACGAATTTAAAACGAAAGGCTGATGGGAAAATTGATCAATTTAACATGACAGGATCTGGGTATAAAACTAAAAGAAAACGATTGACCTCATTCATTCCACCATTAACTGCTAAAGTGAAAGCTGCGAAAAAACTTGGTCTAAAACCAAAAAATATCAAAGATATGTTTTCAAATTAAATATGTCTTTCCTTCATAATCATTCTTGCGAGTGCGTTAAGTCAGAATTGGATTTGTTTGCACTACCGTCTACACAAACTAGCATTGAAAATGGATTGTGGATTCATTATAAACCAATTTCATCTCTTGGTGATGATGAACCTATCGAGTTTCCAGTTCCTGGGACAGGCGATGATTACATAGATTTGTCTCATACATTACTCCTCATAAAGGCAAAAGTATTAAGTCAAGATTCAACTAACTTGATATCTACTACAATAGTAGCACCTGTAAATAATTGGCTGCATTACATTTTTAGTCAACTTGATGTTTATTTAAACCAAAAACTTGTATCACCACCTAATAACACCTATGCATATCGAGCATACATGGAAACCCTTTTAAACTATGCTCCCGCTTGTTAACAATCTCATCTTACTTGTAGTCTTTGGTATGAGGATACAGCAGGAAAAATGGATTCTACAGATAGTAAAAACATAGGATTTGTTAAAAGACAGGAATTGATTATTGAAAGTAAGAAAATAGAAATGATTGGTCATCTTCACGGTGACATTTTCAACCAAGATAAATTTTTAATTATTGGTGTTGAAATGAGTGTTAAATTGGTTCGATCAAGAGAGAGTTTTAATTTAATTGCTGGGTCAAACGATGTAAAGTTTAATGTTTGCATTACGGACGCAACTCTTATTGTTCGACGAGCACGAGTTAATCCAAGTGTATTACTCGCACATCAAAAAGTTTTAGCTTCTACCACTGCTAAATATCCTATTACTCGAGCTGAAGTAAAAGTTTTAACAATTCCATCGGGTGTTCAAAGAAAAACTCTTGATAATATATTTTTAGGACAGGTACCCAAAAGATGTATAATTGAATTTGTGACCAATTCTGCATTTAATGGTTCCCTTACTAAAAATCCATTTAACTTCGAAAACTATGGTATTAATTCTTTCAGCTTATATATTGATGGTCAACAAATACCTTCAAAAGCTTTGCAACCATCTTTTAATAATAGTGTTACGAGCTTGAGGTTCGTGGCAATAAAAACTGCCAATCGAATTACCAAAAGTTACACTTTAATTCACCTTACACCAATTAAAACTTCAAATACACTAATAATAATTTATCACACTGATTCACTTTATTTCGCTCCGAAGCTTCGCTTGTCTCGCCAAATTCAATACTTCCCCGACCGCGTCTTGCAGCGCCTTTAAATACACATTTTTCACCGAAACGTCCAGAATATTCAAATAAATACGCGCGCCAACCGACCAGGTGCAGAAAGTTCGAGTGTAGGGCTTCTAGAAAGCTTAGTTCTTCAATTCGATACTAGATGGCGCTGTTGGTCGAAAGTCAAGATTGACATTTTCTAGGAAGCCCTCCTCGCTCTCGTCCCCGACACTAGATGGAGCTAGTGTCGGGTACATGACGTCAACTTAGGCGCGCAACAATAGTATATTTACATCAGCATATCATACTCTATTCTCGGGAACTGGTATTCACTTTCTTAATGAAGGAAATGGAATCTTTTGTGAACAGTATGCCAAAGGTTACTGTCTATTAGCATTTGATTTAACTCCTGATTTATCAGCCAACTTATCAGCTCATTGGAATCTCATAAAGCATGCTAGTGTAAGATTAGAAGTACGATTTGGATCCTCACTAATACAAACAATTAATAAACTCAGCATATGTTTGCTGCATGAGTTTGATAATATTATTGAAATAGATAAAAACAGAAATGTTACTGTGGACTATAGTAGTTAAGGTTATAATATGTGTTGTGTGTTAGATTTTATGTGTTATGTGTAATGCATTTTGTGTGTATGTAACTATGTGAAACGTTATAAAATTAAATAAAACAAATTGTATGCAATATATTATTTTTTATTTCTTTATAAATCTTCTATTTAATCTAATACAAAACACAGTTCGAGTTTAAAGTTACATCGGACTCTCTCATTAGATCATCAATAATAACAAGATGTGGATTTTCACCATCAAACATATTAAGATTTGGAATTCCTTGATGATAGTTAACATTCGGTAAATTATATAAAGGTTGCATTTCATCAAACCACCATGTGATCTGATTAAAATCACAGTTACATATTTCTGTAACTGATTTTATGAAATTTGTTACAAAATTTGACTTCCCACATCCACTTGGTCCTGCCACAATAGCAGTAAACGGATGTATAAAGTGAAACGTTCGTGACCAGAGCATGCCAAAACTTTTTTTTACGATCGTGAGTCGACGAACGTTGTACCACTTCTGACTCAGTGAGCCAGAACTGGTACTACCTATCTACTCTATAATTTAAATGAACACTAATTTGAAGAGATATAATAATACTAATTATTTGCTAGTTTGTTCAGTTTTTGATTATATTACCCATAGTCGCTGTGAAACACGTTGAGTGATTATTAAAAAATAAAAATTTTGAAAAAAGAATTACGGTGAAAAATTGTGCAATAAAAAGTTATAAAAATATCTTCAAAATTTACCCTCTAGTTACAGTGGCGCCACCCTTATTTAACGCTTTCCTACGGACACTTTAAGCTGCATCGGAAAAAAATTAGATAATTGCGGAATAGTTAGAAATATTTGTAATTATAAGTAAAAACATTATTAGTTTATAACTTTATTTATAAAAAATCAAAAACTTTTAACGCCGCGAGAAAGTAGAAAAATACGTTTTTCTTGTAAAATATTGATTTGAAAACATTGAAACCACTGCGAATAGTTTGCAAATTAATTACCGATTCTGTAAATATTGCCTTTATTGAGTAATTCGCTATATAGATACTGAGTAATAAATTAATTATTTTTTCAAGTTAGATGATTTGGTATCACACATTAAAATAAAAGAACAATCATTTATTTTCATGGGAATAATTGAGTTTTCAAGAACCTTTAGGCGAACAAACAACCAAGGCACTATTTTGCTTGTTGTAAAGCATTCAAGGATTTTGGTTAAAGTATGATAAGTGATAACACAGAAGAATCGAGTAAACCTATCATAATCAGCGATAAAGCTGCAACAATAAACGGAGCAATATTCATTTATGTATGTAGTAGTCGGACGTTTCATTGAAAATTTTAAATACCTACTATATCGGTCTCTGCAGTTTGGTACAGGTGCGAAACGATAGGAACAGCTGAATCGAACCACATAGTGCGGAATATGGTACACGAACCGCCCGAATTGGTGTAGTAGTGAACGAAAAAAATAATTAATTTATTACTCAGTATCTTTACCGAATAACGCAATAAATGCAATATTTACAGAATCGGTAATTAATTTACGCAGCAACAGTTTTATCTAAGTCCGTCTAAGCGGGCATACGGAGTTCAAATGACACAATAAGTGTGTACATGGTGTGTTCTCGTGTGAGCCTCAACACAACGAAATGCACGCGAGACGACGAGACGAGCGTGTACAGCCGGCATTACCTCTACACTTCATGGTTGTAGCTGGACATTGATTTATATGTTACACTAGATAAGTAATTTCCGCGCCAAAGCGTTGTCACTTCACATAAGGCCACAGCCTTATACTCAGCGAACGTCGGTTCAGTGTTCAAGGTGACGCCGTCCGAGTTAAGCCGAACGATTCACAACAAAAAATGGGTAAATGCGTAGTGAAAGAATGCGTTTCAAGGTCACAAAAACATAATAAATCAAGCGGAATCACTTTCCATACGTAAGTTTTAATTTATATATTCATATTAACGTTTAAAACACTAAAAAATTAAATAAAATATCGCATATTGCAATTTAGGTTCAATGTTGCCACTTTTCCGCCTTTGTGATTTTTCAACATTAATGGGAGACTGTATAATTTATGGAATAAGTTAATTTTGTTTTAAAATAAACAAGTAAAATTGATTGCTTAAAAATAAAAAACTATGTTTCAACCTTTATACAAAATAATTATTCTTATTTTAGTTTATTCATGAATGGTCTATTAATTATATTTTATTATTTTATATTATATTAATAAATTTGCAGTGTACCTAAAGATGCAGCACTTGGTGATGATTTCACAACTTATGCATATTCAACACAGATCTCGCTTAAGAAACCTAAAATTGTTTTTTTTATTTGCTTTATTTTTTGTTTGATTTATTAGTACAATAAAAATAATATATAAAAACATATTTTATTTCATTACTTATGCTTACTTCTGTTCATCTAATAAGAAAATATACAAATTTAAAATAAAAACAATTTACTGCAACTTTAAAAAAAAACTCCTTTATATTGCTCATTTTGGGTAAAATTTCATAAAGTATGCAACACCAACCCGCCACTGCATGTTTGTGTGTCTATCTTTATCTAATCTTAGGGACGATATTGTTTTCCGCGACTTGTGTAAGTGAGACAGATATATGTTTACTTAAAAATTTTAATGATTTCAAAGCTACGTCGTCGCATTTGGATAGTGGTTACACTTTGTTCGACGCGCGGCAATGTGGTTTGCTCCTCTAGTCTTGTATAACTCAATGTAGCTGGATAAGTAGTAGCAAGGCCAAGGTGGTCGCAAGCGACGGCGAGCTCCATCTTGCAGTGTATAGCTGAATACTAACATTCTAAGAATTCAATTTAACATTTTAATGGCGGCTGTACACGCTCATCGAGACGCTGAGTACGAGTGTGTACATGGTGCTCTCGTCGCATCGCGTCGCGTCTCGTGCGCTCTCGGAAGCGTGTCGGTTTTTTGCGCTCGAGTCAAAGGGTCTCGTGATGAAAACGAAAATGTACTATTTTCTATTCATCGTACATGGTCACAGAGTACTTTTTTATATATATAGGAATACATGGTTCAGTTACGGTAAATAGAAACCATCCGCCATCTTTTTCGCGGTGTCTTATTAATTTTATTTTTATGATAAATGTGTAAAAAGTTATAATAACTAATAGCACAAAGACAAAACAGTTTCATCTAGGTCCATCTCAGCGGGCATACGGAGTTCAAATGATACAACGGAGTGTGTACATGGTGTGTTCTCGTGTCGAGCCTCAACACGACAAAAGGCACGCGAGACGACGATACGAGTGTGTACAACCGGCATAACATTCCAATTCTTGAAGTTTTGCAGCACCATTAGATTGTGCTCTAGCTTCGGTTACGGGTTGCCTTGGATTTTAATAAAATTCAATTGATTCAAAATCAGATTCCATCAGGTGTAGGACTGCAATTCTTAATTAAAATTGAGTCACCATTACTGTTATAGCTATCAAAAGTCCACAGCTGGACTTAGGCCTCCTTCATGGAATACCATACCATGAATAGAGGCTGGATATTTTTATCGTAGTTGTTACACTTGGGTAGGTATAGGTAAGCTGCAAATGCAGTTTTTTTTTAAATTATTATTAGGAAAGCACAGCTGCTTATTTTCTGATTTGTTACCCTCTGTCACCTCTTACAACGGCCTCGTAAAGATATGCAATAGTACAACCACTACTACACAGTTGAATTTTTAAATTATGAAAATTTTTGAAACTATTTAATCTTTTTAATTTTAAGTTGTTTGGCAGCTTGGCGATGCCCCACTTGCAACAAATCTATTTCTGTGAGTGCATGTACATTCATCCATTTTTGAATATTTTTCATTTTGCATATCTCAAGAACACATGGTGATAAAAGCATAATAGCATATTGAACACTAGATTAAGTTTTCAATTAGTAATTCTGGAGTATACCTTTAAGGAAAATAACCTAATTAACTACATAAAAGTTCCCAAATGGTAAATTGGTAAGAAACAGAAACTATTTTTATATGAGGTAGAGCCATGCTGTGGCTTTATTGTAGTTGTAACATGAATGGGTCAGTTTGACCAGGAAGGACCACACTCACAGAGTACCAGCATAAAATGGCAGCTTAATGCTGCTGTGTTTCATATGATGGGTGTAGAGAACCAGAGACCCTTTTTACTAGAGACAAGGCATTCCATCTTAGCCCTCGTGGGTGACAACGCATTTGCATTTTGATTCATATCCAGGATATATGTAGATGTCTATGGACCACAGCAACCACTTAATTTAGTTTACGACGGGCGGTATTCCGCAACTCCACGTCAAGCGCGTATTTTGCGTGTGGGCAGGAATAATGTGGTTATTCGAGCCATTATATTTCCCCGAAGAAGTTCAACAGTCCTTTGATGTTGCAAGCGCCTTCGGGGTGTGATCCCGGTGTGCCGAGATGTTTAGCCCTGTATGAAGCGATTTCTGGACATGTCAGTAACATGTGAGCCGCCGTTTCTTCCTCTCCCATGCATGCTCTGCATAGGGGACTATCAGTAACACCTATGGTAAACAAATGTTTGTTAAAAGAGCCATGTGCTGTGATAGCACTTGTTACTATCCTGATCTGTGGCTTGTTCAGTCTCATTAGATAAAATAAATAAATAAATAAAATAATTTTTTATTCAATATAGATTACAAGTAATTCTTATTGAAAGTCAATATTTTACGTTACCACTGGTTCGAAAAAAAACCTCTGTCCTGGGAAGAACCAGCAAGAAACCCAGCGGGACTTTTTTTAAATAAATTTTACAATGTCAAGTCACAGAATATTTACAAAATTTATTTTAGAAACAGCTTGGAAGCCCACCTCATTACCAGGGGTTATTATTAACCATGTATTCATTTATATCATAATAACCTTTTTATACAGTTTTTGTTTAATTAAATATTTAAACTTGGTAATAGAGAGACCTTGTATATTTTCTAGGACTTTGTTGTCATAGCGTATACATTGCCCCAAGAATAAATTACTGACTCTGTGGAGTCGAGAAACTGATAGCACCTGGATTAGAACCTTGGTTAGACGACTGTTTATTTCAGGAAGGGACTCCCTAGCTTGTCTACAGTCTACAAAATTTTTCCAAAGCTGAGCGTGTAAATTATTGAAGTATGTACATACCAGTGAACGAACGTAGCCAAAGGGGATTGGTATTACAGTGACCACTCACCATCAGGTGGACTGTGTGCTCATTTAACAACCTTATCTTATAAAAAATGGTAAATTGCACATACACACATATTTAGTTAACTTATTATGAAGCATAATATGTCGCAATACTCAAGGAATTGTTTATTCTTACAAAAATTCATAAATTGTCTATGCAACCATAAACATTTACAATATAAAATACATGATGAAGATGTTAAAGTAAATATAGGTATTAAAAAACTATATGTGCAATATTTTTAACATTTTATAAACATATTATGACTAAAAAAAATTACAATACACTGTGATTTAGTGAGAAGCTTACAAGTAGTGAATAAGTTGTAATCATTAAAAGACTTCCATGTTTGCAACTTGCATATACTTTGTTCAAATATTCATAATATATTGTGCAGTTTTTACGTTATTAAAACATTTTCTTCTTTAATGCTGTGTATCTTTCAGTATATTCATTATATCCTTCTACGGATACCAATTGTTTTGTTTCAAATAGATTACCATCCAAATTGATAGTATGAATTTTGGAATCTCTTAATAAACTAGGTCTTACTGCATCTAAGCTTAAACAATTCTCCTCTAATCTTAATATTTTTAACCTTGGAGCCTGATGTAAGTCCTCACTGAGAGTTGATATCTCATTTTGGCTTAAATTTAACTCAGCTGCATAAAAATCTGTCATCCCGTTAGGTATCCGAGTTATTTTATTATTCGAAAGATCTACTACTTCTAAGTTGTTTAAGCATAGTAATTGTAGGGGGAACTCTGTAAATTTGTTATGACTTAAATAAACTTGTTTCAAGTTATTTAAATTTGAAAAATGAGATGGTAGAGAACAAATGGAATTATTAGATACATTTAACATTTCAAGTTTCTTAAGGTATATCAAAGAATCTGGTAAAACCTCTATATGGTTTGCACTCAAGTTCAGCTGCTTCAAATTTTTTAATCTACTTAAGTCATCTGGTACAATAGAAATTTTATTTTTAGATAAATCTAGATTTCTTAAATGTTCTGATAAATTAAACACTTCCACAGGTATGTCTTTTAATTTTCTATCAGATATTTGTAAAACACCAGTCTTCGAAGCGGTATCATAATGTTGTCTAAGGCCCGAGTTACCCATTGTAAATTGTATATCGCTAAAAATAACACCAAATTAAAATAGTAAATACTCTCAAGTGTTTTTGTCCTTTTGAAGTAGGTATAGCACGCACAGAACACCAAAGAGAATGTGGTATTTATTAACTCACTATTCAGAATCAAATCTAAGTAATTTCCTTTTGATACGATAAAATAGTAATAAAAACACAGTAATTAAGAAATAGGTAGTTTAAAAAGTTGGTAGTTTAAATAGTCCAAACCAAAATCTGAATCGAAATCAAAATAAATTTTCTACTACATCATAGGTATCATAGATAGATATTAGATAAATAGGCATGAGACCGATATATCAAAACGTAACTAATAATAACGTTATGTATTAAAATATCATATCATATCGATACACCTAATTATAACCGTTATCACATATCCAACCAAAACCAAAACGTACTAAAGTTACTATGAAAAAAAATAATTTATAAACGTAAAACGAAAACTGGAACGATAACGATATGCCAACACGGCCCACCAATACTAAACTAACCAATGACCTTCGTTGATATTCGTTGTTTCTCGTTCTTGTGACGATGACATAAATACGTATAGAAAGAGATGAAGCGAATATGGATTTCGTTGCGATGTTTTGGTAGTTTTCACACACGGTGCAAAATGGACATAGTGGATATAATTACCTAAAGCAATAAGGTCGAATTTTAAATGGTTAAAATTGCTTAATTTTTTAGTTTGTGCAATTGTGAGAGGCTAATTATATATATATATATATATATATATATATATATATATATATATATATATATATATATATATATATAGTGCATCATCTTCTTCGATCTTAAGAAGAGATATTATCGGTTTAGTTTGTTAATTAGGTAATTGTCTATTATTTATGTAATTTTCTTTGAATTAAACCACGATTATAATTACGTCAACAAAAATTTATTAAAAAGAAAATTTATAAATTGTCATTTTACATAAACTAACTTATAAAATTTGATGGCTTCGTAGTGCAGCGACTTAGCAATTGAATTACAACGCTAAAATCGCGGGTTTGAATCCCGCACGGTTCAAGTATTTTTATGGCCTACGAATAATTATTCCGGCTCAGGATGTATGTCATTGTACAATTTATGCTTGTACACTGCCCCACGATAAAGAAAAGTGGGGTTAGTTTAAAAAAAAAAAAAAATATTGATCTCCCTATTTTCCTACAACTAACCCCCAAAAAAATTTTAGAAGAACCCAAAAAAGACCGTTGTAATCTTATAATTGTAATTATATTACTATATATTTTATGGTATGTAATGGCCTGCGTTCGCGATTTGAATGATCATTATCTATGAAATGATCAACCGAATGACTCGGTACGTACGTAATGTTTACCCCCACCACTTTAAGTCACACAAAAAGTTACGGATCAGAAATCAAAATTTCAAAGCCTTCCCGTAAAAAGTTTCGACCGTATAAATTAATTGCACTGGTTGCAGTTTGCGGTTATGTTTCGGTTATCGTTTGTGCATTCAATAGTAAACCGTTACTACTCATATCGATATCTGAAAACGGTTTTCAATAACGATATGAAATCTATATAGTGGTTATGTAACCGTTGCAGCTAAAAACTGAAAACGCTCATGCTTATAGATAAATAAATATATTGTGCTACTAGACTAAACTCGTAGATAGGGATCCGCAAAAAGTATCGATACTTGAGTAGTATCGATACTTTTAGTTTGATACCTAGTATTTTTGTACTCGATACTTTTCTTAGAGTAATTTATTAAGTATCGATACTTTCTTAGTTACTCGATACTTTTATCACTTCATTAAACTGTCAGATAAAAGTCAGTAGATAGTACTTTCTTTTTCGATGTATAGTGTCGTCCCTCTCGATAGAATGAGGATTTTGGGGGAAAACCTTATAATAGTTTGATTAATTCATGTGGGACCAGGTAAATACATTTTATACATTTAGTAGCAATATCTCGTAATTTTGATGAATATAGTGGAATCATGACGCAAAATATTTGGATTTAAATTTGTCTATTTATGTTCTTAAAGTAAAGTGTACCTATTAGTTATAAATAGAGTAGAAGACTATTTTTGTTAAGAAGTATATCAACATTTAATATAATTTAATGGCAATATTGATTGATTGGTGTTAAGTTTGTCGACAAAACGAAAAAGTTTATAAAAGTGAATTTTACTGTCTTTAATTGCTGACTCAGGTGCTCTGCTTGATTTGCTTCTTCAGAATGCCACCTCCTAGCGGAGGACAAAGTGATGTGTGGAAATATTTTAGGAAAGTTGATCAAAACAGCGAAATGTAAAATTTGTTTTAAAATTATGAAGTCTAGCGGAAATACTTTTGACTTAAAAGAAAAATATTTAAAAATACATAAGTACTCAGAGGTAAGTAAAATTAAATAACTGATAAGATTATTATCGATTACGTGTGTTCTTACATAAATAAACACCCTGTGAAAAAAGCCTGATAGATCCAAATAAAATACGATATTTGATAGGAAATTATGATAAACTATTGTGTTTTTGAAACAGCAATCCGAATACTTACACATTTAAAAAATGAATTCATAGGATTTTATCTGGTACAGGTACTACAAATCGGATAGCATCAGTATTCCCGATTAATTATAATCCAGAAATGCGGTAATAGAATTTACCGATAATTCTATTGTGAATGAGGTTGTATCAGTAAATTACACATGTTTTGAACAACAGATTCGGACAGATATAAAATAATCATATTTTAGCCATATCCATAATTTTAGACCCACTTTTTAAAATCTTACACTTTATAGGCGCAAATGCATGTGCAATTTCTTTGACTTGGATCGCCACCACCAACGACCTCTCCGGAAACAACTGCCGATACCAAAAATATGATTTTTGGAGCCCTCAACGTAAATTAGTTCAAACTCGACAAACCAGGCACATGAACTTTGACAGCGATGAAATATCGTTGTACTTTAGAAGCCCTGTATGTGCCTTAAAAAGGATCCGTTTGAGCAATGGGAGGAAATGAAATCGTATTTCTAGAAATTATATTCCATTGCTAGTAAATATCTCATAATACTCGGAACTTAAATGTCGATAGGAAGATTATTTTCCAAAGCTGGGGCAACTTTTCATGTCAGATTGCGATGTAAGAGATTAGGGGTGCAGTAATTGATAGTTAGTTATACATTGTGTAATTTAATTTTTCTAATATTTCAAAAATATTAGAAAAATTAAAATTAAATTAATATTTTAGAAAGGGAATGGGGTGTACAGATCAAGTCTTTTCCATGCGCATGATTGCGGAGAAGTTTTTGGCCAAAAACCGAAAGTTTTTTGTGCGTTCATGGACTTGGAAAAGGCTTATGATAGAGTGGACAGGAATGTGTTATGACAAACACTGAACTCATATGGGTTGAGCGCTGGTTTGATACAGGCATTGAGGTCTCTTTATAGGGACTCTAGTGCTTGTGTCAGGATCAGTGGGGTCTACTCGGACTGGTTTGGCATCCAAAAAGGTAGACAGGGCTGTGTAGCTTCCCCTTGGCTGTTCAACCTGTTTATGGACAGGTGTTTGCAAACTTTGAAAGATGAAGAATGTGGGTTAAGAATGGGCGAGTTAACCGTCAAATGTCTTTTGTATGCCGATGATCAAGTCATATTTGCGTCATCGGCGGCTGAGTTGCAAATGATGGTTACATTAATGAACTGGGAATTAAAAGAAAGGGGAATGAAAGTGAACGCAAGTAAGACAAAAGTGATGGTTTTTGAAAGAGAAGAAAGCAAAACTGTATGTGAAATAAGAATAGAAGGAGAGTTAATGAGCAAAAAGCAAAAACACGTATGGTAATTCATAATGCTGTGTTAGTCCCTACTTTAATGTATGGTAGTGAAAGCTGGGTGTGGCAGAAGAAGCACGAAAGTAGAATAAATGCTGTAGAAATGCGGTCTTTAAGGAGTATGCTAGGGTTGAATCTGAATGACAGGGTGAGAAATTGCGTGATAAGAGATAAATGTGGTATGCAAGATGATGTTCTGACCAGGATTAAGAAAGGAATGCTTCGGTGGTTTGGTCATGTAGAAAGAAAGAATGAGGAAAGAGTGATAAAGCAAATTTATATGGCAGATGTGAACGGCCGAGTCGGGAAGGGACGCCCTAGAAAAAAGTTTATCGACCAAATTGACGATATTTTGAAAAGGGGCCACGTTAGAAGTACCCCTAACCGACGAGCATGTATGCGTAGATATATGGATGTAAAGGAGGCGAAAGAGGTATGTCAGGATCGTGCCAAATGGAAGTCCCTCTGCCTACCCCTCTGGGTGACAGGCGTGAGTGTTTATGTATGTATGTTTATGTTTAAAAATATTACTCGGTACCAAGTTTTAGCTGATACTTTTGATTTGATACTTGGCATCGAGTAAATATCGATACTTTTAAAATTTTGCGGAACCCTACTCGTAGACTAGACTAGATCACAGACTAAGAGTATACATTATGTGCGAGGTGTTGGTAGACGAAAACGTAGACTCCTCTCCTGTCCGCGTACGTGGCGCTCCCCACACGCAGATAACAGTCCCACTTTCAGAGCCATTAGACTAATAAACTGTTTTCTCAGGGCCAATCCAGACGCAGATATATTTTTTCACAAACCCAGCGCAATGTATAAAAATGTATTAATATTCTTAAACAACTTTGTAAGATAGTATAATAGTATATGTTTAGGTAAATAAGTTTAATTTATGATATAATAAGTAGATCTCATTTTACTGTTGTGGCTGTAATTTATGTTGTGTATGGAAATTTAATAATTGGTGATTTTTTTCTTGTGTATTTTATCATACTTTGTAAATTTAGTGTAGATATTAAGCGATTTGGTTGTATATACTGTAAGCTTATATTTTATCAATAAATGAATATGAATAAATGAGTATGAATACTACGTCTCTGGTATTTGTGTATTAAACCAAAGAAGGTGGCATCGCAAGGCATACCCCTCTGTCAAAGGTACGAGAGTCCGACTCATACCCTATATATAAAAGTAGTTGCTCCGCCGTCCGCGTCGTGCGCTATTAAGCAAGTGATCGTGCAAGTCAATAGAGCTTCGACAAAAATGCCGAATTGCGGTATATTTTCAAGCAAAAAACAATTAAAACCGTCAAATTTACAAAAGGACAAAGTGACTTTTCATCTGCGAATACTTCATACATAATATTACCGTTAAAACTCGTATTTCCTGAATATTTTCGTAAAATAAAAAGTGCTGTCAGCATAGTTCATGAAGTGAAAAATAAGCAATTTTAAAATAAATTTAATTTACTACACAAAATAATGCGTGTAGTGGCGGTTAAGAATATCCACTACCCCATATCTTCCCGTGGGTGTCGTAAGAGGCGACAGAGGGAGACAGGCAGGAGATGGGCAGCAGCATCTTCCTGATAACAGCAACTGTACGACAAAAAAAAAAACTGCGGTTGCCAACCCGCTCGCCAAGCGTGGCAACTATGGCAATATACCCCCCATGAACAATTACACAAATAGACGGCCCCCAGTCCCCGGCGGCCCCGCTATTCCTGGCTACGGTGGCGACCATGGTAACGGCGGGGCAGGGGGTGCTAAGAATCTCCGGTGGAGGTTCGGTTGCCACCTACGACGACTCGACCTGGCAACATTTAACGCACGCACACTGAGGACTGACGAGAAGATCCTGGAGCTGGAAGAAGAGATAGACAAGTTGCGCTGGAGTATTATAGGATTATCCGAGGTCCGAAGAGAGGGGGAGGACACGGTGATTCTCGAATCCGGCAACTTGTTCTATCACCGGGAGGGCGACCATCTGTCCCAAGGAGGTGTCGGATTTATCGTCCACAAGTCTCTCGTCAACAACGTTGTACAGATTGAGAGTGTGTCGACGAGGGTCGCGTACCTGATACTCAGAATCACCAAACGGTATTCGCTGAAGGTCATACAGGTTTACGCACCAACGTCGGCACATTCCGATGAGGAGGTGGAGGAAATGTATGAGGATATTTCCAAAGCCATACATTCCTCCAAAACCCACTACACGGTGTTGATGGGAGACTTCAACGCAAAACTAGGCACAAGAGAAAGCGGTGAGCTGAAGTTAGGGAAATTTGGAGTAGGGCAACGGAACCGAAGGGGCCAGCAGCTGGCCGACTTTATGGAGAAAGAGGGACTCTTTATGATGAACTCTTTCTTCCAGAAGCGGCCCCACAGGAAGTGGACTTGGTCGAGCCCCGACGGTTCGACAAAAAATGAGATTGACTTCATTATGACGACCAGACGCCAACTGTTCAGTGATGTCTCAGTGATCGCAAGGGTGAAAACTGGCAGCGATCACCGAATGGTTAGAGGCACACTGAACCTAAACGTTAAGTTGGAGAGGTCTCGTCTAATGAAGTCAACGCTCCATCCCCCTCGTGCTCTGATCCAAAATCCCGAAAACTTTCAGCTCGAGTTACACAACCGCTTTCAGCGCCTACAAGATTGCAATGCAGTGGACGATATGAATGACAAGCTCGTGGAAACTGTCCATGCGGTCGGAGCTAAGTTCTGCAAGACCCGCCGCAGAAGAACACAAAAACTCTCCGATCACACTCTTAATCTCATGGCTGTTAGACGGGGAGATGAGGCTGCAATCGTCAACAGATTTGACAGCATACAGGCAACTGAACAGACAGATCTCCAAATGCATGCGGCGAGACTTACGCAACTTTAATACTGCTCGTATTAAAGAAGCGATCGAGCGGAACCAGGGCTCCAAAGTCTTTGCCAGAGATCTGTCTGCCAGAAAGAGCCAACTGTCAAGGCTGAAGACTGAGTGTGGCAGCATCGTTTCCGGGACACCTGAGATTTTGAGTGAGATTGAGAGGTTCTATGGGCAGCTGTACACATCATCGTTGGAGCCACACGCAAGTGTGAGTAACGATCCAAGAGCAAGTCTTATCCGACACTATTCCGATGATATCCCGGACGTCAGTCTAAGCGAGATTAGAATGGCTCTCCAGCACCTTAAAAACGGCAGGGCCCCAGGCGAGGATGGAATTACAGCGGAGCTTCTGAAAGCGGGTGGAACACCGGTACTTGAAGTCCTTCAGAAGCTCTTCAATTCCGTCCTCCATGGTGGCACTACTCCAGAGGCGTGGAGCAGAAGTGCGGTGGTCTTGTTCTTTAAGAAAGGCGACAACGCTCTCTTGAAGAACTACAGACCGATTTCCCTTCTGAGCCGCGTCTACGTGCTGTTTTCGAGAGTCATTACGAATCGTCTCGCACGCAGACTCGACGACTTCCAGCCTCCCGAACAAGCCGGTTTCCGAAAAGGCTTCAGTACCATAGACCACATACATACCCTGCGGCAGATTGTACAGAAGACTGAAGAGTACAATTTGCCACTTTGCCTGGCGTATGTGGACTATGAGAAAGCCTTTGATTCCGTCGAAATTTGGGCGGTGCTGCAGTCCCTTCAGCGGTGCCAAGTTGACTGTCGGTATATCGAAGTGCTGAAGTGTTTGTACAGTAGGGCTACGATGGCTATCCGAGTACAGAACCAGAGCTCGAAACCTATCCAACTGCAGAGAGGTGTAAGACAGGGTGACGTTATATCCCCGAAACTCTTCACCGCTGCTTTGGAAGACGTTTTCAAGCTACTGGACTGGAAAGGATACGGTATTAACATCAATGGCGAGTACATCACTCACCTTCGATTTGCCGACGATATAGTCCTTATGGCAGAATCGCTGGAGGACTTAAGCACTATGCTCAATGACCTCAATAGTGCCTCCCAACGGATAGGTCTTAAGATGAACATGGACAAAACAAAGATTATGTTTAATGTCCATGTCACACCTATGCCGGTAGTTGTTGGGAGCACTATGCTCGAAGTTGTTGACGAGTACGTTTACCTGGGACAAATAGTCCGACTAGGTAAGTCCAACTTCGACCGAGAGGTCAATCGACGGATCCAACTCGGCTGGGCAGCGTTCGGGAAATTACGACATATCTTCTCGTCAGGTATACCTCAATCTCTGAAAACTAAAGTGTACAACTAGTGCGTGTTGCCAGTGATGACTTACGGATCAGAGACGTGGTCCTTCACTGCTGGCCGTATGAGGACGCTCAAGGTCGCTCAGCGAGCTATGGAGAGGGCTATGCTCGGAGTTTCTCTGCGTGATAGACTCAGAAATGAGGATATCCGCAGTAAAACCAGATTGACCGACATAGCCCAACGGATTAGTAAGCTGAAGTGGCAATGGGCCGGCCATATAGCTCGAAGAACCGATAACCGATGGGGAAGAAAGGTTCTCGAGTGGCAGCCTCGTACCGGTAGGCGTAGTGTAGGGCGACCCCCCACTAGATGGAGTGACGACCTGGTAAGATATGCAGGAAGTCGATGGATGCAGGTGGCTCAGGACCGTGCTTTGTGGCATTACTTGGGGGAGGCCTATGTTCAGCAGTGGACTTGTGAAGGGCTGTGATGATGATGATGATGATGACACAAAATAAATATATTAACGAAAATTTATTTTATATAGACTAAATCAGTTCGTGATGAATAATAATCATTACATCATTAGGATATGTAGTGGATTTAGTCAAATGATTTAAATATTCAGCTCAATCTTAACACGATTCTGAATATATTATAATTTAATATAGTCAATAACTTGTATTTATCAAAATATTATACAAAATAAAGGCCAAATAAGTCGAATCGAAACTTGCCACTTCGTAGCAAATTTATGCAATTTTTGGTATCACTACAACCGAAAGAACTGCAATGTAGTAAAGTACGTCACAACTTTAGCTATCGATAAGTTAATTAAACCATTCGGGTTTGTCTGCCAAACATGTTTTTATTTTTGGTTTAGATTTTATAATAAAGTATTGCAAAAAGTACTAAATTTTTCTTTTATTTCTTTAATAATAATATTAAATAAATAAAAACGTTTCGGGATGATAAAAATTAATTAAAGTTGAATTAAAAGCGATAAAATCCGTAAATAATAGTTTATTCAATGTGTAGTGTTCGCGTAAATTTAAGAAATCATTAAATAAAAATAGTTTATTCAGTAAACGATCATACGTAAATTATAAATGGGGACGGGGTCTATTTTCAAGTATAAAAAACTGTGTTAGGAGACTCCACGCTTCCATAGCACTTTACATTACTATTTGCATGATCTTTTCATAATAGTTAACTATAAAATTAAAATAAAAAACTAATTATATTCACGCCAAATGTACGCGCGCGCGCGCGTGTGTGTGTGTTTGTGTTATAAATTAATTAAATTATATCATAGTGCCTAAAAGAGCCTCAGTATCATCATCGATCTTATGAAATAGCCATTTGGTTAAGGTGGAAGCGCAGGCCGTTCGTACATACATTTTTTAATCAAAATATACACTAAACACAGACACTCTTTCTTTTAGTCATTTTATCACTTCTCTACAATGAAATGTGTACGCGTTTGACCTTTATAGGCAATAACTTACATTATATACTGAGAAAAACAATAGTGAAATCCCGGAAAAATTTGACACTTCTTTAGTAGTGTGCGTGACTTTTGACAAGCAAACGAAAGGCGACGTTTAAACATTGGCACGCTAGATGGCATGCAAGTGATCTTAAATAATTCTGATAAATCAATATTTTAAGTTCAATAACTGATTAATTTCCTTTCCAACCGTTAAAAAAAACAGTATAAAATAACATAAAACTAATGACCTTAGACACCTATGTTTTTTTTTTTGTAAACAATTTTATTACTTATTATTGTTGTGTGGCAACATAAATACCAAAAGTCGTAGGTAGAGCGACGATGCCGTCCTTCCTGACCTTGAATTGACGAAAAAAAAGCGTCGCCAAACTTCATTCACTTGTTTGACTTGTTATAAAATACATTCTGACTTCGGTTGTCACGCGCTATGATTTTCGCGCGGAATTTCTATATATATTATACATATTTTGTATGCATGTTTTCATTGATTCGAATTGCAATATTTCTCTAGTATATATTTGAGACTATATTGTAATTTATCGTAGGTATAGTAATTAATTATTCTAAAAACGCAATTATGTTTTCGGTGGTATTAGAAACAGCAGGCTAGCCTGTGATTTTTCTGAAATATCGTCACAATACTGATTACCTACGTCATACGTGTCAGTGTTTCATATATGAATGTGTTTCAATATGTTTTTGATCAACAATAAATACAATTATTATAAATCGGTAAACTACCAAAGTAGTCACAAAATTAAAATTGCAAACATTTGCTAAATATGGTTTTGCCGGGTTACATTAAACATCTTTTTTCGCATTTTGCAAACAGTTTTAGACAGACACACATTGGGTGCGTTTGGCAGAAAAAAGCGCTAGCAAGCACTTATAAGCAAAATGGCGATCGTAAGCGGTAAGCGCTGTCAAATCGTAAGTAGCTATTTTCTCTAGGACACGAAGTTAGTTTTAACCGGGGAACCTAACTTAATTTAAATATATGTTTGTAAAGTATTCATATTAAAAATTTACCAATCATGAATTTTTAACAACATGTATATGTCTATTCATGTCATTATATTACTTAAAACTAATATTGCACAAAACAACTTATAAACTCTACTTCAAAACAAACAAATTAAATAAGCAAAATGGCGGATTGTGTCAGCGCTACTGAAGTAGCAATCGTATCCTGGCCGAAAACTATTTCAGCGCTTGTAAGCGCTTGCTAGCGCTTTTTTCTGCCAAACGCACCCAATTATTAGTTTGTTATATTTTGTAGAGCTCAAGTTCACGGTTATGGTGCGTTCAGAAACAAATATAATTCTGTTACATAAAAAGCGTGCTTTATTGTTTATAAATAAATAGCTTATTCTAATCTGAGTTATACTTTTCTTATTCGTCGGCCAATTCTACCAGGAATATAAAGATAACATTGAAATAAAAAGATAAGTAAATTTTTGTACATTTTAGTGTTCTCGATATTGTGTTCTGAACGCAACCCAATTCATATAGAATTGAAGGAAGATTTGTAGGTATATATATTGTATATTTATATTTTTGTTTTACTAAAAGCTTTTGTTGAGTGCTTCGAAATTAGGAAATATTATTTTCACCTTCCTGGTTATTATCACAAAATAAATCGTGTTAACTATAGATTTGATGTTATCTCTTGTTTATGAATTATAGTTTCTAACGTGTTGGTTATGAAATGTCTAATTATTGTAATAATTGGTACTGTTACAAATCATCAGTGTTATTAGTTTTGAGTGACTTCGGTTTTGATAAAAAATTCAATAGTGTAATGTAATAAAATAAAACTGTGTTATATTGTAATCAATGTTGACATAATTTATTTCACAAAGTTATAAATCAATTAAATAGTTTACGCCAACAAATATAACTTTTATTTTTATAACAATCGTACATAGCGTTTTGTAGTTCTGCCTACCCAATCTACACATACAGAAAAATTAAAAATTTGTTTTTTTACATACACGCCATCTAGTGCTTCGTAAACGCTTCGTAAAAGCTTCGTAAACGTAGGGATACATCTGGATGTGTAAACGACACTATATTCAGTGACAGATGTTATAATCAAACTTTGTGTCGAATTGGGTGGATTTTGAGGCAATGATATGACCCATTCCAATAAAATGTAATATCCGATAACCGCAAAGTCTACTCCTACGACTTAATAATTTTCCAATTACACAAAAACCCAAATAAAATAAAAAATTCAGCGCCATCTTGTGGGAGAATGGCTGGGAGCAGTCCGTAGATTTCGCTTTAAAACATATTTGCAATTATAGTAGTTAAGGTGATGAATTTTAATGTTTTTGTTAAAAGCGTTGTATAGAGTCGCAGACAGTTTTACATATTGCCTCCTAGCTAAAACAGATTTAACAGCCACAACTGTAGCCACTACGTTTTTCCTTCTTTTGGCTACAATACGACGGTTTAACTTTATACCTTTATGCAGCCTTGGAACTGAACATAAGATGTACAGTTTCCTAACAGTACGTACATTACTCACGGCATAAAGATCTTCTATAGGGAATCTTTTTGGTTTAAAACGCATAATTTTTGGTCTGTGTGTCCTTTCAACTTCTAGAAATTTGGTTTTTGTAGCTCCAAGCCCACAAACTAATAAGAGTACTAACGTAATTGTGCTCCAAGCCATACAGAAATACAATGTACTAAGATAGATTGAGCCAAAGCAACACATATTTGGTAAGGTAACTTTTCGTCTTAGTGATTTAAATGTCCATGCTTAGACCATTCAACCCAATGGACTTGCCTTGTATGATTATTCCCCACTGCGCATGTAGTGGATTTAAAATCTTGTAATAATAAAAACGGTTTGCGGAATTGATTTTATCATTACAGGAATCGTTTCCGTCGTTGTAAGTGCTCTTTAAAAAGCCGATTTGTGCGGTTAACGTGTGCAAAAAAAGTCTAATACTTCAAATTTACAAAAAGATGGCATTACATTCCATATGGATGTATTTTATTGTGATATATGCTTTCTTTCTGTTATAATAATTTACAATAATATCATAAATAATAATCGAGAACTATATCGATAATCGATTATCGATAATCGATTCGATTCAACCATAATATTTCATAAAAATCGTAGTGATAATTGAAATGTGAGAAGCGGACACCCCACGAGATTAGTTATATATTTTTTTTAAGTCAACCCTTACCTGTTACAAATTAGGTTTATAATTGAACACGCAAGCCCGACGGCACTACTTAGGAGACTATGGTTCATAAAAGATAGCTTGATCTCTGCGACAGCTGTCAGTAAAAATCACGCCTATGAATTTCTTAATAGTACAGACAGTAGCTATCAATGTCATACTTTATGGGCATGCACTAATTAGGTCGGCATTTTATTATGAACTATAGTAACATAATAAAAACAACAACAGTGTAACGAGACTACTTAACCCTGCAGTGTTCGCGTCTTATAAAATAACGTAAATGGTCGCGTGGACTACGTATGTAGTCCAATTTAAAATAAGAAAGCTTTAAAATATCATCTAAAATGTATTTTTATTTTATTATACAAATAAAATTTATTTTTATTTTATTACAAAAATATGAAACAGTCGACGAAATTAAAAGTCCATGGAAATTGTGTAAGTCTTTTAATAACCTAGCGCAATCTCTAAATATGTATATTTTGCTGTCCAATATCACTGCGTTATATCAATACTTTTCATTTAGACTGGCACTTTTTTATTTGTGGCCTAGCCTAAAATACTCCTCAACGATGTTCTGTCATATTTAAAATCAATTTCAGCTATCTATTCCAACCAAAGTTTATTTATGGTAGAAATCTCTTTCTTCACGACATAAAACATACGTAGCGCACATACCAAAATCGTCTCAATCATTAAAAAATTCCTCCGGTTTTCCCCTACGTCACAATTTTAGAAGACGAAACTGCTGCTGCAATGTTTTATATGCATTATAAATACACGATATTAATGACACGAGGAAAATTAATAAAGGCTCGGTATATCGCTTTTTTGCAGAGCTGAAGCCGTCTCTATCCGTCACTGAGCAAAACCTGGCAGACCGAGTTCGGTACATCCTGCGCTCCAACATATTTGTTGACGCCGAATTCGAACGACTACGGCGTGAGGCTGTTTCCTCATCGGATTGAAATGCTACGTCTGGGAATGCGGCGCCACTAATTGCGCAGCAAAGTGCATATGTAGATGCTGCCGTTGATATTCTATTTGTAGTTGATTCAGATAATGATGGAATAGTCTCCCACAAACTAGAGAAAATGAGGAGCATATTGGAAGAGTCAATGCTGCAAACGCGCAGTACACCTCTAGAAAATCGATCGCGACTTCACGGCATACCCCTAAGCAAGCGGAATCGGGCTTTCATGCGGGCTCTTAACCCAATGCTGGTGACCTATTTGGAAGCCAACTGGACCTTTGCGAGATGGACTCAATTATTTTTGGCGCCACACTGGCAGTATGCCGTATTATTGGCGCCAAACTTCCCATGGCTGGATGTGCTTCTCGACAAAATAGTACCATCCCAGCTTGGAGAAAAAGAATCGAGGACCGTATCGCAAAGTCAAGGGCACTTATCGGCAGACTGACAAGCTGCAGTTCGGGTAATAATAGACCGAGGGTTGTGCGCACAAATATTAGTTTGTCCCAGACGGATATCACGCAGAAACTAACGCGCGCATAGATGACCTGAAGCAAAAAATCGCTGCTTGGGGGAAGCGGATTCGACGATTTAGCGAGAGGTCAAGGCGGTTCAACCAGAATCGTCTCTTCCAGAGTGATCAGAAGAGGCTCTATAAATCATTGGAGAGACTAGAGGTATATGGAGCGAGCCCAGGACCGGATCAGGCTGACACTGTCGCATTTTTGCGTGGCCCTGGTCAGAGCCCATAAACCACAGCGAGGGCCCTTAGATGGAAGTTGCGGCGAGCCAGAGTGCGAGTGTTACGCCCATGGATCCCGTCATCATAACGCCGGAAGATGTGGCTGAGGCGGTCCGTAGAACCCCAAACTGGAAAAGTCCGGGGCTCGACGGGCTGCATCATTACTGGCTGAAGGGGTTCGTAGTGTGTCACGCTGTGCTAGCCCGACAGTTTCAACAGGCTCTCGATCAGAAGTCGCTCCCGAGCCTCTTCACTACTGGGATCACTCACTTGGTTGGTTGGATACCACAGACCCGAGCAAATACCGCCCCATCACGTGTCTACCCACCATATATAAGACACTGACATCTATTTCGAGCGCGTAAATCACTCGTC
The DNA here is from genome assembly GCA_907164705.1 of Parnassius apollo. NCBI lineage: Eukaryota > Metazoa > Arthropoda > Insecta > Lepidoptera > Papilionidae > Parnassius > Parnassius apollo. Next base: position 11,766,561 of record CAJQZP010001125.1, read on the forward strand.
ATCTCGAGCTAAATCAGGTGATGTCACGCGCTCAAAATGGATGTCGGGGCGGTGATCGTGGAACCAAGGAACCACTCCTCATTGACGCGGTCATTGGCAAAGCGGTGAAACGCAACCGTCGGAACTTCTCCGCCGCCTGGATAGACTACAGAAAGGCATTCGACTCGGTGCTCCATATATGGCTAAAGGCAGTCCTCGAGCTGTACAAGATTGACTATACAGTTAAAGACTTCCTCGGGCAGTGTATGGGGCAGTGGAGTACGATCTTTTGTCATCTGGGCGATCGGATGATGGCTGCGCAGAACCGTATAAGGGTAAGAAGGTACCCTCTCAGTACCTTACTGGAGGGCTCCGGGAGGGGATTTCAGCTACGGAAGAGAGGGACAAAGTTGACCCACCCTTTCTATATGGATGACCTCAAATTAATCGCCTGCAGTCGCTCCCATTTTATGGAATTGCTAAACATCACTTCCGAATTTAGCAATTCTATTGGAATGGAGTTGAGCACGGATAAGTGTGCGGTCCTCCATGTTGAAAGTTGTGTTGCTAACTATGAGGGCATTGACTTATCTATGTCCGTCAACTTAAGGACCCTTTCCAAAGCTGAAACATACCAATACCTGGGCATGTCACAGAATATCGGTATCGATGAGGCTGGTATGAAACAGTCAGTTTGCGACGTGTTTTATGCACGCTTGACCGAAGTGCTTTACAGCCTTTTGTCCGGTGTGAATAAGCCACACGCATATAACGGTTGAGTCATGCCTGTCCTTATGTTTACCTTTGGCATACTCAGTTGGACTCTGAAGTATGCCAAACTAAATTGACTACTAAATCTCCCGGAAAAAAAAGTCCGAACTACTATAACGTCCCATAGGATGCATCATCCGAGATCGTCGGTAATGAGGCTGTACTTGCCACGAAATCATGGTGGGCGGGGCTTTCTGAGCGTGCTCACCATGCATAATCGTGAAGTGTGCAGCCTCCGTCATAACTTCCTGGCGAGATCGTATGATCCATTCTATAAGGAGGTAATTTTTTGTGATAAATGACTTACCCCTCTATCCTTAGCCAACGAGCAATGGTAAGACCCGGCAGTGCAGAGCATTTCCGACCGGGAGACCGTATGGAAGGAGAAGGAGCTCCACGGGAGGTTCTACACGGCTCTACATGAGCCTTTCGTAGACACAGTAGCCTCCCTCCACTGGCTACGCTTTGGTGACCTCTTCGGGGAAACCGAGGATTTTGTCTGTGCAATACAGGATTAGGTTATTAAGACCAACAACTATCGGAGATACATTTTAAAGGATGGCACCGTCGACATCTGTCGAGCTTGGCGCCATCCCGGCGAATCATTTAGGCATGTCATCTCCGGTTGTTCGGCGCTTTCTAACTCTGAGTACTTGCACAGGCACAACCTAGTAGCCAGAATTCTACACCAGAACCTCGCTCTGAAATATGATCTCGTGGACCGGAACTTGCCGTATCACAAGTACGGGACCGGGCCATCATTCCAGACAGGCTTATTCTTGCGAATAAACCTGATATTGTGCTGATGGACCGGGCACAGTCAAAGATATTTTCAGTTGACATTACCATTTCGTATGACGAGAACCTCGTGAAAGCCGAAACAGATAAGCAATCAAAATATCTGCACCTGGCTCACGAGGTAACCGACATGTGGGGTGGTCTGCCGGCCGAAATTATTCCTGTAATCGTCTCTGTGAATTGGCTAATCCCAGTCATCGTGACGGACCGCTCCGGGGTCAAATGCAGAAGGCGATGCTTCTCGATACCGCCTGCATCGTCCGCGGGTTTCTTTCCCTTTCCCCCTGACCTTCGGCCGTTTGGTCTCCTCTGCCGAGGGCTTCCATCTGGTTGGGCTTTTATTTATTTATGTATTATTTATTTATTTATGTTAGTATATTAAATATATATTTATGTATATTTATCATTTCCTTTTATATATTTATTCAGCCTAACCAGATGTGAATACTCTATCAATAACCTCAATAATAATAATAATTTATTTAACTCTAAATTTACTGGTTATACTTATGTATTATATCTATTTTAAATTACAAAATTACATTTCCAAGTATTTGGCGAAAACGTCTGCGGCGGCGCTGTTGTCGCACCGCAAGCGAAACACACCGAAGCTTAAATCACGCTATTAACATTCCGAATCATAAACAGTATATATAGAACATCTCCGAACTATCACACGGAGTGTTGGCCGCTCCCCAGGCAGAACACAGTCCATACTAGTATAGACTGTGTTACAGCCGTCAGCGTCTTGCACCCTTTTTTTTAACACGGGGAAATGCCTACGCATACCCGCCTCGCGGGGGCATGGACGGGTTATGTCGGACTCGCACCGACTAAAACCCCATGGTGTTCCACCTTCGTCGCATACTGGCAGGGCTACGGGAACGCTTTCGCACACTTCCGCGGCCCTACCAGTGACTGCCGCCCCATGGCAGCACCTCCTCGGGAGAGGAATATTCCTCCCCGTTCTCCTTCCCAAGTAAGGCGCACCAGAACACATGGCACGCCTTCCTCCACGGCCTCCAATTGCATCTGCGCAACAGACGCCCCCGCGTCCGATGCGCGAAGGCCATGAGGCCAGGAAAAACGAGCACTTAGAAGTACTAGCCTTCCCGACCCCAGCGGTGGATCTGGTCTATGGCTCCGCCGCCAACCAAGATTCGGCTGCGGAGGATAGGGAGAGCGGCGCCTCGCAATACCGACAATCCTCTCCCCCCGCAGCCCCATCACCACCGCATCAACAGTGCGGCCCCGTTTGAGTCGCGGAGGATAGGGCGAGTGGCGCATCGTCATACCAACACTCCTCTTCCTCCGCGACTCCACCTCGGCTGCAGCGGTAGAGGGTGCGGAGTCCCCACTCGCTGCAGTCCACCAGCACACATCCGAAGTGGGCTCCCCAAGCCCACTCGGAGCGGCCACCTCAGGCCGGCCCTTCACCTCGGGCCAGCCACGTGGGTTCCTCTTTGTTCACCGTGGGAGACCAAGCCATGGCTACTAAGCGTCTTGCACCCTGAGTAGTACAATACATATACAGTAAAAAATTACAGATTATTTTGCTATATAATACACAAACATGTTAAGTTATATAAAAAATAAAAAAATGAAGAGAAAACTGTGTGTGTGTGTGTGTGTGAATGCGTGCGTGCGCGCGTGCGTGCGTACATGCGTGCGTGCTTGCGTGCGTGCTTGCGTGCGCGTGAATTTCGTACTAATTTAAGCATATGGCAATGATCAAGAAAAAAGTATATTTGTTGCCCTGAAGATGAAATGAATCTAAGATAGTAGTTTGCAGTCGATCTGGGTTCAAGAAGCAGCCCAACTCTTCCCACCATGCTGAGATTGGTTTTTGTACCATCACATCATGTCAACGCCTTTATTTCGATGCCAGTTTCGTGAACAAGATAGAAAGCTTGTGTTTCTAGCCGCGCTTTTAATTCAGCGCTCGTACCCTTAATCAAAAAGTTGGCTATGGATACTTTCCATGTTGTGTTTATCAACTATCGGATATCAAATCTAACCCATAATCGACGTGATAATGCCTTTGGCTGCTAGCATGGTATTCCGTCAATTGCTTAATTTTCATTTCATCCAGGACCAAGGTACAATAATTTTTTTTATCGGGGTTACCCTCCGCTCTCAATTTTAATGCCGTCAGCGCTTCTTGAGTAAACCCTGGTCGGCCATCGATGGTACTGTACCACTTAGTCAAAGTCCGTGGTGCAGTCAAACATGTTCCAAATGTTTTACGTGCATAGCGATATGCTTTTGGTGAGTAATCATTAATTGTTAGGGCAAAACATCTTAATTCTTGGGAATATTTGGTTCTGGGCCGTTTTCCAGTCTTACTTTTGAGTAATTGTCTATTTAATAGTTCACTTTCTTCAATTCATATCTTTTCTAGAACCTGTTTGTTTCTTTATTAATCAAAGAGGTCTCTGTCAGCGAATCTAGTATTTTTTGCAAATTTGTAACTTTTTTCTTTAAATACCGTCTCTGCGATTGAAGCCTTTTTATGCTATTGTTTTCCACATTGAGTTATACAACCCTAGAGGAGCAAACCACATTACCGCGCGTCGAAAAAAGTGTAACCACTATCCAAACGCGACGATGTAGCTCTGAAGCTAATAACAATTAGAAGTACCCTTAACCGACGAGCATGTATGCGTAGATATATGGATGTAAAGGAGGCGAAAGAGGTATGTCAGGATCGTGCCAAATGGAAGTCCATAGCCTACCCCTCTGGGTGACAGGCGTGAGTGTTTATGTATGTTATGTAAAATATATTTGATAGATAATTCATGAATAAACTAAAATAAGAATTATTAATTATTTTGTATGAAAGTTAAAACGTAGTTTTTATTATAATTTCCAAAATATTTAAAATCAGAGGTAACAAATTAACTTACTCCATTAATTATATAGTCTCCCATTAATGTAGGACAATCACAAATGCGGAAAAGTGGCAACATTGAAACTAAATGGCAATACTCGATAAGTTTATTTAATTATTTGAAGTATTTTACGTTACTTAACAAGAACTAAAAGTTATGTGTTGAAAGTGATTCCGCTTGATTTATTACGTTTTTATGACCTTGAATAGCATTCTTTCACTACGCATTTACCCATTTTTTGTTGCGGCTCAACTCTGCCGGCGTCACATTGAACACTGAACTGACGTTAGCTAGGCATATGGCTGTGGCCATATGTGCAGTGGCAACGCTTTGGCGCGGTTATTACTGATCTAGTGTAAATCAATGGTTTTTCATGTCAAGGCATTTTTTTAGTTTAATGTTCCTTGACGTATCTTCGAAGTGTTGTAATAAAGAGTGGCACTAGCGCCATCTATTGTCGGGTAACGGAGCGAGGGGAGAGCTTTCCAGAAAATGACATCACTAATCTTTCAACCGACAGCGCCATCTGTTGTCGAAACGAAGAACTAAGCTTCTGGAAGCTGACTCTCGAACTTTCGGCGCTTTATCGATTGGTGCGCGTATTTACTTGAATGTTCTGGATGATTCGGTACTAATGTGTATTTATAGGCGCTGCAAGGTGCGATCGGGGAAGTATTAAATTCGGCGAGACAAGCGAAGCTTAGGAGCGGAATAAAGTGAACTAGTGTGCTTAATTATTAGTGTTTGAAGTTTTAATTTGTGTAAAGAAAATTAAAGCGTTAATTTAGGTAATTCTGTCGGCAATTTTTATTGTCACGAACCTCAAGCTCGTAACAATAGCAATTTTCTTCGAATTGTGACTTTCGAGACAACTAATGGAAGTTTCCGAACATCCAGCTTTCTTTTTTTCGATGTTGTACAATGACTACGATCAGCCTAAAATAAATAATTTACTTATGTAAATCAGAAGATTCAAATCATATATATATATATATATATATATTACGTGTCACGTTGTTTGTCCGCGATGGACTCCTAAACTACTTAACCGATTTTAATCATATTGTCCAACTTGAGAGATATTATAGTTTTTTTTGCCCATGACTGACCCACTATTTTTTTGAATTTAGGGCAGAACAGCGTCTGCCTGGCAAGCTAGTATATACATATTTACATATGTATGAATTGAATTTGATAGATTAATGCTTTTGTAAACTTATCGAAATCGAAAATCTAAAATATGTATTTTCAAGTAGAATAATGTTGGTGTCAAAGGTTATATTTAATCTAAATATAATTACAGGCAAACATTACCTCCCACAAGTTCAAGGTTGAAATTGCAGTGTCGGCTAACTTTCTTTTATTGTTAGCTTGAGGTACGTAACATGATTTTTCAAAATGTTCGGAGCAAGTGGTGCTAGTCCGTTTGGGTATCCAAGAGTCATGGTTTCTACAAGCAGCAATCCAAGTTTGCCGCCTAAGAGGATCTCTTGGAAATCTGTAAAAATAAACTAATACTACAAAACTAAACTAAAAATAAAAAATTACTACTTTTGTAATAATTTATTATAAAATCTAAATAAAAACTTCAAACCGGTTCAGCAGACAAACCTGCATAGCTAATTAACTTATCGATAGCTGAAGTTGTGGCGCACATCACTATAGTGCAATACTTTTGGTTGCAGTGATACCAGTTTATTTTTATAAAAATTGCACACTTTTGCTGCGAGGTAGCAAGTTTCGATTTGACTTATTTGGCCTTTATTTTGTATATTTTGAAAAATACTAGTTATCGATTATATTAAATTATATATATTTAGAATCGTGTTGAAATTGAGCTGAATATATAAATCATTTAACAAAATCCACTACACATCTATATATAATTATTATTATTCATCATAAACTTATTTAGTTATTAGGGAATACATTTTTGTTAATATATTTAACTTGTGTAGTAAATTATATTTATTTAAAAATAGATTATTTTTCACTTTATGAACTATGATGGCAACATTTCGTATTTGACGAAAATATTCAGAGAGTACAAATTTTAATGATAATATTACTTTGATATTATGTTTAAATACTTACAGATGAAAAGTCACGTTGTCCTTTTGTAGATTTGATGTTTTTGATTATTTTTTGCATGTAAATACACTGCAATTCGGCATTTTGACGGAGCTCTATTTACTGGCACGATCACTTGCGTTATGGCTCACGACGTGCCCGAAGCAAATAAGGGCAACCCTCCGGTAACGGGGGAGGGAGGTTGAGAATACTCATAGCATACCACGCAGCCGGCTGCGTGGTTATGTGGAGACTTTTACCCACTAAACTCCACCTTTAGGGATTAGCTTACTGATCTGACGAGAGATCTTTAAGCCGAAAACGGACTCGACCCTCGTAGGCCGAAAGGAGGGCGCAGGCATTGATTGATGATTATTATTCATCAAAAACTGAATTAGTTAATAGGAAATTAATCAAATTTCGTCAATGTAGCTAATTTGTATAGTAAATTATATTTATTTAAAAAAACTTATTTTTCACTTCATGAACTACGATGGCAACACTTGGTATTTTACGAAAATATTCAGAGAGTACGAATTTTAATACTATTTTGTTAAATGTATTCACAGATGAAAATTCACGATGTTCTTTGATAAATTTGACGGTTTTTATTGTTTTTGGAATGAAAATACACTGCAATTCGGCATTTTTGTCGGAGCTCATTTGCCTGGCACGATCACTTGCGGAATGGCTCACGACACGGAGCAACTAGTTTTATGTAACGGTCATGAGTTTTTTTTTTTTGCGCCCGAAGCAATTAAAGGGCTACCCTATACGTAGGGAGGCGGAAAATGCATTACATGCGTAATGCATTTTCCACGATAGCCGGTCTATCGTGGTTATGAGGGGCTCACTGTCCTACCGGGGACCCTAAGTGATACCCTCTAAAAACCGCCTTTGGGGACAGGCAACCGGCTGATTAAGCTCTATTGTGCCTTATCATGAGCGACCCTCTTTTGGGAAAAAGAGGGCGCAGGCGGCTAAGTGCCGCTGAGGGAGTGCCTACGAAGGCAAATTAATGTTAGATATTACAATAATTTTATTTAATTAGAGTTGGCCTGAGCCACCAGGAGACAGTTCAGGTCGTTTGAAAGTTTATTAGGCGGGTCCGAGAGAGAGTTTCTCGGCCTGCGGACACGATAGCGAGAGGGGGGGTGGGGCTGCATAAGAAGCTGCCTTACGAATCAAATGGTTTGGGTGCGACTCTGAGGCTTTGAAGAAGTTCTCAGAGAGTTTTTTAAAAAATTGTTGAATTGTTGGGAGCTCTAAGTCCCGATGAAGGTCGGCATTACGGACGTACCACGGTGCGTTCGCAGCTCGACGACAGAAGAGGTTCTGAACTATTTGGAGTTCATTTAAAATGTTAGGGTTTGCGTGGGCAAAGACGGGGCCCGCGTAGGACATGACTGGTCGTATACAGACCTTGTAAAGGGTACACTTGTTTCGAAGGGACATTTTACTGTGTCGGCCCAACATACTGTTGAGCCTACTCAGATAAAACCGTGCGTGACGGGTTACTCTTTTGACGTGGGGCTTGAAAGTGAGCCCTGTGTCTAGAGTGACACCTAAATATTTGGCGGACGTATGCCAGGGGACAGGGGTCCCTAGCATACGTATTGGTCGAGTGTTTTTGAGACGGCGTCGTTTATAATCGAAGTGAACGGCGGAGCTCTTCTCCGGGTTCACATCGATGCGCCATTTTTTGAACCAAGCACCTAGGTCATCAACTGACTTTTGGATCTTGTTCCGTATGAAGGGTAGTGAGACACCTCTGCAGTAGATGGCAGTGTCGTCTGCGAAGAGGGAGAGATGAACACCTTTCGACGGGATGGGAATGTCGTTGGTGAACAGGATGTACAGCAGAGGAGCAAGTACTGAGCCCTGAGGGACACCAGCCTTGATAGTTCGCTGTGAAGAAAGCGTGCCTTCGTGTCTAAAACGAAAGGTACGATGTTTTAAATAGGAGGCCACGAGACGAACTAGACGATCGGGGAGACCTATTTTATAGAGCTTGTAGATGAGGAATGTGTGCCAGACTCTATCGAAGGCTTTGGCTATATCGAAAAAGACCGCGATGGTCTTATGACGACGAGGATAGAAACCGCTGAGGATATATTCCACAATGCGGTGAACTTGTTGGGGACATGAGTGTTTGGCTCGGAAACCGAATTGATGGGGAATGATAAGAGGGTGGCCGTCTGTGGGAAACAGATAGCGCCTCATACGCGTTTGGATGACTCTTTCGAAGAGCTTGCCCATTGCCTTGAGGAGGCTAATGGGGCGATGGCTGGAGGGGTGGTCATGAGTCGGACTCTCGTACCTTTTATGCCAGGCCTCTGTCGCTCTTGCTACCTGCGTCAAATAATTACCTAAAATCGCGATTCACCCAGGGTGTAATACGCAGTCGGAGCTAGCGTCTTCTAGGCGATTGATGTATTTTCAAAGTTGTTTATGTAAATAGTTTTTTGTGAACACTTGTTGTAATTTTTGTTTAGTGTTTAGTATTTTATTGTAGGATAAAATAGTTCAAAACATTTTAATGTTATTTAAAAATAATATATGTGTAATATATCATATAATTTATCTATTTGATAAATTATAATGGCAAAACTTCGAACCTACTATAATTGTTGCGTGGATGGATGCATAATGAGCAAACAAAAGGATTCAGATATATCATATTTTAAGTTACCTAAGGATAATGAAAGGTACATTTATTTCTTTTTTTTTCGTTAAATAAATACTTATAACAAAAAAAGAATTACGTAATAATTTAAATACAGAAGTAATACCTAAGTACTTTATTACAAAACTTAGTTGAAATTTACGTAGGTAACTTACGAAATTTACGTAGGTAAATTGAAGTAGGTAACTTACATGTCTTTTATAATTAAAATATTTTAAGTTATCACAAAGGACTGAAATTAAAACTTTGTTTACAAGATTTTAAACTAATTAGAATACAATGACATTTCTAGTATTTCAGGTTCATTTGTTGTTTACACTACCTACCTATTTCTTCCGAGCGATTTATTAAATCGCGATTCGTGACGAGTGACCTTACACGTTGCATGCGTTAGGCACAGAATTCGCATAGCAGCAAAAATATGTTCATTCGATCAATCAGAATAGGTACTTTACCTATTTTACTTACCATTTCGCAACGTTTAATTAATTAATTTATTTATACTCTTTATTCTTTATTGCACACTACATATAAATTTATGTACAATTAGGTGGCCTCTCACAGGGATTTCTTCCAGGCAAACCTTGGTAACGTACGAGTGTAGCACCACATGTGCATAAATAGTAGATAAATGAACATATATTAATGCATTTTATAAGCTTAATAAGTACCTACTTATATGTGTTTTACTTTTGTTGGCAGTTCTCATGATTGCCTTTGTTTTTTTATGCTTATTTTTGTATCAATTAATTCTTGTGCCGGCAGACTAAAAAACATAAGTCAAAAAGTCACACTTTTCAGGAATAAGGAAAAACTAAATAAAAAAAAACTGTTTAACTATAAATTAAAATTTTTCTGAATATTGCACATGCACGTAAATATATAACGTTGTTAAAAATGACGAATGCGATTTAGTGACTTATGTTAGAAAGAACACTATGTTCTAGTAGGTACTTGTGACTTAAGTGTATGAGAACAATACATTTCATTATAAACTAAATTTTATTTGACAAATACAAGTTACTTCTATGAACTTAAAATTAATTTACCATGCAACATTTATATGCTATTTATTCATCTTCTTCACTATCTAAAATATCAGGGTCAGTATTACGTATACTGCTTAGAGTAGGCAAATTTAAATAAAATTAATGAAAAACGTCAGGTATTAACACGAAATGGTATCGTGGTCAAGTAGAATTTTAGGGAGTGAGGTTTTTTATAACTTTACCCCCCACACTAAGATTTTCTCCTGTATCGTGGAGCCAGTTTATAAGGATAAATTGCACAAGGACATCAAACATCTAGACTCGGAAATATTATTTGTAGGCCATAAAAATACTTGATCCGTGCGGGATTCGAACCCGCGGCCCTCAGCGCAGCCACTCATTACTAAGCCACTGCGCCATGGAGCCGTCACTTCGTCAAAGTCAAAGTATACATACGAGTTCCTTCATACTTATAACAAATGTTTAGTTATCAGTGTGTATTATAAACATTCTTAGTGTATTTACATGTATATTACTTGCTACTACTAGCTCGCTGTTTGAATGGATATTAGGATTAACCAAACCAAACCAGCTTACCTTAAACCGGTTTGGATGCCTAATTTTTCAATTTTTAACTGCCTCTAACTCTAACGGCATACCACGGTTATCAATATTTTTTAATATTTTTACGTTTACATGACGACAGCGGGCGAGATAAAGTTGTACACGGATGCTCTTTATGATGCGCTGCGGACGACTACATAAATACTTGGTCTATGGGAAGACTGGCGGTACGAGGGAGCGGTGATATGCTCCTGTGATTACACTTGAATGGCCCGCGCGTAATTTAATTGCACAATATTTAATTGATATTTCTTTTTAAAATTATATACACTCTTTTATTGAAAAATAATTCCCATAATTCACTCAAGTATTTACTGGTAAATACGCAGCCAGAATTTAATTGAAATTGCTTTAATTACGTTCGAATGAAACTGCTTTTTCACTTAGTGGACGTTCAAAAAATTGTAGATTTTGAGGCAACTTTGCTATCTTTTTCTATCTAGCCAAAATGTGTCATTCGTGTTTTGGCCACCATAATTCACTAAGAAAAATCTTTAACTTTCATAATGAATTAAAAAAATGTGAATTCGTAGTTTTCAATAAAAAAAATTAACTTTCTGCGCACCTATAAAGCGTGTAAAGTCTGCTTTTGGCGCCCACTTCACCTTAAGGAGAGTAAAGAAATTAGATCATCTTTTTTTTTCTTTTGATATCGGTAAGGGCTGTACCGACATAACAGAAATAGTATCAGGTATGGCAAAAACGCGACGTTTGAAATTTAATTTGAAAAATTGACATTCCGTGTCCAGTGTGTCGCTGTAGGAGATTACGCCATGTAGTGAATCATAGCACAGCCACTTTTTATTGAGCCATTTAAAGTGTCGTACTTTTACACATTTGTTACTAAAGGACTCTTTAACAACGAAGAAAAATCCAAAAAGTTGGGTGTGCATTTTGACTACTTCAAATTTTTTACTGTTCGATTCGATAAGTTGTATCCAATCATGCAGATGATAAATCTGCAAATTCGTTTTCTTTTTCTTTTCTTCTATGCCCCGTGTCCACTTCCAAGTGGTTATGACCCAGAACCATGAACTTGTGGTCTATGACTTCTATGTTTAATTTCTGAAAAGCCCGGGTCAACATTAAACTGATATGAGAATTTCGGTTCTGACCGCCACAAGTATCAGAATAACATATTACGTGTTTTGTATTCTAAGGTACGTATGTTTGAAAACACATGATGTTATTTCATTAGCTCCTCTAGTAGCTATGTTTCATACAATATGTAACATACAGCTTTCCCTGTTTTGTTTTCGTGAATAGTCAGGTTGAACGTCCAGAACTGGCGTTTGTAGAAAGCTACAGAAGAACTGAGAGCTAACTTGCACAGTACTGTCATTTTTAGTCACTTGAGTATCACATTTTTTCTTTTCCTGTTTCGTAATGCGAATACTTTTTTGGAGATTTTTCGACCGCCTGTGGCGTGTCGGCTCTTCGGTCAGTACCCGGATGAGTCTATATGTCACTAGATGTTGACGAATCTGTTGCTGTATCAGGGAGTTCGAAATGTGGATCTTGGCTGAATTATCACTTGAGAAATCCATTTTTATTAATAAACATGTCTCCACTGTAGCCCAATGATATGGAAAGCATTGGTTATTTTTTCGTCATAGTCCCTACAGATTGCGATTCATTTTGTTCATCTAAAATTATAAATATGCCGTTGAGGCTAAAAATAAAATAATAATTTCAATTATTTATTTATGATCGATGTCAAAATTATTAAATTACCTACTGATGATTTTTACTAAAACTACGATGTAAGATGATTAAATTTTTAATTTCTCATTTAAATGAAACAAGGCAAACTTACCTTCAACATTTGAGTTTCTACTCATCACCATCTTAAATAATTTCTTGTCTCGCTGGCAATCACCACAACTGTTATTTCTATTAGCAATCAGAGCAAAACTAGTTCGGCTAGTGACCCAAATCTTAACACCTTATTTTATTCTTAGTAATAAATAATGTTTTATCCATTAAACATCGACATAATACGACGCACTTAAAGTTCCTAATAACATATGTCACTTTCGGTATCAATGAAGTCTGAGAGCGTCAACATAACTCAACTTATGTTTTTATAACGTCACAAGATTCATGGGAATCAAGAGGTTTAATAGGACGCCACTTGAGAATCAATCGCTACCAAGTGAACTAACTTATGTTCTTTAGTCTGCTGATGTATTGATTTAAATTACTTAATAATTTTGGTAGAAAAGAAAAAATAGAGCAATACTTTGACTTATGTGCTTTAATCCGCCGACTCTAGAATTAATACTTGTATATATAATAACATATTTCTATTTGTAAAATACATTGATTTTATATCCTTTTCACTCAATCCCCACGTCATAACTGAAATATACATAGATATATACATAAATGTTGCCATGTCTTTGTCTGATCCAAACTTGAAGCCCAGTGATGTAAAATTGTTCAAGCTACGATGCCTGGATTTTTAATAGGAGGAAGCAAAACAAATAAAGACCCGTTACAATTTTGACAACCAAATCACAAAGAGCTTATAACTTCTTGACCCGATTGTAAGTAAACGCTGAAGTATAGCTTCGTTGAGTCACATTGCACAGGCTTTTTCAAACTTAATAGAACCAGAAAATTTACAAACATTAGACAATGAGTGGCATCATTTAAGAATGAATGATAGTATTTTGGATTATAATGAAGATATCCAAGTTTTCTGGCAAAAAGTTTATTGTGCACAAAACAGTGACGGATATCTTTAAGTAACCAACTCTAAAGCTGCTATGAATATATTATAGTTACCGCTTTATTATGCCTCCCCCATTTCAGTGCTGCAGTAGAAAAGATATTTTCGTCAATCAACTTAAAACAAAAACACGGAACTCATTTACGTACTGAGACAACAGAGAGGCTGCTACTAACGAAGCAATTGCTTAACAATGAGCCATGCTATACATTAAATATAGGTAGGGAACTTATTAGAAAGATGAATAAAATATATGAAGTAAAACTATTATTTACGGATTTTATCGCGTTTAATTACTTTAATTTATTTTTATTATTATCCCGACGTTTCGGGTGCTTTACAGCGCCCATGGTCACGGGGGGACTGAGATGTTTGACGTCCCAATGTCATAGTTAGTCCGGCTACCTTCAGTTTTTTAATATTAATTTTTGGTCCGATTTACGCAAAACGAGCTTATAGTATCATGAAGTCTTGCAGTGGTATGCTTGGGTTTGGGTTTAATTTTGTTAATTATAGGATCCCAAGCAGATGGTAGCACCCAACCATCTTCTCTATTGAAATTTGGATGTTTTTTTAATTTCAATAGCCTCGCGTATCATCCTTGGTAGGAATCGGTGTTCTTTTGCGAGAATTTGTGGTTTATCAAATCTAATGTAATGGTGGGGACGATCTTGAACATGTTCGCAGACTGCAGACTTCCCGGAGCGTCGGTGCTTCACATCAGCTATATGTTCCTTCACGCGGGTTTTTATAGATCTCTTTGTTTGACCTATGTAAGAGAGACCACATTCACAATCTAGCTTGTACACACCTGCATCTTGTAGAGGAATATTACATTTGATGGATGGTAAAAATTGACTAATCTTCTTCAGCGGCTTGTAGTATGTCTTAATGGACGCTCGCTTCAAGATGTAGCCAATCTTGTCTGTGACTCCTCTAACATATGGTAGTAGAGCAGGCGCGTGCTCGACTGTGGCCGGCTTCACTCGTTCACTGTGACGTAGGCGCGGGACCCGAAGCTTGTTGTCTTGCAATACTTGCTTGACGTGCTGAAGCTCCGCGGCCAGATGTTTTCTGTCACAGATCCCTCGTGCTCTCTGAAACAAAGATTTACCCACGGTAGCTAACTGTGAAGGATGATGGTGAGATTCACCATTTAAATATCGGTTGGTATGGGTCTTTTTCCTATACACAGTGTGACCAATAGTGTTATCAGGATTTCGGATGACTAAAACATCTAGGAAAGCTAAAGAATTATTTGCCTCTAACTCCATTGTGAATTGTATTTTAGAGTTTATGGAGTTAAGGTGGTCTAAAAATGCAGTTACTTTGTCAGATGGTAAAATTGTGAAAGTGTCGTCTACGTACCGCTTGTAGAACCTTGGATTTACAGGAGCAGTAAGAAGGGTTTTCTCCTCAAAGTCCTCCATGAATATGTCGGCGACTATGGGAGACACAGGTGAGCCCATCGCCACACCATCTACTTGCTTGTAGAACTCCTCCTTCCGCAATAGATAGCCAGATGTGAGGCAATGTTCAAGTAGTATTGCATATTCTTGAGGCATGTTATTTTCTTCTAGCTTCCTAGTTACAATTGAGATGCAGTCCACAATAGGTAGGCATGTAAATAGTGACTGAACATCAAAACTGACCATAGTTTCATTGTTAGCGAGATGTAGGTCTTTTATCTCACTCACAAAATGGTATGAATCCTTTGTGTGTGCTCTGGTATGTCCTCTTAGTGGTGATAGTATTTTTGCTAAGTATTGTGCCAGCTTATAGGTTGGTGAATCGATCTGGCTCACTATGGGACGTAGTGGAGCGTTTGGTTTGTGTATCTTCGGTAACCCATAACCCATAACACCGAGGTTGTACAAGCGGTACGTAGACGACACTTTCACAATTTTACCATCTGACAAAATAACTGCATTTTTAGACCACCTTAACTCCATAAACTCTAAAATACAATTCACAATGGAGTTAGAGGCAAATAATTCTTTAGCTTTCCTAGATGTTTTAGTCATCCGAAATCCTGATAACACTATTGGTCACACTGTGTATAGGAAAAAGACCCATACCAACCGATATTTAAATGGTGAATCTCACCATCATCCTTCACAGTTAGCTACCGTGGGTAAATCTTTGTTTCAGAGAGCACGAGGGATCTGTGACAGAAAACATCTGGCCGCGGAGCTTCAGCACGTCAAGCAAGTATTGCAAGACAACAAGCTTCGGGTCCCGCGCCTACGTCACAGTGAACGAGTGAAGCCGGCCACAGTCGAGCGCGCGCCTGCTCTACTACCATATGTTAGAGGAGTCACAGACAAGATTGGCTACATCTTGAAGCGAGCGTCCATTAAGACATACTACAAGCCGCTGAAGAAGATTATTCAATTTTTACCATCCATCAAATGTAATATTCCTCTACAAGATGCAGGTGTGTACAAGCTAGATTGTGAATGTGGTCTCTCTTACACAGGTCAAACAAAGAGATCTATAAAAACCCGCGTGAAGGAACATATAGCTGATGTGAAGCACCGACGCTCCGGGAAGTCTGCAGTCTGCGAACATGTTCAAGATCGTCCCCACCATTACATTAGATTTGATAAACCACAAATTCTCGCAAAAGAACACCGATTACTACCAAGGATGATACGCGAGGCTATTGAAATTAAAAAACATCCAAATTTCAATAGAGAAAATGGTTGGGTGCTACCATCTGCTTGGGATCCTATAATTAACAAAATTAAACCCAAACCCAAGCATACCACTGCAAGACTTCATGATACTATAAGCTCGTTTTGCGTAAATCGGACCAAAAATTAATATTAAAAAACTGAAGGTAGCCGGACTAACTATGACATTGGGACGTCAAACATCTCAGTCCCCCCCCGTGACCATGGGCGCTGTAAAGCACCCGAAACGTCGGGATAATAATAAAAATAAATTAAAGTAATTAAACGCGATAAAATCCGTAAATAATAGTTTTATTCAATGTGTAGTGTTCGCGTAAATTTAAGAAATCATTAGATGAATAAAATATTTATGAAAAGTAATAAATATTTATAATTTCATTTATTATAATAGTTTGTTTTATTTTTCCTTTTTTTATATTATTTAGCGTTTACAGATTTTATACAGATTCTTAAGACGAAAGATTTTTTGGTTTAGCATGTGGCAGCACTGGTGGTAACTTTTTTATCTGTGTAGTAGTAGTTCATATCTAGCTTGCTACATACTTATTTATCTATGTTCATATCCGATTAGAGAATTTGAAGTGGAATTTTGTAATTTTTATAATGAATTTTGAGTAATATGACTGCATAAACGTGTAAATTAAAAAAAATGGATTTGACGATATATAAGTAATGAAATAAAATATATGTTCATTGAACGTTTTATAATTTTTACTTTATTACCGCGGGAAAACTGTGAAACGTTCGACTACTATAATGGCCGCAATAGCGCCAATGCTTTTAGTGTTTGTTCTTACATACAATTTTAAAATGGAATAAGGTTTCTGTATGTTGTCTAAATCAAATAGAAACTTATTTGAAATGGACGCTGGTAAGTTTTTGCTTAGATAGTTTGATAGGTCTTAAAAATATCACAAAACACTGGAATTTTTTTACTGAGGTTACGATAAGTATTTCGTTTTTAGGAATACATTCCCAATATGAATTACAGTAACAAACACACACCAAAATATAGTTATATTAAAATGTAACTAAGACTGCATTAACTTTATACCTTACTGGTATAAATAAACCCTAATAATTTCTGAATTTTATACTCATAAGTAATACCTATAAATCATAAATTTAAAGACTTACAGATTTTCTGATAAATGCACTAGTTTGAAATAAAACCCTTTAATATGACAACTTATATTTTATATGTTGTCATGCTTCATTATTATTCTGCATTTACTTATATTTTTAAGGTATATTTTTAGTCAGACAAGAATAAGGATTTACATTTAATGTTGTCTAACCTCATGTCATTAAAAGTCACAATTTGATACGGATTTTTATAAAATACACACATTAACAAAACTATTAGCTGCATACTGACATAAAATTTTTAAATTAAATAAATGATCAATTATATTATCACGAAATGTTTTAGACTGTAATGTTAATGCTACATTAAAAAGCAATTAAATATAGTTTATGCAGTTCAAAAAATAATAAAATTTACTTGTTAATGCTAACCATTGGATAACCATTGCATACAAGTAAGTACTTATAATATTATGTAAAACCAACTTACATTTTAAGTGTTCATACTGTTTGTGTTGTTACAACAAATTCCTTAAACTCATAAATACAGAGTCAAAATATGTATAATTTTATTTGAATCAATACACACACATATGTGTTACTCTTCCAACCTATTCAATTAAATGTTATATGAAAAAAGAGAGGTTAAAGTGTTCCTTTTGCAAGAAAAGGAACACTTTAACCTCTCTTTTTTCATGCAATACATGTAAATTGTTCTTAATACCATTGTGTGTTATGTAAATTTTTTCACTCACTAAATGACTGAGAGGAAAGTGCTGGTTATTTGATTGAATGTGGGGTTATTATCTTGAATAAAATGCATAAAACAATTGGCTTTTCTTCTAAATGTGGTTAATTGATAGTTCTGGGCTTAAAGAAAACTCTTAGTCACAATAGAAGCCCTTAGCCATAAGTTCCTTGTCTCTTGGTTATTTAGCATATTTTTTATTGAACTCCTTTACTAAAAGAGAAAAACGTACTTAATTTTAATTATTTTAGAAGGCTTGTTAGGGTTAAGTTTGAACCACACACTGCTTTTAGATGTCGGAAATGTGTTTTGAATTAATTACAATATTTTTTTTTAATTTATTAATTACAATAAAGATTTTACTGAAAATTGCTTGTAACAAAACACAAATATTTCAATGTGATTAAGTAGATGTCCGGTACTTGATTTTTTAAAGTTGTTTTTAATTCAGGAGGTTTGTCAGGATTAATCTTGAAACCTTTACACTGTTTTTGGATTTCGAAAATGCCTTTTAAATTATGATAAAAATAAATTTAACTAAAAATTTAAATTTAACAAAATATGTCAATTTGTTTTTATTAACATGGATACACTCATACAAAAGCTAATCACTCAGACTCAGACAATCCATTTGTGACTGTAGGTGGGACTCATATACAACAGATTAAGTTGCAGTGGAGAGCAGTCAAGAAGTTTTTTAGAAAACAAAGTTATAACGATTCACATTACATTGTTTAATTTACCACCATCATAGCAGAGTTCAGCGTAACCTGACTTTATGGGAGAATACCCCCCCGCCCGCCATAGCAAATTGCAGGCACCTGTGCGATTTGTAGTGGCTGAGGCTGGTCTCCAAAGGTAACTAAGCCAAAGCTGCGGAGGTGAGAGTGGGTGCCTGTGTTTTGTTTCGCAAAGGTGAAGGGATTGCACTTCCTGCAGCGTCAAAGCCGTTGTAGAAGTAACTTTGGGTCAATATTCCTGTTTAAAAGTGAAGCTATTATTTTACAAAAAGTTATTACTCATGAACTATACATTTCCGAAAAGGTACCCTTCCCGGTAGAGGGTCTTTCCCTGCACTCATCCTCTCTCCCACCCTCGTATGCAAGTACCGAATGTCTATGGTTTTACCCTAAAAGATATTAGTTTTTTAGTATAATCAAGATTACGAAAAGCATGACTTTTCCAAAATTTTGCTAATATTTCCTCATAAATGAAAAATCTCATAGAACTTATCATAAAATATAACAGCATTATAATCATAGAATATTATTATTTTTATATTAAAGTAAAAACTTTCAGCAGTTTCCTAATAATTGCCATTTTTGTAAACATTGGCAACACAACATATTTGCCTACAACACCACGACAGCAAGCAAGCTTATGGATATAACCCATGAGAGATGATATTTGAGTCCAAGGATTATTAGTTATGATTTTTGAGTTCAAGAATTTTATAATATGTAAATTGCTAATTTTGATCAATTGGTCAACTGACAGTAGTCACATTATTTCCATAGAGTGCAATACATTTTTGCCAATGAAAATTGCTAATTTAAGTTCTAATTTAACAAGGAAGACTGGTAGATAATGCTTTTGACATTGAAACCATATATATGAAGTTATAAATTAAAAATAAATAAATTTGGTACATCTGTAAAGGAAATTATAAGCCATGCTGATTTCGAAAAAATTTTGAGATTATTTATTTGTAAATTCTATACTAGTAGGGAAAGTGTAGGGCAGCCCCCCACTAGATGTAATGATGACCGGTAAGCATCAGAAGCGTGATGAGGTCTATGTTCAGCAGTGAAGAAGCTGTAGTATTACTTGCTAGTCTAAGGTCTTAGAAATGGGAATGGCATTTATTTTATCAAAAATGTATGAAATTAATTGACATCTACAAGTAAAATTAATGTATTTAAGTATTCTGGAATAAAATCATGTGATTGTATGTAGTACATCATCAATATAGCTTACCACAATTCCATCTCTGATCATAAACCTTTTTCAAGGGTTGCCACAAAGCATGGTCCTAAGCCCTCTATTTCATCAATTTCCTGCACAAACTTTTACACAACAACACAAAACCATTCTACCCCTTTTTTTACAAAGACCCCCACAACACCCCACTCCCCCCAAAAAAAAAAAAACAGCCCCTAAATCTTCCCCCCCAAAATCGGATTCCCAACCTTATGAATAATACGGCTTTAGTATCAAGGATCACTTACACACTCTGGCAAATTTTACAGAAGACTGGTAGGTACAATTAGCCACTTAATCTGGTGTACATGGACTATGAGAAAACTTTTGGTTCCGTCAATATTCAGGCGATGTTATAGATCCTTCAGCGGTGCAAAGATGACTGTTGATATATTGAAGTGCTAAAGTGTTCAGTACCTAGTGTTATAATGACTTTCAAAGTACCGAAGTACAAAACTTGTTATGTTCCTAGAGAATTGAGCATACTCTCCTCATAGGTGCAAGGACAGTTTATATAGAACTCAAATCGATTAAAACGCCGTCGTATTCCATCTTCGCTGCATAGCCACAGGAACGCTTCCACACACATCTGCAGCCCCAACAGCAACTTTTCTCTCATGGCGGAAAACCTTTTGCCTCCTTGGGAAAGTATAACTCATCCCCTTATGCTTTCTTAAGTAAGACGCACTAGAACGCTAGGCGCGCCTTATTCCACGGCCTCAAACCTTAACCTTCGCAACAAACGGAGGAAGGGGACAGCGGCCAATCGCCATACCAACACTCCTCTTCCCCCGCGACTCCACCTCGGCTGCGGATGTAGGGGTAGAGGACACCCCTCTCATTTCGTTATGTATACTTCAAAACTTGAAAGCATGTATCACCAGTATGTGTTGCCAGTGACAACATAATATGGATTTCAAACATCGTCCTTAACTGTTGGCCAAATAAGGAAGTTCAAGGTCGCTCAGCGAGCTATGAAGAGGGTTCCTTTTGTAATAGACTTTATAACGAGGATATCCATAGTAGAAACAGTAACCTACGTGGCCCAACTGATTGTATTACAAACTATCTTATACCGGCGGCTTCGCACGCGTTAATTAAAATCGGACCAATTTTTTTTGTGAAATTATTTTTATTCAAGATCGGCTGCCTAAAGATAGTTATCCAGTGAGTATTGTAAGAGACAATAGAGAGGAATGAAACAGGAGATAGGCAGCAACATCTTTTTGATAACAACCCTGCGGTTGCTTATCCACCTGTCAAGCATGGCAACTATGGCAAATATCCAGGTATCCAATATCCAGTAGGCAATTTATGGGGGAAGCTTTAAAGGAAAATTTAAGGATGTATAAATGTTCTACTTCAATACATTTCTACATTATTTGTTTCGTTCAATCTAAACATGCATATTTTGGGTCTTGAAAACAAGTGAAATAGCTATGTAGAGCTGATAGTGGGAAATCACATGACATACCCAAATTTTATCAGGCTACTATTATGGTTTGACCCCGGTGTTTGTTGATTGTCGTTGTAAATGCTACTTTTAATGGGAATTGTAATCGTTTAAAATTAAATGACAGGTTAAATACGTAGTATGAGCATAGCCCCTCAGCTTCTCGTGATAAAACTGTTGCCTTCACAATATTTCTCGCTAGCTGGATGACTCGCAATTAAGATCCGTTGTATAATCTTTAGTTGTTACTAGAAAAATGCTGCTGTACATCTCTTGGTTTGATTCCCTCTGTCGCCTCTTAATCACTGGAACGGGACGATATGGGATAGTAGATATTCTTATACTGATACTACACGGTCAAGTCAGGCCCAGGTTACGCGTTAATAAAAAGGGTACTCCAACTATTTTTCCAGCCTATATTGGTACTCCAGATTGCTCCAAAGAATTTAAAAACTACATGGGATACTCTGTAGCATTATCTGACAAATTTCGAATTATTTTTGCTTCCTCTTTTGAAAGTAATTTGATTTGATGAATTTTTTGATATTTGAACATAGTGTTCAAACGGAACTTTAACCATTAATAAAAAAAACTGTTATTGGCGATTTACCATGTAGGTGTCTCTTGGGTTTACAAATTAGCGTCACCGTTTTTTTCTGATAATCAGTATGTGTAATTTCGCTAAAATGTAATTAACTGGCATTCTTTGTGCTCTAACCATGTCAAGGCGTTTTGCTTTAACTTGAAAAAAGGTGCAGCTGAAGGACATAGATTGGTGTGTGAAGCATATGGACAACATGCGTAAAATTCGAAGACGGTGACCAAGATGCATGCCAAAATAAAGAGAAGCTCACTGAAACCTTGAGAGCGACTCATGCTATTTCAAACCGTCTCAAGGCCATGGGTATGGTGCAAAAAGAAGGATATTGGATTCCGCGTGAACTCAAGCCAAGAGACGCCGAACGTCTGGTGGCATCAGCCCCGAATGATCTACTCAGCTCTAGCTACTCCAACCTAACGAAACTATAGTCCACAAGGAAACTTTGGAGACACTTAACAGGGACTGGGATGTCCTACCCCACCCGCCGTAATCGCCAGACATTGGTCCTTCCAATTACAAGCGTTCCTTTCGATGGCTCATGACCAGGCCGAGCAGCACTTCACTTCTTATGAAGAAGTAAAAAATTAAGTCGATTCTTGAATCGCCTCAAAAGATGAAGAATTTTTAAACGCGGTATCCGTATGCTGCCTTAGAGATGTTCAAAGGTAGTAGAAAGCGATAGGTATTTCTTTGAATAACATACACTGTACCAATTTCTCTAAATAAAGCTTCAAAATTACAACGTAAAACTCAAAACTTACTTGTACATTACTATACATAGCGCCATCTAGGTAAAACTTGGATTGCCTCGATGTTCTTGCACAACTTATTTTCATTTCAGGATGTTGCTAAAGTTAAATGTCCAATTTCAATGATTTTACGACCAGATATTAACTACATATAATACTCGGATAAATATTATCGTAATATATATTATAAAAAGCGTCGAAATTAATGACAAGATTTTTTTTATTTTTTAAACAAAGAAGGCAGTTATTGTGACTAATCTATGATAGCTAGAAATCGCGTGTAATTAGTGTATCCCGGAATTTTTTGAAAATAAGCAGTCCAATTTGTTAGTAAATTTTATATTACACACACATTACTATTACACTTAATGTAATACAATCCCTGGTGGCACCGCTATTCCTTACTACGGTGGTGGTGGAGGTTTGGTTCCTACCTTCGACGACACAGACTAGTGACATTAACATATGCACCCTGAGGACCTACGAGGAGATCCTGTAGTTATATGAGGTCCCAAAGAAAGGACGAGGGACACGGTAATCTTTGAATTCAGCAACTTGTTCTATCACTGCGAGAGCTGCCATTTGTCACTAGAGGTGTCAGATTTATCGTCCACAAATGTTGTTAACAATGTTGTGAAGATTGGTAGTGTACCTGCAAGGGTTGCGTATCTTACCCAGACTCGCCACACGCCATTTGTTGATGGCGAGCTGAAGGTAGAGAAATTTGGAATAGGGCAATGAAATTTAACAAGAGGTCAATAGCTGGCTGACTTCTATGAGAAGGAAGTATTCTTTATTATGTATTATTTCGTCTAGAAACTGCCCTGCAGAGAGTAGACTTAGTTTAATCCCGATGGTTCGACGAAAAATGAGATTGTCAATATTATGACAACAAGACATGTAATATAACACAAGAAGTGAGAGGGAAAAACTGAATCTTAACCTTAAGTTGATAAGGTCACGTCTAATGAAGTCAACACTCCACTCCACATGGTCTAGTCTAAAGTCCCGAAAACTTTCAACTCAAATTACAAAAAAGTTTTCAGTGCCTAGAAAATTTAAATGCGAGGTCCATCCTAGCAGAACGCAAAATCTTTTCGATCACACTCTCATGGCTGTTAGATTAGTTAGATGAAAAAATGAAGGTGCAGTATTTAACTGATATGACAGTATACAGGAAATTAATTGACAGATCTCTAAATGTGTGCGGCGAGACTTACGCAACTTTAATACGATGATATAAAAGAATCGATTGAGCCGACCAAGACTGCAAAGCCTTTGCCAGATATTTTTCCCGAAAAGACCCATCTAAATTGGAGACCGATTGCGGCAGCGTCATTTCCGCGACACTTGCGATCTTGACTAAGATAGGGAGGTTCTAAGGACAGCTCGTGGTTGGAGCAACACGCAAGTGTGACTAACGATATAAAAGCAAGTCTCAACCGACACTATTTCCATGATATCCCGGGCGTCGCGTCGGTCTAGACTGGGCTCAATTGCGTCTAATAGATAACAGTAAACGCAGACTACCCACTAGTAATACCCAGACTGGCGATATGGGGCGATTACCAAAGTATTTCACTTATTAAAAAAAATCTGATAGTCACTTGAACTGATACATGAATTTCATCTTAGTATCACAACTGCATAGCATAGTATTCAGAATACTTGGTTTTTTGTTCCAGACCCAATAATTGTGTAAAACAAAAATTATAAAATTGTCTCTTCATGTGCAATCTAACCTACCTCCAAACTCATTAAATAATTTGTTTACGTCAATGCATCCAGCCAAGGGTAACTTGGTATAAGTGCTTGTTTCGTAGTACTTATTCTTGTGGCACTACAATGTCTCCACCTTGGAGTTGCTTATTATTTAACATTTGTTGTGAACAAATATCAGTAAAAAAAACTTTGTAAATAAGAAAGCTATTACGTTTCATGTGTATCATTATCGCTATCAATACAACACATCACATAAAATCTGCCGCCCTGGGACATGACGCCCTCGCAGTTTCCTCGTGTAATGCGACTGCATAATAAAATAATAAAATAATCATAATAAAAAAACTGCAAATAGTATAATGATGTATAAAATGGCGGACTGGACTTAAGTCCACTTTTTTGTACATTTTCCAAAAAATATGCCCTAACGGCAGCATGTCTTTTAAATGTGCTTAACAACTTATTAAAATCCTTAGTTTCTCTCCCTCTCTTCACTAAATGATAATACATACATATAGAAAGAGACAGCTATTGAGATAATTAATACTTAAGTACATAAGTGATAATAAAAATAATTGTGCGCGAGGTATTGTGCGTAGCTTAAAAGGCTTTCGTGATTTTAGTTTTAAATATGTTAACAATAATATAGATACATATATACATACATTCAAATTTTCTACGACATTTTAAAAATTGTAATATTGCAGTTATTAAAAGTACAAAATATAATTGATCTTGTTTAATATCATGTAAATATGTTTAGGCGTTGACACCTTTTATAATATATGCTTTATTATAACTTAAGTATATTCATTTTAGAGAGCTGTCTTTTCTTAATACCTATTGTATGAGTATCAAAAGTCCAGTGCTGAACGTAGGCTTATAATAAATATCCCCCCTACGAAGCAATCTATGGCAGAAGGCGTTAACATATAAATATATTTAAATTTAATTTTTAGTAACTTATATGACACATACTTATATGAATTATTTTTTCAAAGAGGTTTCAACACAGTTATCCCTGATCGATGTTCTTCTGAGCGACCTTGACAAAACCATTACGCCATGCGCCAATAAAAAGAATGAAAAAAAAGAAGAAGAAACACAGGATGCAATGCCAGACTCAACAACCAACACGGAAAAGAATAATGGTAACCCATTCCATTGTGGAGATGATGTCCTGGTACTCAACAAAGATGGCAGATATTACTTAGGTAAAAATAATAAAAGATTTACATACATTGTCATAAAAACACAAAAATAGATCTATAACAATTGCTTCATCAAATATTATTTTTATGATAATTGCTTTCTATATGCTTTTTATAACAGATGCTTTATAAATAATAAAACAATAATATATTTTCTAATTACAATTCCAAATTCTTTTTCTTTTTTTTTAATTAAAAAGAATATTAACAATGTTATAATAAATATTACTAATATTCCCCTTAACCACTCGTGGTAAGCTTAAATTGCTTGTGTTAAGAGTGGTTCACGCCAGTAGTCGAATGGCGGATTCGAACCCACGACCTTTTGAGTTCGTGGTCCGCGCCCTGCCATTAGGCTACTGTCGCTTAATAAATTCTGGAATACATTTGTCTGTCGCTCAGGGACAATAGTTGAGCTGAGCACGAGCAATGACAATGACTCGTGCGAGGTGGGCACGGGTGTGGCGCGATGCCTGGTGAAGTTCGGTGACGGTACCCATGCGTGGGCGCCCGTATCTTCGCTGAAACTGCTGAGCGCACCGCCCGCGGACGACGGCCGCATCATGTGCGTGGTGTGCAAGCGGCGGGAGGACACCGCCGCTGCGAACACGGTCGTCGCCTGCGACATGTGTGGCCGCGGCTACCACGCCAAGTGCCACTCACCGCCCGTCGAGGACCGGATACACGGTGAGGGACAGATAGGTGGCTGTGATTTATATTATCCGACTGAAACATCTGCAGTAGTGGCTGTCACGCTTAGTGCCGTTCGTCGCCCGGCAAGGAATAGGGCAAAGGACACACTGATGTTATTTATTATCGAACTGGAATCAAATGAGGTATTGTGCGTGGCATGTTACTGCGTAATCACGCTTAAGCGACATGCGAGGTGAACAGCGAAGCAACAAGCGACATGTGAGATGACTGTGAATCTCAATTCAACACTACATTTTACAACATGCTAATTTGAAAAATGTTTTTTTCTATTTATATAAATATATAGAAGTAAATTATGTTCGAGTCAATAACGCTTATACAGCGCATTTCGCGTACCTGTGTTTATAATAAATAACTTTTTTTATTACCCGTCACTAAACTTCCTAAGACGCGCTAATGTGTCCTTATATTAAGTCTTTACTTATGAAATCGCCGTTTTTATGAAATAAACGAACTACTAACTGAAATAAATTTTGTGAAATAAGTTAACGTAATTTTTTCTATATTTTTTTCTTTCTATTAATCATAGTAATAATCCATGCAATCGATGCATCTTAGCCAACGCAATAATGATGCTCTTTCTGAAGAAATCAGCTGGCCTGAAGGCAACAAATTATCCAAAGGCGTTTTGTACTACCCTCTTTAATTCGTTGGTGACCAAAGTTTTCAGTCGTCCACGGGGTTCATTTTTCAGGTCGAAATTTCCAGAACGGAACCAGGCAAACAAGCACATACTGCAGAACGGCAATTTCAAAAGAACTATTTATTTCAACAAAACACAATAAATAAAGTACGACTCAGATAACTAAACAAAGCCATAGACAAGAACTTTTAACCCAAAAAAATGAATTGATATATGAATGATTATATAGTATAATGTTTTTGTGTGAACTATTTATTATATGCTTACAACGACATAACTCCAACTATGTACAGTTCTATGTTGAAGGGTACTTATATAATGTGCTAAATGCCCCAACAAAAAGCAAAAGTTGAATTGTGTGTCCTCAGAGGGTGACCACGCGTCTGCAATGTAGACTATGTAGGTGTCTATGGAACAATATACAACATTTGGTGAAATAAGAGCTTGTATGTCGCTTTAATTTCTATAAAATAAAATGTAAATTTTTGACAACAGAAAGTCATTTTAACAAAATAACGTTTTGTTTTGTTAACTAAAATATGAAACATAAAATGAACCTAAATACCCTGTTGTCTTCTGTCTCCTTTTTTCGTTAGATATTTTATTATATCAGTTTTAAATAAACATGAAAATGAGCAGTTTCACCATGTATTTTACAATTAAAATGCTTACGCATGTCATATATTACACTTCTACATGCTCAAGCTTACAGCAAGTTCAATGCATACAAGTGTGGGTGATAGTATCAGCCATAACGCCAATCTATCTATCCTCTAAAATATGCAATTTATGAATTTATTGTAATGCAAGGGGCAAACCAAAAAATATATTTATGTTGTTATATTGTTATATATCTTTTAATTTCTTAAGGTGCATCGTGGCATTGCAAGCGATGCGTGGATCAAAGGTACCGAGTTGCGGCGGCAGAGAACCGAGCAATGAAGCGATCTGACTTGTTTCGGTTTAAAGGCGGCCAGCAGCGACGGCAGCAGCAGGAACTTACCCCGCCCTGTGATGTAAGTTATCTTCTTCAGCAGCTTTGAACAGTTTATGGCTGATGTGCAGCCACTATTAATAGAGAAGGTTTGCCATAATCGCTATGATTATCGGGCTAATTATTGCCGATCGCAATTAAAATAATGTCCGCCAGACCGAATTTCGATCATGGGAGTCAGTCCTAGCTGGGACTAGCCATCTGCAAAGTGCAGTATTATAATTTTTTTTATATAGGATAGGGTGACAAACGAGCACACAGTCCACCTGATGGTAAGTAGTTGCTGCGGTCCATAGACATCTACATCTATCCTCGATTACGAATCAAAATGCAGATGCGTTGTCACCCGTGAGGACTAAGATGGAATGCCTCGTTTCCAGTAAAAAGGGTCTCCGGTCTCTACACTCACCATACGAAACACAGCAGCGTTAAGTTACTATTTCACGCCGGTATTCTGTGAGAGCGTGGTCCTTCCGCGGTCGAGCCGACCCATTCGAGCTACAACTATACTACTAATATAACTGCAGTATTGCTCTACCACGTATAAAATACCACGTATATAATGTAGAATTATAATGGGTATTGGCGCAAACATATGCCCTTACCCTCATCCTCCGATAGGCCGGCGATCGGACCCGAACAGAGAGAGATCAGGCGCTTGACGAATGGCTTCGTGTTTTTTGAGGCTTGGGGATGAAAGACCGCCAATTTCCCGACCCTGGGATATGCTATTGAGAATTTCTTGACAGGGAAACCCAATAGTTGATTTTGGCACCATATGAGTAGCAGTCGCCTTATTTGCAATTTTGGCGCAACTTTCCGTTGCCGTTCTGACCTAATGTAAACCAGATCTAAAATTCCGCTTACATTTGATGTTGATACTGACATTTATTACACGAAAGCTATGAGATTTCGCTGGCATTTCTCG
This sequence comes from Parnassius apollo, assembly GCA_907164705.1. Lineage (NCBI taxonomy): Eukaryota > Metazoa > Arthropoda > Insecta > Lepidoptera > Papilionidae > Parnassius > Parnassius apollo. Next base: position 11,795,628 of record CAJQZP010001125.1, read on the forward strand.
TGCCACAATACATAAGACAATCGACTTTTCAAATTGGAGTGGTGGTTTGTCTTACAACTTGTAACACAAGGCGAATGAATGTAAGTTTTAAATATGTATGCATAAATTATGTAGTGGATATGTAAGAGCAATGTTTTACCAATCTGTACAAGTAATATCATTACAATGTGTGCAGATCTTAAATCTTATAACATGTAGCAGTTTCAAACTAAATGCACAAAAATAAGAACATTTGTCTAGTAAGTACATAATATGTTACATATACAATTTGTCCAGTTAAGTCAAGTACTTGCAGTAGAACAAGAGTAGCTGACATAGCTTAAGGATTGTTGGGCTAAAGTGGCCCGACTTTATAATGGCCCGATATATACACCACTTTGGCCCGACTATATAGCTCGAAGAACTGATGGTATCAGCAATGGTGAAGTACGGCTCGATAGCGCAAAGGCTAAGCATTTAATTGTGATACTGTAATGCCCCGACCTTGAATCCTAAAAAGAACAAATAGTATGCCTTAGGAATAATTGATCCATAAACGTTTTGGATAGGCGTTGTTGTTATCATTAATACATTGTTGGGCAATCCCCTCCCCCTCATAGGAGTGACGATCTAATGAATTGTGCAGGGAGTCAATGGATGCTGATAGCTCAGAACCGTGCTCTGTGGCAATTGTCGGTGGAAGCTTATGTTGTGAAGTTATTAAAAGAAGTACTGTGCATAGCATGTTCCCACTTGAGCATGCTTAAGCAACATATGCATGCCAAATCTTAAAAATTTTGGAATGTCGTCTTTCAACAATACTCATGCATTATTATGCCAATACCAAGCAGCAAATATCACACAATTATGTCATCATATCCATGACTTTGATGTATTTTTATTTTTGTGATCCAGTTAAGTTACCTGAATTTTTTAGACGGCATCTACAACATCCTCTTCTACTGCGTCTGATGGTGGGAAAGATCAAAATGAAACGCATTGTTACTGTGGAGAAAAAAGCGATTGGCTTGCACAGGTAAAATTTTGTACAAAACTAATATGTATGTTACTAAAATAGCTTTTAGAATTTTATATTGAAGACATTTTAATTTTTATATTGCTTATTTTCAGATGTTATTGTGTTGTCGATGTTCCCGGTGGTTCCACCAAAGATGTGTGTCAAGTTTACAGTATCCCTTATATGCAGGCGATAAGTATGTATCATACAAATATCCTAACCATAGAATACTATATTACATACATAATAGATCGGGGGTGTGGGCGGAGCCCGCGTAGCCACTAAAATGCCACAAGACGTCAATTCACTAGGGGTCGCAATACCAGACCTCTTTTCAAAAACCGGTGTTTTCGGTATTAGATTTTAATGAATACAGAGATTCCGGTAGTTTCGGTATTTTCGTTTTTTTACATAGTGAGAAAAATATTTAAAAATATGTAATGTAACCGTCATTTTCATAAGCGAATTGTCACCAGCCAATCAAGAAAAGTGTGATATGATAAGAAAACTATATTTGTTTAAAAAAAAAACATTTATTTAAAGTTTAATAAATAACTCACTGCTGCTAAGTTATTTTAAACTATTTAAACATAAGAAACCTCCAGTAATCAACCTTAACAATAACATAAAATACTCCTGCCAAAGATATAAACATCTTTGACTCCTGTTAAGTAACTTCATAGGCTTACTTCTTCATGTTCTTATACACTTCTTCATTATACTCGGCTTTAATAAAACATAAAATGCTCTTGGGCGATTTATCTTTTTTTTTTCTTCACTTTTTTCATGGAAATCAAGTAAGAGCTTTCTTTGTTCCATGGTGTAGTTAGAAAGAGTCATATATATTCTTCACTTTACGATCATCTAAAACTTCTATGAACGTTAAAATCTACCACCGGTTTTAAAAGCGATATCTCTAGAGAAGAAGAAAATCTGGTTCATATCTTAAATTCGATAGCTAAGAATGTTATAAATTTACTCTTAAATGAATTGAAGAAGATTAAATGAAACTAAATTTTACGAATTTTATTGCGTGTTTTAATTTATTTTATATTCCCGTCCAGGTGTCATAGTTAAACACGGCTACCTTCAGTTAACAATTATTAGTTTTTGGTCCGATGTACGCAGAATGGGGCTTGAAGTCTTGCAACTGTATGCTTGTTTTGGGATTTAATTTTATAATTTATAGGATCCCAAGAAGATGGTAACACCCAGTCATTCCCTCGTCATAGTAATTTTTTCCATATCATTCCAAAGCAAAGTCATAAGAATCGTGATCTTCCAGTTCTCTTAGTTGAGTTTGAGAACTGTTTTCTTTTTTATAGAGCACGTCTAATATCGCTAACTGTATACCATGAGCAAGGCATCGCTGGTGGAAAAGTGCTGCTTCTCTTCCAAATGCGATCATTACACTAGCACCGTCATTAGTTGTATAGGCGAGCGGTCGGATTCGTCGTCGGCTCAGGACTCGGGAGTAGGTTACTCTCTCTCACTCACTCCAGAGTGTAGTCGCACGACTTGCGTTGCATAGTCAGGCCGCGTTGCCATAGCATCCACCACGCGAAAAGCGTGGGCTATTTAAAATTATTTGACATAATATTATTTAACAAAGATTTATAATGAAATACCGAAAAGTCGTAAATACCGGTTTCCGTTCACTCAATTCCGGTATTATAAAGCTTTCGTTTCAGTCCAGTATCCCGGTATTTTCGAGATTCGGGATCCCGGTTTGCGACCCCTACAATTCACACGTATAAATGACGTTACAATTGTTTCCAAATTTCGCATGCAAATAATTTAGAAAATGCCAAATTGCACGCTATTTACAAATAAATATGTATTAAAATCCGTCTGTCAACACAGCGAATCGGGTTTGTAGTAGTGATAATACGACGCAATTGCTTGTATGTGTGCTCCCGGCGACGCCGAACCTCGGTAAAAAATAGGGTTGATAGCCATTCTATTGTGTATTATAGTTTATAGTATTCTATGATCCTAACCTACATTTTGTTTTAACCATAATAGATCGCATCTATAAGTTATTAATTGTAAAACTCATCTTTTAATTTATATACTTATATTTTATTTTTTTAATTTATAACTGATATTTTTCCAGGTTGTATATATTTGCGTGTGCAAACTGCAATGGTGGTGCGGAATACTTACGGCGGTTAGAGCTTTGTTGGCTGGATCTGGCTCATCTAGCGCTCTACAACCTAACCGCATATAATGCACCAAACTATTTTGATTTAGATAATGTTATAATGCCCTATATAATGGATAATTGGCATGCGTTACAATTACCTGAAAAGGTAAGTGCATATAAATTTTAAAAGAAAATGAGTGTGTATGTAATATTTCTCTTGTGGTTAAAGTAAAACTCATTATTATAATGATTTTGATGACGTTTTTTTTTGGATGCTTTCTAGCACCCATGGTCACGGGGGTCTGACGTGATTGACTTCTCAATGTTAGTGCTAACCCGGAGTACGTTTAATTTTTAATTATTACTTATTCAATCTACGCATATCGGACCATAAGTAATAATCTACTACCAAACAAAACAAACCAGATCTACCACCAATGGGTGCTGGAAAAGCACCCAAAACGTTGGGAATTAAAATCAACTAAATTAAACGCGATAAAATCCTTAAAAAGTTTTATTTATTGTTATTATTTTTGATTTATGATTATAAAATTATTAATTTGTGTGTTTAGTAACTATTTTTGGTTCTAACTTAGTTTTATAACATAGATCTTGATGTTGTATGAGGGCGCTAGTTTATGCTAAGTACACGAAATAATCAACTGATGACTTATTCTTTATTGTAAATGTAATTGAAATATATATATATATATATATATATATATATATATATATATATATATATAAGGAAGACACCTTATAAAGAAGGTGCAATATGGCGGTCTTGTCGGTCTGGAAGTGATTTCTTTCAAACAACCTTTTTACGCAAAGAACTGTTGTTCACAACGAAATTCTTCAAACGAAAAGCTAAAATACACTACACAATAACATTTTTTTTATTTTGCAGTACAGTAAAAGTTATTCGCGGGGTATGTGTTCTGTAAATATGCCCCACGAATACAGAAACTATGAATATGGAATAGTGGTTTAATTGAGATTATAGGGGATACGTTCCTAGGTGACAAAATAAAAAACAAATGCATAAACAAAAAAATTAATTTAATTGGTTTTGTTCATATTAAATGTAACATTTACAGTGCTTGTTGAAACTCGTTTTTCTTTTATTTTTAGTCGACATTATAAATTAGGAAGACAGCGTTAGAACGTGTTACTCGATCACAACTTTTATAACGAATGGAAAGATGAAACAACAAACAATTAAACATGCAAAGCGGCTCTTACCAACGGACGGAACGTCTATGTGGCAGCATTTAAAAATATACTTTGTACATTGAGTAATAAGGTCGCTTTCAATCTGTTTGTTTTACATTCTCAAAAACATAGGCCGCGGCGGAGGCGGCTTATGTCAAAGGTCGAACCAATACAGCGGCGATATCATTTAATAACATACTTTAGGCATAGTTGTAATAAGGTCTATTTTACTTTTTATTAGTCCATTGTACAAAGGATACCCCTATTATAATCCTTTTTATTAATATAATATGTATGTACCGATGTACCGATTAGATCCGCGAATAAAGAAGTTTTTAGTCGCGAATACCTATAGGAATTGGTCGTATTTTTTAATCCGCAAATAGCAAAAAAGCGAATGAAGGAAGCGCGAATAAGGAGCTTTTAATGTACATATGTCTCTTCAGCGGTGACAAGTTGACTGTCGGTATATCGAGGTGCTGAAGTGTTTATACGATGGCTATCCGAGTACAGAACCAGAGTATGAAACCTATCCAAATGCAGAGAAGTGTAAGACAGGGTGACATTATTTCCCCGAAACTCTTCACTGCTGCATTGGAAGACGTTTTCAAGCTACTGGACTGGAAAGGATACGGTATTAACATCAATGGCGAGTACATCACTCACCTTCGATTTGCCGACGATATAGCCCTTATAGCAGTCACTGGAGGACTTAAGCACTATGCTCAATGACCTCAATAGTGTCTCCCAACGGATAGGTCTTAAGATGAACATGGACAAAACAAAGATGTTTAATGTCCATGTCACACCTATGCCGGTAGTTGTTGGGAGCACCAAGCTCAAATGTTGACGAGTACGTTTACCTGGGACAAATTGTCCGACTAGGTAAGTTCAACTTCGACCGAGAGGTCAATCGACGGATTCAACTCGGCTGGGCAGCGTTCGGGAAATTACGGCACATCTTCTCGTCAGGTATACCTCAATCTCTAAAAACTAGACTGTACAACCAGTGCGTGTTGCCAGTGATGACTTACGGATCTGAGACGTGGTCCTTCACTGCTGGCTGTATGAGGACGCTCAAGGTCGCTCAGCGAGCTATGGAGAGGGCTATGCTCGGAGTTTCTCTGCGTGATAGACTCACAAATGAGGATATCCGCAGTAAAACCAGAGTGACCGACATAGCCCAACGGATTAGTAAGCTGAAGTGGCAATGGGCCGGCCATATAGCTCGAAGAACCGATAACCGATGAGGAAGAAAGGTTCTCGAGTGGCAGCCTCGTACCGGTAGGCGTAGTGCAGGGCGACCCCCCACTAGATGGAGTGACGACCTGGTAAGACATGCAGGAAGTCGATGGATGCAGGTGGCTCAGGACCGTGCTTTGTGGCATTACTTGGGGGAGGCCTATGTTCAGCAGTGGACTTGGACACAGCCTAACCACCTGCAACTCCCGATTCGTCGCGTGGATGCCAAGGCCAGAGAAAATAAGCATGCAGGAAGCATCAGCTATTGACCGGAACAGAAAGATCTATGGCCCATTCACTCCCAGGAAGTCATGAAAAATGCTCGTTATATCAATTAAAAAACATGCATACATTATATTGTTACGTGCGGGGTCAGTAAAAATGCCGATTAGGATAAAAAATTATGTATTTTCCCACATACATTGCAAATTTATAATCGTCGTCTAAAATCGCTAAACTTCTTCGGTGAAGTCTTTAAAATTCGCCGGTGTCGTAGGTCGAATTCTCGTAGTCGCTTCCCGGAATTAGTTCACTTTCTTATTCTCGAAATTATTGACCCCTCCCCGGCATACGCTTTTATACTCGATAAAATAAGTACAGAAATTTCTTGGTCTTATTCCAAAAAAATACATTAGTACAGATTTAAACTAGGATCCAGGTTTGTTACAGCATTAACGATAATACCGGAATCAAAATGTGTGCTTATTACAAAATGCAGACTATATGAGGACCTGTTAGTACCAAAGTTAGTACTGGTTGCAATAACATCCACAAATAAAAAAAAACAAAATTAATACTGTTTTATTCGTTCATACAGAAAGATTCTGTTTCTATAAATATTAATGTTACGAGGGGCACACAAATGATCGGGAATAATAAAAACCATATGCACGGTATAGCTAAATTGTATTTTATTGTTTTTCGAAGTATTCTCCGTTCAACTTAACGCACTTTTCTATTCGTGCAAACCAATAATTAAAACAGTAATTCCAGTCTGAAGTTGATGTTGACAAAATGGCTGATTTGTACCCTTCCACAGCTGCTTCGGGGTCTTCAAACCGTTAACCGCGTAATAAATCTTTCATTCTAAGGAATGTAAAGAAAACGTTTGGGCTCAGGTCAGGACTGTAAGGAGGATGGCTCATCAGCTCAACGTTTTCCTGCTTCAAAAAATAATTTATCATCCGAGCCGTATGGGAGCTCGCATTATCGTGATGTAAGATGATGCGACGTTTCGGGTTATTTTTTCGGAGTTCGGCTATCATTTCTGGCAAGCAAATCGTGATATACCACTCAGCGGTAACCGTTGCCCCTTTTTCGAGACAAACGTAGCGACCTATTTCTTTGACACTGTGGGAGCGAACCACTTTCGTTGGCTTGACCTCGTCTTCGAAAACCCAAACTTATATCATAACGATAACAATACCTTCCTAGGAGTGCTACCAAGCCTGAGCTGACGCATCATCGTCCCGGGATGTAAACAACAGCGCTCTAAAAAAGAAGTTTAATTCCGCCTCCAGGTCCTTCAAAAGAGTCATTGCCAAGACAAAGTCAGAGCACATAGGCAGAATTGGCGAGAAACTAGTTCGCCTTCCTTCTGGAATCCGTTCATTCTGGTCTCTCGCCAAGGCTGTTCAGGGGAATTTCTGTAAGCCATCTCTGCACAGAGAGGACGACTCACTGGCCTATGCCGCAAAGGAGAAAGCCGATCTGCTAGGCTCTTTCTTTGCGTCCAACTCGACTCTCGATGATGGGGGGAGTATGCCGCCGACCATCCCTCGGTGTGAGTTTTCCATGCCGCAGGTGCGGTTCACAGCGCTCCTGCACTCGTTCGCAAAGCACTCCTCTCCCTGGACATCCACAAGTCGAGTTGGCCTGACGGTATCCCCCCAATTGTGCTGAGGACGTGTGCTCCAGAGTTGGCACCGGTCTTAACGCGTCTTTTCTGGTACTCGTACTCTCTAGGCGTAGTCCCGAAATCATGGAAGACGGCTTTCGTCCACCCGATCCGTAAAACAGGCGACCGCTCAGACCCGGCCAACTACAGGCTCATCGCCATCACATCCTTGTTCTCCAAAACAATGGAACCCATTGTAAACTCCCAGCTCATGAGGTACCTTGAGAATCACCAGCTGATCGACCACGACGAAAACCGTATTGGCGATCACTAATCTTCTGGTTTACCTGACTCATAGATGGGCGGCGGCAATAGAGTCCAAGGGGGAGGCATTGGCCGTTAGTTTAGATATTGCGAAGGCCTTCGATCGGGTTTGGCACAAAGCACTTCTTTACGAAGCTCCCTCTTTATGGGCTTCTCGAGAAATTGTGCAATTGAGCTTGCAACATCAAGGTTAGCTATTAAACCTACTAATCTTGTTTTCCACTACTGCGTTCTATCACCAACGCTGTTTCTTCTGCATATCAATGATATGTTGCAAACAGGCAACATTCATTGCTATGCGGATGACAGCACTGGTGATGCTCTGTACAGCGGCAGTGCCAATATATCTCAGGAAAACGCTACGCGTACTCGGGTACCGGGACAAACTTGTGTCTGAAGTCGAGTCTTTGCTGAACAAAGTCTCGGATTGGGGGCGACTAAATCTAGTCCAGTTTAACACTCAGAAGACACAACTTTGCTCGTTAACCGCTAAAAAGAACCCCTTTGTCACTTTGTCGTATCTCCTCAGTTTCAAGGCACTCTCCTTGTTGCCTCAGCCAGTATCGGAATCCTCGGCGTCGACGTATCGAGTGACGTGTAGTTTCGTGGTCACTTGGAAGAGAAGGCCGAATTGGCCTCTAAAAAGCTTGGCATGCTCAGCAGAGCGGGAGAGTATTTCATGCCGGCACGCCGCCTGCAATTTTACAAGGCGCAGGTTCGGCCGCACATGGAATACTGTTCCCATCTCTGGGCTGGGGCTCCCCAGTACCAGCTCCTTTACTTCACCGCATCCTGCGCAGAGCGGCTCGATCGTCGACGACCGAGTGCTTTCCGATCGGCTCGATTCACTGGCGCTGCGAAGAGATGTTGCATCTCTTTGCGTATTTTATCGCATCTATCACGGGGATTGCTCTGTGGAATTGTTCTGATTAATCCCAGCCGCCAAATTTCATGAACGCGCTACGAGGTAAACCTCCCGCTACCATCCACACCATCTGGATGCTTGGCGGTCCACAACTGTACGTTTCACTAGGAGTTTTCTTCCGCGTACGACCTCTACCGATACGACCTGGGGACCTTCAAGAAAAGAGCTTACTCCTTTCTAAAGGGCCGGCAACGCACCTTCAATTCCCCTGGTGTTGCGGTTGTTCATGGGCTGCGGTAGTCACTTAACAGGTGAACCGTATGCTCGTTTGCCCCCTCTTCTATATAAAAAATTGAAAGTCATATTTTTTCGCGTTAAATTCATGCCGATTTGACACAGACAATTTTCCATTTGCCGCCAAATCGTAAACAAATTACAAATTAATAAAATACGTACACAATAATATTTGCAAAGAGTTTCATTTTCACAATTTGAACTTATTATATCGTTTACAAATGGCCAGTTCTAAAAACTTTCAGTGTCCCTCTCGTAGACAATAACGATAAGATGACAAAACCAGAGGAGGAATATATTGGTCCCAATTCTTTTGATGCTCATCTACCACTTTGGCCAGGTTAGAACGATAGGGTTAAAATTTGTTAAAAATTAAGGAATACAGCAACTTTGAGGTAATTTTTTGTGTATATACATACACTGGAAATCGAAAAACTCATTGCAACTTAACTGAGTAACGAATAAGTTCACTTTAGTCCCAACTAGCGACATCTGGTGAGCCCTCATCTCCATCGCTTTTAGGATCCTTCAAATATAATTAATATAAAATACAAAAAAAAAAACACTAATCTTACTGTAACGTGTTACTTTGCCCGCTATGAAATCTGTCAATTATTTCAACTCATTCCAAAGTAGCGTCGCGTCGCCCTGGTGGCAGAAAACGTTGTCATTAGAAATAGCAGTCATTATAATGTGAGTGAAAGGGTATGGTGATGCGCAGATGTGGCGGACGCCGGTGAACGAGCGGCGCGAGAAGATCCTGACGGCGCTGACGTCGTCGCGCAAGCGATTCAAGTGCGGGCGCGAGATGAAGAAGCGCGCCACCATCTGGGGCCTGCGCCTGCGCCGCCCGCCGCCGCCGCCGCACCAGCTCGCCGCGCTCGACCAGGTGCCCGCTCGTCCACCGCACTCACGACCGCCTCTTATGCCCAAATACACAATCGCTCCTCAACTTTAAGATGCCGTTAATAGAAATGTGTGAATCGTAAATGATTCGTTCATGTGACCCGGGTCGCGCATCAAAGTATTGATGATTGTAACATTTCTGGAACGTTCCGGATCAAACGATTGACGAAAATAATGTCCAACGATTGATATTATCGAGGGGGTTTCACAGAGTACTGAAACTCGAAATGATCATTTGTATGATCGACCCGGTTCATAAGACGAATCAATAGTTTAATGATCTGGTCACTATAAATGAATGACTGAATGACATGTCTAACCGACAAGTCTCGTGCTGTCTCTATCAGTAAGTTAAAGTGACTGACACCAAAAGACCTAACGACATCCTAAAATTTAAGTCTACCGTTTACATCTACACATTTTACACAAAGTACGTTTATTTGACGAACGATCGATCATTTAAAAAAAAAAACTATGGCGCTCGTAATGGCATGCGACGAAAACATTTTTCTTGATTAGTTTGTCCTAAAAAATATTGAAAAGAAAAATTTTATCTGACCTTAAAAAGAAGGAGGTACTCAATTAGACTGTATGGTTTTTCTAAGTGAACAGATTTTGATGATTCTTTTTTTATTTGAAAGCTGAAGCTACTCATGTGGTCCCATATAATTTTGATCAAGATCTGACCAGTAGTTTTTGAGTTATCCTTAATAATGCGTATTGCGTGCTTAACAGTGCGGTGACTTCGACTACATTGATGATGTTCACACTTTATTTATATGAAGTAGGTTATACAAAAATTTTATAACTTGTTAATTTATAAAAAAAACGCACCATGTAGTAATGGTGAAAGATTTTCCACCACCCCATATTTTCGCTCAATTTTATTTTATTTACACGAATTTTATCCGTGAAAACACTATTTAAGCTACTTTCTGCTTACAGATCAAAAAAGGGGAGCCTCTCACCGATGAATTAGTACGTGAATATGCGCCTAGACTTCGATTTTTATCACGAGCTCCTTCGCCACATACTGTTTCCGAAGTTGATGACAGGTGGGATGGAAAAAAATGATAACTTTTTCAAAAAATAATGATGAAAATTGATATTATTGTCGCTAATATTATCTTTTATTTGCAGTTCGCAACCCTCGAGTAGTAACAATGAGAAAAGTTCCTATAAAAATCATAATCAACGCATGATCGTGCCCGTTGATGGTCACTGGTTGAACCTGATGATGGGTAAAAGGTTTCACGAAAATCTCAATTCGAATTCTAACTCCGAGAATGACTCGACGAGTTCCTATGAATCTGTTAAACCCACTGAACGGGACGAACAACCGTCACCCTCTGTTTGTACCTCCACTGTTAGGAAATCCAATGCCAAAGATGATCATTTAGAGAAAATGTCTGAAATTAATGAAACTGAATCTAACGAAGCTAAACCGAGCGAAACCACACCAGTGCCATCATGCAATGTGTCCCTACTCCCTTGTTCAGTTAAGTTAGATAAAATACCAAAAGAAAATGCCGACGAAAGCAACGTAAGCAAAGCAGTCACTAGCATCATAAACATCAATAGTCATACAACTAGAATAGCAACAATGAATCTAGAACTTTCTAAGTTATCCACTAAAAACATCATTGAACATTCCAAAATAATGTCATTACAACACATGGACAGTCTACCCGCATACAGTAGCAACTTTACCCATGATATGGAGTCGTCAGGCGACGAAACATCTAGTAGGGGGACGCTCGATGCAATTATACCACCGCTTAAAGACTTTCAGGGCAAAAATAACCCATTTTTAATGCAGAACAAATATACAACGAAAACCTCGTTTTCGACGACAATGATCTTAAGCAATAAACAAAATGGAAAGCAACACCATTTCCACTCACGGTTTTCATTACCAGGACAATTAAATCCACTAATGGGCCCTATGATAAGGCCCTTGAAACGGAAGCTTAGTGAAAAAGATATTATAATAGGGCCAAATGGAGAAGTAAAAAGAAGAAAGTACAGGCGACCAAGAAAGTACCTACAAATGCAGGTACATGTCAATTCTCACTAGTTTTAACTTTAAATTATATCACACAGACAAACAAAAAATTTTGTAGGAAACTGAACCAAGTAAAAGAAATTTAATATCTTGCAATGTTGAATGAACATTGAAAAATATATTTATATCTTATAGGTTAACTAATCCATTTTATTAAAGCAAATAGTGTCTACAATATCTTGAAATAAGGTTGTTATTAATACTGTGAGATTTTCAAATCTTATGTCGTAAGTTTAAATTCAGAGATATGAGGAATACAAATGGGATGACAAAACTACAAAACGTAATTTACTAAAATCCACAAACAAAAAATTTTAGTGGTATAAACTACTGAGGATATCCGCAGTAGAACCAGAGTTACCGACATAGCCCAATGAATTAGTAAGCTGAAGTGGCAATGGGCCGGCCATATAGCTCGAAGAACCGATAACCGATGGGGCAGAAAGGTTCTCGAGCGGCAGCCTCGTACCGGTAGGCGTAGTGTAGGGCGACCCCCCACTAGATGGAGTGACGACCTGGTAAGACATGCAGGAAGTCGATGGATGCAGGTGGCTCAGGACCGTGCTTTGTGGCATTGCTTGGGGGAGGCCTATGTTCAGCAGTGGACTTGTGAAGGGCTGTAATGATGATGATGATGATGAGTAACTTACAATTACAACTTTGCTCATTTATCCTTTTCTCCTCAGATTTTCCATAATAGCTTCATTTTATGGAGTGTAGAAGCAAGGAGTACCATCCTCCTCCATCCATCTACCTCCCATAGTAGAATAGTTGAAAAAGTGGCCATCTGTAAGCAGTAAATAACAGTATATATAAAATTTATTTTAGAAACAGTTCGGAAGCGATCACCTCATTTTCAGAGGTTATTATCAACCATGTATTAATTTATATCATATTATACAATGTGTTGAACTCCGAAAAGAGGAAAACGATTATTTCGGGTCTTGCCAAATGCTTGACCTTTCGGAGATTACCGATCGTTATCCTTTCATGTGTACTTGCCTAATTCACCACAAGAGGGCTCCAAAGAGGCTTCGTAGACATGTGCCAATCATGCATGATTCGTTCTTTTGAGCTGGTACACTTACAAATATTGATGGTTCATTCATTTGTTTTTGAATGTACCAGTACAAACAATCATAAACAATTGACGTTACCTTTTTAACCCGCGATTTGTTTGAATTGTGAATGAGCCGCAAAACGACCGAATCTCGAATATTTTGAATAAAGAGCAGAATCGTATTAACAGTGCAGAGAATTTTTTATTATAATATTGTTACCTAAATTAAAAATTATTTTACATTTTATTATATTTAGTTGTTAAATCTACGAGTTAAAAATATCATTACGTAGAGTTTATTAAAAAATAACACTTGAAAAGATTTTATGATAAATGATTTATTTAACGATAATTTTCAACCACCTTATATAAGTATAAGATAGGTAAATGTTTAATTTTGTTGCATGCAAGTAAATGTAAAAATTTTCGGTTCCCAATGGATTTCATAGAGTACTGGAGCCTGAAATGATCCATTTGAATGATCGATCCGAATGTATAAGTACGCGTGACGAAATGTATTAGAATGATTCGGTCGCTAGAAATGAATGATTGACCATGTCTAGGGCTTCGTTCCCCTTCCGGCGCCCTTGAAGGTTGTGACGGCTAGCGCAACCGGCTTGCCGTCGCATTCCTCAAGAAGCACACTAATGCCTCATTTACATTCAGCCCCTTCCACTGCTCCTCGCGCTGCCGGCAATACTTCGCTAAATACTGCCGTAGCAGGATCGCGGGAAGTGTGTATTCACACTCTGCCCTACCACTCACATCGCTTTCGGCTTTCGACTATGGCAGACGTCGAAATAATTACAGCGTCCGCGCTGTCTCTTCTTTCAATAAAAAATTATGTTAATAATTTAAAAGATTTCAAATTCGAAAGAAGATAGATAGATAGATAGAAAATTTATTTGCTTAAAAACATGGTATATAAGATGATCAATGACGTGGAACTGACATGTTTTGCCATAATTGGCATGCAAAAGTGATATGAAATACAGCTAATTACACAAACCCAATGTTACATTTTAAAATTATTGTATTGCTTAAAAGTTAGTTACAAACATTCTTTTTGAATTCAAATAGGTATTATGTACAATTAAATACTCATACAGATCCACTCTATTTGAATTCTTATACTGTAAATTGTTCAAAAATTATTAATTGAATTATTACATTATTGTTACATAAATAATATTAAATATTATATGAGATTAGTTAAGCCATTATTATTTTAATAATTACACTACAGTATTAATTAATTCATAATTTTAACTACAATAAAATTATAATTTAAAAATCTCAGGCTATTATGCAAATATTACCATTTAACTTATTTCACATTTTAATAAATAAATAATATGAGTTACTAATCGTTGTTAAAAATAAAATGTCAATGTTCATTAATTCCTTAAACTAAATTTTATATTAATATAATAAATTTGACGAATTTATAATTAATTATGTACATAGGTAGGTACTATGCTATCTCAAAAAGAAAATTCGTATTCGTAGAAGATGATGAATTGTGGTTTTTATCGTTGAAATCCCATATAGTTTTTCCTGATTCCAGCAGTTCTAAAACTTTATTGTATTTTCATTATTCCACTCGAAAGGCATTTTGGTAAATCGTACTTATTTAATAACAAGACCGCACGCACGTCTGTTCATCCAGGCGTTTGTCGCGAAGTGAGCGATGGAGCTGAATGTGAACACTCATTGCCGCTCGCGCTGTTCGTCCTTTGACTTCCGCACGAAAAACCGACATTTGAGCGATCGTCGGGCAGTGGCAGCGGCAGAGGCAGTGTCAGCGCGAGTAGCCTGTTTACATACTGCCCTGCCCACCGCCCTGCTCACTTCCCTGCCCAACAGAGCTGAATGTAAATGGGGCATAAAGCTCCGAAAAAAGGCGGCAAGGCCTTAGGGTGATTACACATGCACCGCGGCGGCGAAAATCGCTGCCGCCGCGGTGTCGCACGAGCTGCAGCGTTTCACTGCAGAGCCAGTGGCACAAACGCGGCTTACGCGGCGCGTTCATAGACCAGTCTCGCTCGATCAGTCGTACAGAATGGACAACACCGAGGTTATTGTGTGCGTCGTCGTTGTAAGAGAAAAACAAGAATTATTTGGATCAATCCCTTTATATCTTCCAAGAAAAGTAATGGAAAGTTTTATTGTGATTGCTTGAGCTTGAGAAGAAATCCTAAGAAATTCCGTAAAACTGTTTCCGTATGAGTATTGGTAAATTCGACCAATAATTAGAACGCGTCTACAACGGTTTGCGGAAGAATTATACAACCTCATATTTGTATAATTCTTCTTGTGTATGTCTTGTGAATGTATTTCACCTCCTGAAATGTTAATGGTGACGTTAACGTAAGAAAAAAAATTTGATGTATTATGAAATCAAGTTTTATTTTAGTTTAGTATTATTTAGGCACACAGTAAAGTAAGGTACAAAATTTTAGTAGTAATAGAGCTAATATTAATTAAAATCGGGTAATTTTTCGTCGGACATTGTTAGCGGTCAGCCACCGTAGAGTCTATATTACCTGAGGATGCCTCGTGTAGAGGCGAAACACGTGTCGTATTATCGTCGATGGTGTGTCTTGCCTGGAATAGTGGTGTTGAGAGTAGTGGTGCTTGGTCTAGTGGTGACGGAGTTAGTGTATGCAATTGAGGGAGGGCGGGAGGTGCGCTTCAATCCAGGTAAGACACATCATTTTATATGTTTAGCGGAAAGTTGCAAAGAAATTTATATTTTTATTTTTTATTGTTTTGTAGCTTGCTTGAATTGAAGCTTGCTGTTCATTAGGAGATTCTTCGCGTGGTTGTTCAGATTGTTCTTCTTGATTCTGAGTTGTACTGTTAGTTACAATACTCGATCTTGTCTCGGCAAGAGCAATTTTTCTCAAAAAGGATAATTGTTCAAAAAAAATTTTTTTATACCACTTGCAGCTGATCCTGATCTCTTTGTTTTTATCTTTGTTAGGTATTATTGTCATTCACACTCTTCTATTTCTTGAAGACAGATTTACCTGAAAAAAAATGGTAAGTGACATTCTCCACATTATAAATTTTTATTTGTTTTTCGGATATTTGGCCAAGGGACATACATTCACTGACCTGCACGAAAATTTTAAGCTTGGAATATCTACTGTAGGTGAAATAATAAGATGCACATGTAAAGCGATTCGGAATTAACTATCACAAGAATGTATGCCAGAATTAACAAAACAGCGATTAAAAGAAATCGCTAGAGACTACGAGTCTAAAGCTAACTTTCCTCACTGCATTGTCGCCATGGATGGCAAACACATATCGGAATGATTAAACCTAACCGTAGTGGATCACTTTTTTAACTACAAAGAGTTTTTCTCTATTGTAGTGTTTGCTGTAGTTGATGCAGACCACAGGTTTATTTATATAGACCTGGGCGCATATAGAAAAGAGTGTGACCCAACGATTTTTCAAAAAAGCTACATTATATGATCATCTACAACACGACCAGATAAAACTACCGCACTTAGAAACATTATCAAACACGAAGTGAAGATATGCCTTTTGTTTTTGTTGCTAGCGAAGCTTTTGGTTTGAGTCCATATATCGTGCGTCCTTATAGTGGAAGGAACTTGCCCACGACAAAGCGTGTGTTTGAAAATCGCCTCTCAAGAGCCAGGCGGTACGTAGAATGTGCCTTTGGTGTATTGTCCAATAAATGGAGAATTTTCCATCGTCCCTTAAACGTCAACACACTTAGCAATCGATATTGTAAAGTGTTCCTAAGTTTCACATAATTTCGTCAGAGCCAGAGATGGAGATAATCCTAGGAAATCAATAGACGATGAAGCCGTGATCATGGTCATTACTCATTTGTAATGAGAGTTCCAGCAGCCAATACAATACGTAATACGTTCGTAGACTATTTTATGAGCGAAGAAGGGGCATTACCTTGGCAATTACGTGTAATTTAATTACTAACTACCTCTATTAATAACCTAGCCTGGCATACATTTTGAACTTTATTGTACAGAAGACAGAACATCAACAACTACAGAGTATTTATGCCGTACGCAATATGAGCTGTTTCAAAATGCAACAATTACATTTGATGAGATGTATTTTATACAAACAATAAATAAATAAATCTTACGAAAAATATCCTTGTCTTTGTCACTGATCGTGTCGAAATCGGAATATTACATTAAACAAATATCTTTCCAAGTTGCATTGGTAATGTTCTTATATTTAAACTCCTCTAAGGATTTGTCCCACAAGACTGGTCTTTCACAAACCAGTGAGATTAATAGGTCCATAACTATGTTCTTAATAAACTCAGGTATGTCCATTCTGCAAGATACTCTTTGACACGGTGCCGTGGCGACGTCCTCTCTCTCCGTGTGTAAACGACTAACTAAACTCGTAAAAGTTGAGAGAACTACGGCACCGCTCGCCGCCGCCGACGCGGCGTCGTGTGTAAGGCTCCATATAAATCCTAGAATGATAAATGCGGCGGCGCCGCGGCTACCACGGTATCGCTGCCACCGCGGTGTCATGTGAAAACACCCTTACTCAGATCAAGCCTTTGGCAAGATCCGAAATAATCGTTTTCCTTCCTTCGGGGTAGAAAATGTTGTATATTTCAGGTCTGTGCTTCCGGCTTGACCTTTCAGAGAGATGTTTAGCATCTGCCGGCCCACAACCTTCAGCATACTGTGATCTGAAGAACTTATGTTATCTGTTATTATTATTTTTGGGGTATCTATATAATTTTCAAATCTGATTGGGTTCTATAAATATATAATATTAAGTTAAAATGAAAAGATAAATATACATAAATATCAATAAAATAAAATAAATACAAAAATAATAAATAAGATCCAACCAGATGGAAGCCCTCGGCAGGGGAGACCAAACGACCGAGGGTTAGGAGGAAAGGGAAAGAAACCGGCGGACGATGCGGGCGGTATCGAGGAGCACCGCCTTCTGCATTTGAGCGCGGAGCGGTCCGTCACGGAGTCCCAGTCGCCTCAGATGACCCGAGAGGCTGACTGGGATTAGCCCATTCGCAGAGACGACTACAGGAATAATTTCGGCCGGCAGACCACCCCACATGTCGGTTACCTCGTGAGCCAGGTCCAGATATTTTGTCCGTTTATCCGTTTCGGCTTTCACGAGTTTCTCGTCATACGGAATGGTAATGTCTATCAAAAATATCCTTGACTGTGCCCGGTCCATCAGCACAATATCAGGCTTATTCGCAAGAATAGTCCTGTCTGTGATGATGGCCCGATCCCAGTAGAGCCTGGCGCGGTAATTTTTGAGCACGGCTTCCGGCGCCGAACAACCGGAGATGACATGCCTAAGTGACTCACCAGGATGGCGACAAGCTCGACAGACGTCGACGGTGCCATCCTTTAGGATGTATCTCCGATAGTCTATAATCTATAATTGTTCTTAATAACCTGATCCTGTATTGTATAGACAAAACCCTCGGTTTCCCCGAAAAGGTCACCGAAACGTAGCCAGTTGAGGGAGACGACTGTATCTACGAAGGGCTCATGTAGAGCCCTGTAGTACCTCCCGTGGAGCTCCTTCTACTTCCATACGGCCTCCCGGTCGGAAATGCTTTGTACTGCCGGGTCCTGCCATTGCTCGTTGGCTAAGGATAGAGGGGTAAGCCCTTTATCACTAGAAATGACGTCATTATAAAATGGATCATCCGATCTCGCCAGGAAGTAATCACAGCGGCTGCACACTTCGCGATTGTGCATGGTGAGCGCGCTCAGGAAGCCACGCCCACCATGCTTTCGCGGCAAGTACAGCCTCATTACCGACGATCTCGGATGATGCATCCTGTGGGACGTTATGGTAGTGGGACTTTTCTATCCAGGGCGTTAAGTTCAGTCTGAGTCCACCTGAGTATGCCAAAGGTATACATGAGGACAGGCATGACCCAGCCGTTATATGCGTGTGCCTTATTCACACCGGACAAAAGGCTGTTAAGCACTTTGGTCAAGCGTGCATAAAACATGTCGCAAACTGACTGTTTCATACCAGCCTCATCGATACCGATGTTCTGTGACATACCCAGGTATCGGTATGTTTCAGCCTCGGAAAGGGTTCTTAAGTTGACGGGCATAGATAAGTCTATGCCCTTAGAGTTAGCAACCCATCCCCTTTCAACATGGTGGACCGCACACTTATCCGTCCCCAGCTCCATTCCAATAGATTTGCTAAATTCACAAGTGATGTTTAGCAATTCCATAAGATGGGAGCGACTGGAGGCGAATAATTTGAGGTCATCCATATAGAAAAGGTGGGTCACTTTTTTACCCCCTTTCCGAAGCTGGGGATTTCAGGGCTTCCCGGAGCCCTCCAGTAAAGTACTGACAGGGTTCAAAGAGAGGCAGAACCAGATTGGACTCAGTCGCCCTGGAATATACCCCTTCTTATCCTTATGCGGCTTTCCGCATCGTCATCCGCTCGCCTAGATGACAGAGGATCGTACTCCACTGCCCCATACACTGCCCGAGGAAGTCTCGAACTGTACAGTCAATCTTGTACAGCTCGAAGACCCTCTTTAGCCATGTATGGGGCATCGAGTCAAATGCCTTTCTGTAGTCTATCCAGGCGTCGGAGAAGTTCCGACGGTTGCGTTTCACCACTTTGCCAATGACCGCGTCAATGAAGAGTGGTTCCTTGGTTCCACGTCCGCCGCCCCGACATCCATTTTGAGCGCGCGACATCACCTGATTTGAGTCCAGGTGACGAGTGATTCTCGCGCTCAAAATGGATGTTAGAGTCTTGTGGTCGGTAGACACGTGATGGGGCGGTATTTGCTCGGGTCTGTGGTACCCTGGTCTTTAGGAACCAAATGAGTGATCCCAGTAGTGAAGAGGCTTGGGAGCGACTTCTGGTTGAGAGCCTCTTGAAACTGTCGGGCGAGCACAGTATGACACACCATGAACCCCTTCAGCCAGTAGTGATGCAGCCCGTCAAGCCCCGGACTTTTCCAGTTCGGGGCCCTACGGACCGCCTCAGCTACGTCATCCGGCGTTATGATGATGGGGTTCATGGGCGTTATACCCGCACACTGACTCGCCACAACTTCCGTCCAAGGGCCCTCAATGTGATTTACGGGCTCTGACCACAGGCAGCAGCGATTCTCTGCTTCAGGTCGTCTATGCGCTCCGTCAGTTTTTGCATTATATCCGGCTGAGACAAACTAACATTTTTCCCAGCAAACGCTATCCTGACGGTGCGCACAATCCTTGGCTTAAGTTTAAGAGATATCCTCTATCCAAATTTGAGTGTTTTGTTCGAGACAGAATATCTGCGAGCGTTTTATTCATACTAGCGCTTGTATTGAGGCTAAGATATTCGGACATCTTGTAGAACATTTTGCGTCGCGCAAAAATTTATTCGAGCCCGTTGCTGCTTTTCGGCTGTAGGGACACCTCAGCTGCGCTTCAGCTGCTGTTACACCTCGGCTGCCGTTGGGTCTCAGCTACGGCTGCGGCCGCGACTGCTATCGCTAACCTCGGCTGATAAGGAGTCCCGTGAGAGCTGCTTTTATTTGCTGGACGAGCCTTGACGGCTGCGTCTCGCGAGTTTTGGTGGATGCGCTTCGCGAGCCTTTACGGCTGCGTCCATAAATTTAAACATAAAACATTATTCCAATATATAACACTTAATTAAACACTCTTTCGAACGTTACACAACGTTAAAGACATGTACACACTACTCAGAAAAGGACAGCGTACTGAGCAATGCCACCGCGAGCCGAATGCGCTAGCCGCCACAACCTTTAAGGGTGCCGTAAGGGAGACGAAGCCCCTATGGAGCCCTCTATTGGTAAATTTGGCAAATACACATGGAAGGATAATTGTAGGTAATCTGAACGGTCAAGCCGAAAGCACAGACCTGAAATAACCCTTTTTATACAATTTATATTTAATTAAATATTTATACTTGGTAATAGAGAGACCTTGTATATTTTCTGGGATTTCGTTGCATTAGCGTATATATTGCCCCAAGAACGAATTACTTACTCTATGAAGTTGAGAAACTGGTATCACTAGCTTGTGTTTATTCCTAGTGTTTACAAAGTTTATATTACTTTTTTCTAAAACCACATTTGTTTTTGTGAACATACATAAAATTTTCGTAAATGTACTGAAATGCCAAAGTTAATATATTTATTTCTTTCATTTTTTCTCTAAAAGACTCCGTTTTAGGTTGTAAATAGCTGTTATGACCCTCTTCTGCAAAACAAAAATAGTTTCTAAAGCATTTTCCCATAGCAAAATCCGATAAGGCATTATGCTATGGAAATAACTGAAATAAACTAGTCTAGCTGTCTCGACCCTAGTGAGATCTCGTAATCTTTTTTACATTATAAGCTGCAGAATAAAAACATAATTTCAGTAGACTGACACGTGTTTACACTTGGTTGCATAGAGATTGCGGCCGAAATAAAAGGTGGCATGACCGAAACTTTTACAAACTTATTATTTTCTATGTTATATTTTCTTTGATATTATTGGTGATTTTTCTTAAAAAATAAGTGCAGAAAATTCTTCATAAAAATCAATAAATAAATTTTAATTAATAATACTTGCGGCAACATTCTTATTGACAACTCAACAAGAAAGTATTCCTTTGTTAATAAATTTCATAAAAAACATAAAAATTTGTAAGCATGTGAAAACATGAAAATTATACATTCACTACTAGTTGGATTTTGTGAAATATCTGTCTGTGAACAAATCTATTTATACGGATTTTACAAGTTCAAGATCGTCCCCGCCATTACATCAAATTTGTTAGACCACATATCCTTGCAAAGCACTTGCACGCGAGGCTATTAAAATTTAAAAGCATCCTTATTTTTTTTTGTGAAGATGGATGGCTGTTGTCATGTGCTTGGGATCCTATAATTAACAAAATTAAATCCAAACCCAAGCATATCACTGCTGTCTCAAGACTTTCGCAAGACTTCAAGATATTGTAAGCTCGTTCTGCGTAGATCGGGCCAAAAATTAATATTCAAAAACTGAAGGTAGCCAGGCTAATTATGATCTGTGTCAACCATCTCAGACCCCCCCTCCCTCCCTCCCGTGACTATAGGTGCTGTAAAGCACCCGAAACGCCGGAAATAAGTTAATTAAACGCAATAAAATGCATATATTATATAGTTTTATTCAGTGTCGTGTTCGCGTAAATATAAGAGATCATTAAATATTAATTTTGATCTTCTCATTTAAGTAATATTAAATTAACATTAAACAAAATTGTAACTTTGCCTAGCGAACATGCTTAGCTTAACGAAACGTCTGCTCACCAAAATGAATGCAATGAATTTCCTCAAATTAGTGTCCGATTCTATCAACATTTACTTATAATCCGTTAATCACTTTCAGCTTAACAAATCCTGTCCACTGCCTGATGAGTCTACGAAAGTCGTTGCAGCGCAAAACGAAAACGGTGATATACCCCCACCAGTAGCTCACAATATGAGCAATGTGAAATTTCACGGCAGAAGACTGAGACAGCGCCAGGAAAAGAACTACTATGAGAACGCTCGACGAAACACAAACAACACCGCCAGTAATAACAATAGTGTAAAGAGTTTGCAGCTAAGTCCGCATAAAGCGAATAACGCAGCCGCAGAAGTTGACGCTCAGCAGCTCTCAGCGCTAAAGTCGAGCGTCCAGTCGTACTTCCGCGCCGGACAGACTTTCCACATACTAGCTCGCCGCCTGGCGCCCAACTCTCCGCCCGCCTACCTCATCGAGTGGGATTCCAAGGCCTCATAGTTTGGCAACACATGAATTTATTTAAATATACATATTAATGTAATAATATATTAAGTGCTTGTCTGTAGTCTAATTTAGTTGTACAGTAAGTTCAAGGAATGTGATATATTATTATTCCAAAGTGGCTGGCTTTTATTAAATATAATGTAATCCTGTTCTGTTTCGGTAGCTTGGAGTATTTTGTTGAATACTATTCAGAATTACGTAGTTCTCTTTCTCAACTAGTTGCTTCGGAAAATATTGCGCTACGCAAGTTTTACGAGAATTATGATAAAATCTTATATTAGGTCCGCCTCATATCGTAACGGGCACCGAAACTTGCTTGTGAGTTGTGGTACTAAGTGACCTATTTTTGTCAATATCCCAGCATTTCTTTCAATGAAATGTGTGAGACAGCCTATAAAAATTATTGCTTATTAAATTCCGCCGAACACAAACGGCGAGGACAAGAGAGGTGTTAAAAAATAGGAATGTGGTACAAACTTTTTGGAGATTAAAAAAGTAAATACTGGCTGGTAAAGCAGGAATATCTTTTGTTTTTAATAATCAAAGTCATTTGTTCGCGGTTTGTTGTAGCATATTGCTGATTGTTTTTTTAAAAATACGAGTTGTTATTAAGTATCTGTTAATTGCTGCTAGAAGCTTTTCTCGGGATCAAGTCAATCAAGATTTAGGTACCGTTTTCTACAGTTACAAGAACATCCACCAAAGATGATCCTCATCCGAAACGCTCAAATACAACAGTGACCGAAGAAATGGTTAATTTGTGTAGTTCCAGTGGTCCACATCGAATTCGCACATGTCACTCCTTAAAATAATTATTTTTTAAATGTTTAAGGAATTATATATTAAGAGAATTTACTTCAATGACGACGCGCCATTAAAGGTGACAGAGAAGTGAAACAGGAGACAGGCAGCTGAGTATTCCTGATAACAGCTCAAAGTAGTAAAAAATTGCAATTGGCCAACTTTACTAAGAGAGGGAACTATTGCAAATATACCCCCTATGGGGCAATCTATAGAAAAGACCTATGTATAGAACAGTAACGGAGCCTCCATAGATCTCCATAGAAGCCGAGAAGCCGGGCTGCCCTATTTATTTATTTATTTAATCTTTATTATACACCTTATACTAAGGGATATATAGGGCGGAATTAATGCCTTATGGTATTCTCTGCCAGTCAACCCTGGATGATTTGAGAAACTGTGGCAGGTGTAAACAATCACTTATAAATAAATAATAAGGATATAAACAAAATAAAATGCAAATGAATAGAACAGATATAGTCAGTAAAATATTACTTAATATATAATATAGAATAAATAATAAACATATAAACGGGTACTTCTATACAAAATCTATAAATAAATAAAATATTATGAGAAAAAAATAAAACAACAATACATATTAAAATACATTATACTAAATATCACTTATAAAGTGAAATAAAAAAAAACAAGAGTTGGATAGTCAAGTGGTATTATTCTTACGATAGAATTCTCGAACTAGTCGTTTTAAAATAATTGTTGTTAGTAGTTTTCTCGATATCAACATACAAGGCATTCCAGAGTAGTATGGACTGTACAGTAAAAGAGGAATGAAAGAAACCACTCTTATGTGGTGGAATACGAATTTTGAGACTATTTTAGGAATGGGGAACTCTATCGTTGGTAGAATACAAATATTGAAAGTTATCCTTAGGATAAGAGGGAGAATTTGAGGCATTTAAAATTGAATGTAGTACTTGCAAAGTTCGGGAGCTACGCCTTTGACGAATAGAAAGCCATTTAAGCTTAGATCGGTACTGGGAAATATGGTCATACTTACATAAGCCGAAAATGAATCTAATCAATTGTTGAGAAGGCGCTCCAACTTATCGAGAAGTTATTGAGACAGATCTGGGTAACACACATCCACATAATCAATAATGGGTAATATTAGTCTGGATTAGCATAAGTTTAGTTTTTAAAGGCAGAAAGTTTTTGAGAGCACAAAGAGAACGTAAGGTGGCAGTTACTTTACGACTTGTTCTGGCAACTTGCACTCCCCAGCTTAAGGTATGGTCTATATGTAAGCCATGATTTTTGACAGACTTACAAAATGGCAGCAACGTACCATTGTAAAACGGGCGTTAGATTATCGTTATTAATCTTAGCTAACATTCTGCTACTTTAATATAACCATTGCTTTGCATTTGGACAGGTTAACCAAAACACCATGTCTGTACGATCAATCTCTTATGGCATCGAGTTAGTGGTTGAGTTTATGAATATTACCGTTAAGGTCGTTAACACTAGATACTAGATAATCGTAGAAAGTCGTTAATACTAGATAGAGCTGAAGATCATCTGCATACAGATGGTACGAACAGTTGAGAACTGAAGTGACAGAATTTATGAATAAAACATTATAGGGGAAAGTATTCCGCCTTGCGGCGCGCCTGTTTCAATGTCAGCCTATCTTGAGAACTCTTATCCTAATCGTACTGGTTGCTGGCGGCCGCGAAGATAGAATGAAAACCATTCCAAAGCTGGAATTGAGAATCTAAGGTTAGTTAGAAAGGCTATAAGGATATCGTGGTCGACTGTGTTAAAAGCATTTGAAAAGTCAACAAGCACTACTACTACTACTCTAAGCTTTTGCTCATCCATTCCCATTCGAATGTCGTCTGTGACTGAATGATATTTATTCAGTAGATTGTGTTTGGTTATGAACATAGAGATTTGCTTGTGAACACAGGTTTCCAGAACTTTAGATAGGTATGGCAATATTGAAATTGGTTGAAAATGGGTAGGTAATAAGCTAATGAGGGATCAGGTATTTTAGGAAGTGGTCGCACAAATGCTTTTTTCCACCGAATAGGATATTGACCTGAGTCAAGGGAATAGTTTATGATATGTGTGATTGCAGGTAAAAGGCACTCAAAGATCATAGATACCATAACCTTACTAACCTCATCGCAACCCATAGCCTTGCATTTAATAGCTAATACAGATTTCTGTATCTCATC
This sequence comes from Parnassius apollo, assembly GCA_907164705.1. Taxonomy (NCBI): domain Eukaryota; kingdom Metazoa; phylum Arthropoda; class Insecta; order Lepidoptera; family Papilionidae; genus Parnassius; species Parnassius apollo. Next base: position 11,821,402 of record CAJQZP010001125.1, read on the forward strand.
CTCAGTCAGGTAAGAAGAGAAAAAAAGGAATAGGAGAAGATAGCATGGATTGAATGCAAGCTATTGTCATAGAACGAACTGTGGGATCCAAAGGAGAAGTAGAAATAAAGTGACGATTTATTTCATCCAGAGTGATTGATGGACCACGGTCAGATGTAACGGCTTTACTACCTAGAGTTTTAAGAAATTTCCACACATCAGCGGTTGAAGAGTTTACAGTATTACTATGGATATAACGGCGTTTAAAATTTCGTACCATTGCATATGTTTCTTAGCAAACTGTAGCAATCCCAGCTGTCATGTGTACGATGCTTCAATTTCACAAATGCTCGATCTCGCCTAGTCATTGCCAACCTTACGGCCTCAGTCATCCACTGGTGAACGCTTCACTATTGATGTTTGGGAGCATGTTTTTGTACAGACCAATCCTATCAACTGCTCAATCAATAATATCAACTAATAAAATAAACCGTAAACTGTTTCAAACTATTTCAAATTTCCCGCGCGCAAGGTACAGGTAATGACCTCGTAGCCTTAGTATGTAACGTCAACACTTGGCAGATTGCTTTCATTTCGAAATACACTGATTCGTGTTCTCTCTGTCTCATAGCGAACACGCAATGGACAGTCAAAATTACTGAAAGCAAAGCAATATTATGGATGGACCCCGGGGGTAATTTTTCACCGGGATCGTTTTTATTTTCGTCTCATCATCAAAGGTTTCTTTAGTACTATCATCTGTCTTCGTTTTCGGGAGCGTTTCAAAAATACCCTATATAAGTGTGTGATTTAAATATTGGTTTATCTCTAGTAGAATTATAAACTAATATTTGGCTTGTTAGTGTTTATTTAGCTTATTAGTGTTTCATATAAAATATATAGGCTAGTTACGCCACAGCAGTACGCTGACGCTGTGTTACATTTGGATTATTTTGTCGTTACAATATAAAATCTTTGTAGTTTGAAAGTAATTGGGTAGTGTTTGTAGTATCAAATTGTTTGTAGTATCGTTTGTCGATTTGTAAAGCTTCTACCGCGACGTCCGTATATCGTTGCGTCTGATTATAGTTATTCCGTTGTTGTTTTAAAACCCATACAAATCCAAGTCTTGTGTCTATTTTACTAAAGATTATTTAAATTTGACAACTACACAAACTTTAAGGCGTTCTACACGGTCGGGACCAACTGCGAACCGTCGTGACCTTGGTCGAGTCAACAGATTTTTGTATTCGTTCTACACGGTCGCGTGGTTGACTCAACTTGTCAGTTGTCTCTACTAAAATCATTACCTACATTAAAAATGGAAGTAAACTAATGCTTTATTTGTCTGTGAAATTCAGTAAAGAATAAAATAATTGGCAACGAACGACATTAACTAGCAAAAAATTGCTATAATGTCATCGCGGTAAACTTCTTTATTTGAAACAAATAGTATAGTAAGTATTATAAAAAAATCGCCTTTTCTTACTCTCTCTTAAAAGCCGATATCATATGCTCAATCTTTCTTCGTTGCAGCGATGTTTGCTTCGGGTCTATTTCTTGAAGCTTGTCCTTGAAAAGCTCCTATGCTTGCATTTTTTATTCCTATCCTTATATAACTCCGATCCAATATCCAAAAAGACATAGTAAATCACAGTATAAAGACAAGAATTCGGTCAGAACCTCACGTTCCTTGCTTCCGTTCGTATCCATAGTACCGTTAAACGTTCTCCCGTGGCGACTGCCAAGCGCGCACTGAGGCGCTCTCGTCGGCCGACAGCTTTCCACACGGTCGGGATCAACCACGGACCCGACGTGTCGTGAGGGATGCGCTCGCGACCAAGGCCGTCGGACATCAACCAAACTATTGGTCGGACAACCGATGTCTACACTGTCCATTTTTACATCAACTCGACCAAGGTCACGACGGTTGGTGGTTGCCCGATCGTGTAGAATGCCTTTTAAAAATTAGGCAATTTTAGACCTTATTGCTTAAGGTAATTATATCCACTATGTCCATTTTGCACCGTGTTTCAAAACTACCAAACCATCGCAACGAAATCCATATTCGCTCCATCTCTAAATTCTTTAATTAATTCTAAACGTATTTATGACACCGTCGCAAGAACGATAAATAACGAATATCAAAGAAGTCGTGTCGTGGCATATCGTTATCGTTTCAGTTTGCGTTTTATGTTTCGTAACTTTCGTACATTTTGGTTTCTTAGTTTTGGTTGGATATGTGATAAGGGTTACGCACTTAGGTGTATCGATATGATATGATGTTTTGATAACATAACGTTATAAGTTACGTTTTGATATATCGGTTTCATGGCTAGTGGCCACTTTAGCGACTTATTTCTGTTCCTGATCCTCCTTAATCTAGTACTATTATTGGTTGAAGGTTTTTAGGAATTTAACGGAGGAATTTAAGGAATTTAACTACAGAAATAATACCAAAGCACTTTATTACAAAACTTGAAATTTACTTCACTATCCAAGTACCTACTTACATACCTAACTTGTCTTTTGTAATTAAAATATTTATGTTTAACAACACAAATTACTGAAATTAAAACTTTGTTAACAAGAATTTTAACTAAGTAGAATACGTTCACATTTCGTGCGCGTTTGTTTACACTACCTAACTATTTCTTCCGAGCCAAGCATCGCGATTCACGACGAATGGCTTTGCAAGTAACTTACGTTGAGCGTCACAGTACTCGCATACTGACGTAAACATGGTTAGTCGATCATAGTCAGAATAAGTACTACGCCTAAGTAATCATTTCTCAATGATTTTTGAATTTTACTCCTCATTGACATCCCTTAGTAATCACGGAAAGTCCGCCGTGACGTAGCAAAGAGAAAAGATGCAAAACAATACGGACACTCGCGCAGCGATAAAGTTTTATTTAGCTTTCTTGCACGATTTATGTTATTTATAATAATTATGATATACTAATAAATCGTCGACAAGCAGTCAACATCAAAAGAGTGCAATTTCTGTACGTAGTACTATTATTTATTCTGTGTTTTTAATCCAACTGGGCTATCATCGTTGTTTATATTAATTAAGTTGGTTCAAGCGTTTTCAATCCAGGAATTTTATTGAGGTATTTCTTAATTAGATCGCTAATTAAGAAATATTCCGAGAAATTGAATCTAGACTTTAATTCGATTTTCGTTTCGTTACTTCACAAACCGAACGCTCCATTACGTCCAATAGTGAGTGTGATCGATTCGCAGCTTACAGATTGGCTTATTGTACTATCACCACTCAAAGCACACACTAAGGATTCATACCATTTTGTCAGTGAGATAAAAGACCTACGTCTTGCTGACAATGAAATCATGGTCAGTTTTGATGTTCAGTCTTTATTTACATGCCTACCTGTTGAGGACTGCGTCTCAATTATAACTACGAAACTAGATAAAAATAACATGCCACCAGAATATGTAGTACTACTCAGACATTGCCTTACATCTGGCTATCTATTGTGTAAGAAACAGTTTTACAAGCAAGTAGATGGTGTTGCAATGGGCTTACTGCACCTATTACTCCAAGGTCCAAGGGGAAGATATTATTGATTTTATTTTTTATTATTGTTATTATAACTGTGGCGCGCAACATTATTATTATTATTTGCTGCTTGTTGGAAGATGAAGAAGAACGTAAAACTAAACGTAGAATATGGGTTCATGAACGAAATTATGTAATATTATTATTTATATCTTTTTATATAAGTGTACTTATTTATATATATTTTTAATTTATCGTAGTATTAATATTTTCGGAGATAAATGCCGTCAAAATTTGTGGTCCTCACATGACCTCTGCCCATTTGATAAGAAGGCGCCATGCGAGGGCATCAGGAAACAATGCATACTTTCATCTTTAAATACCGTTCCTGCGATTGAAGCCTTTTTATGCCATTGCTTTTTATTTCGAGTGTCAAGGGTAATAATAAAAATATTTAATCTATTGGTATAATTACAGCTAGACATTACCTCCCACAAGTTCAAGGTTGGTACAGCAGTATCGGCAATCCTTCTTTTAATGAGAGATTATAGATATAACATTTTGATAAATTATATTTCATCTCTTGGAAATATGTAAAACAAACCAATAATAAAATAATTCACTGCTTTGTAATAATTTATTATAAAATCTAAACAAAAAATAAAAACCCGTTCGGAAGACATACCCGAATGGTTAACTAAACTTATCGATAGCTAAAGTTGTGGAGTTCATCACTACATTGCAGTACTTTCGGTTGCAGTGATACCAGTTTATTTTATTAAATTGCATACATACATTTGCTACAAAGTGGCAAGTATCGATCGATCGACTTATTTGGTTTTTATTTCGTATAATATTTGGCTATCGATTACATTAAATTATATAATACTAGCTGTTACCCGCGGCTTCGCCCGCATGGTCACTGGGAAATGAACTATCCATTGCTTTTTGAATTGAAAGAAAACTGAGTTTTATAGATTTGTCAGAGATGCGGCCATTAAAAGGAAACTGAGCAAAATTGATTCGTCAGCCTATTTAAATGTTTTGAAACGCAGCGTATAGGAAAGCATGAAAATAGCCTGTTTATTCCAAATGGAAATGGGATATTTTTTTAAATTAAAGGAAACTGAGCATAATTATCCGTCAGGGATGCAGACTTTTGAAAAGAAACTGAGCTAAATTGATTCTTCAGAGATGCAGTTTTCTGAATTGAAAGGAAACTGAGCCAAATAAAAGATCCGTCAGAGATGCAGCCTTTTGAGTTGAAAGGAAACTGAGCTTAACCCTAACGTGCATAGTTTATCAAAAGTGATAATACGGTTTTCTAGGCTCCTAGTTCATGAACTATAGTCATTTAATTTTAAATTTTGATTTCTGAAGGCGTCGTTTAATGTTATAATCTTGCCTGTGATTGGTTCAGTCAAATACATGTGATTGGTCAAAATTTTAAAATTTCGATGACAACCCGGAGTGATTACAAAGTGAACAAATTTGAAATTTTCATCCGAAGAAATCTCATTTGAAACAGTGTTGTGAAACTAATAAAAAATAGATTTTTGGAAGGTTTGTATCTATATTTCAAGACGATGAAGTAGTAATTGCCTGTCGCATCTTCTCGGAGTTGTCTACTAAAGTCCAGACTTCTGATATTTATGACATCCGTTGTCTCCCCTCCAAGCAAGATACTAAGACCGTACTTGTAACCCTTAACTCTGTCATCTTAAAAAACCAAATATTGAAGGCCTTCAAGGAATACAATAAGAAGAACTCGGGCGGTAAGTTGAACGCAAAGGTTTTAGCTCCAGAATATCCTGGCCAACTGATATATGTATCTGAAAATCTGACAGCCCGTACCCGCAGGCTTTTTTATCTGGCCCGCGAGTTTGCGAAAGCCGAAAACTTCAAACATTGTTGGACAGCAAATTGCAGGGTTCTTCTCCGCAAAGAAGACAATGGCAAACTCATTGTCCTTACCAGTGAATCTCAACTATCTAACCTAAAGTCAAAAAACTGATTGATAACATTTTTAGTCATATTATTGTAGTTCTTAGACGTTGTATACATATTTCAAAATCAAATTATATACTTAATTTCTTTCATACACATCCACATCAAACTTCTCACACTAACATAAACACATTTTGCGTAAAAATGTTTCTTCACACAAACACAACACAAAAATACCTATCAATAGTTATTAAATATTATACTACTGCTAACTCTGAACTCCATCGATTAATTCGTCATAATTACCTTGTTATATTATTCCTTCCCGTCTTGTTATATAGGCTTAAACTTCATTTTTTACATAGCAACCTAACATCTGTTTTTGTTTGTCCCATCGTTTCGGCTGACACCTCCCCCCCTCCAAAATATTGCCACACAGGAGTTCCAACCCCTCTCCCCAATACCCTGCAATTGGAGGCTACATACCATTGTGGTCCCCATTTTGCAATCCAGTACTATTTACCTGTAATACATCACACACGATATCGAGCTAATTAAAAATATAGATAGTGTGACTATTTGCAGTGCATCCCCTTGTGATCCACATGAAGTTCAAAATGCTCTCGCTGCCAATAACCTGGGTACTAAGCCATTAAAAATCCTCACCCAAAATATTTGCAGTATAAAGGCCAACATACACAATTTCTTAACCCTGTTAGATAATATCAACACTGACCTGGATGTTTTGATATTGACAGAATGTTGGCTCGGCATTGAACCAGATATTCCCTATATCCCTAGTTTTGTATCCCATTCTTCATCTAACCCAGTGAACCAGAACGATGGCGTCGTAGTCTACTACACCAACTCAATTGCTAATGTTTCTATTTCTGACCCGAAAATAGTCGACGCCAGCTCGCTCCTCATCCAAATACAGCAAGAAACTGTAATTTTAGCTATATATCGACCATGTGCATTTCGAAATCCCCTCAACTTTATAAATTCTCTTTGTCAGACTTTAGCTTCTTTAAATAAATTTAAAAATATCATTATTGCAGGAGATATCAATATTAATATTATATCAAACTCAACCCCTGATCAAAACACTGAAACATATTTGAATATGCTCGCCTACAATGGTCTTTTGCCAGCCCATACTATTCCCACTCGTAAACTGGCCTGTCTCGATCATGTCTTTCTAAAAACTACCTTTCAGGCTCAATGTCTTGTGATCCAATCCTCAGTTACGGACCACGACGCTATCTTACTTGTCCTCTATATGAAGAATATATCACATTCATCTTCCAAAGTCTCAAAAAAGATTGACATCCCCAACCTTATGGACACCTTAAAAAAAGTAAGCTTCTCCGATGTACTTCAGCTCACTGATCCAAACCAAGCAACTAACCTGTTTATTAGTAAACTTCAGGCTGCGATAGATCAACACTCCAAGCCCAAGCTCTTGCCCAGCCGACGAAGGATTCTCAAACCGTGGATGACTCCTGGGTTATTAAGATGTATTCGAAATAGAGACGGCATGCATAAGAAACTTAAAAAAGACCCCCAAAATGACATACTTCGAAAAACTTACTGTCGCTACCGTAATTTCTGCAATTCCCTTCTTAGGATAGCATATGATAGAGAGCGGATAAATAAGGCTGGAAATAATAATAAAAATTATGGAATGCTATCAGAGATGTTACAAACATGAACAAACAGCACTCCAACTGCAACGACCTCCTCACTTTTATGTCTACCACCTCCCAATCACTTGATAGTACAAATGCTTTTTTTGCAAATATTGGTAAATCTCTCGCTGAGGATATACTTATTGCCTCTACTCCCTCCCCCCAAAAATTCCCAATACCTCGCTCAAATCAGACCTTTGTTCTCCTTAATACCACTCCATCCGAAGTTGACTCTCTCATCTCATCACTCAAGGAAAACTGTGCGGTTGGGTGGGATAATATTCCCTCATCTATCCTTAAATGCGGAAAGGATTTACTCGTTCCTGCTATATGCCATTTATGCAACCTGAGTCTTTCTTCAGGTTGCTTCCCTGATGCCCTCAAGAAAGCTCTAATTCACCCCATTCATAAGAGTGGTGATCGAAGCCAGCCCAATAATTACCGCCCCATTTTGGTCTTACCCGCCTTGTCTAAGAACCTGGAGAGGCTGATCAACAACCAGTTAATCGAATTCCTAGAGAAAATGAACTTACTGTCCCCTGAGCAATTTGGTTTTAGATCTGGCAGATCTACAGCAGATGCGGTTAACTCTCTCACAGATCATGTGAGTAGAAACTTAGACAAGGGTAATAAATGTTTATCGGTCTTCCTGGACTTGGCCAAGGCCTTCGACACGGTTTCGATTCCCATCCTCTTGTCTAAACTGGAGGCAATTGGTGTCAGAGGTACCCAACTATCCCTCTTCCAGAGTTATTTTTCAAACCGAAACCAGGCTGTCACTATCAATGGAAAAGTGAGTTCCGAACTATCCATGAGTTACGGTGTTCCCCAGGGAAGCATTCTTGGCCCGACTCTCTTCTTGGTCTATATCAATGACCTCTGCTCTCTCAAAATTCCTAGTTGTAAGATTGTCTCTTTTGCAGACGATACCGCGCTAATTTTCTCGGCCTGCTCTTGGAAAGATACCTTCCAACTTGCCCAATCTGGTTTGAACTTAGTCTCTCTCTGGCTCCGTACTAATCTACTCACTCTCAATTCCAAAAAAACCCAGTACATCACCTTCTCCCTCCGCAGTATTCCACCCAAAGCATTAGAAAATTTTCGATTAATTGATCATTCCCATTCTGACCACCCCTTCTTCTCATGTAACTGTGAACCTCTTACCTCAACCGATTCCACAAAATATTTAGGTATTATTATAGACAATAAACTGACCTTCCAGCCCCACATCAACCCCACCGCTTGTAGACTCCGTAAACTTATGTTCGTTTTTAAAAATCTTCGCCAAGTCGCAGATCCTTGTCTAGTTAGATCAGTCTATTTAGCACTTTGTCAGTCATAGTCTACTGTTTAACAACCTGGGGTGGCGCGAGTAAGTCAATACTAATTAAGCTGGAAAGAGTCCAAAGAGCGGTCCTCAAAGTCTGCACGTTCAAACCCCTGCTATCACCAACCTTCGATCTTTATCAGTATTGTGAGGTTCTTTCAGTTCGCCAACTCTTTATTTTATTAACTGTCCTCAAACAACATAGTAGTTGTAGCTATGATCCCTCTTTAATGTTTTCCCAGCGAAATCACCTTGTAGTACGTTCAACCCCGTTTAAAACCCTAACCTCACAACGCTTTTTCTGTTTCTTGGGCCCCTTCCTCTATAATAGACTACATCGTGTGCTCAACATCTTTCCTCTTACAAAACTGTCCTGCAAATCCAAAGTCTCTAATTATTTGCAGACTATGAACTATGAGGAGACTGAATCTCTCCTCCATCCTATCAGGTAGGTAATATACTAACGCCCACACCCACTCTGACACACGCACACACGCATACACACACACACATACACACAAACCCACACACCATTTCTCTCTCTTTTCTCTCTTTTTTTGATTACTTTGCAATCACTATCTGTACCATAATGATCCACATCCTGTGAGGAGAGTGCTGGTGCTCTGAAACACAGGCTCTTAGCCTAGTTCGGACGCCAGTCTCTCACGATCTAAATATGTTTTTCCCTGGTGAAAACCTCTGTTCATTACTATACTAGTTTTTTAGATTGTGGAGAAAATAAAGAATTTTTATTATTATATTATTATTATTATTAATGGAAATGGGATATTTTTTTAATTAAAGAAAACTGAGCGTAATTATCCGTCAGGGATGCAGACTTTTGAAAAGAAACTGAGCTAAATTGATTCGTCAGAGATGCAGTTTTCCGAATTAAGAGGAAACTGAGCCAAATAAAAGATCCGTCAGAGATGCAGCCTTTTGAGTTAAAAGGAAACTGAGCTTAATAGGTCCGTCAGAGGGGCAGCATTTGGAATTGAAAAGAAACTGAGCTAAATAGAAAATTTTGAATTGAAAGGGAAGATCTGTGGGAATTCTGATTAATTGATTGTGGGAATTTTGGAAAAAAAATTAACTGAACACTATTTTAAGACGCTACTCTACACAATGTTATATGTTTTTCCATTCGGGGAAAGAATGTGGAGATTCTGGGCATTTGACACATGCGAACATGCTACATACAGTTGACCATGAGAAAAGCACGGTTTTTCTAAGTTGACCCCCGCTACCTGTAACGTTTGCCCTTGCGATTTATTAATTGTCATTGCAAAACTGAGCTTAATAGGGAACTGCAACCTTTTGAATTGAAAAGGAAGATCTGTGGGAATTATACGGATCCGTGGTATAATAACATTTTCACCTTTTCCTACGCCTGTTGAAATTGTAGCACCGATTATGTTCCGTCCAACATGTGTCACACGCAGCCTAGTCCCGTGACATAACCGAGGAGCAAATTTCGCATTAGCATGGCTGGGACGCCTAATTTTAATTGAAGCTTATGTGGGGGCACACCTGACAACTCAAGAGAATTTAGAAACTCTGCGGGATATGAAGTGCTTTGTTCTGTGTCCATAACTGTGTCTACTGACAAATACTCTGTTATTTCTCCTGCTACTTCTCTTAATATATCTGAATTTATTTTGTTAACGCTCTCATTTTTTGGTGCAAGAGTCGCCCTTTCACATAACCATTTGTCTTCATGCATGTTGTTCGTTAATTCTGAATAAACGCTCGCAATTAATTCGGAATGACTGTACTAAATTACAAAAATCTCTTGTCAATTTAACGCAGCCCTCAGCATCCGTTTCCAACCGCCCATCGCCAATTTTTAATAGTGTGTCAGCATAGTTTCCAGCATTGATATCATTATACAAATGCACTCTCATATTCGTAGTTAAACTCAATTTTGTCACCTTGTTCCATAAAATAGACGACTTGAGGCATGCTTTAATTTCATCCGCAGGTGTGCCCTTTTGAATGACAGGTAAAGTTTGGCGAAAGTCACCAGCCAGTAAAACCACCATTCCTCCCATTACATCGGTATTGCTGCGCAAATCATGGAGCGTTCGATTTAGTGCTTCTAAAGCTTTTTTATGCGACATTGTACTTTCGTCCCACACTAAAAGTTTGCATTGTCGTAGCATTATACCTCGTGCACTATTTTTGCTAAAGTTGCAGATCGGCGATTCTTCCTGGACTAGATTTAGAGGGAGTTTTAAAACAGAATGTGCAGTGCGGCCCCCGCTTAGCAGCGTGGCGGCTATACCGGAGGAAGCTACGGCCACAGCAATGTTTTTATCTTTACGTACTTGCGCTAATAATAAAATTAACAAAAATGTCTAGTTCCTCCACATCTAAAAAGAAAAGTGCATCATTTCCAGATTCAATTTGTCCTAATACTTTATCAAAAACTCGTTTTTGTTCGGGAAGCAAGCGGGGTACAAATTCGGCTACTTGCTCCTGCAAAGCTGGATATATCGTAGTTTTTCACGTATAATTTCATCACATAGTTCATTTTCGGTTGTTCGCTGAGGGCTTATCATTCCAAAGTCGCTTAATTTTTTGCCTACCATTGCCATTACTTTATCTTCAATTTTTCCAAGTGCTTCATTATAAATGCGTTCATTGTATATCATGTTCGCGTGTGTCTGCTGTAACCTTCGCAAAATATCTTCCACCATGTACTCTTTATATTTGTCCCACAATTCATGTGCATTAGTTTGTCCGCAAGATGATATGAGAGTTGCATAAAGATTAGTGTTGCCCAAATGCAAGAACAAGACGAGACTTAGCCAGTCTTGGTCTTGGTCTTGCGCCAATACACTTGGTCTTGTTCTTGGTATTGCGCTCTCAGTCTTGTTCTTGGTCTTAGTCTTGCAGCAACAGCCTCGCAAGTCTCGCAAGTACCTATTAGCCTATTGTTATTTATTAAACGTTACTTTAGATCTTAGAACAACTTAACAGAGTAGGCACATTTTGAGCTTGAATTAACATAGCCATAGAAAGACCAACCAAATTAATAAATGTCTAAACATTTATTGAAAAATTCGAAAAATCAACTAATACCGGGTGGGGTTTGAACCCACGACCTAAGCGATTCGTGCCGTTGCTCTAACCAACTGAGCTGTCTACCAAGTCTCACGGCCACGGGAGTTAGTCTGTTTCTTAATAAACTTTTACATTTAATAAGCTTACATGTGCTAAAACTTAGTCAAAACATATAAAAAAACAAATTCATGACATTAACTTGACTGTATTATAAAGAACATTATCTGTCTAGAAAGAGATTGATAGACCCTTATATGAAATGGAATAAAAAAGTTATACAATTTACCATTTATTTAAATAAATAAATAAAATACAGTACAAATTAAATTACATAACAGTACACAACAGCTACCACCATGGAGGACGGAATTGAAGAGCTTCTGAAGGACTTCAAGTACCGGTGTTCCACCCGCTTTCAGAAGCTCCGCTGTAATTCCATCCTCGCCCGGGGTCTTGCCGTTTTTAAGGTGGTGGAGAGCCATTCTAATCTCGCTCAGACTGACGTCCGGGATATCATCGGAATAGTGTCGGATAAGACTTGCTCTTGGATCGTTACTCACACTTGCGTGTGGCTCCAACGATGATGTGTACAGCTGCCCATAGAACCTCTCAATCTCACTCAGAATCTCAGGTGTCCCGGAAACGATGTTGCCACACTCAGTCTTCAGCCTTGACAGTTGGCTCTTTCTGGCAGACAGATCTCTGGCAAAGACTTTGGAGCCCTGGTTCCGCTCGATCGCTTCTTTAATACGAGCAGTATTAAAGTTGCGTAAGTCTCGCCGCATGCATTTGGAGATCTGTCTGTTCAGTTGCCTGTATGCTGTCAAATCTGTTGACGATTGCAGCCTCATCTCCCGTCTAACAGCCATGAGATTAAGAGTGTGATCGGAGAGTTTTTGTGTTCTTCTGCGGCGGGTCTTGCAGAACTTAGCTCCGACCGCATGGACAGTTTCCACGAGATTGTCATTCATATCGTCCACTGCATTGCAATCTTCTAGGCACTGGAAGCGGTTACGTAACTCAAGCTGAAAGGTTTCGGGATTCTGGATTAGAGCACGAGGGAGACGGAGCGTTGACTTCATTAGACGAGACCTCTCCAACTTAACGTTTAGGTTCAGTGTGCCTCTAACCATTCGGTGATCGCTGCCGGTTTTCACCCTTGCGATCACTGAGACATCACTGAACAGTTGGCGTCTGGTCGTCATAACGAAGTCAATCTCATTTTTTGTCGAACCGTCGGGGCTCGACCAGGTCCACTTCCTGTGGGGCCGCTTCTGGAAGAAAGAGTTTATCATAAAGAGTCCCTTTTTCTCCATAAAGTCGGCCAGCTGCTGGCCCCTTCGGTTCCGTTGCCCTACTCCAAATTTCCCTACCTTCAGCTCACCGGTTTCTCTTGTGCCTAGTTTTGCGTTGAAGTCTCCCATCAACACCGTGTAGTGGGTTTTGGAGGAATGTATGGCTCTGGAAATATCCTCATACATTTCCTCCACCTCCTCATCGGGATGTGCCGAGGTTGGTGCGTAAACCTGTATGACCTTCAGCGAATACCGTTTCGTGATTCTGAGTATCAGGTACGCGACCCTCGTCGACACACTCCCAATCTTTACAACGTTGTTGACGAGAGACTTGTGGACGATAAATCCGACACCTCCTTGGGACAGATGGTCGCCCTCCCAGTGATAGAACAAGTTGCCGGACTCGAGGATTGCCGTGTCCTCCCCCTCTCTTCGGACCTCGGATAATCCAATAATATGCCAGCGCAACTTGTCTACCTCTTCTTCCAGCTCCAGTATCTTCTCGTCAGTCCTCAGAGTGCGTGCGTTATATGTTGCCAGGTCGAGTCGTCGTAGGTGGCAACCGAACCTCCACCGGAGATTTTACGTTTATATAAAATGGCGACTATAGCACGCGGTTTCCCATACAATGCACTCGCTCTTCCCTAAAACGAACTATTATTTGCCAAATCTATGAAAGGAATCCTGCTTGATTAGGAGAAAATGAAAATTGGAGCGGATTAACTATTAAACACAATTATATCAAGCAGGAACTAGTAGGAATGTTCACTCACCGGGGTGTTGCTTCTATGCGGCTTGGGCACTATGTTATGTTGCTGCGCTGCGACTTCTGGAAGACACTCTGGGTAGACTCTCTGGAGCCCCAGAGATGTTTCTTGTCCGGTGGTGCGTCGGGAGAGAGGCGGTGTGGTTCTAACGACGAGCGCGGCGGGAAGAGAGTGCGCGTCGGCAGTGCGTGCCTTTTATTCCTTCGGTTGCGGTGATCGCGTAATATTCTAGAATCATCTTCTTTCCCCTCCCACCCCACCACCCCGATGTGTCGATAGGAGGGTATGAATGATATCGTTTGGAAAGGGATAAACGATTTGGCAACCCTACCGTCAAATATAAATATTTTTTGACTAAATTTTTGAACTTGAATTTTTTGACTAAAGTGTTACGTTCATGCAAGAATCTTTGAATTTTGAACACTGTGTCTTTCTCAACTCCCTGGATAAATTGGCAGCGACGGTCTGTTCGTTTTCAGGTGGAAAAAGTGAACCTATTCTATGATAAATTTGCCCTTGCACCGTAAATGTAGGCGTAAATCCCGGCATTATAATTTCCCAGTCAACTCCGAAGGACGTCATTTGAAAGCGTGAGTTATATTTCCGGATCCTGTTTAAAAAGCGCCGTGACTCATTAGCATCATATAAAAAGAGAGTTTTCAAAGGTTCTTCTGGTTCCCCAAGTAACGGAAGAGACACTTTGCCATTGGAACAGCACATGCCTGCAGACCCATCTTTCCATTTTAAAGCGCTGCAAAATCAAGCTACTCTCTGCGCCATACAGTGTTGCGCGGCACGGCTCTGAGCCTTACTGCTCGCCTCTGCTTCACGGCACTCTCGCAGATTACTTGCCTTCTTCTCGACTCACCGCAGACTACAAGGCAATCTCCTGGCACTTGCACATTCGTCGACAATTCGACTGCACTATCGACCTCCGGTCTGAGCAGGGAGGTGATGTGGCGGCGCTGTCGTCGTGCCACAAGCGAAATACACCGAAGCCTAAATCACGCTATCAACATTCCGAATCATAAACAGTATATATAGAACATCTCCGAACTATCACATGGAGTGTTGGCCGCTCCCCGGGCAGAACACCTTGCCCGGCGGGAGATCTCCCCTTTTCCTACTTCGGCCACAATAACTATCTAATTCCTGTAGTAATCTGTTCTTTTATGCATATAACTTAAAAAAATATAATTTCGAGGTTTCACATCTGCCAGGCGTCCTTTTTTTAACTTTGTACATAGTTTGTACTTTGTTCATGTATTGTATTGTTTGTAAATATCTCAAGCAAACCCAAACGGCTCTTTTCAAAACCACCGAAGGTGTGCAATTGCATATTATGGCATACAATCTATCTAGCGGTAGTATGCTTTCTGTGTGCTTTTTTGCTGTTGTGTCCTTGTCAGCACTGAATATGAAACTAAAGACTGGAGACAGCTCAAGATTGGTGTATTTTTATTAAACTGCTAAAAACAACAAAACCATATCTTGGGCTTGCCCTAGTTTGGAGCCCTAGCTTCGCCACTGCTCTTAAAGTAGCTTGATGCTCTGCCTGTTCAAGACGCCTTTCCTGACTTTGAGAAGGTGTTTCGGAAGCTCTTAAAGCAGCCTGACGCTCTGTCTATTCAAGAAGCCTTTGCTGACGTTGAGAAGGTGTCTCAGATGCTCTAAAAGCAGCCTGACGCTCTGCTTGTTCTTGCCTTCTCAGTTCAGCATCTTCTAAATATTCTAGCGATCGAGCCAATCTTTTCGCTTGTCTTTGAGAAGATACTCTTGAAAGGCTGGACTTACGTTTGCGAGGCATTATGAAGTAACAAAAAACCTATTTATAAAAAAACGTTAAACTACCTAAAAGGAATTAAATTTCCTTTTAAATATTTTTTTTAAAAGCAAATCCAAAATATCTAAAAGTAATAAATATTCCTTTTAAATATTTTTTAAAATCAAAACAACAAAACCAATTCAAGACACAACACGAATCCGAAAACGATAGCCAAAAAAATCGAATCAACTTAAACCAAATTACAAAACAAATCGCAGAAAACCGAAATCGAAAGCAGTAGTCAATACAAATATAACCAACGAAAAAAGAAGTAAATGTATAGATACCTTATACACTATCTATACTATTAATATTCCTTTGAAATATTGTTAAACAACCTAAAACAACGAAAACCAATCCACGATTCTAAATGAACAAAATCCAAAATCAAAGCCAGAGTCTAAATATGTATAAAGGAATACCAACCAAATCAACAAAACCGATCCAAGAAAATACACAAATCCGAAAATGAAAGCCAATATAAATCCATTCAACCTTAACCAAATCACAAAGCAAATAACAAACAAGCAAACAACCGAAATCGAAAGCAGGTAGTCGAATAAGCTACGAAATAGAAACAATTTAAGCGTATAGGTACCGTATGCACTATAAGTTGACGCGCGACTCAACGGCGGGAATTAAGTACATGTCTTCCTGACATTTCTAGTAACAACATCTAGCGGAATCAATTTAAACTATGTATACGTTAGTTAATAAGAACTCTGAAAAAATATTTTTCTTATAATTTTGCACAATTTTTCTTATTGTAATACTGATTCATTCATAGCCACATATAAGAACTGTATTCATTTCCGTTCAATAAATATTACTAAGGCTTACTAAAAACTGTTTCTACCACAGTTAAGTAATAGTTAAGGGTGAAAGCGTGACAGGTGGTGATAGTATTTCTGATGCATACTTATAATCACGCCTGTAACCCTTGCGGGGTAGGCTGAGCATCAACGGATTACTTAATATTGTCTGCGAGGTTATCGCCTATTCTGTGAATTACAATGCACCAAAACGTTTGAAGAAAATCAGCTGGTGAATTTTATGTTTTTATCGCTCTCTAAAATAAATCAAGTATCTGAAATAGCTATTCCACGGTAAAAGTAAAGTTACAGTCTATATACGTCCCACTGCTGGGCACAGGCCCCTCTCATTTCTGAGAGGGTTTTAGGGCAAGGAATAGTCCGCCGCGCTGCCCCAATGCGTGTTGGCGAACTTCACATGTCACAAAATATTTTTTTTCTTATTTCTCAGACATGCAGGTTTCCTCACGATATTTTCCTTCACCGCCGAGCACGTGGTAAATCAGCACTTAAAATTGCAATTAACATTTCATTCATTGGTGCCGGCGGGGATCGAACTCGGTTTGCTCGCGTATTGTGAAATTTATTTACAGCGAGCGCTAACCATCTGAGCTACAACGGCTCACGGTAAACCATAGATAAATAGATATGTAGCAAGCTAGCGGTAAACATCGGAATATGAAACGCAATTTTTTTCTAAATGCTTCGGAATATGATGCCACCTTACATTGATAGAAAATAGAAATGGAACTTGAAAAGAATTATTATAGTGGCGTGTAGACTTCTTCACAGTATCCTAGATAGAGATAAACGATGACTCGCACAGATATGAAGCATGTAGGCACATCATCTTAGTCCCGGTAGTAAGCGGGTTTGTTGTAGCAATACGACTTACCGTTGGACATCGCTCACCCTTACCGATTGTAGGCGGAGTCTTAGCGCATACCGTAGTAACGCTATATAAAGTTATTACAGCTGTATCATAATACGACGGCTATTTTTCGTATTAGGAAGAGTGTATTTGGTAGTACTTTTGAGTGCAACAAGCATACTCAACTCCATGTCTTAGTCCAACAACTCTATGATTTTTTTGGTGTTATTTTATATAACAAGATTACCAATTTTATTGTCAAAGTCGATAGGGATCATGTGGGTATGTTGTTAGGGGGCACCATCCGGATAATAGTTGCATTGATACTTACTGCTACTTCCGGTATTGCGTCTTGTGACGGATCTGCGCGTGTGCTGCGCCTGATTCTACGCATCTTGTGGTTCTGGTAGATGGAGGTATGCAGGATGCGGGTGGTGATGTCTGTGGAATCGTATGAGGGACCTTGGGATGGTGTAAGCCTGACGGTAGTTATATTGATGTTTGTTGTATTCTGCGGCATTGCGTCTCTGCGATGATTGTTTGAAGGGTCACTATTCCTAATGGCGTTCTCTGCGTCTTGGTTAAATGCGCGTGTTTGAGCAAAATGCCTCGGGGGTTATAACGTTCACCTGGGAGTGGGAGGGAGGCTGGATGTCAATTTTTCCGTACATTGATATCTAAAATGCTTGAACTAGGTGTCATGTCATGTTGCGTGACTCAAGCACGTGATATACGCGGCTGAATGAAACCGCGGGGCACAGCTAGTGCAATATATTTGTTTTATCAAAACGTTGGTTTATACCTATGCTAGGATTGGAGTATTTTATAAGTAATTAAGTAATCCTATATTTATAAACAACTCAGAGTCAGGAAGTTGGCGGTGTTTAACCCTCGTGCCTCGGAAAGTACGTAAAGCCTGATCCTGCGTCTGATCTCTCTACGGTCAAATCGGACTATGAGAGTGAGGGAATAGAGAGTGCATCTGTGCTTGCGCATACACTTTGGCAATATAATCCTGCCCTGCGCATATGGCTTGTCTCCATGGAGCCGCCGTGACTGAAGTTCGATCTGGATGACATTATTATTATTAGTAAATATTATTCAAAATATGAAGCCAGTTACATAGAGTAAAGTGTAGAACACTTGGCTATAAACAGTAAAATAATTAAAAATTATTTGTGTTCGATCCACACTAAAGACGAGCCGCCACCGACCAAAGAGACAGAATCGAGCGATCTCATAGACCACAAATACCACTGAAACAGAACGTTTATTTAGTAATTATATATTTATTTTACAATTAGTGAGATCACACGGTCAGTTAAAGTCATCAGTCGAACTGATATCAGTTCGAACGGATTTAAGCCAAAGAAATTTCCACACACAGGATCAGTTCAACTGATCATTCCGAATGATGAGTTCAAACTGGGACTGTGATATTTTTTTAAATATCGTATTTTTGAATGTAATGAATGAAAATATAAAAATAGTGCCGTCACTGAGATCCTATACACACCTTCAGATTGCACCATCAGAAAGGTGAGATCATAACGGTCACCTAGGTCTTTATGAAGGTCAAACACGATCATCCTATCTAGTGCCGTCACCTTCGGAGTCCTCCATCATCAGGTAGGTCAGAGCATCACAGGCACCTTGGTATTTAAATGAGTCTAAAAACGATAGTTCTATGTAGTGGCATAACTGAGATCTTTTACCCAGATACTGAGATCTTTTATCACAGTTACCTGGGTCTTTATGAGCCCTTTCAAATGAGTCCAAACACTAGTTATTCTATGTAGTGCCGTCACTGAGATCCTAAACTTACCTTCGGATTCCACTATAAGGAAGGTGAAATCATCACAGTCATCTAGATCTTTATGAGTACCCTTCAAATGGTGTTTGGACTCATTTGAAAGGTACTACCGCACTCTGAGTGCAAATCTAGTCATGGCGTTCGGGAAACGGAGTTCTAACTATTTCTTCCATCCTATCAGGTTCTATAGGAGCTGCAAACTGCCGAACTGCGGCCCAAAAATTTTTGAGTGACAATCGGTTAGCCGTTTCCCCATAGGTCGTCATCTACTTCTCTACAGACCGCTTTCCTGCATCTCTCTTTGCTCACCTTGATCGCATTGACGAGTCGCTTCTTTGCCGCTTTATACTCGTCATTCTTCTGCTGCCTCGTATCTCGATTTCGCGACGTAAATTCCTGTCTCCTAAGACGTAGACATTCAGTCCTGAGCAGCGCAATCTCCGTAGTCCACCAGTAAACCGATTTTCTACGTGAAATTGCGATCTGACTAGGCATAGCGGCGTCGCACCCTGTGACGATTATATCCATTATTCGAACGACGAGCATCACTACATCTTCGCGTGACTGCGGAAACGTCCGGAAGAGTTCTGACTGCTTTTTGTAAGGCACTCTCGTCCAGTTTCGATAGTCTCCATCCTATCCGCGTCATTCGTTGCTTCGGGATAATCGGGGGTTTTCCCCACAGTTTATGTATCGAATACGAGATGTATTGATGGTCACTCACCGTATACTCCTCTGAAACAGACCAGTCCGAGACTACATGATCTACCCGTTGAGTGGCGAACGTAAGATCTAAAATAGACTCGCGAGCACCTGCCCTTCGGAAAGTAGATGTATTTCCCCTATTTACAATGACCAAGTCGAGACTTGCTATCATGTCCATGAGCTCGTTTCCCCGCGTATATATTCCTATATTATTTCCTATTCCTATATTCCATGCCCCATTCAAGTCTCGGTCATGGACTTTGCATTAAAGTCACCACCTATCCTCCTCCAGGTGGCGAAAGACTCTCACGAGATCGTCAACCCTCTTTAGGAAATCAGCAATTGGATCGTTTGGGGTGAAGTTTATACGTGGTAGAGCCATGCTGCAGTTATATTAGTAGTATAGTTGTAGCACGAATGGGTCGGCTCGACCGGGGAAGGACCACGCTCTCACAGAATACCAGCGTGAAATAGTAGCTTAATGCTGCTGTATTTCGTATGGTGAGTGTAGAGAACCGGAGACCCTTTTTGCTGGAAACGAGGCATTCCATCTTAGTCCTCACGGGTGACAACGTATCTGCATTTTGATTCGTAATCGAGGATAGATGTAGATGTCTATGGGCCACAGCAACCACTTACCATCAGGTGGACTGTGTGCTCGTTTGTCACCCTATCCTATAAAAAAAAAAGTAATATGCCACGAAGGAAACTGCTGGCGTTGTAACCCATACAATGCTGTCTCTCGATCACAGGAAAGCGACCCCGGTCCGGGATCCAAATAGCTGCTGTCCCGGAAGGGTCACACAGCCAGTTTAATCCAGACAGTGATATTGCTCTGAAATCAGAACAATATCCGCCTCTGTAGTCGCGGTTTCAAACAAGCAGTAGATCAAGAGCCAGTCTGCATCGCTGAAGGTTTGCTTGTAGCACGTTAACCACTTTTCTTTTGGAGTACCTCCGGAAAGGACTCACAACGTCCAGAACCTATCACGTGATCTGAGGATCGCCCATTTACTACCGCTGCAGAGAAATGGCAGCACGGAGGTTTGGTACAGGCCTTCGACTGATGACCGCCTGCCCACATCGCCAGCAGCAACCCCTGCGGTCCTCGTTTACCCTGCACGAGCCCGCAAAGTGTCCCAACGGCGGACTCGGCTGATCAACCAGCCAACCTTGACCCTTTCCAACGTCTCTAAAGCCGCAGCGGTCTCGAGTCCAGCCTCGATATGGGCGCGGACGGCTCCCCATTTATTGGGTTGCGTGATTGTCACTTTGAGTCCGTCTATACCTTAACCAATGCCCCTTCTCAGGACTTCCTTGACCTCTTCAATAGTCATGGCGGCGTCTAACACATCTATAACCACCGTAGTGGTAGGGATGAGATGGCGTACCTCCACGTCACCTCGGTGATCTTGTTCCTAAGTATGGAGCGATTTTGACAGATCCCTCGAACTCGATAGGAAGACCACCTTTCCTGGCTATCCTTATGGCTTTTACTGGTGCGCCCCCAAATCCTCCGGTTGAAGCCCGAAGCGCAGAGCCTTCAGAACTTCACCAGAAGATTTGCCCTCTCCTGAGTTTATCAGCACTGCCTCCGGTCGTTGTTTTTCAGCTTTCGTTTCCGCCCCGCTTGTATTCTCAGCAGTGCGATTCCTCTTGCCTTTTGAGACAACATTTATTTTACCGTTATTTCCCTTTACTACATGTCCTTCGGGACCCTGTGATGGATTTGGTGCCAGCCTCCTATTTTCCGTATTGTCCAGAGTGCCGTCCGCTTCATTTTAGGAAGTCTTGATTTTACGATCTACATTGCGCAGAACCTGCTTCACCACCGCTTCTTTTAGAGACAGTTTCTTCTGCGCTTCTTTCCACTCTTTTCTGTAGACAGAGGACTCGAGAAGTAACCTTTGACATTCACTCTTCTCTTCTTTTTAATAATTCTCAGCGTCTCCTTAACTACTTCTAGCTCTCCTAGTAAACGATATTCTTGCTTGATCGCTTCGTCGCGTTTTACCTGTTCTACTGGTACGTTCGTCGGTTTGACTCTCAACTGTCTTGTCTCCTTGTTTGTTTATTTATTAAATTTGATTCTTACATACTGTTCCCACGAGCATGCTCGGAAGTAAAAGTCCGCCGTAAAAGAGCCGGCATGTGGCAGTAAGGCGACTTAAATACAATAAAGTGGCGCCAGGTGATCCAAGGGAAACCGTTTGCGACAGCATCTTTCGCCCTGCTGCCTTTCAGCTTTCAGCACGATTATCTTTACACCTTAGCTAGGGCAAATGGTTTTTGAAGAGGTTTTCCTTCTTCTAAGCTTGTCCGCGGCAAGTTTTTCGAAGAGTTGTTTCGGTAATTCCGCAGGTCACTCTCCTTATCAGCCTTACTAACCCTTTCCGCCCTTGTACAGAATATCATTTGATGATACTGTTCGTAAGTATAGTACGTTTCTAGGGCAGGCGGAAAAAAGTACCTTTGACGATATCATCGGGGTAGGCAATCTTTTTGTTTAGGTTCATTTTTTTATCCTTTTATCATTACATACATCATCAGAGTGAAAGATAAGGGTGCCGAGTGCGAAATTCTTTACAAGCCCTACGTCTATTATTATATAATAAAGAAAGAAGATTATCCTGTACCTAAATGAATTAAAAAGCAAATTAATACTTATTTTTTATTATTTATAAATCATGAGTTATTACAATTTAGACTTCTACGTTAATAATAGGTAAGTACTTTAATAAGTAGGTAGGTAGGTAGTTGTATAAAACATAACCACTTCTTGGCAGTCAGGTAAAATGACGAACTTTTAACGCTAAGCATTCTTAAGCAGCCAAACCTGACGCATGCATAAAACTTCTCATAATAGATTGTCAGAGACACTTGACAGACTATTCATCCGTATCTATTTCAGAATCATTTTATGACGACGAAGACGTAGAAGAGTGCGTCACATTGATTATAACCAAATAAAATATCGGCAGTCTTCTTTTTCATATCCGTTTGGGATGGATATACGTTACGAGACCGCATTTCTTTTACATATTTGTAGATGTTTACAGTCATTATTTTTCGGTTTCCGAAATATGCGACACTTTCCGCTTCTTTCGTGGTGACGTAGTCTTTATGAGATTTTCATGTCGATGGACCCGATTTCATACTAGTGATAATATGCAAAACGTCACAAAATAATAACAAAAACTTTAGTACAACACGTAATAATACAACTAACAAAACAAACTTAATAAAAATGAAAACAACTACTATAACCGAAAATTTTAAATATCAAACTATCTACACACAAGCGCATCCCAAAGCAGCGTGTGAGACCTGTCGCAAATCGCGTCCAAACAGGTTTATTACCTCTGAATGACCGCTTCCTTCACCCTACCCCGTACCATGAGACACGCTTAGCGCATAATGATACGTAATCTATAAATAAATGTATGGAAGTAATAACTGTCGTTTTGTTTCGATGCTAACATAATACTTGAGGTCAATGTACTTTTTTCCGCCTGCCCTAGAAACGTACTATAATACGGGTAGGTATTAGTACCTACTTATTGCACGCATTGGAGTCTCTGTGTGCATCTGCATTATTCAATTACAAACAAAAACCCCCATAACCTATAATATACATCTTGTTGATTTTTGTATTATACCTCTTATGTATAAATAAATATAACTACCACACGACCGAAGTAAAACTTCTTTAGCTCCATCTGTATGTCTGTATATGATTATACAGGCATATATGTATGATATATACATGTATATACATATATTAATTTCCTACAAATATTTAAATTTACTATCGGCTTCCTTCCATAATGTTATTATTCACCGGAAATTCCCAAAACATGAACTTTAAAATGCATTTACAATTTTATCCTATACCTTTAAACGAGCAATTCTTGTATATACAAGAATATATATATAATCGGAATCTCAGAAATGGCTCCAACGATTTTCATAAAATTTAGTGTCCAGGGAGTTTCGGGGGCAATAAATCGATCAAGCTAGGATTTATTTTTAGAAAATGTCTTTTTTGTCCATGTTTTCAGGCAATGAAAAACTGCTACAATAATAAATTTTGACACTGTTAATGATCGTAATAGCTCAAGTGGATATCGAACGCTCGCGAAATCGTAATGCCTTGGTTCGCGTCCTGTCTTCGGTCCGATTTTTTTCCTTTTTTTTTCAAGTTCCCTTCTTTTGTGAGAAAATCTATTATTTGGAGCCCTTTTTTTAGTATTTTTCAAAAATACGAAAATTTTAAAATAACTGGCTATGAGCGAAAGAAAGAAAGAAAATGTGTCGTGAAGCGACAATTAAAAACTAAATAACCTAACCTAACTACAACAAAACAACCAAAAATAAAATAAATTATTTAAAAATTTGAAAAGATTTACAGTTTCTTTTTATAAAAAAAGGTATGAAGGTGATGATGGGCTGTAATGATGATAGTGATTTACAATATTATTAAAAAAAAATAACAAAAATAAAGATACTGCAACGAAGTATGCACAGGCTATGCCTATGATAGGTGCACAGCGCCTGCTCTAGGTACACGCAGAATCTGGAGAAAGCACATGCAGCGTCTGGAGAAGGTACACGCAGCGCTTGGAGTAAGCACACGCAACGCCCGGAGCAGATACACGCAGCACCCGGAGTAGACACGCAGCGTCTGGAGTAGGTACACGTGGCGCTTGAAGTAGGCAAACACAACGTCCGGAGTAGACACACACAGCGTCCGGAGTAGACACGCAGCGTCTGGAGTAGGAACACGCAGCGCTTGAGACAAGCACGCTCAGCGGCCGAAGATAGCGCGGGCACTAATAGGTGGAGGCGTAGGCGTGGCTAGGCGACGACTTCAGGAGAAGGCTTGCAAGATCCCGAGGCAGTGCGGATAAAGCCTTTAAGAGGTGCTTCTCGTATCAAAGCTGAAGTGAGGACCTCTATCGGCCGATTCTTCGGCTTTTATATCTTTTGACGGATCTGGGATAAGAACGAGAAATTATTTGAAATTATTTAAATTAAAAGCAAATTTTTGTAAATGGCCAAGAAGAAAAGAGTATTTTTTGAAGTAAAAACATCAGGCCGGTAACAATATTTGAATAAAAATTGCCACGACAACCAGATAAACAACGATGTCAAAACATGTCAAATTTTGGTTTTAAGCTCGTAATACAGAAACGGCAAGATTTAAGTGAAAAATGAGATATTATTTATATAGGAAAAAAGGTAGCGCAAGAGCGCGCACGAAACCCGAAATTGTAGAGTTACGGAGAACTAAATAAAAGATCGAAAAAGGTAGACTCCATTGACACCGATTTAAAAAGTGCTGATAACGTGAAAATACGAAGTGAAAATGATTTGTTATTGTGTTCTTATGAATTAAAAATATTACAGGATCCTATGGAAATAAAGGTGATGCAAAATATCCAGTTTTGAGGTGAATGTAGAAAATCAAAAACAGAATGGAAAAATAAAAATAAAATAGTGTAAAATGATATGTAAGTATGTATGTAAGCATAACACTACAAATGTGTGCGCGCACTGCTCTCTCTCTTGCTTATATCCCCCACTTAACTCCCGTTCGCCTCGCCCGATCACACTTTTCGTAACGCTTTCGTCACGCGTTCGCCATCTTACTCCCCAAGTCAAGCGTGCGTAAAGAAGTTTTACTTCAAAAAGAAACATTTTTTTTTTCATTTAACCTCATCAATTATTGGGGTGAGGATAAGTTTAGCAGGCTAAGTTACAAAGTGTTATACTCGTATATTTCTCAGTTCAAAAAATATTAGATATTTTATTTCACAATACGTGACACGTAAAAATTAACAATAAATAAAAACACGTTGCGAAATATCAACTAAATACAATATAATATACCTACCTCCCTATTTTTCTATACCTTTCAAACTTGATATTTTCAATGCCTCATTTTCTCATGATTAAAACCTTTCCGGGCGTTTACACAACCCGCACAATCCGTTTCACCATAATCGGATGGTGTCAATTTTATTAAATACATAATATATAAGGATACACAATTCTAGTATCATGTAACAAATATATCAAACAAAAAAAAATATTTTTATCATTGACCGCCGTGTCTATTTCTATGAAATAGTTTATTGATGTAGACAAAAAGATATTACGTTCGTACAGTAGGTGGCATCTTGCAGATTTCTTACGCGATATGTACCAGGCGGTCCCATAATGAACTGGCCTGATATAGTTCAACGCGACATGTCGCTACATGTTGTGTTGCATTAAATAGTACGTTTATCGTGCACTTAATATAAGAAACATACATCGACATGAAATGCTTAGTCTTAGTTTAACAGGCATTTGAATAACGAGAGTCGCGTATTTTTTTCAAAATGTCGAAAACTGAGTATCGAAGTGTCATAAAGTTTCTGTTTAAAGAAGGTTTATCCTCTGCCCAAATAAAAGAACGATTGGATGGCGTGTGTAAGGAGTCTGCCCCCTCCTATAGCACAGTGAAAAATTGGGTGAAAGAGTTTCGCCTCGGGAGAGAAACCGTCGAAGACTTTGGCCACGACGGTCGACCTGTGGAAGTGCTCACTCCCGAAACGATTGCTCTTATCGAAGAGGAGGTTCTGAGTGACCGCCGTTTGAAGATTAGAGAAATTGCAGCAAGGCTTGGGCTCTCTAAGAATACCGTTCATCGCGCGATCCATGAACATCTTCACATGAAAAAAGTGAGTGCAAGATGGGTACCGAAACTTCTTTCAGCGGTACACAGACAGGAAAGAGTGCGCTGCGCTTCGGAGTTTTTGGATCTTTATGGCGAAAATCCAAAGACTGTGATCGAGCGGCTAGTGACTGGTGATGAAACTATGATCTTGTATTATGATCCACAAAGCAAGCGCGAGTCAATGGAATGGCGTTATAAGGGTGAAAAGCCCCCTAGAAAGGCAAAGGTGCAACAATCGACTAAAAAACTGATGTGCACAATATTTTGGGATTTTCAAGGCATTTTGATGGTGGATTTTAAAGAACGTAATACAATCGTGAACGGCGAATATTATGCTTCTTTAATATATAAATTACGAGACAAGATAAAGGAAAAACTAAAACTACTGTCTAAAGGTGTCCTGTTGCTCCATGACAACGCCCCTGTTCATACCGCTGGTGTTTCGAAGGATGCAGTTCGTCAATGCGGGTTCACAGAAGTTCAACATCCACCTTACAGTCCAGACATGGCCCCGTCCGACTATTATTTATTTCCAAATTTAAAACGGGACTTAAGAGGAAGAAAATTTTCAAGCGATGAAGAGTTGCAGGCCGTCTTCAGTCATTTTGAGGATAAAAAATGTGATTATTTTTATAAAGGTTTAGAGATGTTGATTCACAGATGTCAGAAGTGTGTTAGTATTCCATGGTGATTATATTGAAAAATAAAATTGGTTTTGTTTCATTTCCTTCATTGGTTCATAGTTAGGCCAATTCATTATGGGACCGCCTACGTATATTGTAGCGACTAGCGAGAGAGCGCGGTGTCGAGGCAGAGGCGGACCGAATGCTCAAGGTCGTTCGCTAGTAGTAGCGCCTTAGGCCTTAACTCACACCCTAAGTAGCTTTGCCCAAGTCGGGTCCCTTCAAGTCGGGGCTGCAGACTGTCTGACCTTCATGTTTTATATAACAACATAATAAAATATTTTCTTAATTTCCACCTTTGAATGATTGAAGGCAACTTGTTGGTGAGTGAGGCAAACATGATCGAAAAATGCATATCTTACTCAACGTCAGTTCGTCAGGACACAAACCCTTTCTGATGACGAACTACTATTTCCTATTTTATAAATGCCTTTTGGATATTTCTGCCATTGTAGTGGAGCATGGTATTGTCTTAGAACTTCTAATTAATAATATATGTCGCAGCGCCTCTGTGGGTAATCGGAATTATTGTAAACAACACATGCACCGCACACCTTCGCATTGCACCTGCAGTGGTGCTCATGTAGCTACTTGTCTCGATTGTTTAAAAGGGACGGAGCGGCCGCCATTAAAGTTGCGCCCTCCTTTCTGCCAAGGAGGGTCGTGTCCATATACGGCTTAGAAATCTCTAGTTAGACCGTTAAGCCAGTCCCTAAAAGGTGTGGTTGACTGGGTAAAAGTCTCCACATAACCACGCAGCCGGCTGCGTGGTATGCTATGAGCATTCCCCACCTCCCTCCCCCGCTTTCCGGAGGGTTGGCCATTATTTGCTTCGGGCGCAAAAAAAAAGCCGTTAAAGCAGTCATGGCTCTGGCGTGGGACGGTTCACTTGTTGTATTCCGCTACTAGCTAGACTATTCGGATAATTAATTCGTCGTTAATTAAGTCTCAGTACTATTTATAGTTGATTACCTGTGAACCATGTATTTTGTAATTGTAAATTAATTCTATTAAACTACCTTCCTACACATACACACACGCACACACGCACGCACGCACGCACGCACGCACGCACGCACGCACGCACGCACGCACGCACGCACGCACACACACACACACACACACACACACACACACACACATATATATATATATATACATATATATATATATATATATATATATATATATATATATATATATATATATATTCAACCCCGGATCTACGTTTTTTTGACCCGGGGCTAAAACTTCAGATAGTGGCGCCTCCTCTCTTCAGCATTTGAGATTTGTTACTTCCTTTTAAGTTTGTATTTGTACAAGCTCAAATAGGCTAACTGCTTCTGGAAATAATGACGCTGATTGCACGCCTACAAGATTTTGAGTGTGCTAGACATGATACAAACTCTGCCATCTCGTTAATCTGCATAATACTGGACTGAACTCCTATATTTGCCAGCCACATTAGATTCGTTGTCACATCCGTGCATATCTAAACTATCATGCTCTAATTTTTCTAGATTACGCTTTGTAATATATATTCTCCAGTCTTTCCACCAACTTCAATAAAATCAATAAAATTTTCCTTTATAACACATCCAGATTCTGTAATTTTTATAAATCGAATCACCTGGCTCATTTGTTCC
This sequence comes from Parnassius apollo, assembly GCA_907164705.1. Taxonomy (NCBI): domain Eukaryota; kingdom Metazoa; phylum Arthropoda; class Insecta; order Lepidoptera; family Papilionidae; genus Parnassius; species Parnassius apollo. Next base: position 11,850,073 of record CAJQZP010001125.1, read on the forward strand.
ATGTGAGTGCAGTCAAACATGATGGTGAAATAGTTGGCCTCCTTGATGTCATTAATAATGGTATTTTGAACTTTGTTTGCCATTATATCTGTAATGTCATTTTGTATCGTTTTTAGCAAATGGGATACCCGTCCTTTTTTACGTGATCTAAATGGTATTTGAGAGGAGCATCGTATTTAATGGGCAGACTTATCAAATTAAGGAAGTTTCCTTGAATAGGTTGAGGAAAATTTTCGGTGAAATCTGTCATTGTTTCTTTAGAACCTCTAAAGAAGACAATTTGTGGCGATGTAGAATATCTCTCTACTTTTCTTTCTCAAAGTGAAAATAATCGCTCTATCTTGCAATCGATGCCCTGACACAATTTAATTTGCTGTTGACGAGTTTTCCATTTGATAAAATATTTTTTTGCGTTTGTGATACTTCATGCTCAGCTAATCTTTCCGAAGTCTTTTACCAAATAATGGACTCTCATTACAAAAGGCTGATGTAAAAGTGCTGGCGAATAACTTGCAGGCAGTGCAGTAAAGCGCATTTTTGTTTTCGAATAAACAAGCCAGGACCTTTTAATATTTTTCTTATGTACCAATGTTCAGAACCTTGGTCAAATGGCCCACCGTTACGTTCAATTGACATAAACTCTATGTTATTTGGATGTTCATCATTTAATAATATAACTTGTTTGCTGAAGAATGATCTTTGTTGATCTGTAATTTTTTGTGGTCCGGGCATGTACTTGAGTTTTTAATTTGACTGTAATAATTCACTAGATGCTAGCTGAACGTCATCGTCCGGCTGAGATAATACCGACGACGAAGACTGTTTACCATCATCTGAGCCTTGAAATTTTTACTGTTCACTCTAATTAACTCCAATGTCCAAGATACAAGAGTTATTCAGAATACCCGAAATCGTATCAAAAGTATGAATGGAGCTTAAGGAGGAGCCTCCTTCGTGAAGCCACTTCATATGAATTTAAATAATTTATTAATTTTATGATAACTGATAGAATCAGGCGTTACTTTGCGTAAATCCATTATAACAATTACTAATTGTTATAATTTTATGATAATTCTAATAAATAAAAAAATAAACATAAAATTAATTTTTAAATAATTGTTAACAGTAATTCTTTGTAGAATTACTAAATTGTTTAAATCCAAATTCACGCCATTAGATGTTGCGAACAATCAACTGCACTACAGCTGCTGGCAACGCATGTCGGAATAAACCCTTAGGATGTGTTCAAAAACCAACTGGGAGTTTTAAAATCAAGTGAATAATTGGCAGAACAACGTGCGCTGGATACTAGGCGCTTTATGAAGCAAATAAAACTATTTTTTCCAATCATATTATAATTATAGCGCCCCCTGAAACTGTCGACCGGGGCGGGTGCCCCGGTTTGCCCCCACCCTAGATCCGGGGCTATATATATTCTTGGGATGGAGATAGTGGACAGCATTATCAAGATTTTTCATCTAAGCAGATATAGTTTTCTCAATGATTAAATTTTTCGCTAAGCAAAAGCAAGTGGTACAACATATAAAATTGGGATTATAAATGGGATACAATTCTATTATGTACCGCGTGATTGTACTCACTACCTTTTAGTTTTTAAAGTTTGCGACACGAATATTTTCAATGTAATGTAATCATCATCACTTAATTTAAAAAAAAAACTATTCACTTGATCGCTCGAATAATAAATAATAAGCCTATATTGTTTATATTTTCTTTATATTTTTGATAAAGTAATAAAAAATAAATAAATAAACAAAAACAAGCATATCGAAAAATGATGTCGATTGTTGCTAACATTGAGCACGAAATCATTATAGAATAAAGACGTCATGTCTATTGAAATAACGTCACACATAATAAATACTACTACAACAGGGATGTCATTTTTTCAAGGAAATCAGAAGATACGAGGGTACTTACCACAGAACACAATTACTCTTTATTTACCATAATATGGTACTAAGGTGGACCTAAGGCGACGACATCATTAGTGCTCTAAGCAAAAATTACACGGAACTCTTTCAATAAGTTTCTCTTTTTGCCTTATTTTAAAAAATAAGAAAAAGCGAGGCAAGTAGATTGACTCAATTTATGTAGAATTGTTTCCTCTATGCGTATATATTTATGTAACTACTCTAAGACCTGAATTGAATAAAAATATTGACTTTAAGATGTATTGCTTTAGTAACCTATTCAACTTTGAACTAGAATGAAGAAAGTTGATGATATAAGCCAAAAAACGGCTATTATTAACTGCAACCCATTAAATTAATAAGCAGTTGCAACGAAAAAGGTTGTGGAAATTTAATCGAAAAAAATACTCATCCAAATAAATGTTTATTTATAAAAGTGTATTCTTAATTTCCTTGTTTTATTTTTAATTATTAGGATAAGTACATGTACAATGCTATAAATACATATTATATACATGTACATAGTTTCAGTGTATAGACGTAGTAAGTGCCTACCAGCAATAGCATAAGTACCTATAATTCATTTTTCGTAAACAACTATATTTCTGTAGCAAAATATACATTACGAACGTGATGTTTTTGTAATAAAGTTTTTGTAGTAAAAATGAAATTGTTTTAGATACATCCTATACTAGGGATAATTTTAGGAGACACTCTAAGGAAATATCAATTTAGCTATTTAATGCACGGGAAACGTACCTTGTTTTGTTTGCTTTAAAGGCAGAATAGACTGATAGAAATATGCCTTTTTACAAAATACGCAAGGCAAGTCAGAACACTTACATCTCAATATGCCAATATTTTAGTTATTTATTAAGGTCATAGTTTTTTTTTAAATATAAAATGTGTTAAATTTTGTCATAAGCTTAATTAATTATTGTATTACCCAACCATTAACACTCATGCTTGAGTTTCATAAGTCTCTATATTTAACACTTATGTCAACATTCAATGCACCAAACAGTAGCAAAGTTCTTACTTTTCGTCTAATTACCTACGAAAAAATAAGAATACCTCTATGATTTTGATACATCTAATTCAAAGAAAAGCAAATAATTGATCTATACAATATTTATGGGAATTTAAATATCTAATTAACATACTTGTTTCTCTGCTTGCATACTCATACTGAACCACGTATTTACAAACATATACAATTTAAACAACTGTTTACTATATGGAATGTCAATATTTTACTTTATATCTAAATTTGATTTAAAAGTTTGAGTAAATGACTGCAATGAAAATTTTCTTAACATTATACAGTGTTTTGTGGGTCAGTATCCATCAGTATTGTATCAAAGCTTATGAGCATGCTCAATTTTGATAATACTCTATATAATTTCCACTGGAGTTATCTAACTACAAACATAAAAAAGACATATTCCAATGTAAAATAAATATATTTCAAATCAAATGTATGACATTTGATCTGTTTTACAATGACAGACTGATAAAAAATCTACTAACATTAAGAAATATTTATCGCAAATCGAACACGTAACAGAAATTTATTTACTATTAAATACATAACGCATGCTTTAAACCCATTGCATTTTGGCATTGAATTGAAAACTAAACAAATTATTATGCATAACGAAATATGCAAAACCATACAATTCTAACCTTTAAATGCAATGCGAATATGCATGATGAATAACAGATTTCATGGTTAAATTGATTACTATTTATCAGTATGGTACATCATAAAATAAAACATTTTTGATTTTCTTATCAATTTAAATTTCTACAATGCTATATTTAGTACAAACTATAAAACAAATATGGAAGGTAGAAGACACTTCTAGAACACAATATAAATATAGGACTACAATGTAAAGAGTTTACATTAAGAACTTGCATACAAACTTATATATTACACATTAATTAAAATGCAAGACGCATCACGCGACTCATGAAATCTACATTGATGATACAACAGTTTAATTTAAAATAAGTATATCTATTCACAGCACTTAACCACATGTTAGTCAACAACTTCACACATAAAACAATCACAAATTCACTCTGGTGTCAAACTATCACCATTAGTATTGTATATATTGCATTGACATTACATTTATTTATATATTTACAATTAAAATATCGTTCACGTTGCACTTTACAGCGATTCTTCAAATGCAGCCATCAAGTCACTCTGCATGTTCATATCTATCTGACCCGCCATCTGAATTAAACAATTTTTCAAGAGTTAAAAATTTTAAGGCAATCAAAAGTTAAGTATTTTTAAATATATAGTTATTCTACATATCTATCATATCTAAAATAAAGATGATGTAGTTAGCAAATATTTCTCCCCCCCCCCTCGCCCCCGAATAACAAAACAAAAACATTATATTCAATTTTTTTTTGTGTTGTGTTTGTGATTGGTTGAACATTCAAAAACAGACGAATGAATTAACGGTGACTTAATGAAATGGAAGCAATAATAAAAACCAATAATTTAGCAATTGTTTATTGTCATTTAAATAAACACACATTTGTTTAAACATTGTCGTTTTCACACTTTAACCCTTAAATGCATAATGTATCAAAAACGATACGTTGAGATTTTTTAACTAAAACTTAAAGCCAATTGTTTGTTTTTATTAGGCTGTATGTTACGATGCCCTTAGACTATTTGTCTATCGGAAAAAAAAACAAAGTTTCTCGTATTGGTCCACCATATTTGTTTCGTAGCTGTCAAAAGTATTCTTGTCAGCGAGTGAATGTTTTTGTGAAAAATTCTAACTTTATCCAGACGAATCGGAGTGGATTTGAGACAAATTATATCAAAAAAAAATATACAATGTCAAGGTAAGTGTTTGTGTTTATAGTAGGTTTATGTATTTTTTACGAAAAATTGATTTCTCTCATAAACAAAAGAGTTTTTAGTTTGTATCGAAAATGAGACACCATGCACTTAGGCATAAAAAATATTTCTATGCATGTTGATGATTTTCGCGTTTTTGTTTTTATTTACGCTTCTTTGAACTTTACAAATTTGTTGCAGAACTACAAGAAAGAAATTGAAAGACGATGATATAGAAAATATGCTAATGCGGTTAGAGGCTGGCGAAATTTCAGAAGACGATGCCGAATCAGATGAGGATGACTTGGATTTCTATCCGTCTCGCAAAGATCTACAAGCCGTACTCGAAGATAAAGAAGTAAGTGATGAAGAGGAAGTGCCTGAAACTGAAGAATGCCCGGATCCTCCCCTGGTTCATGAAGAAATCTATCAACAAGCTTCGACTTCTCGGTCTAATGTATTTCCGCAAATAAATACACGAAATTTGATTTGGAAAAAACGCTCTTTGGAGTATAAAGAGGAATCAATTGCTTTCTTGGGTAGTACAGAATTAGGACCTGAACTAATGAAACTAGAAACCCCACTGCAGTTCTTTTCACAGTACTTTTCAGAAGACTTGTTGAAAAAAATTGTTGAAGAAACCAATAAATATTCGACGCAGACCAATATTGATCGCCCCGTTCAAATAAGCCTTACAGAACTTCGAAAATATTTGGGAATATTGATATTCATGTCTGTCTATCGCTACCCAAGCGTTAGATCGTATTGGAGCAGTAAATTTGGATTTAGACCAATAATAGAAGCAATGCCTGTCAACAAATTTGAAAAAGTAAGAAGCATATTACATTTCAATGATAATAATTTACACAAACCAGTTGGTAGCCCCGACCATGATAAACTTCACAAACTAAGACCCATTATAGATCATCTGACAATGAAATTTTCTAGTGTTCCAATGGAACAACGCCTTTCAGTTGACGAACAAATGTGCGCAACAAAAATCAGCCATTTCTTGAAACAATATTTACCCAATAAACCCCACAAGTGGGGGTTCAAGCTTTTTGCGTTGTGTTCCTTGGCAGGATATTGCTATGATTTCATAATATATAGTGGAACAGACAAAGAACCAATGCGTAGTAATGAACCTGATATTGGAGTGACCGGTAATACAGTAATAAAGTTAACTAGAAGAGTCCCAAGAATGATGAACCATGTAATATACTTCGATAACTATTACACTTCATTACCACTAATGTATTACATGGCGAAGGAAGGCATATGGTGCTTAGGTACGGTGCAGCTAAACCGTCTAGGAAAGTCTTGTAAGTTGCCTAAAAAGAAAGAAGTAATGAACAGTAATGTACCCCGAGGATCCTACGTTGAAAACACGACAAGTCTCGATGGTGTGGATTTTTCTGCGATCAGTTGGAAAGATAACAAGCAGGTGACCTTACTTTCCACTTATATTGGCGCTGAACCTGTAGAAACGATTGAAAGATATGACAAAAACCAAAAGAAAAAGGTGCCCATACCATGTCCAAAAATAATAAAGGAATACAACGCACACATGGGTGGAGTAGACCTCATGGACTCTTTCCTAGGCAGGTATCACATAAAAGTAAAGTCTCGGAAATGGTACATGCGAATTTTTTACCACTTACTCGACCTATCAGTAATTAACTCCTGGATATTATATAAGAAAGTCTCTGCTAAAAAGAATTTGAACCCTAAGCAGGTTTTGAATCTGGCAGAGTTTAGAGCTGAATTGGCGGATGCTCTCTGCAAATATGGCGAACATGTTGTACCTTCACGAGGTCGACCAAGCCGAAACTTTTCGGAGGAGCCAGCACCTAAAAGGAAAAACATCCAGCAGGTAATGCCCTCGAGAGATGTTCGGTACGATGGAGTGGATCATATTCAATCGAGGCAACAAAATCGTATGAGGTGCATGAACCCAGGCTGCAAACTGCTGAGTAGTATTATGTGTCTAAAATGTAAGGTGTATTTGTGTTCTAACAAAAAAACAACTGACTGTTTTAATGATTTTCATCTATAGGACATATTTTTGTGATCATTTGGTTGCACATTAGTGCTTTGCAATAATTAACAATAAGTCAATTAACGGAAGTAGTACACAATAGAACTGAGAATAAAATTGTAGTTTTTTGCATGTTGTATCAAAAATGATACCAGAATATTTTTCAAAATAAAACTAATTATATTGAATAATGATTTTTTATTTTATTTTTTCCAGCATCTATAAACCATTTTACACAACATATATTTTTTCCAATGATATTGGGTATGTCATGCATTTAAGGGTTAACATAAAATTTTAAACAATAATGAATTCGGATACCAATATAGATCACTTTTATTTCAGCACTCCAAAAGTCATGAGTAATACTAAAGTCCTTAAACAAAAAAATTCATTCATAGCAAATTATAGGGTGTCACCCTATAATTTGCTATGAATGAAAAGCAAATTACAGGGTATATCACCCTATGATTTTGTATATTTTCATTGACATCCAGTACTTGCATATTAGCATTAATATGTTAGTGGATAAACAGGACTGGGATAAAATTTTATCGAAAACTTTATTATCGACATAGTCACACCACAATTGCAGTATTTTTATTCAAAATGTATTAACAGATGAACCTTAAAACAATGAAATAAGGTTCAATATTATTTTTTTAGCCTTTTTTTCGTTGTAGATATTTGTATTCGTAATATTTGTTAGTAGTACTTGTTTAATAACAAGATTTTTCAAACTGGCGGCCGCTTTTATCAATAGTGTAATTACACACATTTTCAAATAGTGTTTTTAAATGAATCCTAGAGTGATAATAAACCACTATAATTTTTATATAATTTTTTTAACCGAATAATGTCATAGAAATTACTTTTAATTTATCGTTTAATATTTCGCGCTAAAACGCTAGCCGCCATACTGTGAAGCTCATGACGTCACTGTCCTATGTTTTCGCCGATTTGGCAAAGGAAAAGATGTTTTTGGATGTTTAATAATGAGTTATCATCTCTATCATTGGTGTGTTGCGCCTGAATGCATAAATACGAGTATAAGAACGCCGGGGAAGTTATGGATTAGTTAAAACTGACAAGAAGATACCCGAATAACATTGTCTACGAAAATTAGACTATACTTCTGTGAAGATAATTTAGATATACTATATGACTTATATTTAACTATCGTTTATACAAAACAAAGCATCACAGCGTTATAGGTATTGCAAGTCAAATTTTGTAATAGGTTACGTTATCTTGGATATTTTAAGTAATGATTGTAATCATAGATAAACATAAGTACGTATTATCAAAATACACTCTGATCTGTGTTATTGTTTAAACAAAAGTTGGTAATAGATTAGCATTGATCTTTTCACATTCCTCAACTAGGTAGAACAAAAATCGGGATATCATACAAAAATTGTTTTGGCAGCACTAGGAAAATTAAATTTTCAGGGTTAATTCTTTATGAAAGCTAGTAGTTTTAAGTTAGGTCGTTGATAATACATAATATGTGAAATATTTGGTCTTTTTTAATTTAGATTTTTTACAAATTTAAGCCTTTGTTTTGTTTAAAGGTACAAAAGACCTTCCCGTAAGATGTTTAGGCTAAAAAATCTGATTTTGAAAAAAATTTTACTAGTCAAAATAATCATTCCACACTCCAGCCACCGATGATTTTATACGGGGTAGAGCCATGCTGCAGTTATATTAGTAGTATAGTTGTTGGTGACAACGCATTTGCATTTTGATTCGTAAACGAGGATAGATATAGGATGTTTATGGACTACAGCAACCATTTCCCATCAGGTGGACTCGTTTGTCATCCTATCCTATAAAAAAAAAACTTTTTTTAAACCACTGCGTATCGCATTACATAGAGGGGTGAGGGGCTTAAATCGATAGGTACTGAGATCCTCCACACTCCAGCCACCGATGATTCACCCCTCAAGTTACACCATATATTATACACAATATCACTAATATTTCAGGGAAAAAACCACATTAATCTCTATTATACATATTCTTACAAATTAACTTCCCCCGCTACGAAATTTTTCAAATAATTCACCTCATTTAATCTCTAATCAATCTAGATGGTGCCGTAGTAGAAAACGTCATGCCCTCATTAGTTGTGCAGAGCTTACTCCCGGTTTAAAAAAATATTAATGATTTCTTAAATTTACGCGAATACTACACATTGAATAAAACTATTATTTACGGATTTTATCGCGTTTAATTACTTTAATTTGTTTTTACTATCCCGACGTTTCGGGTGCTTTACAACACCCATGGTCACGGGGGGGACTGAGATGTTTGACGTCCCAATGTCATAGTTAGTCGGGCTACCTTTAGTTTTTGAATATTAATTTTTGGTCCGATTTACGCAAAACGAGCTTATAGTATCATGAAGTCTTGCAGTGGTATGCTTGGGTTTAGGTTTAATTTTGTTAATTATAGGGATATTAAAAACAAATTAAAGTAATTAAACGCGATAAAATCCGTAAATAATAGTTTTATTCAATGTGTAGTGTTTGCGTAAATTTAAGAAATCATTATGTGAACCAGTACGGACTGGTAATAGCAAATTAAATTCGCCGATTAGAAGATCTTAAATCCAAGCGCGCAAGATATATAACATCTTTAAATTTCTTGAAGAGATGCAGAGGCCATAATCTCATTCCTACGTGTGTCAAAATATCAACAAAGAAAGACATTCGAGGAAGCGCTAAGATCTTAAATCAGGCAAGTAAAAAGTTGTTACGAACGGTGATTCAGCAGAAACGGTTCGATTTACATTTCATAAATAACACACATGTCACAGTTTCACATGTCCAGTGAACTAAAGACAATTTTAACGACATTTGATTTTAATAATTGCATCGAAACTTTAAACAAACGGGAAACCTCGAAATACAATGAATGCAAATATAAACAAATAGAAAAATACCAAAAATTAACGATCAAATCAAATGCCAAACATCCAAGTCAACGCCAGAACGATACACAACCGTTGATCATAGACTCAAACTGTAAACAACGCACGGTCTACAATTTGTCAAAACATACACTGGACGAACCGACAATGAAAGTATTAGCGAGGGGAATGAACTTCGCATTAACACCGCGAAAAATCCCGTACGAAGAAATTATCTGCAGTGTCGAGGATTGTCTGTTTAAGAATAATATCGGTAAGGAAGATTTGGAGGCCATACGTCAAGATATTTCGTCCTTGTTACGTCGTAGTTCAGTGCCGAAACCAAACCTTCCTAAAGACGAATTTACAGCGCTGAATAACTTACGGAACAGACCAGAGCTCACGATTCTCCGCGCGGATAAAGGAAATGCTACGGTGATAATGGACACGTCGGAATATAGATTTAAAATACAACAAATTTTATCGAACGAAAGTACATATAAAAAGATCAAAACAGACCCCACAACTAACACACTTAAAACAACTAGCGAATTAATAAAGAAATACTCCGAAAAATTAAATCTCGACGTGAATTCACTAATACAATCATGCACCAAACCACCGAGGTTGTATGGGTTACCGAAGATACACAAACCAAACGCTCCACTACGTCCCATAGTGAGCCAGATCGATTCACCAACTTATAAGCTGGCACAACACTTAGCAAAAATACTATCACCACTGAGAGGACATACCAGAGCACACACAAAGGATTCATACCATTTTGTGAGTGAGATAAAAGACCTACATCTCGCTGACAATGAAACTATGGTCAGTTTTGATGTTCAGTCACTATTTACTTGCCTACCTATTGTTGACTGCATCTCAATTGTAACTAGGAAACTGGAAGAAAATAACATGCCTCAAGAATATGCAATATTACTTGAACACTGCCTCACATCTGGCTATCTATTGTGGAAGGAGGAGTTCTACAAGCAAGTAGATGGTGTGGCGATGGGCTCACCTGTGTCTCCCATAGTCGCCTACATATTCATGGAGGACTTTGAGGAGAAAGCCCTTCTTACTGCTCCTGTAAATCCAAGGTTCTACAAGCGGTACGTAGACGACACTTTCACAATTTTACCATCTGACAAAGTAACAGCATTTTTAGACCACCTTAACTGCATAAACTCTAAAATACAATTCACACTGGAGTTAGAGGCAAATAATTCTTTAGCCTTCCTAGATGTTTTAGTCATCCGAAATCCTGATAACACTATTGGTCACACTGTGTATAGGAAAAGGACCCATACCAACCGATATCTAAATGGTGAATCTCAGCATCATCCTTCACAGTTAGCTACCGTGGGTAAATCTTTGTTTCAGAGAGTACGAGGGATCTGTGACAGAAAACATCTGGCCGCCGAGCTTCAACACGTCAAGCAAGTATTGCAAGACAACAAGCTTCGGGTCCCGCGCCTACGTCACAGTCGAGCGTGACGTACGAGTGAAGCCAGCCACAGTCGAGCGTGCGCCTGCTGTACTACCATATATCAGAGGAGTCACAGACAAGATTGGCTACATCTTGAAGCGAGCTTCCATTAAAACATACTACAAGCCGCCAAAGAAGATTAGTCAATTTTTACCATCCATCAAATGTAATATTCCTCTACAGGATGCAGGTGTGTACAAACTAGATTGTGAATGTGGTCTCTCTTACATAGGTCAAACAAAATGATCTATAAAAACCCGTGTGAAGGAACATATAGCTGACGTGAAGCACCGACGCTGCGGGAAGTCTGCAGTCTGCGAACATGTTCAAGATCGTCCCCACCATTACATTCGATTTGATAAACCACAAATCCTCGCAAAAGAACACCGAATCCTACCAAAGATGATAAGAGGCTATTGAAATTAAAAAACATCCAAATTTCAATAGAGAAGATGGATGGGTGCTGCCAGCAGCTTGGGATCCCATAATTAACAAAATTAAACCCAAACCCAAGCATACCACTGCAAGAATTCATGATACTATAAGCTCGTTTTGCGTAAATCGGACCAAAAATTAATATTCAAAAACTGAAGGTAGCCGGACTAACTATGACATTGGGACGTCAAACATCTCAGTCCCCCCCCGTGACCATGGGTGTTGTAAAGCACCCGAAACGTCGGGATAGTAAAAACAAATTAAAGTAATTAAACGCGATAAAATCCATAAATAATAGTTTTATTCAATAAAAAAATATTTTTAATTGAAAGTGTTGCTATCTAAATGGATATTTATAGTATTTATATAACGCAGTAACAGTGTGTACTCACTTTTAAATTTGAATGTGTTGCTATCTAAGTGGATATTTATAGTATTTGTACACACACTTACTTTTTAATTGAAAGTGTTGCTATCTAAGTGGATATTTATAGTATTTGTATAACGAAGTGACAGTGTGTACTCACTTTTTAATTGAAAGTGTTGCTATCGAAGTGGATATTTATAGTATTTGTATAACGAAGTGATAGTGTGTACACACTTTTTAATTGAAAGTGTTGCTATCGAAGTGGATATTTATAGTATTTGTATAACAAAGTGACAGTGTGTACTCACTTTTTAATTGAAAGTGTTGCTATCTAAGTGGATATTTATAGTATTTGTATAACGAAGTGACAGTGTGTACTTACTTTTTAATTGAAAGTGTTGCTATCTAAATGGATATTTATAGTATTTATATAACGCAGTAACAGTGTGTACTCACTTTTTAATTGAAAGTGTGGTTATCTAAGTGGATATTTATCCTATACCTTTAAACGTATTACTCTATGTTATGTTGATGAGCAACGATTTTGATAAAATTTAGTGTCCAGGGAGTTTCGGGGGGCAATAAATCGATCTAGCTAGAATTTATTTTTAGAAAATGTCCTTTTGTCCGTGTTTTCAGGCAATAAAAAAATTGCTACAATATAAGAAGGTAAATTTTGACAGACTACTAACGATCGTAATAGCTCAGGTGGGATGTCGGTCGGGCGTGATATCGGAGTTCCGTGGTTCGCGTCCCGTCTTGGGTCCGACTTTTTTTTTCCTTCTTTTTTTCAAATTCCCTTCTTTTGTAAGAAAATCTATTATTTCGAGCCCTTTTTTAGTAATTTTTAAAAATAAGAATAATTTTAATTAAACTAATTGCACTCATGATTTTCACTCAAATAACCCGTTCAGTTTTTTCTATTATGTCAATAAGATCAAAAAATATTATTCATCGGTATGTAATTTGTATCTAAATGTAATTAAAAAAAAACCGAGTAAAGCTCGGTCATCCGGGTACTAGTATTTGTATAACGAAGTGACAGTGTGTACTCACTTTTTAATTGAAAGTTTGCTATCTAAATGGATATTTATAGTATTTGTATAACGAAGTGACAGTGTGTACTCACGGCCTCGCGTCGGCGGCGCTCCTGCTCGCGCTGCCGCAGCCGCTCGCGCTCGCTGGCGGCGGGCTTGTCGGGCGCGGTGGCAGCGGCGGAAGCGGCGGCGGCCACGGCGGCAGCCGCGGCGGCGGCGGGAGGCGACGCGCGCGCCACCGGCGACACGCTCGGCGACGCCACTTCCACGCTCTCAACCTTGCGCGCGCTCGCCACCACCCTGCTACTGCACGACACATTTACATACAGTTAGTACGGGTAAAAAATGGGATGACACATAGCGGCTCATCGAGCCCGTACCATCAACATGCACAGTACCATTAACGAAAACCCTTTAATAACGGTATATAGCTATGACGTTATATTATTGGGTTAATGGAAATTTTCTATTAATTTGAAAATATTTCAAAAGAATTGTATACGCAAGTAAATACATTAATTTTAAAACACCATTAATAAATAGCGACCCGCTTTGCATTATTTAGACTTACGATAATCATAAAGACGATTTATTTTATCTTATCAATTTTTCTATTTTCATAAAGTCTCTAAGTCTAAAATTTAGTCTAGATTGCTCCTAGTATTACTCTATATTATGTTGGTGAAGCTCTTAAATTAGCGAAGCCGAACGGATCCTTTTTTTTTTGCGGTTTGTAGCATTTTTTATCATTGATTCCAATGAAAAATTGGCCTGAAGTTATAGAACGTACGACAAACGCATATCGTAACGTATTTTTTTGCATTCTGCACCGGCGGGTGTGAATATAGATAGCGACAGTGTACAAGCGGGAGTTGAATCGAGGCGACGCTACTTTTAATCTCATTCTTTAAACGCATTAATATTATACTACTAGACCGGTAATTGAGAACAAAAACTGAGTCACATCTGTAGACTGTACGGGCGCGCGGATAGCTGGCATGGTAAATATGCTAGGCAGCAAATACGAAATAACGTCACATACTTATCTGAAATAAGTTTCAAATCACTTTGACAAAGTACGCACATAAATGACAGCGTATGTGACTAAAAAGTCACATTTAACAAAATTTGTGTGAGATTATCGGAAACAACGTTCGCGTTTTACAAAATTAAGAACTAGTTTTATCGCCAGCTCGTGGTAGATTAAAGAAGATACGGGAAGTTGACCGTAACTTGTGCGCAATATATTAATACTGTAGTGCCCAATAGTATACATAGAAGTATTTGAGTCACACGATGCACTTCACCCGCATGAATTGCAAAAGCTGATGATTGACGGACGAGGCTCTGAAGAAAAAAAAAAGAAAATCCATTCCACCCAACGCAGTATTTGTTATATATAGTTCAAGTATCGTCAGCAAATATATAGTTCAAGTATCGTCACCAAAAGTAAGCAAAGCTCTTACTCCCCCTCATGCTTACGTAAACATTTATATAATTATTTTTTAATTTGTTCTGGTTTCCTTATTTTTTTATAGGTTCATGAGCAGCAGTTAACAAGTCTAGAAATGAAGAGTTTATAGTCTATAGAGAAATCAACTTATAGTGATTCGCTATTAAGGCGATGGTAGCCCAGTGGATAAGACCGCGCGCCTCACAAGCGTGGAGTAGAAAGATCAATCCCAAGCTCCTTTGAAGATTAAAGTTCAATCAAAAAACAGATATTAATGTAAGTTAACACGTCAAATTCAACGATACTGAACCTAACCAATAAGTGGCGTAAAATACTATAAGGAACCAATAAATTTGAGCAAATGAATAGCGCGCGCGGTAAAGTTTGATTAACAATGCGTTTTGGGGATTGCCTCAATATGTTTCGCTTTCGAGCATCGACAAGGAGGAGTTGCTATGTGTAAAAATTGAAATCGGCTAAATTCTGCAATAAATCCGTAAATAAAAAAATATTACTGACGATCACCATCCAGGGCCCTACCCCCATGTCATCAAAAATAAGCAATTCGAAGACCCCACCACTTTATTGCTTACGGTAATACTTGAATGGCCCCTTAATAGTACAAAATTATGGCCATGAGTTTTTCTACCAAATTATTTAACTAATTTGAAAGTTTTTTTTTTTTTAAATAAATAGGTAGTTTTTTTCCCGACTTGTTTACATATTATTGTGTTATATTGCAGTGGTTATTTATTCTTTGGACAAACATTTTTTCTTTTTCTTCGATTGATTTATTAGCTTTTTTTTAATATGTAAATCAATCACATGAAAGAAACATTCAATAAATAAAGTTACCTCAATTTTTCTTCTTCAGGATGTCGTCTCTCCGTTTCTTGCCTCTGTCTCTCTCTTTCTGCCTGTTCCTTTTTCCTAAGTTCTTGCTGCTCAATAAGTGCTCTCTGACGGTCAATTTTTTCTCGAGCTTGTTTTTTGAACGCCTGAAATGAAATGATCAATAGTTGTTACGTAACTGGTATTTATTGCAAAATATAAAGCAATATAATGAAGGTGTTACCTGAAAACAGCTATCCATAACAGGTTTTTGTTTTATTTGGGTATTCGTACCAACATTAGGTATACTCTGCGGACTGCCAGCTTGTGCTAGTGACGACCATGAGCTTGCATTTTTAAGATTTTGTTCTTGTTTTAGCTTAAAAGGTTGCACAAAATTGGAGTTTTTAGTGTCCTCTATCTTTTTATCCATTTCATATTTCGTTCGTTCTGAAATATTGTTTGTTCCTATATTTGGTACACCCATGAGATCTTCGATGGGCTTTGGCGTCAGCAATGGTTTTACTTCCTCCTTTTTAACTGCCGGTGTGATCAAATTCGGAGCGGCCGGCATGCTGAGATGCGACTGAGCGGTAACTGAATGCGAGGTCGAATAAGTAGGATCGAAAATGGACGACACGGGCGGAGCGCTGCTTATGCCGGGTAAATTGGGATTCACTTCGGGCCGGAGCATCTCTCGCTCGTTCTGAGGATTTTTATCGACATAGCCATTATGTGGCGGGACATACATTTCACTCTTTATTTGGTCAGCAACGTGCGTCATTTCGGACAAACCACCCAGCTGCGCCATTAGGTTGTGATGCGTCGCGTCCGTCATTATGGGTGCTTTTGACATGGAGAAATCGTCTATTCGAGGTTCGGCAACGCTGACACTGACGTCAATCGGTACATCAGCATTGAGGCTCCGTTCTAGACTCGCTAGTGATCGTTCAATGGGGTCAATGTAATGCGAAGCATCCATTTTTTCGAGTCCGTTCCGTGGTTCAGCCTTGACGACTGGTTTCTCTTCGTGGTTTTCCGCAACGGCGGGAGCATTGGATGAGTCCGGTGCGGCGGCGACGGCGGCAGCAGTGGCGGTAGCAGTGGGGGTGGTGGTGGGGGGGGCGGTAGGGGCAGGGGCGTGGGTGATGTGAGCGACTGGTGCGGGGGCGGCGGGGGGCGCGGCCGGCTCGACGGAGGGCAATTGTGCGCGCTCTATCACCTCAGCTTTTACCTCGACCGCGGGCGTCGGCTCCTCCACCGCCATGGAGGCCGCCGCCACAGTCGCTACTACCACTGGCGGCGCAGTCTTCTGTAATGTACACATTTAAAGTACTAAAGTAGCGTCCTACATACGTAGTCAGCGTTTAGAACTTTTTTAATCGTTACCCCACTAGGATATTTCTACTGTATCGTGGAGGTAGTTTACACACAAATGACAAACATCATGCGAATTAATGTTCAACAACATTACATAAATATTTAGAGTCCGCCGCGCTGCCCAAGAGCGAATATCACCTCGCACGTGGTTCATCTAAACTTAAAATTGTTAGAAAAAAAGTTAAAAAAAAACACGTTTGTTTCAGTAAAGATATAATTTCAGTTGAAGTATAATCAGGAACGATTGTGTATGAACGCTTCTAAGCTATAAAACTTTAAGTATTATTTTCGCCAAACCTAAATGCTGCTGCAAGTAGATACTCTGTAACAGAAATTGACACCAGCCTTGGACAACACACAACGATCCACGAAATTAGTATGCGCTAAAAAAGAAGATGACAAGAATCGGTTATACCTACATGATAGGAACCCAACGCTGTACCGGTCTCGCCACCGTGTAATTCAGTCGCTAGCCAACACGTCATACGAGATCATAGCAATAACAAAACCATATGCACCGTCAGCAGATTTTATCGTGAATATTCGAAACATAAATGTAAAACCAAAAGACAAAGTTATAATCTGCATTGGCGAAAACGACTATGATATTAAAATACTATCATCACAGCTACGTCAGTTTCTTAAATATTTTCCTAATAATGCCATAATTGTATTAAATGTATTGACAAATATGTACCTAAGTATAACTGACATAAATAAAACTTTAAAGAAAATTTGTAATGAAAATCAAAATTGCCATTTAGTTAAATGTGTACACAGGAATCCTTTTCGATGATGTAATTCGATTAATTATGTGATAGACAAACAATTGAAAAAAATAATAGCAGTAGGTCAGCGCCTGAAAAAGCTCCCTTTAAAGTGGTGCAGTATCCAAAGAGAACAATCCCGTACTTATTTTTCCCGGACTCGATCGGGGGCTAATGCTAATATTAGTGAATCTGATGCCAAATAGGCCAACGCATTTAACTCAAAGTACCTTACTTTACTTTACTATACTTACGTTTATTTTACAAAAATAGGTCTTTTTTCGTGCCTCACAATAAAAAAACTTTCAAAATTATGCACCAAAACATAGCAAAACAGGAATTACTAGAAATAACATTACAAGAACTTAACAAGACAAATTATGAACCAGATCTTATATGTTTATCTGAAACTTTTCTGGGATCTGGTAGCGAGAAATACCTTAATATTTATAATATGAGTTAGCAATAGCGTTTTGTCGGGATAAACTGAGGGGAGGAACCTGTATCTTAGCCAAACAAAAGGCATGATTGTTTGTTATAATTTGTACACTAGCACAATATTAAACACGTATTTCCGTATGCAAAATGGCGACATTCTATAACTTATACAGACTTAATCTGTATAATAGCTGTTTTTTTTAGTCTCTCTCATAGACAGGAGTTTGTTGTATTTGTGATATTATTTAGAATAAAACACAAGTAATTTGCTAACGTATATGCTTCGTTTAATGTTCGGACAACAGACTGACGTGTTTCTCGTCTTACCCTCTATGTGAGAACATTACAATCCCTCCACCATTACTTTTAAAAAAATAACACTTAATTACATAATCTATAATACAAAACTACTTAAATATTAATCTAACAAACATGTCCAGCTTTAATATTTGTACTTAGCACTAGGATTTCTTGTGGAACGAACAGGACAACGGCGTTCGTTGGGCTCTTTCGACGTAAGGTCAAGGACATTTTCAGATTGAGAACATTCATTTGAGTCTGGGGACACATTAGGACCTACTCAGCCTACACTTGGCTCTATACCTTCCCCTACTACTTCGGACTCGGTCGTTGCAATTTGGTTAGGATAATCGGTTTCTTGCACTGAGTGTCCGCTACATTTTAGACCAGCTTCCCCGAAAGAACTATATAAAACAACATTATCCCCCCCTTTGTTATGTTGCTTTGTTATACAAAACTCATTTGATCCTTTATACAAACATAAATGATCAATGTGTTTTTGTACCACTAAATCTAAAATATGTACTAAATATATTCTATTACCAATTTTTTCTTGAACAATACCCTTTTTCCAAGTATGTTTATTACTGTTATAAAAGTAATGTTTAACCAACACTTGATCTCCTTTTTTTAATTTAACACCGCGTTGTCCTCCATAGTTTCTAGTTTGTGAGATCTGTTTAGAGCAAACATTTTGATTAGATTTAAAAGACAATGTTGAAGGTGAGTTTTGTGACTCAAGCGATTTCGTGCCTCGCAACAGATCGAAACGACAACGTAACGAACGGCCAAACATCAATTGAGCAGGAGAAAACCCTGTTGTATGAACGGAGTTACGATAGCTAAACAAAATGTTATTTATTTTTTTATTAATTGAAACTTGATTATTTTTTTCGGTTAGAATTATTTTTATACCCTTTTTTATAGTTTTAACACTGTTTTCCGCTTGTCCATTCGAGGCCGGATGATAAGGAGGGCTAGTTATGTGTTTGATTCCGTTAATACTACAAAACTCGTTAAACTCATTAGAACAGAAATTTGTCGCGTTGTCCGTTACTAATACTTTCATTAAACCAAACCTACTCATAACGTCTTCCAATTTTATAATAATCGATAAGGTGTCTGTTGACTTGACATGACATGGTAATGCTTACCCTCTAGTGAAAACATATCAAGATGCACACGTTCCCAAGAATGCTCCGGGTAGGGCCACGGAGGGAGCGGAGATCGTGGTGGGGCGGATCGCATTGTACTGCATATGCTACACGAACCTATTTTTTGTTCAATATGTTTGTCGATATTTGGCCACCACATACGCGATCTCGCTTCCGCTTTAGTTTTCACAATTCCAAAATGGGAACTATGAAGTTCATTTAAAAGTTGCTCCCTAAATATGGTAGGTATTACTAATTTATGCCCCCTAAGAAGACAACCGTTTTCTACGCTAAGTTCAAACCTACAATTATAGTAAGGTTTAAAATTATCATTTAGTAATTTTCCTGGCCATCCTTTATTAACGATACGTATTGCGCTACTCGCTTTAGAATCGCATCTTCCGCTGTCGCTAACTTAACGTCATTTAACGTAACCGGTTTCAAAATATTATTCGTTAAAAAAATTTATGTACAAACATGTATATACCTCTGGGCTAAGCACTTCGTTGCACTGGCGCATACCGTCTATTGATCGGGATAGAAAGTCTGCAATGTTATTATCGCTTTTAATATACTTAATATTGAAATTATAACTCGACAAAAATATAGAATATCTTTATAACCGATTTGCTGCCAACTCTGGGATTCCTTTTTTATCACCAAATATTGTTATGAGCGGTTTATGATCTGTACGCAAAATGAACGGTGTCATTCTACCATATAAAAAATAGTGAAACTTTTTCACCGCGAAAACAAGGGCCGCAGCTTCTTTTTGAATCTGTGCGTAATTGCACTCTGCTTTCGAAAGTGAACGTGATGCACAGGCAATGACGCGTTCCTCGCCATTCCCTTGTACTTGCGACAGCACAGCGCCTAAGCCCTCAGGACCCGCGTCCGCTGTAATTATCGTCGTCAGCTCGGGGTTATAGTGAGCTAACACCCGTTCAGAAGCCATTTCTTGTTCTTAAAAGAGTTTTCGTGCTCCTCTCTCCAATGCGACTTTGCGTCCTTTTTTAAGACAATTCAAAGGGCATAGAACCTATAATAGTTTACTAGGCCCAAAATATGATTTTAATTCACTTATATTTTTGGGTCGTTTACAATTTAAAATAGCGTCAACTTTTTTTGTGACTTGTGAAGTCAGTTTTTATCTATTACAAATCCTAAATATTATTCCACCGAATCCCTAAAAAAACTCACACTTATCTTTCTTTAACCGCATACCAGCATCCTCTAATCTGCTTAAAACATTTTCTAAACGTTCCAAGTGTATACTACGATTTTCACCCGACACTAAAATGTCATCAATGAATATGCAAACACCTTCAATATCACACAGTAATTTTTCAAGTGTTTGCTGAAAAATAAAAGGAGCATTGGATAATCCAAAAACTAGCCGGTTATAACGGTATAAACCCTTGTGGGTATTAATGCAAGTCAGCTGTTTCAACTCATCCAGTTCCAACTGGTTGTAGGCCCTGGAGAGGTCAAGTTTGGTAAACTCCTCACCTCCATGGAGTTTGGCAAATATTTCTTCAATACGCGGTACTGGATAATTATCTACATACAGAGCTTTATTTAAGGTGACAGAATAATCCCCACAAATCCTCGGCCCGCAACACCGGAACTATTGGTGTAGCGATGTCGGAATGATCTATTTTTTCTAAAATACCTAATTCGACCAACCGTTTTATTTCAATTTCTACCTTATTTTTTAGAGCAAAAGGTACAGGGCGCGACTTAAAAAATTTTAAAGGTACATTTAGTTTGATTTTCAAGTTATCTTTAAATTTAGTAAATCTTCCCAATTCGTCAGAAAATAATTTTTCATATTTTTTTAAAAGCTTAGAACCTGAATCGCTCTCATTTGCACTATAATAACATGACCCACAAATCTTTAACTTAAACAAGCTCAAAAAATGACGTCCCAACAAAGTAGGTCGTTTGTGTATTGTATCGATTACAAAAAATGTTATTCGCTGTGTACATTTTTCATACGTTAACGGTAATTCCACGGAACCCTTGGGTGCTATCTTACTCCCGTTATAACAATTTAAAACGATATTAGAAAAACGCATTCTAAACTTTGTTTTAAAATACGCTTCATAGACATCATTTGGCATCACCGAAACGGCACTACCGCTATCTATTTCACATAAAATGCTTTCGCCCGCTATCGTTACCATCTGTTGCATAGGCTCACCATTTACTGACCTCATGTTATAAAATTTCTCACCTTCGACAATGTCGTCCCCTTCCTCCGTTACAAAATTATTGTTCTTTATTTGTGTTTTACACATTCGTTTCAAATGTCCTATTTGATGACATTTTTGACATGTATAATTAATAAATCTACACTGATTTTTAAGATGGTTCTTATAACCGCATACTTCACAAAACTTTTTTCGTTGTTGTTGTTGCTGTGATCCCAACCGTGATGTACTCGCGCGCGCGGCAAATATCGTCCGCTGTTATGGTCATGAGTCACGCGTAGTCTCCAAAGTACTTTGCAAAGCTGATCGCGCGCAATGCACCCCCTGTGCTACTCCAACGCTTTATTGAACGTCAATGTGTCGATGCATTCTGAGAACAACTTTTCTTTTTCTGATATGTTTTCTAGTCCTAATACGAATCGGTCCCGCAAGGCAATATCAAGCTCGCTCTTAAATCTACAGTATTGTGCAAGACTTCGTACTCTGGCCGCCCATTCAGCCAATCCCTCGCCTGGACGTTGCTCAGCCCTATAAAACTTAAAACATTCTGCGAATGTACACTTCCTTGGCATAAAATGTTTGTCTAAATAATGTATAAGCACTTTGTACTCTGTATCATCAAGTTCTTTCGGTGTCACTAAATCTCTGAGCATGCGGAACGTGTCTTCTGATAATGACGACAGTAAAATTGCTCGACGCTTAACACCCAGCTTTGTCCGTTTGTTCCGTTATATCTGGAATATAAAACTGGAATAATCGGCATTTAAAAATAGAATTCGGTGGTCAAAACTGAGACTGCCACCGAACACTACATTAGCACTGTTGGCCAAAATTTCTTTTCTTAATAACACTTTTTACACACGTAGATAACGAAACTCGTCGCCAAAATGTAACACACAAACACAAGTAATTTGCTAACGTATATGGTTCGTTTAATGCTCGGACAACCTACTGACATGTTTCTCGTCTTACCCTCTATGTGAGAACATTACAGAGTTATAAAACTACTGTACTTACAAGAGTACAATTACGCCATAAGAACAAGTTTTAGAAGGGAGTTTGCATACACTGTTGATCAAAAATAATATTTGAATGATACTATAATAACACTTAAGAGCTGTAATAAGCAAGTGACAGCATGCAAAAACAGCTTCTATACAGCTTTAATGATAAAAGCAGATTAAAATGTTACAAAATACTTAAAGTTGTATAGCAGTTTTCAATTCTGACTAAGAACCCTAAGCTTACTTAGATCCAATAATACAGATTTTCTACAGCTTGAGCTGTATAATAACTCATAAACCACTCTAATAAGGATATTATCTCTCTTCGACACTCTTATACGACTCTAACAGAACTCTGAGTTCTATGTGGGCTGGTATATTGATGTTCATAACGCTTGTGTGCTGCTTGGGGGAGTTCGCACTAATACATTTGTAAATTTTGAATCTTGCTCCCTTCACCTGTGTCTTAGCCATGTACTAGGTATTAGAACAGACACCGACACTAGTTAGACAACGACGTACGTGGCCATGTTTCGATAAAATTATGGAATAAAAAATTTGCTACTCAGATATTGAAATTGTAATCAAAAATAAAATATTCAATACGTTTTAGTAAAAATTTTCAATTCAAATATCGGACTAATACAACACAAAAGTAATCATGATAAAATATTTTTGACAATGGGAATGCATACTTTAATTTACGTTTAACGTTAAAATATTGTATCTCATTTTAATTTATTTATTTTTCGCATTTTTGACTCCCGCGCACATAGCAATATGACATTTTTTGTTACTTTTTTTTAACAATATGGCTCTTATATGTGTGTGTGTGTGATTTTTCGTTACTTAATGATCTTTCTTACTCTTAATCTGCTCTTAAACTTACTCTTAATGATTTTTGTAAATGATACATCTCTTTTCATTTATTATTATTTTTGTATTTTGCATTACGTATAAAATATTGAATTAAAAATATTACTAAAATGTAATTGTGACCAAATATTACGTAACATATAATATGATATAAAGCTGCATCTTGGCTCTACCATGTATCATCACTTCTAAACCAATCACCTCATAATTTATAATATTTAATAATATAAGTTTTAATATTTAAAAAAATGATGTCTATTAATTATTAAATGTTGCACAAGTTTGTCCTTCTTTCACGTCGCAACAGAGCGTCGGCATGGTATGAATTTTGGTATGGGGATAGTTCGGTGGCTGTAGTGACATAGGCTACTTTTTTCAGCGGAAAAACATATCATTCCCGTGGGAAAATCGAATATGTTGCAAAATTAAATTCAGCTAGGTGGCGCCACCGTGATTCTACAAGACGGACGACGGTACGATGGACGAACACAAAAGGTCAGAATATTTGGATTATTATGTCTTTTTACCAAAATTAAGATAAAAAATGTATGGATCTGTATTTTTCACGCAGGACTGGGAAGAGAGCAATAAAAATCGTAAAATTTACCAGCTGATTTTCTACAAACGTTTTGGTGCATTGTAATTCACAGAATAGGGGATAACCTCGCAGACGATATTAAGTAATCCGTTGATGCTCTGCCTACCCTGCAAGGGTTACAGGCGTGATTATAAGTATGGATCAGAAATACTATCACCACCTGCCACGCTTTCACCCATAACTATTACTTAACTGTGGTAGAAACAGTTCTTAGTAAGCCTTATTAATAAGCCTTAGTAATATTTATTGAACGGAAATGAATACAGTTCTTATATGTGGTTATGAATGAATCGGTAAATCGGTGTCAGCAGTAACAAGGCAGCGTGGCGTCTCCTTGGCTTCCCTTTACACGAAAGGCACACAACAGTTACTCACCTTGCTGTGCACTTAGAAAATGGAGAGCGTGTGTAATTCACCGAAAGAAATTTCCAAGAAAAAATTGCATCACCGCCAAAAACTACACTAACAGCCTTCTTTCAACTTTGTCAAACCGACCCCTTTGCAAAAACGTTGTTATTACTTTTCATGCTTTCCTATACGCTGCGTTTCAAAACATTTAAATAGTAAAGTAGTTAAAAATTTTGCTCAGTTTCCTTTTAATGGCTGGCATGGCATCTCTGACAAATCTATAAAACTCAGTTTTTTTTTCAATTCAAAAAGCAATGGATAGTTCATTTCCCAGTGACCATGCGGGTGAAGCCGCGGGAGGAATGTCGACCTTTCATTCCTTACTGTTCCTAAGGATACCGAAAGTTAAGATATTATTATTTATAGGTAACATACATACATAGATAATTATTTGAATAGCTACCCGACCACAGCCTTGCAGTTTTCGATTTTTTAAATTAAACAAATATTCAGCGTTACTAGACCTCCCAATACTACCTACTAATGCAAGACGAGCATATACTGGTTATTGGTTAAACACTTGGTCGATGAAATAGATTGAAAATAGTAGCACTTCCCATTGTCACTCTTTCATTAATAATGCCGTTGCGTGTCGCATGTTTGTAAATAGTAAAAATAAATGTAAAACAGTAAAAATGGTAAGCAGTTAAATTAAATGAATTTCAAAGACGTTCACGTTGTTATAATCTTAATTTTTCTAGATGTTGCACATTAACCTTACTCACATTGAACACTAATGTTCTTATTATCAGCAAATTAGGTAAGAGATGGTAAGAGTTGGTAATTGTTCTATAGATGTTTGTAATGAGAATCCTGTGGTAACACAAATAAAGAATATATGCACATTATTTACAAATAATTGATAGATATGTAGAAATCTGTTTTAACATTAATGAAAGTGTGAAAGCGTCACGTCTTTAGCGTCACGTTATCAAAATAGTGATGCTAAGGACTAGGAAAGTGACACTTTGGAACACCAAAGGTTGTGGTTCACATGGTACTAGTTACCAGATATTTTTATTTAAAAAATCGTGTGAGCTGAATTATGTTAATGCTTATAATTATACTCACTGCAAAAATTACTGAACGCATTTTGATGCTTCTTTTTTATTAGCTTTGATGTGTCTTAACTTAGAGACTGTCTCCACGAGCGAGAGAACCGCGGCGATTTTATCGTCGGGACAATTTTTCTATACACTCGCTGCATGTGTTACATACGGCGAAGTTATCGCGGCGGGAGAGTGTATAGAAAAAAGTGATACGACGATAACATCGCCGCGATTCTTTCGCTCGTGGAGATGGTCCCTCAGAGAACAGGGTTTTTATCAAAATTGGTTAAGTAAATTTACAGACTGTAATATGAATTAAAAAAGCTAAAAGATTGAAAATAAAATTTAAGTGATGTTTTTGAGGTTAGTTTCTGCACTTATAAAGAAAAATTAATACCTTATAAATGTCAAAGCTGGCGCCAACCTCAAAAAATATATTTTTAATTTCATCGCTTTGAATTAATATTTATATTATATGATGAAAATATTAGTTTTTTTTATATTTTGCAGGTAATGATACTATTATTAAGTTTTTTCTTAATTTGTATTTGATCATGTTATTCAATTAATCATAGTCCTTGGTAACTAAAAATGATTTAAAACATTCAGTAAGATCCTTTTTTTAGCTTACGAAGGCTGATTCCGTCCAGTGGCACCTCCATGTGAATTTTCGATATTTAATTATTAAATTATCATTTTGCTGTTTTAATCACAATAATAACTTTTGATGAACTGTTCATCAGTTAAACATATAAAAAAATGAATTCTATCTAAATAGCTTTCACATCGATGAATTCAAATAATTTTTTATTAAAAACTTAAGTGGCCGTTTTTCGCAATAAAGAAAAACTTTTTAAATCTTATGTTATATATTAAACGGTATTAAATATTATAAATATTTTGTTTTTTCAATTTATAAACTTATGAAAAAAATTGCTTACGTATTTATCTAGTGTACTATCTGAGCGTTTTAAATCAAATTAGTAATTAAGAAGAAATATCAATAATTCAAAAGGAGGCACCACTGGACGGAATCAATCCTAAATACATATTATATTTATACCAGTTATTATGAATAAACACTTTGAACTGCGATCAAAGGATCGTCGTTTATTAACCATATTTGCATCTCACTTCAAGAAACACTCAATTCAACAACTCGTTCTTCATTTTAGATACTACCATGGCACTTACTCCTGCTGAAAGAGCTAAGCGATACCGTGAGAAAATTAAAAAAGATCAAGAAAAACTAAAAATACACAGAGAAAAAAAATCTCACCGCATGAAATCATATTATAATAAAAAATTAAAGATCTTACAGAAGAACAGAAAGAAGAGCAAAGAAGGAAGTGGAGAGAACAAAAGAAAAAACAGTCACAGAAAAAAAAAAGCTGAAAATAAACCAAACCATAATATTGACGAGCCTTCAACATCATCAACTTCAAAGACTGCATCAACACCTAATAGTTCCAAAAATACTGCTAATACTGTGATAGTTTTTAGACAAGAAATTAATGACGGTACACAAAAGAACTCTAGAAGCAGTAGACCAGTATAAAAAGACTATTAACAGACTACGAAAGACATTGAGTCGTCAAAAGCAGTACTCGAAAAACACGATCAAACAGTTGCAAACTGAAAATGATATAGTAAAAGCAAGACAGGAATTTATGGAACAGACAGTTAAAAACTTATATAAAAATGTTAATCGGCTAGAAGTAAAACAGAAAGTTAAAGTAGCTATCCAAACACAGCCAAAGAAATTGAGCAGGAAATCTGAAGCAGAAATTCTCGGCCTTAAATATCCCATTAGAATAAGACAGAAGAATAATAGAAGTGTCAGAAAAGAAATTCTAGAAGATTTAGATTGTTTTTTTTTAAACGAGACGATATAAGTAAAAAACGAGAAACAAGGACAAAAGGAAAAAAGGAAGACACAAATCCGTTACTTAGTAGATACTTTCCAAAATCTATATCGAGTTTATAAAAACGAAGGAGGGAAAATTAGCTTCTCGACATTTTGTAGATACAGACCGTATTATGTACTATCTCCAACTGCACAAAGAAGGGAAACATGCCTTTGTATTAAACATAGCAACATAGAGTTCATGTTCATAGCTCTTAAACACAAAGGTGTCATAACACACAAGAACCTTGAAGAGCTCTTAGCCGCTTCTACATGTGACACCAAATCCTATGCATGTATGTATAATAAATGCAAGCAGTGCAAAACTATATCTATATATAAGCAGTGCAAAACTATATATATCAATTCAACATTGCGATAACATAAAATCAGAAGAGATAGCATGGAGCAGATGGACCAGAATCAGCCACACTTATCAGAAAGCTGGAAAACAGTTAACCACAAAAAAGACAGTTAAACAGCAGATGAAAGGAAGTATCCATGAGCTACTAACAAAATTAGAAAAAGAAATGCTACCTTTTAAAACCCATTACTATAATTGGAAAGAACAGCAAAGACAGTACAGAAGTTGTATAAATAACTTGAAAGACGATGAGATCGTTATTATATGTGTTTTCTCTGAAAATTACGAGGGCAAATATGGACAAGAAATTCAATGCACTCATTTTGAAGCATCAAAAAACTCAATTACGTTACACACTGGCATATTTTCAAAAGACAGTTCACAGTCATTTGCTACGGTGTCTGATAACAGTTGCCACGAACCGCATGCAATTTGGGCATATCTAATGCCAGTTTTAAGACATTCCATACAAACAAATATGGTAACACAGTTCAACAAAATACACTTTTCAGATGGGCCTAGTAGTCAGTATAGGCAAAAAAAACTTTTATTTGCTGACTTTGTTTACGGCTAAGTTACATGTGTCCTCGACGTGGTCCTTTTCAGAAGCGGGTCATGGAAAAAGCATAGCCGATGGTATAGGTGGCTCAATAAAGAGAACATTAGACAAAAGAGTCTCATATGGAGAAGACATAACGAATGCTAATGATGCGTACAACATTTTACAAAAGAGCGGTACATTAGTATAATGTTTTTTTATACCTGAACAAGACATTGAGAATTTCAAAAGACTTGTTCCAGATAATTTAGTAGCGGTACCTGGAACAATGCAGTTGCACCAAATTACCACTAATCAAAAAAACCAGATCCGATACAGGCAACTAAGTTGTTTTTGTGGAGAAACACGTGGTTTTTGTAATTGCTATACTCCTAAATCACACAATTTTATTCGAGAGAGTATTTCAGTTAATTCTGCTGCACCTGTAGTGACAGAAACTGATCCTACGAGCGAAATTCCTATGGTGAGTGATGTTGGTGACGATTTCAACGAACCTGATTTGCTGCGATCATTTAATTTAAATAGCCTAGTGGACCATTTTCAGCAGGATTCTGTGTCAATCAATTGTGAAGGGCCACAGTTTTGTAACGAGTATCGTAATCACGACGATTTCAACCATGCTATTGAATTTTCAGAATTCAATAATCCCCCTACATTAAGTGATGATCTCCTTGACTCCTCAGAAATTTCTTTAATGACAGGTTTATTGCAGAACCAAGAAATACTAGACATAACAATAGACAAACAATTCCCGATTGCTGAAAAAGTATCATCTGCAATAAATGTAGATAATGTGATGTCAAAGAAAAAAGTGAGAATACTTAAACCAATCAGCAGATACAATGAGCATTTATCATCAGCCAAAAGACTTCCGATAAAAGCTGAACTAGTACAAACACTTTCAAACAAAGAAAACAATTTACGAAAAATGTCGTTAAGGTCATTTCTTTGTTTTACCTGTAAAAATCGTAAAGATTTCAATTTGGGAGAAATGGTAAAATGCATGGTACATTTTTTGATTACATTTGTACAACTTGTCTGGGCAAATAAGTAATTATTTTAAGGGTAAAGAGAAAATTATTACTCGCAATAAGTATATTTATTTAATGTAAAACTAATTAGTTTAACGTTTCGCTTTTTCGTTTTAACGTAACGCTAAGGGAAAAAAATGTACGTTTGTCCTGTTAAAATCTTATTTACATGATTCATTACGCCATAAACAACTAAGTAATTGTATTTTCTGTAAGGTTTATTAAATATTCTATTAATGCTGTAAATTTGAAGACATCACTTTAAAAAAAATAGTGGAACTCCGTCGCGTCACGAGCAAGCTACCTGAGAATGACTCATTAACGTTATTGTTTTAATATTTTAGTCCAAATAGTATTTTTTTTTTCAATTGCATTTCTGATATAATACGTACGGATTTTTTTTTCAAATCTTTATTGAGAAATAGAGGATTTGATCAAGCATGATCATGCCATCCCCATAGTTACCGACATGATAACTAAAATATTTAATATTCTTATCTACGTTTTAAAGCACAATCAACCATTATGTATACGAATCTCGCTTTCTCTGATAAGGGAGTAGCAAGAATACTATTACAAACACCACTGTCATGCAAGCTAATGCCGTAAGCAAGCCCAAAGGATATCCTCTCAGCTTCGTTCCGGGCACATTCCACCAAAATATGAAAAACATCTTCAATGAGATCACAGTCAGTGAAATTCATGGAATTAACTTTGCCCATTAGGTAAGCAAAACTATTCAGTGGGATATGTCCGGAGCGCAGTCTCACAGCAGTTACAATGGTGTGTTGTCTCAACAAATTGGAATTAATAAACCAAGGATAACGGGACAAATTATTTTGGATTGTTTTATACCATATGCCTTTTACTCGAGATCGCTCATCAAAATATTCGTTCCACATGTTTCTACATTTATTTTTAATCATATAAAAAACGTCGGTATAATACGGCAAACAAACTGAAGGTATACCTTCAGACAAGGCCTGTCTAGCGAGATAGTCTGCCTCTTCATTTCCTGTCAGGCCTACGTGTGAAGGTATCCATACATGTAAAACTATTGTGTAACTAGCTGTTACCCGCGGCTTCGCCCGCATGGTCACTGGGAAATGAACTATCCATTGCTTTTTGAATTGAAAGAAAACTGAGTTTTATAGATTTGTCAGAGATGCAGCCATTAAAAGGAAACTGAACAAAATTGATTCGTCAGCCTATTTAAATGTTTTGAAACGCAGCGTATAGGAAAGCATGAAAATAGCCTGTTTATTCCAAATGGAAATGGGATATTTTTAAGCTATTGCATAGCTTCTATCGCGGGCCTTGAGTGCGGGAAAATCCAGAAATTTCTTAACAAAAAAAACCTCACGCTCTCCGACGGGCACGGAGGTGTGGCTTGAAGGCCGTACATTGTCTAACGATGGTCTAACGTCGTTTCTTTTCCTCAGTCTTCGACACGGTGTGTGTGTATAAAGTGTTTTGAAATTTTGAATATGAATGAACAAAGTGCATTTATTATTAATAGTCACGAAAAAATAGTGAAAGAAAATGAGTGAGTACTCTATATACATACCAACATTTTATTATTATCACAAATGCAGTACTAATTTTGAATTGAAAATATAATACTGCTATAAAGATAACCTAAATTTTTGATAATGTTTAAAGTTTGTCGCATCAAATTTTTGAAAATTTGATGCGACAAACGAGCCGCCGTCACCTAATTTTTTATTTAACTGTAATGCTTTTTCACAAAGCAAAGGGCCAGATATCATTTGCCCAGATGATCGTTTTTGTATAAAACAACAATACAAAGCGTCTTCTAATTGCCAATTTACTCGCAGACATAGGTCCTTATGTCCGGGACGGGGGTTTGTTAGCGCCTGATAGTAGATCGTCTTATCTCAAGCGGTGTGAAGCGACGATTAGTGAGGTGCGGGAGGGGGGAGGCTAGCTGCATTTTTGCGCGCGGTCGGTCACCCCTAAAGTTGGGCGTTATAACATACAACAGATAATATATTTCATTATATATTTTTAATCTTACAACACATTAGAATAATGAACCATTGACTGTTATAATATTATATTCATTATCGTTAGAAAGCGTCATCTGTTTACGTTTACGGTCCAACCGTCGCGTCGGCCGAGACAATGGGAGTCAATAAAATACTACCTACATTCATTATGCCACAAGGATTGCGTATAGCTTACACTA
This sequence comes from Parnassius apollo, assembly GCA_907164705.1. Taxonomy (NCBI): domain Eukaryota; kingdom Metazoa; phylum Arthropoda; class Insecta; order Lepidoptera; family Papilionidae; genus Parnassius; species Parnassius apollo. The sequence continues at coordinate 11,881,702 of CAJQZP010001125.1, forward strand.
ATTTAAACTCTAAGCTAACTTAATAAGAGCTTATTTTACTAACACTAAATTATAACGGTAAACAAAAATATATTATTTCCTCCATTAGTTGCCTGTTGTGCCTGTTATTTAATTTGGCTGTTGTAATATATAATATATCAGTTTAGTGTTCAGTTAGCTGTCTAGCTGAGATGACAATGACACTGTTATCTGTTAAATTATATACGTAATGTTTTGATAGCTAGTCCCCATATTACGTGAAAAAGCTATTGTTGTTTTGTTTATTTTTCGTTAAACAAAACGCGAACACAGCCGACGACTGAACTGAACTAACCGCGTGTACAATGTAATATTTAAAACTGTTATAATATATTATAACAGTTTAAAACAACAGTTAGAAAAATATAGTTGTTCATATATTGAAAGTCTCCTTGTTTTGTCTTAGACTTATGTTAATAGAGCGTGCCATTTGAACTTAAAGACAATTAATTGGACAATAAATAATAAGTGACAAATCTTGCCGTGGAGCATGGAACTGAGTAGTTGCGCGTCTTGTTAATATAATTGCCGTACGGCCGCCCTGACGTATGTACTGCGCGAACCCGAGTTTTTTGTGACGCGGTCCGGTGATACAGTATTTTTCACAAATAGTGAGTTCGTTATAACGCGGGTTCCGTTAAATCTGGTTGAATTTGATTGAACCTAAGTAACTTCAATTAATATCAAAGAAAAAGAAATACTGCATAAATAAAATAAATAAATAATTATAATTGCATAAGTTGATACAAAATGCTATGCAATAGCTTTACTGCGGCAGTCCCCGAGTGCCACACGTCTTTTTTTAAATTAAAGGAAACTGAGCATAATTATCCGTCAGGGATGCAGACTTTTGAAAAGAAACTGAGCTAAATTGATTCGTCAGAGATGCAGTTTTCTGAATTGAAAGGAAACTGAGACAAATAAAAGATCCGTCAGAGATGCAGCCTTTTGAGTTGAAAGGAAACTGAGCTTAACCCTTACGTGCATAGTTTATCAAAAGTGATAATACGGTTTTCTAGGCTCCTAGTTCATGAACTATAGTCATTTAATTTTAAATTTTGATTTCTGAACGCGTCGTTTAATGTCATAATCTTGCCTGTGATTGGTTCAGTCAAATACTTTCATGTGATTGGTCAAAATTTTAAAATTTCGATGACAACCCAGAGTGATTACAAAGTGAACAAATTTGAAATTTTCATCCGAAGAAATCTCATTTGAAAGAGTGTTGTGAAACTAATAAAAAATAGATTTTTGGAAGGTTTGTATCTATATTTTGTGTCAATGATTCAATTTTGTAATAATATTTGATATTTGCTGAGATTTTTGGGCTTAAAGTTTGTTATCAAAAATGATTTTAGACTGTTTATTTTCGTAATCGTTTCTTAATTTTAGCTTTGTTTTTAAATAGTCATTTGTTTTTAGGCTGCTAGTAGCGGAAAATGAATGACAAAGACATTTCGACACTCCTGTGGCGGTTAGAAAACGGAGAGGTATCAGAAGATGAAAATGATATTGACGAGGACAGTTTAGATTACTACGATAATGTGGGTGAGTTGCAAGCGGACCTTGAAATAGAGGAACAGATTCAAGAACAACAGATAGGAAATGATGAAACAGCCTCTGGTTTTCCTCTAGTTTTTGAAGAACAAGGAGAAAACCAGTCACATTCCTACGCTACTCCTAGTTTGCGGAATTTGATATGGAAAAAAAAGAATTTGGCTTTATGATTTCTTAAATTTACGCGAACACTACACATTGAATAAAACTATTATTTACGGATTTTATCGCGTTTAATTACTTTAATTTATTTTTATTATTATCCCGACTTTTCGGGTGCTTTACAGCACCCATGGTCACGGAGGGGACTGAGATGTTTGACGTCCCAATGTCATTGTTAGCCCGGCTACCTTCAGTTTTTGAATATTAATTTTTGGTCCGATTTACGCAAAACGAACTTACAGTATCTTGAAGTCTTGCAGTGGTATGCTTGGGTTTGGGTTTAATTTTGTTAATTACAGGATCCCAAGCAGATGGCAGCACCCAACCATCTTCTCTATTGAAATTAGGATGTTTTTTAATTTCAATAGCCTCACGTATCATCCTTGGTAGGAATCGGTGTTCTTTTGCGAGGACTTGTGGTTTATCAAATCTGATGTAATGGTGGGGACGATCCTGAACATGTTCACAGACTGCAAACTTCCCGGAGCGTCGGTGCTTCACGTCAGCTATATGTTCTTTCACGCGGGTTTTTATGGATCTTTTTGTTTGAACTATGTATGAAAATACTGTAAGATACTGTAAGTTCGTTTTGCGTAAATCGGACCAAAAATTAATATTCAAAAACTGAAGGTAGCCGGGCTAACAATGACATTGGGACGTCAAACATCTCAGTCCCCCCCCGTGACCATGGGTGCTGTAAAGCACCCGAAACGTCGGGATAATAATAAAAATAAATTAAAGTAATTAAACGCGATAAAATCCGTAAATAATAGTTTTATTCAATTTGGCTTTAGTTGAGCAAGCGTTCACATATCTCGGACCTAACGACTACCCTCTAAATATTATGAATTTATCTTCACCTTATCAATATTTTACCTACTTTTTTGATGAAAATATTCTAAACACAATTGTTTTTGAATCTAATAAATACGCCACACAAAAAAACATCAATTTCTCCGAACCAATGACAGTTCTCGAACTGAGAAAATATATTGGTATTTTGATCTATACTTCGGTATATCATTATCCTAGTATAAGATCCTACTGGGCAAATAATGTAAGATTCAATCCAATAGCTGATACAATGACCGTTAATCGTTTTGAGAAAATTCGAGAAATCCTACACTTTAACGATAATGAAGATCATTTACCTCCTGAACATCCTAACCATGACAAATTACACAAAATACGAACAATAGTGGACCACCTAAATCAACGCTTTATGTCAGTTCCTTTTGATGATAGGCTTTCATTAGATGAGCAGATGTGCGCCACAAAAATTTCGCATTTTATGAAGCAGTACTTACCTAATAAGCCTCATAAATGGGGCTTCAAATTGTACGTTCTTTGTTGTCTGATGGGTTACGCATATTCTTTTGAAATTTACTCAGGAACTCATGACTACAAACGGCTACCAAACGAGCCAGATCTTGGAGCAGTTTCCAATACAGTGGTGCGATTGCTTCAACCTGTACCAAGAAAGGTAAACCACATAGTTTATTTTGATAACTTTTATTCAAACTTGTCTTTGTTTCATTTTTTGTACAAGGAAGCAATATATTGCTTATGTACAGTCCAAAGGAACAGATTAGGAAGAACATGCAAACTACCAAAAAAGGAAGTTGTACAGAAAACATCTGTTCCATGAGGTTCGTACGACGAGAACGTTGCATCTCTTGATGGTGTTGAGTTTGCAGCAACTAGCTGGAAAGATAACAAACAGGTCCTGCTATTATCCACGTATGTAGGTGCAGATCCTGTGGGTACTATTGGCCGCTACGACAAAAAGCAAAAAAAGAACATAACGATACCATGCCCCAAAGCTATTCAAGAATATAATACAAATATGGGGGGTGTGGGATACGATGGATAGTTATTTGGGGCGATATAGGATTCGAATGAAATCGAACAAGTGGACCAATAGACTTCCAACATATGCTGGATATGGCAGTAATAAACAGCTGGATTCTATACAAAAAAGTGTCATTGAAAATGGAAACAAATCCCAAAAATATATTGAAACTTATATGATTTTCGGACCGAGCTAGCTGAAACTTTGTGCAAGTATGGATCCGTATCTGAAAATAAAAGAGGTAGACCCAGCTTGAATAGATATGAAAATCCACAAAAGAAAAGAGCAAAACTTGGTGCACAGACATTACCGCCACATGACGTTCGTACCGATGGAGTTGGCCATGACAAAAGCTACAGCACTAAAAGAAATCAGTGCAAATATACAAATTGCAAAAAATTTACTTTTGTCATGTGCACCAAATGCAAAATATCTCTTTGTGATAATAGAAAAAATAACTGTTTTCAAGTTTTTCATGCTACATAAAAGAAAATATCACAAATAAAAAAACTTTATTATATTTTCTGTTTTCACTAAGCAAAAAACTTACTATGAATGCATAACTATGCTGATACTCTACTGATAAACTATCAAAATTGATAACAACTTTTTTTTCATAACAAAACTTTTAATATCATAGTATGATCTTTTTAATTATTTTTCCTGTGATCAGGAGATCATGTTTTTAACACATATATATTTTTTCCAAAATAAAAATTCATGCATCTAAGAGTTAATACGTCCGTCAGAGGTGCAGCATTTGGAATTGAAAAGAAACTGAGCTAAATAGGAAATTTTGAATTGAAAGGGAAGATCTGTGGGAATTCTGATTAATTGATTGTGGGAATTTTGGAAAAAAAACTAACTGAACACTATTTTAAGCCGCTACTGTACACAATGATATATGTTTTTCCATTCAGGGAAAGAATGTGGCGCTTCTAGGCATTTGACACACGCGAACATGCTACATACAGCTGACCATGAGAGAAGCACGGTTTTTCTAAGTTGAACCCCGCTACCTGTAACGTTTGCCCTTGCACTTTATTAATTGTCATTGCAAAACTGAGCTTAATAGGGAACTGCAACCTTTTGAATTGAAAAGGAAGATCTGTGGGAGTTATAGGGATCCGTAGTATAATAACATTTTCACCTTTTCCTACGCCTGTCAAAATTGTAGCACCGATTATGTTCCGTCCAAGATGTGTCACACGCAGCCTTTTACCGTTACATAACCGAGGAGCATCTAAATTTCGCATTAGCATGACTGGGATGCCTAATTTTAATTGAAGCTTATGTGAGGACACACCTGACAACTCTAGAGAATTTAGAAACTACGGGATATGAAGTGCTCTGTTCTGTGTCCATAACTGTGTCTACTGACAAATACTCTTCTTTTTATTTATTTCTCCTGCTACTTCGCTTAATATATCTGAATTTATTTTGTTAACGCTCTCATTTTTTTGATGCAAGAATCGCCCTTTCACATAACCATTTGTCTTCATGCATGTTGTTCGTTAATTCTGAATAAACGCTCGCAATTAATTCGGTATGACTCTGTACTAAATTACAAAAATCTCTCGTCAATTTAACGCAGCCCTCAGCATCCGTTTCCAACCGCCCATCGCCAATTTTTAATAGTGTGTCAGCATAGTTTCCAGCATTGATATCATTATACAAATGCACTCTCATATTTGTAGTTAAACTCAATTTTGTCACCGTGTTCCATAAAATAGACGACTTGAGGCATGCTTTAATTTGATCTGCAGGTGTGCCCTTTTGAATGACAGGTAAAGTTTGGCGAAAGTCACCAGCCAGTAAAACCACCATTCCTCCCATTACATCGGTATTGCTGCGCAAATCCTGGAGCGTTCGATTTAGTGCTTCTAAAGCTTTTTTATGCGACATTGTACTTTCGTCCCACACTAAAAGTTTGCATTGTCGTAGCATTATACTTCGTGCACTATTTTTGCTAAAGTTGCAGATCGGCGATTCTTCCTGGACTAGATTTAGAGGGAGTTTTAAAACAGAATGTGCAGTGCGGCCCCCGCTTAGCAGCGTGGCGGCTATACCGGAGGAAGCTACGGCCACAGCATTGTTTTTATCTTTACGTACTTGCGCTAATAATAAAATTAACAAAAATGTCTATCATCTAAAAAGAAAAGTGCAATTTCCAGATTCAATTTGTCCTAATACTTTATCAAAAATTCGTTTTTGTTCGGGAAGCAAGCGGGGTACAAATTCGGCTACTTGCTGCTGCAAAGCAGGTATATATCGTAGTTTTCACGTATAATTTCATCACATAGTTCATTTTCGGTTGTTCGCTGATGGCTTATCATTCCAAAGTAGCTTAATTTTTTGCCTACCATTGCCATTACTTTATCTTCAATTTTTCCAAGTGCTTCATTATAAATGTGTTCATTGTATGTCATGTTCGCGTGTGTCTGCTGTAACCTTCGCAAAATATCTTCCGCTATGTACTCTTTATATTTGTCCCACAATTCATGTGCATTAGATTGTCCGCAAGATGATATGAGAGTTGCATAAAGATCAATAATTTTGGCTGGTGACTGGCACTGCACAGCTTCCTCCATGGTTTCATCCCAGTGATTATCGTTTTCTAAAAGATGCAGAGCTTCACATGCTTCTCTATAAGTTGCGCATTCCTGACCATTGACAGTTTTAAAGTCTTTATATCCTGTAGGACCCCGAACATGGTGCAGCAGCAATCGTAAACAGAAACATTCAAAATTAGTTACATGGACGGTATACACACGACCAAGGGCATCTGATGACTTTACACCGGGTCAATTTGCAACAGGCGCGCCTTGAATACGGCGTTTCCACTCCTTCCTAGATGTGTTCCAAGTATAATAGCGGGGGACTTCAGAATATAACTTTTTTGCAAAGGGGGTCGGCTTGACAAAGTTGAAAGAAGGCTGTTAGTGTTGTTTTTGGCGGTGATGCAATTCTTTCTTGGAAATTTCTTTCGGTGAAATATACACGCTCTCCATTTTCTAAGTGCACAGAAAGGTAAGTAACTGTTGGGTGCCTTTCGTGTAAAGGGAAGCCAAGGAGACGCCACGCTGCCTCGTTACTGCCGACACCGATTTACCGATTCATTCATAACCACATATAAGAACTGTATTCATTTCCGTTCAATAAATATTACTAAGGCTTATTAATAAGGCTTACTAAGAACTGTTTCTACCACAGTTAAGTAATAGTTAAGGGTGAAAGCGTGATAGGTGGTGATAGTATTTCTGATCCATACTTATAATCACGCCTGCAACCCTTGCGGGTTAGGCAGAGCAACAACTTAGAGCAATTACTTAATATCGTCTGCGAGGTTATCCTCTATTCTGTGAATTACAATGCACCAAAACGTTTGAAGAAAATCAGCTGGTGAATTTTATGTTTTTTATCGCTCTCTTCCCGGTCCTGCGTGGAAAAATACAGATCCATACATTTTTTATCTTAATTTTGGTAAAAAGACATCATAATCCAGATATTCTGATCTTCTGTGTTCGTCCATCGTACCGTCGTCCGTCTTGTATAATCACGGTGGCGCCACCTAAAGTTAAGTTAAAGTAAAGTAACAGCCTATATACGTCCCACTGCTGGGCTCAGGCCTCCCCTCATTTCTGAGAGGGTTTAGGGCAAGGAAGTGTCCGCCGCGCTGCCCAAATGTGTGTTGACGAACTTCACATGTCTTCGAAATATTTTTTTTTCTTATTCCTCAGACATGCAGGTTTCCTCACGATGTTTTCCTTAATCGCCGAGCACGTGGTAAATCAGCACTTAAAATTGCAATTAACAATTTCATTGGTGCCGGCGGGGATCGAACCCGGGTTACTCGCGTTCTGTTATATTTACAGCGAGCGTTAACCACTGAGCTACCACGGCTCTTTGGCGCCACCTAGCTGAATTTAATTTAGCAACATATTCGATTTTCCCACGGGAATATGTTTTTCCGCTGAAAAAAGTAGCCTATGTCACTACAGCCACCGAACTATCCCCATACAAAAAATCATGCCATGCCGACGCTCTGTTGCGACGTGAAAGAACACTTTCGCATTTATAATATTAGTATGGATTTTTTGTGGCTAAAGAGGAAAGTGACTCCAAGATACTGTATGCTATCGGTGTGCCTCGACTATTCGAGGTGCATCGAGCAATGTGTTGTAGTGCACTCTTGGAATCCGTTAAAACAACGTATTTTCCCGATTGAAATTGAACATAAGAAATTGCTTCTGATATTGCTCAATAATCAATACGTAGTTTCACTGAACTACCCACTTGCGGGTCTTACTTTCTTTTGAACCGTCCGTATAAATTTTATAATAACTTGAATATGTATTTTTAATAAAACTGTTACACAGTTGTTGAAATGTCAAGGAATTATAACTTCTTTTATCGTTACTTACGGCATCTATGTTATACTTAATTATATTCGAAATATTCACATTGCTGACCCAGGTATCAAGTGTAAACATGCGAGGGCGGCACTGAAAATTTCGGCAATCAAGGAAGTGACACAACACTACTATTTAAAAATGTATTTATTGCTTTTCGAAGTAGTCTCCGCGAAATTTGACACATTTTTCCATACGATGGAACCAATTATTGAAGCAACCATTCCATTCGGAAGTTGGGGTCTCCAAAATGGCCGTTTTGTAGGCGTCCACAACTTCTTCAGGAGATGAAAATCTCTGTCCACGCAATTTCTTCTTTATTTTAGGGAAAGTATAGAAAACATTAGGGCTTAGGTCGGGGCTGTACGGCGGATGGTCTAATAATTCTATGTTTTCTTGCTCTAAAAACTCTTTTGTTCTATGTGTTCTCTTTACGGAGTTCAGAAACGACCTGTAGCAAACAAATACTAGAATACCATTCTACATTAACCGTTCTTTGTCCCTCAAGAAGAATAGTCGTAACATGGCCGGTTTTGGAGACAAACGTGGCCACCATTTTTTTTTGCAACACTCCGTGAACGAAGAATTTTTGTTGGCTTTAACTCATTTTCGAACACCCAAACTCGTGACTGGTTTATTGTTTCGGGTTCGTACGCATATATCCAGGATTCGTCACCTGATACGATGTTGTATAACAGCATTTGAGGATCCTGCGTGGAATCTTTCGAGAGTTCTGACGCACCAAGTAACGCGAGCCGCTTTTTACTCTTCACAGAGCAAATGCGGTATCCATCGGGAAAACAACTTTTTTACACCTAATTGTTCATGCAATATTATTTGTATTTGACTCATGCCAATGTCTAAAGTTGCCTGAATTTCGCGGTATGTCACATGTCGATCTTCCTCAATCAGCTTACGCACAGCATCAACGTTTTCTTGGGTAACTGCAGTTTTTAGACGACCTTGACGGGGATCATCACTGAGCTTGACACGTCCACGTTGAAATTCAGCAAACCAGCGATAAATTGTGGTTTTGGATGGGGCTTCATCACCAAATGCAGAAATCATCGCTCTTGAATTTTCTCGAGTCAATTTCATTTTCTCAACGACTAAACAAGTTTGAAAACAAAGAACAAAGAACAGACTCGGTTACTCGCCGTGTGGTAGCGGCGTAAAATATGCCACGCCCTAGTTTTCGCACCATGAGGCAAAAAGTAAAAGAAATGGCCCCGAGTTCCCGGCGCCCCTTTAATGGGGCAGGGGTGCGAAGAATCTCCGGGAGGAAAACCGGCGACGAGGTTCGCCACCCGTCACGTTATGTCTCCCAGAGAGGCGAAAAGTGGATTGCAGAGGCCCGTCTGGCTACGTTGAATGTATGTGGGGCAATGAATGATAAAATGATGAAGTATGCGATATGATGTATGTTAGAGGAATAGATGTATTATGTGTAAATGAGACGAAAAGGAAGGGGAAGGATGTCACTGCACATGGCATGTATACCGCATACTGGTCTGGTGTAGACGAGATCGAGCGGGCATGCCAGGGAGTAGGTATCATCCTTTCAGAACGAATGGGCCAATGTGTGAAAGAGTATGAATGTGTAAGCCCAAAACTGCTATGGATACGAATGAAAGTGGGCTTAAAGAAGTTGTTTGTGTTAGGGGTCTACGCCCCAGACATGTCTAAGCCCACTTATATCCGGGAGCAGTTTTGGGAAATGGTAAGGATGGTGTTAATGAAGTGTAAGGGAAATGAAAATATTATTATGCTAGGAGATTTTAATGGAAGGGTTGGGGTGAGGAGGCTTGGTTATGAAAGGATATTGGGAACGTTTGGTGATGAAAGTATAAATGAGAATGGTGAAAGCCTCCTCACCGTATGTGTGGAAAGGAATCTTTTTGTGACGAACACTTTCTTTCGTCATAAGAAGATTCACATGTATACTTGGGAAAGAGGTGATGATAGAAGCATGATAGATTTCATAACTGTGGATGAAAGAATGAGGAGCGCAGTGGTGGATACAAGGGTTTACCGGGGGTCCAACGTAGGGACGGACCACTACCTGGTCTTATGCCGAATTAGGGGTTTATTCAGACGTTGGCGGCATAGGACATCTGTGTCTACCACTGCGTTACAGCGTATAAGAATTGAGAGGTTACAAGATGAAGATGTGAAAGACAAGTACAAATGCAGACTGAGAGAAAATATAAGTAATTTGGATGAGTTGTGTGTGAATGAGTTAGACTTGGAGAATGTGTGGCATAATGTTAAGAAAGGTTTAGTGGATGCAGCTACCGAAGTATGTGGTGTTAGTAAGAGAACGAATGAAAGGAAAGACAATACGTTATGGTGGGATGATGAGGTACGTATGGAAGTTGAAGCAAAGAAGAGAGCATGGCTAGATTTACTAGCGACCAAAGCTGGTAACTCTGGCGGTAAGAATGATGAGAATGAAAGAAAATAGGCAAAGTTTAAACGTTTAAATAAGAGAGTAAAAGAATTAGTTGAAAGGAAAAAGCAAGAAAGAACGGATAGGAATGATAGAAGAATATCGGATAACTTCCAGGCAAATATTAAAATGTTCTGGAAACTCGTAAGAAATACCAGGGGACTTTCAAAACAGCCTAGATTGAATGCGATACGAGACGAGAATGGCTGTATCCTGAATGATGAAGTGTTGAGTCTAAAGAGATGGAAGGAATATTTTGAAAGCGAATTTATGAGTGAGGAGAAGTGTGAACTAAATGAAATAGAAATTCCGAAAGAAGATGAAAGAGATAGGGAGATAAGTATAGATGAAATAAAGAAAGCAATGAAAAGTATGAAAGTAGGTAAGGCAGCCGGATATGATAGAGTTTCACTCGAAATGCTAAGGGCTGGAGAGGACGTGGTGGCAGGCCTGCTGTACACCTTGTTTAATTTATGTTGGGAACTAAAGCGGGTACCGGGGGACTGGTGCAAAGCCGTGATAGTCCCAATATATAAGGGAAAAGGGTCACAGCAGGACTGTAAAAACTACCGTGGTATCAGCCTTCTTAGCATTGTGGGAAAACTGTATGCTAAGGTACTAATTGAAAGAGTTATGAAAGAAACTGATGAAAAAATTTGGGATGTGCAAGCGGAATTTAGAAAGGGAATGGGGTGTACAGATCAAGTCTTTTCCATGCGCATGATCGCGGAGAAGTTTTTGGCGAAAAACCAAAAAGTTTTTTGTGCGTTCATGGACTTGGAAAAGGCTTATGACAGAGTGGACAGGGATGTGTTATGGCAAACGCTGAACGCATTTAGGTTGAGCGCTGGTTTGATACAGGTATTAAAGTCTCTGTATAGGGACTCGAGTGCTTGTGTTAGAATCAACGGGGTCTACTCGGACTGGTTTGGCATCCATAAAGGTGTCAGACAGGGCTGTGTAGCTTCCCCGTGGCTGTTCAACCTATTTATGGACAGCTGTTTGGAAAATTTGAAAGTTGAAGAATGCGGGTTAAAAATGGGTGAGTTAACCATCAAATGCCTTTTGTACGCCAATGATCAAATCATACTTGCGTCGTCGGCGGCCGAGTTGCAAATGATGGTTACATTAATGAACAGGTCATTAAAAGAAAGGGGAATGAATGTGAACGCAAGTAAGACGAAAGTGATGGTTTTTGAAAGAGATGAAAGCAAAACGGTATGTGAAATAAGAATAGAAGGAGAGTTAATTGAGCAAGTGGATGAGTTCGTATATTTGGGATGTGTATTCAGCAGGGATGGGAGATATGATAAGGACATTGAACGACGAGTGAATGCAGGAAATAAAGTAAATGCGGCTTTACACTCTATTGTGAAAAGTCAGAATGTGTCAAAAAAATGCACGTATGGCAATTCACAGTGCTGTATTAGTCCCTACTTTAACGTATGGTAGTGAAAGTTGGGTGTGGCAGAAGAAGCACGAGAGTAGAATAAATGCAGTAGAAATGCGGTCGCTAAGGAGTATGTTAGGGCTGAATCTGAGTGACAGGGTGAGAAACTGTGTGATAAAAGAAGAGTGTGGTTTGCAAGATGATGCGGTGACCAGGATTAAGAAAGGAATGCTTCGGTGGTTTGGTCATGTAGAAAGAATGAATGCGGAAAGACTGACAAAGCAAATATATGTTGCAGAAGTGAATGGAAGAGTCGGAAAGGGACGTCCTAGGCGGAAGTTTGTCGACCAAATTGGCGATATAATAAAAATGGGCCAAATTAAGAGTACCCTTAACCGACGAGCATGTATGCGTAGGTATATGGATGTGGAAGAGGCGAGAAAGGTATGTCAGGATCGTGCTAAATGGAAGTCTGTAGTCTCTGCCTACCCCTCTGGGTGACAGGCGTGAGTGTTTATGTATGTATGTAAACAAGTTTGACAAAACCTTGTGACAAGACCGAGAATCTTTTTTTTTTTTAAATAAATGGTATTCGATTTTTAAAACCAAGGAGTTTTCAATTAAAAAGATTTTAATATGACAGGAACAGTGGAAATATTCCATTCCCGATACTTTTAGTGCAGCCTTACGTATCTAATTGTGTACTAAAATGTACAGCAGTATCTTTAAGGTAACTGGGATCAAAGACATTTATTCTCATAAGAATTTACAAAAAAAAAATCACTTCATAACAGGATTGATGATCGCCCGTGCAAACAAAAACAAACGATGCAAGCGAACACAGATACGTAGATTTAAAGATTCTTTGCTAGAATTGACTAGCCATCATAACGGGAATTATTGTAATATTGTTATATTATATTAATTATTAATATGAATGTTTAACGATATTTAGTAACCGTAGTGATGGTTTTAAGCTATTGCATAGCTTCTATCGCGGACCTTGAGCACGGGGACCGACCAGAAATTCCGTAACGAAAAAAACCTCACACTCCCCACTCCGATGGGCACGGAGGTGTGGCGTTGAAAGCCGTGCATCGTCTAACGTCGTTTTAGTTCGGCAGACTTCGGCACGGTGTTTGTGTGCGTGTACACTAGCTGCTAACTCAATGATAAAAATTCCTGAATAACCTATATGTATTGTAAGATATTAAAAATATTTTAAACAATATTAACTTCTCATTTATTCAATAAGAGAAAAAAAATGTTTTTTTTATCGGTCACCACGCTCAAAAAGTGTAACTTGATTTAATATCAAAGACTTAACTGCATAAATAAAATAAATAAATAATTATAATTGCATAAGTTAAAAATACAAATACAAATACTTTTTAATATTTATTCGTTTATTATATATTTATTTGTTTGATAGTTTTTTTTTTTTTTGTTTAGAAGTAGTTAGGGTGTTATTATAGTTTGTGATTTTGTAGGCTATTTTTAACAGTCTTTTAAATGTTAGCATACTTTTAGCTTTCTTGATATTTACAGGCAATTTATTGTATAGTTGTGCGCTTTCATAAGTAATATTCTTTTTTTCCGTAGTTGTTTCCTGGCCGTCACAGAATTAAATTATTAGCACTTCTTAACATTTTAGTTTGCACATTTTTCTTTTTTGTAAAGGTTAAGTTAGTATGTATGTTTTTATTTAAAAATTTTCGTACTAGTACGCAGGAAAAGTATTTGTATGATTGTTCTATATTAAGTATTTTATTATCTTTGTATATTTTGGTTGTAGATGTCAGGAAATGATGTCAGGAAATCATAACCGAAAAGAATTTTGATCAACTTCTTTTGCGCGATTTGAACAGAATTGAGATTAGTTTCGGCAGCTGATCCCCAGATTTCTACCAGATAATCAATGTGTGGCTTAGCTAGGGAGTTATAAATAGTGTAACGGACTTTTTGTGGCAGACAGCGAACTATTCCGCGTAGTGCTCCGGTTAGGGATATCAGTTTTTGTTTTATTTTTTTCAAGTGTTCTTTCCAAGTCAGTTGGTTATCTAAAGTAAGGCCCAAATACTTCTCGCTTGTTACTTTATTGATTACTGTCATTTATTTTTAGCGGTACCAGTGTATCGACACGTGTACAATTTAATGGTATGTGTAAATGCAATGAACACAAACGTAATGTAGTGTGTGTGTATAGTGACGCGATTCAGTTTTGCATTTGTAGTGAAGTATACAGTAGTGTGTTTTCCTCGCCTCTTCCTGAAATTGTCAGACTTTTTGTTTAGGAATTAACGCGCATGGCCTCTCCAGTAAATACTCAAAGATCGTTACATCTGTTTCAGTTATTTCCAAACAACATTTAATTGAGATTTGATATATCTGGTACTATAAAACGTAGGGTGGCAGACAAAAATGTTAAATGATTAGAAATGCGAGAGCCTACCACTAGAAGCAATTACTTCAATTACCAGTGACGATTGAAAGAAAGTAATAAGCCTCATCAAACAAATCGAAAATGAATAACGGCAATGGGAGACATTTCAAGGCGTTGATAACTTCAGTTTTATTATAAGTAAAGGTAAGAAAATGCCTATTTTTCTTTTAATAACAGTCGGTGGAATATTTTAAATACCTACATAAATACAGGTTTTATTTTTAAAGGGGGAAAGCAGCAGCGATGGTGACGACAATGACTACTCAGTTAGTGATGCAAAGCTGAGCTTAAGTAAAGTACTAGATTCCGATTAACTTTTTTGAGGTTCTTTTGTATTTTCTGTAATTAAATATTATTAAAAAAAAATCTGTTTTGCTCACTCTACCTAACTGGTTTGAATTGACAACTATGACGTCACAATATGGCGCCAAGTCAGTCCTATTCTTATTTGAATCGCATAGCAAACTCAGATTTTGAATCCTTAAGAGTGAAAATAAGCTAAGAAGTTCCCTTGTTGGCAAGACGTCACATAGCACAAAAATGCGTAACCAAGCCCAAACAGAAATTACCAAATCCGTAATTTTGCAAGCTCTAGTTCGCGTTCGGTTTGCTTTACGATCTTCATTATCTCCACTAACGAGTATTTGATTTCATTAGTATTATAATCTTTTTGGCAAATATTTTCAAATCAGTTTTTTACTATATTTTAATATCATAGTTTCTCAAAATTCTGCCAAGTACCAATAAGCATAGGTGGATAACAAAAATTTATGTTTTACGTGTAAGTACATAAATGTACTTAAATATACAATACTTACACTACTTGCTTATCGTAAAGTTTCCACTTATCAAAAAGTTGTATTGAAGTAGTAGCAGCATTAAGAAAAAAAGAATAAATAAACCTTTACAAAAAGGATTTTAAGTAATATTTACCGTTTGAGAAGGCAATTGCTGAGCATGTTTCTTCATCTTTTTTTTAGAAGGCTTACCCGAACTGGCACCTGCAATGGTTAATTATAAATTAAATGAATAACCCACGAGACCACTGATGCATATCACAATTATAATACATACCAATACAATTTGCAACTTGAAAAAGTATTTTTCTTGACTTTGAGCAATCTCTTTTGCAGTCTAAATATACATTGAATATTTTTTGTGATCAAATACTTATTATTAAAAGCTTTCAAATTACCATTTATTGCTAATGTTGTTACGTGGCTCAAGTAACATTCGCTATTTTCTCTTATTTTGATTTAAATTTATTAGTCCAAGAAATATTGTAAAAGGTGAATAAATATTCTTCGAAAACTGAAAAAAGAACAGTGTAATTGGTGCGTAGTTTCATATTAGTACCATTGCACATAAAACTTCAGATCTCAGGGTAGTGAAAATGAAATTCAAAATATGTTACTTAAAAGTTTTACTTAATTTTTGTTATATATTGAAATATATACAAGGTTCATTCCCACTCAATCTTATCAACTAATAATTTTAAGTCATGAGGGTTGATTAAATAAATTTTACATAAAATTTATTACACATGGTGCTCTTGTTTACATTTTCAATACATAAATATAACAAATGTAGCATAAAAGTAATCAATTGTACCAACTATTACTTTCTTAACAAACTCTTAATTCAATAAAATATATTTATACATGTCATTTCTAAGCAAAATAATAAATCGCAAGTACACACATCACTTGACAATTATAATCTCCATTACTTTAATTATTTGCAAAATTCTACCAGAGTACGTAACAGACTCAATTGTTCTCTTCATACTCAACCCAATAAAAAGGAATAAGAAATGCCTAAATCGGCAGCGGGGCACAACCGACCGAACCTAAAGGCTAACTACTAATCATTTCTATGTTGAGTCATCCTAATACCTTAGAACATTAATGATCTATGTTACAGAGAATATCTTATTCTACTATATATTATTATGTTCGCATTAGATAACACCTGCCATATAAATATACAAATATCCAATTATATGCTTTAATGCACGTGAAAATCCCATTGCAACTAAGTTTTAGTACTAAATGTCCTTTGTCTGCAACATCACATTACTGAAAGATTCTTTGCCAATCGGTTTTGCCCACGTAAATTTTTTGTATTTTAATCTAACTTACAATAAAACCTTTATAATAATAGAATTGTACTTGGGAAAAACATACATTGAGTGCATGTCCACTTTCTGCATTAAAATATTTTATTTTAGATATCATGGGGAATGTACAATTGGATGAGTTTTTAATGGACAAATAACTTACTTTAAAATACTGTTGTCTCAACTCTGATAAATTCTTATGATGCACGATATTACGTATATCATCATATAAAATAAATTCGTAAATGTATCTAAATAGGAGGTCAAAATTACAATATTGTACATACCTACATAAATGTATTTAAGTCACATGAGTGGAACATGTAACTGAACATACCCAGAATAATTTTTTTTACAATTTATTTAAAAGCTAAGAATAATTTATTTCAATAATAATATTCGAAGCATTGCAATTGATTTAATAACATAAAGATGTATAATTTATTGCTACAACTAACCACAACTGAAAAACATTTAGGAAATTGTATTTGAAATTTTTGTGACATCAATCAACCAAGTGAAATGAAAATAAGTACGCAAAGCCTGAATATGCAATTATATTTACCCTATTACATCATGGTAATTATTTGGGTCGCCCAATCACATTTTCACAAGTGATTTAGCCATGTTTTAAAGTGTGATGATTAAGTAAGGAACAATTACATAATAAAATATAGACGTTTTATTTATATTCAATATAATATATCCACTTTATCCTTGAGATGGATAAAAGAGCATATGATTTACAAATACGAAACCCTTGTCGAATAAAAAAAAACTGCTGTGAATTTTAGAGTTGATTCATATAGAATTCTCGTGCACAATATAATTTTCATTTCTTGTTAACAATATTAATGACAAAATGTGGCTATATTAAACATACCTTGTTTTCCTAAGAAAATGTCATTAATTAAGTGAGATGAATTGATCTCTTTCACAACTCTTTGCGCTGTTCTCCTCCCCCCTTCTTATGAATAAACAACA
Source organism: Parnassius apollo (assembly GCA_907164705.1). NCBI lineage: Eukaryota > Metazoa > Arthropoda > Insecta > Lepidoptera > Papilionidae > Parnassius > Parnassius apollo. The sequence continues at coordinate 11,899,088 of CAJQZP010001125.1, forward strand.
AAAAGGATTACAAAAAAGTTGCTTTAGTACCGTGATATGCAGCTGCCAAATGCAATAAATATTAGTTAGTTTCATATGGATTAAAACATAGGTGGCTATAGTTTTCATAAGGCCACATTTTCAATTCAGAAGGTAAAAATAGTTTAATATATTATATATTATACACTCTACATATAAAACAAGTTTTGCAAACAATTTGTGAAGGAAGGAGGCCAGCTTTAGGTATTTGGTCGTAAGAAATAATTTTTGGTCGTATATTTCATGAACTTTTTGGGAGCAAGCATCAATGTATTAAGCGGTAAACCAATAAACCATACCTTTTCAAATGAGTTAAAATTTTTAACTACAACATGTCACAAGATTACATCCTCGTCGTTGAAAAAGGACAGGGTGCAACAAGAGGCCGAAGAATTTTGCTTGCCAAGTTGGTATCCGTCCTTACACAATTGTTTGCATTAACGTAGCCGAGCGGCGCGGTAGCGGTGCGTCGATCCTCTTCCCCGCGACATTACACTACTAAGTCCTTCGAACTCTCCACAGAGTTCGCTCTAGCGACATATTTATTTTTTCAATTTCACACTCAAAAGCAATCAATTAGTACCGTGAGATCTGAAGTTTTTTTTATAGAAATTTGTAAAAAGATTGTAGTTTATAGGATGCAAATGAAATAACACCGTATTTTAGGACATGATATAGTTAAAAATATTAATATGAAAAGGTATTTCCTATTGGTTTATGAAAGCAAACCAAACAATAAAGATGTCTTACCGGCACCAATTACACTCTTATCAGCATACACCAAAGCTGGCTTCTCCTCCTTACCAACTAAGTGTTTTGTGCCTTTAACTATAATTGCTTAAAATGCTCAATGAGCAATGAATCCAAACAAAAATGAACCCGAGCTAATATGTGGTTATCCACCTTTTCAATATCACAGTAATGAAAAAAACATAATTCAATACCACATATCCCCACATTATTTACATTCAAACTCATACAGGTATCACAATACAAAATTAAAGTAACAAAAATCGTGAAACAAACATCTTTTTCATCATGTTGAGGTTATGTCTTTAAACAAACACTTCTTCTGGGGAACATTATTACATTTTGCAATATTTAATTACTGTAAAACAACATTCACTCTTGAAATCATACACTCCGTGATAATATATAATGTAAAATGAACTATCCCAAAGTGGATGAGCAAGCTTAAAATAACAATAGCTAAAATAAAATAAAAACATGTTGGATTTATAAATAATAGGATTTTAAAACGTGAGGTCTTCAATAAATAAAACATACAAAAAATATAAATTATCCACTCCTGAACAAAATTATCTACCAAGCAAATCAATCTCTATTTATAAACTATTCCCATTTTACCTAGATACTAACTTTCTGACTCTGTATACTATATCAGATACCATGACAATATCCATGGATATTCCCATGTCATTCAATGTGTCACTGACATTTTTCAGACTAGAATAACATTATTTAAGGGATTATTCAAACTGTAAAACCGCATTTCACATGTTATACGAAACAAAAAGAACCACAATCAGTCATACTTTAAAATACTGGCAAAGGTTATAAACCTTGTGTATTTCATTATTAATATTTACGAAAAAATAGCCTAAATATATTTATTTATAGATCTCAAGCACTTCAATATATCCTTAACTTGCACCAAAATACAACTAGTATAGAAGAGTTATTGACTTGGCACGTGAATGAGAGAGAGATTATATATTATACTCTGCATTTAAGAGGAAAAGGAAACCTCCATAATTTTATTTAATAAATGCACTACTTAAAAAGCTTATCAAAATAAAAGCATTTCAAAACCCACCATATGGTAAAAATATGCGACAATTGTACAAATATAGTTTTATATGCGTGTGCGCTTGCATGTACCTATGAAGGAATAGTAATATTATCAACAGCAAGCAATATTAAAAAAAGGTAACAATAGTAATAGTAAAATATAGTACTGTAGTAGTAAAAAAGTAAGAGAACATTATGAATAATTATAGTCATTGGGAAACTAGAATAATGAAAGAGTAATCTGGTAAATAAATTTATTAAGACCTAAAAGAATTCTGTTGTTTGCAGCAAATATTTTATTGATTTTGTCATATAAATACAATGAATGATAGAATGTAATGAAATTAAAATAAGTAGCATGTTTTTAAAAATTCATCAAATTAATATTAATATATTATGAGTCAGGTAAAGAATACAACATAGTCTGTATTAATAGGAAAATTTATACACAAAGATGTAATTGCAAAAGCTGCCCAATAAAATGTTAATTTCGCAACTTTCAGAATGGTATTAATAAAATAATCAATGATTTTAAAAAATGAAGGGTAATTTTAGGTTACTTATAAATGCCAATCTAATTATTGTTTATTACTTAAAACATTGAAATGACATATTTGTACCAAGATTCCTGTTTGTATTGTAAATTATATGGATCCTGTTATACAAAATGTTGGGTTCAATTTCAGAATGTCTACTCTTCTATACTCTTATATTTTGATGTAGTGACTTGAATGATTTGACTTAATTAAATGCAAGTAAAAATAAAATCTAACACTACAATCGTAATTTACATCATATGGTACATACCGGTGTACCAATCAGTGCTTTTTGTGTTTACTAATTAAACATTCAGTGAAAGACCCCAGTAAACATATTCCGCAATAAAATCTAACCTGCTTCACTGTCACTGCTATCAGAGGAGCTGGTATCAGTGCTAGACGAGGAGTTTGACGAGTCTGAGGAACTGGAAGATGATGACATCCCTCCACCCAGTCCCCCTTCCTTGCAGCCTTCTGTCAAAAAATACAAATAATTTCTAAATATCAAGGGTGTTTTGAGTCAAACGATAAAATTTTCGTAATGATAAGAATTAGTCACTTTATATCTAGATTATACTATCTTTACCCTATTGCAAATAGCATTTTTCTTGTGTAGTTCATTGTTATACCAAAAGGAATGTAAACAAAAATGGTAAATCACGCACGCACTCTTGACCAAAAATAAAACTGTGATGCGGTTTCAATAAATTGAACAAAAGTAGAATTATATTTCAAAACTGACTTTTACCTGCGTAGTACTTAAAAGCAAAAAAAGAAAGATCTACAATAGGTCTTTGGGCAAGTAGTTCAATTATATATCGAAAAACCACTATATACGTAGTTTGTTTGACTATTATCTTGTCGTCGTTATAATGTGTTATCCACTATACTCTTTAACACTAATTTTTATTGTTAAATGGTGTTGTGTGTTAAACGAAATGTTAAAAATCTATTCTGCATCAAAATTATTGAACACTTGGGTGCAATTCAATTTCATTGTTTGCAGTAAAAAAAACTACAGTGATTGTAAAACGAGACGCGCGAGCAAAAAACTAATTTGTGTTGCAAATCGCAGCGAGCAAATCCGGCAACTGGTGCAGTGACGTCACCGTAATTTGTCAAAAGCTACGGACATAGAGCGCCATTTGATATTAATTATCTCACAGATTATTAAAGAGAAACATTAAAAAACCGTACTTTTGTGGATTTTTTGTTGACATTCGCAATAAAATATCAATGGTCAGATTCATTGTCCGTGATACTTATATAGAAATATATTATTTCGGAAATACATTCATGCTTTCCGAAATAATACATATTATGTAGCTTTTGTCTTGAGACAAAGGTGTAGAAATACCAGAAAGCTCTTACAGCTTTCGATAGATGATGATATAACTGTTTTGTATGTAAATCAGATATAAAATCCTACGCGGGCGACGGAAAGTAGTAGTACCTTGCACCAGAGGCTAGGAGATCTTTCCATAGTCAATTGTTATAGTATCCATCGCTGAAAAGGCGTTGATGATTTCTTCAAAAAAAAATATAATAATTTGTTTATTACGATACTTTAACTCTTCACCGCTGCGTTGGAAGACGTTTTCAAGCTACTGGACTGGAAAGGATACGGTATTAACATCAATGGCGAGAACATCACTCACGATATAGTCCTTATGGCAGAATCGCTGGAGGACCTTAGCACTATGCTCAATGACCTCAATGGTGTCTGCCAACGGATAGGTCTTAAGATGAACATGGACAAAACAAAGATTATGTTCAATGTCCATGTCACACCTATGCCGGTAGTTGTGGGGAGCACTATGCTCCAAGTTGTTGACGAGTACGTTTACCTGGGACAAATAGTCCGACTAGGTAAGTCCAACTTCGACCGAGAGGTCAATCGACGGATTCAACTCGGCTGGGCAGCGTTCGGGAAATTACGACACATCTTTTCGTCAGGTATACCTCAATCTCTGAAAACTAAAGTGTACAACCAGTGCGTGTTGCCAGTGATGACTTACGGATCAGAGACGTGGTCCTTCACTGCTGGCCGTATGAGGACGCTCAAGGTCGCTCAGCGAGCTATGGAGAGGGCTATGCTCGGAGTTTCTCTGCGTGATAAACTCAGAAATGAGGATATCCGCAGTAAAACCAGAGTGACCGACATAGCCCAACGGATTAGTAAGCTGAAGTGGCAATGGGCCGGCCATATAGCTTGAAGAACCGATAACCGATGGGGAAGGAAGGTTCTCGAGTGGCAGCCTCGTACCGGTAGGCGTAGTGTAGGGCGACCTCCCACTAGATGGAGTGACGACCTGGTAAGACATGCAGGAAGTCGATGGATGCAGGTGGCTCAGGACCGTGCTTTGTGGCGTTACTTGGGGGAGGCCTATGTTCAGCAGTGGACTTGTAAAGGGCTGTAATGATGATGATGATGATGATACTTTAACAAGTACAAATAAAAAATACATACCCTTTTTCGGTTGCTGCTTTTTATTAGATCCTAGTTGTCCTGACACATCTTGCAATCTCTTTTCCAGTTCTTGTTTTTTCTCTGCCATTTGTTCATCCTTTGATTTACCCGAAACTTTGCGATCTGAAAATATTTGTAAAAATGTCGTAAAATTAAAAAAATAATGTTGAACATTGAAAGTCGAACATATCAAAAATTTTATAGACGAACTACATTCGGTCGCCGTCGTGATAGGTGGCATCATCGAAAGGCCATCTAAATAAAAAGAAACCCAGCCGTAGTAATTGAAAAAAATTACATAGAGAAATATTCCAACAGAGAATTTTTTTTAATTAAATACATGTAGATTTTCTGTATAATTAAAATCTTTAATTTTATGTACCTATATGTTTTGCTTTTTTGGAGAATAATAGAGTTAATTTTATGATGCAAAGATTTCTCCATTGTTATATATAAGTTGAGTGTAACTGTTATTTGTTAAGAAGTAAATGCCTACACTGATAAAAGTGGTGACGATAAGAAATGCACTAGTACAAAGGCATGGAGAACTTGCATGTGTGACATTGGCGTGCAGTGACGTCTCCGCCGCGCCTGTCACACCGCAGACTGAGTGTCGTTCGTCTAAAAACGTTTTTGAGCATCCATTACTTCATGTATATGCAATAAACTTACGCGTCTTTTTTCGCAGGCAAGATGCAACGTAATTTTCTAACTCTCGTAGGGTAGAAGGTTTCAGAGTTTCAAAATCTATTTCAATTTCATCAGGATTTGAATCCCTCAAAGAAGGCTCTCGACTCTGAATGATATGAACCACTTTGCCAAGCTTGTCACCTATAGGCAAAAAATGTTTTAATTATAAAACCAGTTATCATTTAATCAATGTCATAATAAACATTCTCTATGGGCCTGCGGTTTTTAAGTTTGCGTATTTATATTTTACTGTTTTGCCCACAGAAATCTAAATAATAAGGTACTAGTAATGCCTTCTACTGTCTTAATATCGGGGACGCGTGACTCGATTCGCAGCTTTCACACATAGACAAACAATAAATACACAATTTCGCCTACACATATCTCAACACAAGGAATATTTTATAAAAACGCAAAATATCAGGAGGCGTAGCCACTTAGTCCAATAATTAACGTGTGCGAAAAACAGAGAATGACATTGCGCGCTCAGAGTCTCACATCAAGATATAACTAATTAACTGAAAGTAATAGGCGCTTTTAGTCCTAGCTTTAGCTTTTAAACGTTTTATAATTAAAGAAAAGGGGGTATAATAAAACGTTAAGGATAAGTATATCCATTTATCTTTTATATCTGGATCTTTTGGAAACCTGGAATAATAACATTGTATTAAATAAACAGATGTATAAATAAAATGAATACATACATACATATAATCACGCCTCTTTCCCGTAGGGGTAGGCAGAGACTACTTCTTTCCACTTGCTACGATCCTTACATACTTGTTTCGCTTCGTCTACTTTCATTATTCCCTTCATACATGCTCTACGGTTTAGGGTACTCTTAACCTGGCCTTTTTTCAAGACGTCCCTAATTTGGTCTAGAAAAGGCCGCCTAGGTCTACCCCTTCCAGCACTTCCAATTCACACTCGCCTTATACACTTTTTTTCGTCAATCGTTCTTCATTCATTCTCTCGATGTGGCCAAACCATCTCAGCATACCTTTCTCAATTTTTGTCACTACATCTTCTTTCAGACCACAACGTTTCCTTATCTCACTATTTCTTATCCTGTCACTCAGTTTAACTCCTATCATACTTCTTAATGCTCTCATCTCAACTGCATTTATTCTACTTTCATGTTTCTTCTGCCATACCCAACTTTCACTTCCGTACATGTGTGTCGGAACCAACACCCCCTCATGCACAGCCAAACGAGCCTTGTTAGACACTTTCCGACTGCTCATAAAGGAGTGCAAAGCTCCATTCACCATGTTTCCTGCATTCACTCTTCTTTCGATATCACTCTCACACTTTCCATCTCTTGTAAACTTTGACCCCAGATACACAAACTCTTTCACCTGTTCAATTTGTTCATCTTCAATCACGATATTGCAGTCTGTCACTGCCTCATCTTTTTCAAACACCATCACTTTCGTCTTCTTTACATTCATCTTTATTCCCTTTCTAACAAAAGCTCCACTTATAGCAGTTACCATCTCCTGCAACTCCTCGGCCGAAGACGCAAGTAATACTTGGTCATCAGCATAGAGAAAACATTTGACGAGTAAATGAATATGACATTAAAAAATGAATACAACATTATACAAACACAATATATATATATATATATATATATATATATATATATATATATATATATATATATATATTGCTGTTTGTATATATATGTGGGTGACATATTTATCATTTTATTAGATTTAAATATTTGTAACTGACTTTATGTTTTTTGTTATTTTTCAGTTACCCGGCTTCTTACAGATCGAATTTAGTCTACCACCCGTCAAAATACTTATCCTTACAATATTATTACTTATCCTTACAATATTATTACTTATCCTTACAATATATTAAAATTGCATAAAAAATACCAAGTGATTTAAAACTACTAATAAACAGATAATCGCTAATAAAAGGTTAACGGTATAGATACGAGGGTTGATCCAAAAGTAATGATAATGAAAATAAAACACGGTAATTAAAGTTAAAATAATAATTTATTTTTCTACATAGTCTCCTAACAAATCAATACATTTAGTCCATCTTTTTTCTAAACCTAGGATTCCCTTTGAAAAAAATTCTTTGTCTTGACCCTCCCAAAACGCTTCAACAGCGGCCATTACTTCGCTATCGTCTTCGAATTTCTTGCCTCGGAGGCGTTCCTTGAGCCGAGGAAAGAGATAGAAGTCACTAGGAGCTAGATCTGGCGAATAGGGAGCGTGTTCGACCAATTCGAATCCCGTTTCTTGAATGGCAGCCATCGCAACTGCGGCTTTGTGAGCCGGTGCGTTGTCTTGGTGAAACAGCACTCCAGCTCGCAGTTTGCCGCGTCTTTTTTCCTTAATGGCCTCCCGTAATCTTCTTATTTGGTCTGCGTAGGAAGAGCCCGTAATAGTGGCTCCCTTTTCCAAATATTCCACCATAATTATGCCTTGAGCGTCCCAAAAAACAGATGCCATAACCTTTCCCGCCGAACTTGAAACTTTGAATTTCTTTGGCGTCGGTGAGAAGGCTCGCTCTTCTAAGTCATCGATTGTTGTTTCGTTTCAGGATCAAAAGGGTGGATCCAGGTCTCGTCCATAGTCAAAAGCGGAACAAAAAATTTTCTTGATCCGCTTGGAACTTTTCGAGATTGACCCTCGAAATGTCAACTCGATTTTTCTTTTTCTCGTCGGTTAACATTCTGGGTACCCAATGCGCAGAGGCCTTTTTCATATGCAACTCGTTCGCAAGGATTCTTTGAACGCTGCCATATGAGATCCCTGTGACCTCAGGTACATGCCTGATGGTCACTCTTCGATCTGCCAACACAACATCTTCGACTTTTTTCACGTTGTCTTCAGTGAGGGACGTGGATGGGCGTCCTTCGCGATGTTCATCTTCAGTGGATGTTCTGCCCAGTTTAAACTCCTTGGCCCAGCGTGCAACTGTAGAATATGGAGGAGCAGAGTCCCCCAATGTTTCCACTAAGTCACTGTGTATGTCTCTTGAAGACATTTTTTTCAAACAGAGGTACTTGATGACAGCTCTAAAGTTGTTCAAAACGACTATAACTCAATAGCACGCTAAAGACTATAAAGTAGAAATTTCTATATAAATTTCTATAAATTTCTCTATAGCGCGCTATTTATAAAAAAGTGTGTAGGCCGGCAAGGTCGTTAAGTTTAGAGGCACGCTATATCTCGGAGCACGCTACATTACATATCGTTCATTGGATAGAGCGCGTGCTATATTTATTTCGTCTGAAGTGCTATATAAGAACATTGTTTCGTAATAAGTCGCATTTTAGATTAAAATAAAATAAAGTGGTAAAGAAAAATTAAAGAACGGTCTTTCATACTTTTCAGACTTTTTATAATCCTAAAAATATTTTTAAGGACTGTACTTTTTAAAACAAAATAAAATTAATCATTTTTTAATTATAATTGATGTAAACGTTATTTTAACATTATTATAAATTATAAATCAAAGGTGTATTTAAAAGTTTATTAATTGTATATACAAAAATCAACTATTTACAAACATTATTATATACACTTTTGTATCTATATTTTATTTACATTTAAAAACATTAGTTAGACTTATTTTGTAGCAGACAACTGTGTCCTTCGATCACTTATAAATATACAGTATACACTAAATAAAAAACGTCTAATACTAAATTAGTTCGCACGCGATGAATAGCGCGCTGCTAAATTAAATTTGCGTCACACGTCTACTCCCAACAGCGCTGCTGCTAGAACTAATCGCCGCTTGATATGAATAGCACCAAAGCGTCATAGCGTCATAGCACCATGGCGACTACTTACATAGCACGCGCTATGCGTTATGAAGAGATAGCGCCCTATAATATGGCGCTATGCGCTATATTAACCACCATTAGACAGCTCTAATTTCGTTTTTCTCCATGTTGATGTTATCTCTTTGACAGTTCGTATTCAAATGAATGTATATCCCGGAAATCGTGATCTATTTATGATTTTTTTTAGGCTGACGTAGTGAGTATATAAGCAAGCAAAAAATATTTTATTTAGATTTTTATGCGGACCTGAAATAACCGATTATCATTACTTTTGGATCACCCCTCGTAGAACAAAGAATAGAGGTGTAAATAAATATTTAACGAAAATCACATTTGATTCCTATTTCTGTAAAAATAGGTAAGCCAATCATAATAAATTATCGATACAAAATAGTAGTTTCACGCCACTAACTCGCGCTGTACTCCTGCGGCCGTGTTCTTAAAAATGTTACGTTACGTAAGTACGTAACAATATTGTTTATTGCCCATACTATAAATTCGTCGATGCTTTTAGCTGTCGTACTCTACCATGAACTAGCTTAAGAATCAATGGATATTGAAATGAGAAAACAATTACATTTTCGGAGACAATCGTAGTACTAGAGGTGAATAATTTTATATTTCATTAAAAATAGCATATTTCATTATATACAACATTATTTAAAACACTAAGTATGTACTTATTTATGAAATGTTATCCCTTTAGTTGAAAATTTGCGAGTTGTGGCAGAATTTCCGCAGATGGATATGCTTCAAAACACCATATTTACGTCTCTGAGTCCAAAATAACACTGGTGACCGAAACAAACGCTCCTTGCGCGTTTGTGGCCTACGAGTCACATGTGCGGCGACAAGGTCACGCGCTTTTACGACTTTTATTGCCTTTAAGATTTGTGGTTTGTCTCTCGTATTTTATTTCGAACAAAAATATCACTACTGAATTGCAGCACTAACTAAATACTAAGTAAGTAAAAAGTAAAAAATATATAAGAAATAGGAAATGTTCTGCCCGCAGGTCTGATTGAAATTCATAGATGAAGAAAATAATAAATTTCGTATACTACTCCTTTTTCTAGCATAACAATGAATAATTTATACCCATAACCCAGTTCCAAAGCCTTTGGGACTATTGAAGTATTTTAGGTGCATGTACCTGGTAGCTTGTTGATGTCGAGCGAGAGCTGGCGCTTCTCGTCGTAGGACATGGGCTTGGCGACGTCCTCGTCGTCAGTGTCGGGGTGCGCGGGCGGGTGCGGCGCCGGCGCGGCGGTGGGCGTGGAGCTCTTCTTCTTGGCGGGCGCGGCGCCGCGCGACCCCGCCTTAATGCCGCCGCCGCCCCCGCCGCCCGCGCTCGCACCACCCCCGACACCGCCGCCGCCGCCGCCGCCGCGCTTGCTGCCCGGCTTGCCGCGCACTCCGGTCGTTGCTAACGGACAACCCGCTCATAAATATCATACCGTTATTTCAAATTCCATACTTTACATTTCAATTCGTATCTTTTGATGTGTAACATCTTTCCTCTCACTTTTCCGCAATCTGTGGGAGTGATTTCGTGAAAAGCGACGTGTGTGATGCAACGTATAGACACTCGCCGAGCACGCACGAGTAAGAGTAAGAGCATGTAAACACCTTGTTCGGGTGTTCTTGCTACTCGGCTCGAGTATTCGCCTGTTTTCCACTCGATGTCGGTTTTTTGGCAAGAGTAAAAGGAATGCTCGTGTATATATTGGTATCAGTGTTGGCGTACTCGTGATTATTCGCTTGGCCCGTGAACTTTTAAACTTTATTTTTCTTATAAAATAATATAAAAAAATTATAAAAATGAACCTACTGTGAATTGGAGTAACGAATCCACTATTTTTATAGAACTTTATCAAGGAAAATCTATGGGGAACATATGGGAGGGTCCTAGAAATCAGTTTTAAATAAATATTTCATCATCATTATTGCATTTCATGAAAGTCATCTCGACTGATTCTGCATCGGGAAAAAAGCGCGCTGCAAGCTCATTCCTGCTGTAAAGCCATCTCAGTAATAAAATAAAGACAATGATCAGCAGCTAGACCTATGTAGGCTGCTTATTTATTTTGAATGAAGTTTAAAATATAACATTAAGTTCCAAACATAATTTCGGAGATATTAATAATTCCAAAGATGAGTAGAACAGGATTCATGTAATTTAAAAAATCTATTACAAGATCAAGAAATTATACACCCATTACATGTAACATGCCAATAGTGAGTTGCTTTTTGTGTAATGCAAACAGTATGTTTGCGCCTGATAGTTCCCGAAGCTTGCCATTTCAATAGAAATAACACTGATGTGTAGTAAATCAGGCTTTGTGTCTAAATAATAGAGGTCAATATCTATTAATATTAGGTTTTAATTGTGTGGACGTAAGAACAGACAATGCTCAATTTTATTAAAGCAAGCAAAACTCAATTTTATGACAACGCATCCAAACCCTTTTCTCCTTTGGACATGTTGTTAATCGCGAGTGTTCTAACAGTTTGAATGAACTAGATTGACCTAGAATGTTCTATATTTCTTTCAATGTATATAAAAGCGTTCCCCGGCGAAGAAAGAATTAATTATTTCGGGAATGCTATAGTGAACTGTACTCTGGGAAGCGACTACATTAATTGAGCTACATTTGCGAACATTAAGGAAATCTGCGGAAAAGCTTAGCTTTTTTTTGGTGGCCGTAATTTTACACTTGCTGTGGTGTGTGTGAAAGAATACATCAATTTCTTCTCATCCTAATCGGCATGAATACAAAACTAATTAATTAAAATGCCCATACTTAAAAATATAGATTAATATTTGCCAATAAACTTTGTCGTTTATCAACAAAGAGTAAAAAACAATTCTACATCCTTCAATTTAAAGCAGATTTTTGCACAAAGTTGATGGATGTAGTTTCTATGGTATGCAGTGGACTTGCGATGGGCTTTAATGGTGATGATGATGAATAATATATGGAGGGATAAGATACATACCCATGGTCTCATTAATATTATTTGCTTTTGTGCCATAAGCTGTGACAGTATTTGCTTTGGGAATGCTACTACTTGTCATTTGTTTCTTTTGCTTTTCCTTTGTTTTCTTTTTTGCCTTTTTCTTATTATTAGATTCTTCCACAAGTTTCCTCATTTTCTCTTGCAGGGCAAGAAGTTCTTTCTCAAGTAGCTTAACTTTATTATTTCTTTCTTCTTCTGAATCATCAGATTCAGTTTCGGATCCAGAACCAGATTCAGAACTGGAAGCAGAACTTCCTTTATCCATAGTATGAGGAACCCCAACATGAACAGGCTCATCAGGAATTTTGGCATATCTATAATTAAAAAAAAAATATTATACACTTAACTCTTCAAGTAACGTAAAAATTCTCTTATCAATAGTAATTTTTGACATTGTAAAATTTACCTCATCTCAAAAACATCTTGTAATTTCCTAGCCATTGCAACGACATCGTGATCCGGTGGATTATATTTGTAGCAATTTGTAAATACTAAACGTACGTCAGCAGCAAATTCAGCGGCTGTTTTGTATGCTCTGTTATCCATCTTTTGCTTTACAGTTCCAAGATCCATTGGTTTCTTAATAATATCAAAATAATCATGAAGACCGAGCAATTCCGCATCTACAGGTTTGTAAAATGGCCACGCATATCCCTGTCGAATACGTTGTTGCTTTACTGTACACTTAATAAACCTTTGCAAATCAATGGATAAAAAATATACATATATAAAATGAAAATGTTATTATCTCATATTTCAAAAATCCAAAACCTATGTTTTATCAAACTCGAAATTTGCCTTAAATATTGAAGGTAAAATATGATAAAAACTATAATATACTTACTGAATGTTTCTTAGAAAATAATTCTTTTAATATTTCATTACAACTCTTGAGAGCGTCGGACAGTTTTTCTTTACCCTTAGCCATTTGAGGTGTCATCACAGAATGATGAGATGCTCCAGCAGATCCCATGCCTGGCGATAATCCCCCCATTTTAAAACTTTCATCACCTACTCGTGCAGCCTTAAAAAAATATGAAAATTCCATTATATAATCCGAGCTAAGTTGATAGTTTCTAGGAACATTCTATATGAAAAACCTTTTTCTGGCGTCCACTCTCTCTCCTTGTAGAAATTTTGGCTGGTTTTGGCCCACTTTGTTGATCAATTGTTGGAGTTGTATAACCTCCTTCAAAGGAGCTGCCCATGGGAGTAGTTGTATCCGCTTTTCTTTTTACGCCTTTCTTTACCTGTAAATATAAACATACTTTAATTTGGAATATCACACCAAAGAGTCATCTCTTGACAATTTATATAATACTCGCCTTAGCGGGCTGAGTCTGGGATAAAGTTACCGCCGGTATAGTGGAGACAGGTGTAGCTGCAGCTGGAGTAACATGAAAACTAGATGGTTGAGTTGCCACCTGAAAAAAAAATGCCTCGTAACCATAAACATAATCAGCAATTGCAAAAAAATATCAAGTTCTTTTATACCTTTGGTCATAGTTTGTGGTGGTTAAGCAATATTTGATATGAAGTTATAAGTTGGAATGTTATTTTATTTTCAGATTTGACTTTTTTGTATTATACGTGGTCGAACAGAAAATTTATATTATGCCATATTTAAAATAAACAAATAACGATATAGCTTAAATAGCGCGAAAAACATAGATTATTGGTAAGACTTGTGCATAAATAATCCTACCCAAGTTCAAAGTATGAAAGTCTATGAAAAATAATGAGTGATCCCAAAATCGACATTCACTTTCATGATATAATAAAACTTATTTTTAGCTAATGAAGCAACAAACCAACACAATGTGATTTAATTTTAAACCTACAAAGTCATGGACATGAAAGAAGAAACAATTATGAGTGAAAATGATATATTGATAAAAATTAAACTTAAAACAAACTAAAAATAAGAGGCGTCAGAGGGACACACTACGGGAGATGGGCAGCAGCATCTTCTTGATAATAATTCAAAATAATGAAACTGCGGCAGATATGGAAGACATCCCCCATATGAGTTATAAGATAATCAACTACCCTGTGGAATCTCTAATATTTCCTATTGGAAATAATTCTTTTTAGTTCTTTGAAGTTAGCTTTTACTTTTTCTAAGTTTAATTTTAATTTGCTGGGATAAGTATATTTCTAATAATTTACAATCAATGAATATTTGGTTGCTGGTCAACAGCTCACCAGGTATATAAAATACAAAAAAAAATATAAAGAAGGTACAATAGGCCCTTATCGCTATGAAAGCGAATTTTTAGACAGCTTTTTAATGCAAATAACTTATGTTTACAAAGAATAACAAAGAATGAGGTGTATATAAAAAGAAACAATTATAATGTATCAACTTCTTTCATTGGTTATGGAATTACATATTATAAAATATAATATAGAAAATATGTTTTAATTTTCTGGTTGCTTAATCACAACACTGCAAGGCTTGCTTAATTTTAATTAATATAATAAATATTACAAAATTGAACACACCAGCCCACTCCTACAGCTGCAGTTTATTTCAAAAAGATATCAGTAGTATTTTATGCACAAGTCCCTCAGCTAGTATTTTGGCAGAAAATAAGACAAGACTTGTCAATGGAACTAAGTAATGCTTTAAGTTGAACATATTTAAATCAAAACTTCCTTACTTATTTACAGCACATTATAATAGCATTACCTGCTGAGGCAAACCGGTGTGCGTGGCTGGCGGCGTAGCTGCGGAAGCAGTGAGCGTGGGGGTGGTTGTGGTGTTCGTGGAGCCCACGAAGGCCGGCAGAGGCGTCGTGGGCGCGACCTTGACTGGCGCTCGGACCGGTAGCGCGCCTGCTCCCGCGACCGCGCCCGCGCCCGCGCCTGCGCCCGCTCCGCCCACCGACCCACCCGAACCACCAGTCCTCTTTTTAACACCTGCTTTTGCACTATTCGATGGAACTTCTATCTCCTTCTCTTCTTTGTCCATTTGGGCTATCTGTTGTTTAAGTGTTAGAAGTGAGATAAGGTATTGTAAGAATGCTTGAATACTTAGTGTTATGTCGAGTTCTACTCGACATAACTATTTAATGTAAACTTCCTACGAGAAAATATTGTATACTGAAATTTTATAAAATATTACCATTCATCAACATGCCCATCCTTAAAAATTATAATCATTCTCATTAGTTGACGCATTTATTTATTAAAATGGTTGTGGGATGCCTTTTACCTTATTATTAATGAATGTGTGAACTTTTTTTGTAAATTTACCAATCTACAAAACAGTTATCTTTTCTTTATCTTTTTATGATAAAAGAGGCAGTATAAATTTAGTAAGTGATTTCTAAGATTATGCTGCGCGGCGACTAGACTAACTACTGCGACTACTTGCCACTAGACAATCAGTGTGGAAGTGAAACAGCCTTGACAGAAAATTAAAAATTTATAACCAATGTCAACTGAAATATAGAAAAATAGCTTAACAACCTAATTAAGTCTTTAAATAAATGGATTCACAGGATTTTAAAACCTAATATGATTTTCTGGCCACAACATGCTGCTGATGAACCCATAACTAGTAAAATATTATGATAATACTGATGTCTTCTTGGTTCATCTGCAACCATAGGATACATACAGTTACAAGTTCAAGCGCAAATGCAGCACTCACTCATTCTAACCTATGTATATCCGATATAATGGTTTTTCCAAGGATTGGAGCAACTAAAAGACCAGAAAATAAGTATAATTACAGGATGGCACTACTATATTATAAATATGCTAACAGCATGCAAAAGGGGGCCAGCCGACCTTGGCTCCTTCATTCAGAAATTTAACAATGGAATACACTAACCACCTTCAATTGTTGGGTGTTGAGATTTCCTCAAACCTAAACATCAGTTCATTGAATCTAAGGTCAAATACTGTATCTAAAACGTCCCGTCGTACGTTGAGTCTAGCTACCACATAGCAGCTTTAGACAACTCAGCCAGTCTCCACCCTTTCGTTGTTGACATATCACATATTGAAACAATGATGCAATGATGCAGATGAACCAAGTAGTTAGGTATAATAGTTTGCTTAGAATGTGTGATATGCCAACAGCAAAGCAGTGGAATAAGTTGCTAGCATCTGACTTTCTATCCAATTATAATGTGGATGTCTTCAAAGCAACAGTGAATCGGCTTTTGTTAAGCTAAGTCCAGTGCACTTTACCATATCCAGCTGCATCACCTCTAACCATCAGATGGTATAATAATCAAGCCAGTGGCTTAAAATAGTTAAAAAAAAAACATAAACAATCTCCAATAACTTTATCATTGTTTTATATTTCAATAGCAAATAAATAACATTATTATTGTCTTACCCGGTTTAAAAATAATTTTTCTAATGTTTGAGCCATAACAACTACATCTTCTCCTGGTTTGTTGTAAACATAGCAGTTTGTAAACATTGTATTAAAATCTTGGATACATTCTTGGGCTGAATAATAGTAGTTTGACTCAAGACGTTTTTTTATAGTACCCAAATCCATAGGCTTTTTTATAATTTTATGGTAGTCCTGCAACCCAACATGTTATTTATAGATTGTCAGTCTTAAATATAAAATAAAAGTTTTATTAAAAAATATATAATGTACATACTGGAAGATTCAATTTTTTTGCATCTACAGGCTGGTGGAATGGCCATGCAAATTTATGTTTCCAAACTGCTTTAATCACATTTTTTTGAAGGAACTGTAGTTGATTTGTTATCCGCCCCTGTCGGCGTGGTGCATCCTCTGGCGGAGCTCCATTGACTGGTTCCGCCGTTGGCTGTTAAATATACAGAACTTAATAGAATACAGAAGTCTTTCACTGTTACAGATTTGAATTGGAAATATTTAAATTATATGAAATAATAATTTTAGTGAAAATTATCTCATCATTTTTATACGTCATTTATATAGAGCCATGCTACAACTTTATTACTGGTATAGTTGTAGCACAAATGGGTCGGCTCGACTGGGGAAGGAGCACACTCTCATAGAACAACGGTCCTCAACCCTGGGGTCGTGAGGTCGCCAAAAAAGTTAAAAAGGTCCTGTATTTATCGAATTTTATTAAGGTTTATGCATAAAATATAACCTCTCTTTACATACACAATTACACAATTTCCTTAAAACGGAGAGAATCTAAAATAATTACGACTGTACGACCTGTCCAGTCCCGCCGGTGAAAACCTCACCGCTCCCGCGCCCGCGCCCCCACCCCGATCGCTCTTTCTTCGTTCAGTCTGTCTGTTCAGTCAGTTCTATCCGCACATGCGTACTCATCGCCGCTTTGTCGATTGCAAATAGATACTAAATTGATGTCAAAACACGGAAGATTACTTCTGTAGAAAGTTTTTTTAGAAGATTAGTGTTCTCGTGGATAACCACGCACGCACACGGTAAGTAACTGTGCACTCATACTTAGAAAATAAAGTGAGGCGTCAACGCAGCGCGGCCATGTCGGACGCGTGGGTTCAATAACAAAACCAGCGCGAAATATTTTTTACGCTTCACTTATGTATTTTTAGGGTTCCGTTTGAGAAACAAGGAACCCTTATAGTTTCGTTGAAAACAAAGTTACAACTAACATCCAGTCATATCATTACTTGCTACCACGGAACCCTTCATGGGCGAGTACGACTCGCACTTGGCCACTTTTTTTGCTTGTCTATTTGTGCTTCGTTGAAAATAAATTTGATGTAAATCCTGTTACCACGCGAGCATATGACGAAAAATCTAATATTAATCGTTTGGAATACATTTTTTATTTATTAATACGTATTTATTATTGCAGTTAACAATGGATAAGTGGCTAATAAAACGCACATCTACAGATGCAGGTGGCGGAAGTCCTAATAACGCATCACAAATCAAAAGAATTAAACACGTAGTTCTTGACAGCAGTGTCGCCTCAGATTCTACAATGACAACTACTGTTACGAGTAATATAAGTCGTGAGACCAATGCCATCACTTCAAGTACTAGCAGTGTTATTACTATCGATG
The DNA here is from genome assembly GCA_907164705.1 of Parnassius apollo. Lineage (NCBI taxonomy): Eukaryota > Metazoa > Arthropoda > Insecta > Lepidoptera > Papilionidae > Parnassius > Parnassius apollo. Next base: position 11,917,482 of record CAJQZP010001125.1, read on the forward strand.
AAAGCAGAGAAACATCTAGTTCCAATACTATAACTATTAGTCATAACAGCGATGATTGTAGTTCAACAGCCACATCTACCTTACACATCGATACAGAGAGTGACGCTTCAACTTAAACTAAACAAGCAACAGCTACATCGGAGACAACTGGGAACGTCAACGCATCTTTAAAGAATCGTACATCCAGTTTGGTTTTAAATGTAGTGTTGAATTTTGAACAACGTCCACAGTGCGTTGTTTGTTCGGAGGTTTTGGCAAATGAGAGCATGAAGCCGGCCAAACTGAAAAGGCACCTAGAAACTAAGCATCCACAGTTAAATAAAGATGAATCTTATTTTAAACGACTTGCCACCAAACTAAAGTCACAGCAGGTTGATTTCCAAAAATACACAACAGTTAACCAAAAAGCCTTACAAGCATCTTTCGAGGTTTCCTTTTTGATTGCCAAAACTAAAAAACCTCACAATATTGGCGAGACGCTCATTTTGCCAGCTGCAATGAAAATGGTTTCGATCATGCAAGGAGAAAAGTATGCCAATTTACCGAAAACAATTCCACTATCAAGTGACACTGTTCATCGTCGTATCAATCTACTTGCTGATGATATCAAAATACAACTTATAGATCGCATGAAAGGGAGTCCCTATTATGCTATTCAGCTGGAAAGCACTGATGTAGCTAACGTAGCTCGACTTCTGATATTTATCCGATACCGATATGAAAACGACATATGCGAAGATTTGTTATTTTGTCAGGGATTAGAAGGAAGAACAACCGGTGAAGCAATTTTTAATGCAGTTAATACCTTTTTTGAACTCCATGACATAAAGTGGGAATATTGTGTATCTGTGTGTACAGACGGCGCAGCTGCATTGACCGGCTCCAAAACAGGATTCAAAGCAAAAGTAACTGAGATTGCACCTCACGTAGGCTTTGTTCACTGTATGATTCACCGTGAAGCCCTTGCAGCAAAACATTTGCAACCAGATGTAAATAAAGTGTTGGAACAAGTCGTAACAATAATAAATTTTATTAAAGCTCGCGCATTAAACAGTCGCCTTTTCAAAATAATGTGTCGTGAAATGGGATCAGAATACGAAAATCTACTGTTACATACGGAGGTCAGGTGGTTATCGCGAGGAAAAACACTCCGACGTGTATTTGATCTCAAAGATGAAATCAGAATATTTCTACTTGAACGGGAACCAAAGCTAGCGGAATATTTTTTGAATGAAAATTGGTTGGCAACAGTTGGCTATCTTTCGGATATTTTTGAAAAACTTAACGATTTAAATCAATTGTTGCAAGGGAAGAGTACAAATGTATTGATTTTAGTTAACAAAATAAAAGCTTTTTGTAGGAAAATAAGTTTGTGGATAGACGAAATCAGTGCTGAAAACTACGAGATGTTTGCATGTTTGGAAAAATTTTCTGAAGAAAACAATATAAAGCTCGAAGAAAAAATTAAAACCAAAATCATGATGCATCTTACAAACCTTAAGCATGACTTGGAAATAAGATTCCCAGATACGTCACACGGCGACCAATGGATAATTAATCCATTCACTTGTGATCTTAACACTGTGAAGATGAAATTAAAAGAAAAGGAGCAGCTGATCAATTTAATGTCCGATGAAAGCCTTCGATCTATTTTCAAAACCACAGATCTATCCAAGTTTTGGATAATGACGGAAAAGGAATATCCACTGTTATTCAAAACATCTCTGCTGAAATTGCTGCCATTCGCATCTACATACCTTTGCGAGACAGCTTTCTCCACATTAACTGCTTTAAAAACAAAATATCGCTCCAGACTTAACGTAGAACCTGATTTGAGGGTGTCTGTTTCTGATAATATATCACCAAGAATTAATATACTGACTGCAAGTGTGCAAGCACAAGGTTCACATTAGATTGTAAGGATTACGTATATGTACCTTCTTTTTTAAATAAAATACTAAAATAATTGCTTGTCTCATTTAATGTCATCATAAATATTACTCGTATGTTAAATGCATATTTTCTAGTTTGCTCTAATATTACTTTCCAAAATAAATAAACTCTTCAATACAAATAATTTACGAAATAAAAACAGCTAACTTCGTTACCTGAACCAACCTTTGCACTTGTTAACTTAGTGATTTCTTTCTGGGGTCGCTCATAACTCTTTTTTGAATTTTGGGGTCGCAATATCAAAAAGGTTGCGGACCGCTGTCATAGAATACCAGCATAAAATAGCAACTAAATGCTGATCTGTTTCACATGGTGAGTGTAGAGAACCGGAGACCCTTTTTACTGGAAACGAGGCAATCCATCTTAGTCCTCAAGGGTGACAATGCATCTGCATTTTGATTTGTAATAGAGGATGGATGTAGATGTCTATGGACCGCAGCAACCACTTACCATCAGGTGGACTGTGTGCTCGTTTGTCACCCTATCTTATAAAAAAAACATTAGTGTAGTAAAACATGTAATGATTTTAAAGGATCACAACTTACATTTTTCCCTAAAGTATGTAAATAAACTAATATTTAAAATACTTACAGTGCTTGTAGTTGCAAGAGGATCTACGGCCTGTTGCATTGTGCTGGAATCTGCAATCTACCTACCAAAATAAACAAAATTCTGTAGTAAGGGTTAATACATTTGAGAATTACTATTACATAACTAAAAACAATGAAAGAAACTCACCTCAATTGTTACAAGAGGTTCGTCCAGTTTCTGGCTAAGAGGCATCAGCTAAATCCTCTAATAACATTAAACCATTCTATCATAATAAATTTTTTGGTGCAGATGCACCTAGCATGACCACATCCCAATCATTGATAAAACTTCACTACCTAAAAAGAAATTAGGATCTGTATTATATATTATTTAAGTTTTATAATAATAATTTGTTCAGTATAATTATATTTACCTGGCTCAGATCACTAGAGCAAGGTCCAAACTAGATTTAAGTAAAAGTTATTATATACATCTGAAAATTAAATTAAAAAAATTAGCAACTAAAGCAGACTTGTTTAACGATTGAGATAATTAGAACACAACAATAACATTAACTAATTGTACTGGGTTTTACTCTGAAATTTCCAAGTACTTTTGTAGAAAAAATTCGTAATTAAACACAGTATCAGGCTATGATTGACACACTTCCACTATATAAATAGAATATCACTGATATTTCTTTTATGGAAATACTAATAGCAGTACATGTGTTTTAACACAATTTAAAAGAAATTATTCAAAATCTAGAAAATGGAAACCAGTTTTAGCAAGGGCTGGCAAGTATGCAGATGATTTCCATTTAAATCTCCTGTAATTTTGAGTCTATTGTGTATGGCACTGTTGATTTATTGATATCTTTATTAACTAATTTGCCTAATTTTTCTGACTGGTAGATTGAAGCTTCAATCTAGGTACACTAAATCTTAGTTTAGCTTAATATGTTATTCTTAAAATTAACATTAGCCACATCAAATATACAAAATAATAGTAAAGTTAGTTACAGGCTATATATAATCTGTTCACTTAGATAGTGTTGGTAGACCCAGGCGCACTTATTATTTTGCTTTTTAATTATTAGTGTTTGTTAAATAAATATTTTTCTAATATGATATTATAATAATCTGATTATTGTATTCACTATGGTGCTTTGTTTTAAAATGCCAAATTCTCCTGCAGGTGTACGCTGCATGCGGTGACTATTGAAGTCAGGTGCCATTGACAAGATGCAGCATGCGTCAAGGTGGCATGACTCAAAAGCAACCATATCTAAGTGAACAACTATACATCCTACTACAGAGTATAGACCTCATCTCATTTCTAAAAAGTTTATGGAGCAATTAGTCAGCTGCACTGCTCCTGATGGGAGTAACATGAGATAAAATAAAACAGTGCAATGTAAAACTGATGACTATTTGAAGGATAAGGACTGCAGAAATAAAATTACTTCTGCACTAGTGGTGAACTAGCACAAAAATAATATTATAACACCAACATAACATAATTCCATTTAACTATTCAAATTGAAATAAAAAAAAAGACCAAGAAAAGCAATGACCCTATAGTTTTATGCCAGTTCTTCCATTTTTAGGTCTCACTTTTTTTAACTAGCAAATTTTGATGTTTATAATAACTTTATACAAGCCTAAAAATGAATAAAATATTTACGACTTTGAATGACAATGAAAGTATGCAATGTAGTTGTGTGTCAGAAGTTGTTTTATAACCTAAAACTACCTATATTTTTGTTAGAGAACATTTAAATAAAAGCAATTTGAAAAATTTCTCTACAAGTAGCCATCAACTTATACAAATCATAGCAAAGTATTTTTTAAAAGACAAGGAATTTACAAGATATTTATTTCAGATTTAAATTTTGCAAATATTTAGGTTTTTCCGAGCCCTGGGCAAAATATAAAAATGTAATGCAAAATTAAATAATTGAAACTTTAATTAGCTGAATAAATATTCTTTCCTGAATAGCATTGATTTAATACTGCAAATATAATATACCAAAGCAAAAAATGTCATTTGATTAGAAACATAGCCAATCAATTGCCAACAATTATAAATTTACCAAAGCAAAAAATGTCATTTGATTAGGAACATAGCCAACCAATTGCCAACAATTAGCAACAGACAGAACCACAATAACAACATAGACAACCCATTGCAAACAACCAAACCCAGCGCCAACCAACCTGTCAAATTTGGCAACTATGGCAAATATCCCCATAAGAGGCAATCTAATAGGCATATGTACAGCATTAGACTGATGATGGTGATAGTAAAAGTTGGTTGTTATTATGTTTATTTTAATTTAACTACTATCAACCCTTATTACCAGGTACTGCTAATAATACATAAAAGTATTACTAACATACTTGGTGAATGGAAGTGCAAGCTATCATAGAAACGTCAGACAGATAGTCTCCTGTTGCTGCTCTGACATACTATGTGAAACCAGATAGCTATTAATTAGCAGGCTTATATTTTGAATAAAACTAAATTTACGGATTTTATCGCGTTTATTTCATTACTTTTACTTATTTTTAATTCCCGACGTTTCGGGTGCTTTACAGCATCATTTTGCGTAAATCGGACCAAAAATTAATATTCAAAAACTGAAGGTAGCGGGACTAACTATGACATTGGGACGTCAAACATCTCAGTCCCACCCGAGACCATGGGTGCTGTAAAGCACCCGAAATGTTGGGAATTAAAAATAAGTAAAAGTAATGAAATAAACGCTATAAAATCCATAAATTTAGTTTTATTCAATGTCAAACTGTGTTCGTGTAAATTTAAGAAATCATTAGGCTTATATTTGCTCATTAATACTAGTTATTTCTATTTATTATTTCCCTTTTTTTCTTGCATTGCAAACTTATATGCATAACTAACTTAGAACTCATCTCTATTCGTTTATATATCCTACAACTGGGCATAGGTCTCCTTTCCTTTTGTAAGAGGTTTTGAAAAGATTGTTTTTTGGTAAAAACAATTAAGTTCCGAAATGTTTGTAAAGTCATCCATAGCAAAAAGAATCAAAACTGAAAGCAGACTTCTAATTGTCACAAAACTACTTTGCAACTTATTTCATTAAAGTTAATATTTAAAGTAAGATTTTTGATTATAAGAAACATGACCAATAGTATATATTATTAAATTAGTTAATATTATGATTCTATAAAAATATATGGGTGTATAATATGATTAATTTGTGTCATGAAAGTAAAATAGTTTAAACCATACTGTTTAAAATTTTATGATGTGATTATGAAAATGAAATCATAGTATCTAATCACATCTCTGATCATAAGATATCTAAGGAATGTTTTTATAATAAAATAAAATCTACTTTATTTTCCAAAATATAAATTCAAAATTTTGTTTGTCAAATATCAACATGTTTTACTGTTTCAAAATGAGTTTAAGATAAGCATATGAATTATTTAATATAGCAGCAAATATACTTTTTCACCCAATTGAAAAAAAATTAGGTTCTCAATTTGTTGGAATCTTTTTTTTATGTATGTTCACTAGAGATGGGCCGAATATAGATTTTACTGAATACGAATATTCGGCCGAACATTATTCGGCAGGATCATCTCGGTACCTAACCAATTTATGTCAAAACTTGTTGCCATAGCGCGCGTGGGACTAGCGCCGGACCTTGCCCCTAGCTCTCCCGCCACACCTGACATGTTATTGCATCATCTAGTATTGAGCAAATTGCCTGTACATGCTTATGTTTTGACTATTTATGTGAGAAAAAGTATTTCGTTGTGTTATTCTTAGTGAAAATTCATAATTACATAATAAAAATGAGTGGCAGGAGATTATTCTCTGGACTTATTTTAGAGAAACTGACGACCAAAGTAAAGTGAATTGTACTATTTAACATAATGTAATGTTTCTTTGTTTGATTTTAAAAACATTTTATCAAGCTTTCTATTTGCTATAATTGGAAATAAATCTACAATGCCTCAAAAACATAACACTATACAAGTAGATTTAACCCATAAATAAAATATACTTTATGGGTTAACAGTAAAATTATAAAAGACATGGCATTACTCAATTCGTACATTTTAGTACAGTGGACACCTTGAGTACCACTTTAACGAATGTTCGGTGATTTAGCCGAATATTTGGCTGAATATGAATATTCAGTAAAACTGCCGAATATGCCAAATATAAAACGAATATTCGATCCATCTCTAATGTTCACCGATAACTCAAAAATATCTGTACCGATTTGGACAATTCTTTCTTGTTTCGAAGAGTACTACCCAGGTGGTCCCATTTAAATTTTATCAAAATTGGTCAAGCGGTTTTAATAAAATCAACAATAAATTATTTTTTATATTAAAGTTGGTGCACAAATTTTCTAATTTTACCACCTGCTACCATGTCCATTATTTGTTTAAACTAATCATAAAAAAAGTCTCAAGACATTTAGTCAAAGCTTTTCTGCTAAATCCTTTCAGAAATGAGAGGTTACCTATACTCAACAGTGGAGCAAATACTGATGATTTTTTTACCGTATGTATAAAAATAGGGTGTAACAGGTGAACAAAATATTAGCCTATGGCACTGATATTTAAAAAATTTTTGTTTTTACATTAACATATTATGAAAATGATCTATCAATAAATACTACTAATTGGGTGCATATTATTTTAATTTTGATAGATTTTAATTGATCTATTTATTTCATTCAAAATTTTTGTTTTTAAATTTTTTAGTACTGAAAGTTGATTTCAAACTAGTAGTATTTACTGATAGATCAATTTCATATGTTAATGTATAATAAAAAAAATCATAAAATATCAGTTCCATAGGCATCTATTCCGTTCACCTGTTACACCCTATTTTTTTCCATAAGTTAAAAAAAAACTCCCAGTATAGGTTGTTTGTTACTTTACTTTTTATAAATCATAGAATTGACATATAATACAATCTTATTTCATTGTAATTATATAATTAATTTTTAAATAGAAATGTTCTTTTTGAAGGCATCTTGATAACCCTCAAGATGCCTTGTCTTGTCAATTGTAAGAACAGGTGCATAATAATATTAAGAATATATTATTTACATAAAATTATCTCAATGTATCATCTCAATACATTTTGCGAGATGTATATTATTATATCTATATACTATTCCTAATGCAAATAAAATTAAAGATACAGATTATTATGTCACAATTTTATATTTGTTTTGAAATTAATTTCTTTAATAATCCCATTATATTTAGAGAATAAATAACATTATTAAAGCTGGTATAATATGTGGTAACACACAGATATTGCAATTTTTACGAGAGCTAGTGCACCTGCAGCTTTTAGGTGTAGTGGCTACTTACCATTTTGGTATATTATATCATGTTTGGTATATTATAATTCATCTTAATATAATTATATCGAAATAGAAAACATTTTTTTTGTTCTATTTAAACAGCCACCAGACTTAATGACTAATTTCTAAATTCAGACCAATTGTGACCTGAGGTATGAGTTGAGTAAAAAGTTTAAATATTGACCAATTTGAACCATGGTCATGCTGGGCATAAATTGAATAGGTAACTCATGCAACTAAATGAACACTTGCTATTTCGTTTTGGTAAATAAACCAACTTATTTGAACTGACATATTGTCATTATTTATAAATCTACAATACAGAGCCCAATGGGTACTATAATTTTGTTGATCACAAACGAAAAGGGAAGTATATTTGTGGCCTAGAATATTCTCTGATGCAAGTAATTAAATAACAAATTATTGTGTAAGGACTTTAGGAAAACAATTGAAAAAAACTTGTTATTATTGTGAATGTATATATTTAGTATTTTTATAAGCATTTCATAAGTACATCCAATAAAATTTTTAATTTTGCATTAATTATTAACTCAAATAGAACATTTTTCTACCACCAACATATTTCTCGTAACGTTCGGACAAGTGTGTTTATGAAATTTAAATATGAGCAATTCTTGAATGAGAACAGGAACAGAATAGTACTTTATAAAATTTGGAAAAAATTACTCGTATAGAGGCCAAAAATGAAAAGTTCAAAAAACGCTTATTAATCGTAACATGCACCCACTACTTTAACACATACAGAAGTCTTATCAAAATGGCAACAAAATAGCATCAAAATACAACAATATATTTGTGATAAAGCCAAAAAATTATGAAAAAAGACTTACGAAGGATATTAACGCCAATATGGCGGATGAACTAAAAATACGATGTTGGAGTTATACTTCTGCAAAAGTAAACTCTATCAAATTACTTGAATTTATCAAACACTCCACTTAAATCCAAGTTCATAGTCCTTAACTAAATATATTAGTTCATTGTCTATCAGTAACAATAATCACTGTCTTTTTATATACAACAAAGAAAAGCACAACCCGAACTATATGTTACAGCCGAGCTTCAGACATGGCGGCCAAACATGAAGCGAGTGACGAGCGTCTTTAGTCATACCTAAAATTAAGTTATCACTTATTTGTTCTGGAAAAGAAATATTAAAATAACAGCATCAAAACAAGTGCAAAACCAAAATATTTTAATTTTTGTAAAGTGATGAGATTAAGTTTCATTGTAATCGTAGGATTCGATCTTAGAAGACATTTTTCTCAGCTTCCATTCTAAAATTCCAATCCAATTTTCAACTTCCATTTCGCCAGTGTTACCAGACTAGAATTTTGCGAGAACCTGACAAGGCCAAAAATAAAATATATGAACAAAAATACTAAATTCCTGCAGTAAATATTTCGTATGTTACGAACATAAATCGAGAATTTACTTTTAATTTTTACTGTTCTTCGTAATATTCCAAATTTTTATACGAAGAACATAACGTTAAATCAAAATTATATTTTCAAAAGGTTATTTAATTTAAAATATTAAATACACGCACCCATATATGTATATCGAACTACACGGGACCGTACCGGTCCGGTGCGGCGGACCGGAGCCAGTGGTCCATAGATAAATAAATATGTAGCAAGCTATGCCGGTAGTCCGTATTGAGGCACAAACTAATAAGAATCCTAACCACAATCTAATAAATGTCCTAACAACAAACTAATAAGAGTAATTAACATAGTATTGAGGGGTTAGTCTATGAACGCACCAATTCGCAAAGCATTTTTTTACATTTGAATTTTTAAGTTAAACCCGCGGAAAAAAATTTTACGCACTGCGTTAATGATATAATAAACCAAATCAAATGGAGGTATAATCAAAATTCCTTTAACAAAATATTATAAAATTGCAACTATATTTGAGTATTTTTCACCATTATTTATGACACCATTATAATCCAAGCGGAATGCAATTTGAATGTCATTTGAATAATTTCTTTTATATTTATTACCTATATTTATTTTATTTGGATTATTATCGAGAGGCGTAAAAATGTTATTGATGCTGGCTAAGAGATTGGACACACTTTCATCAAACTTTATTCAGCCATGTGCTATATCGTAGCTGCAATTCGTAGTAATTTTTTTTTTTGAAATTAATATATGTCGCATGTTGGCTGTGAGCCTGTGAGAGACAAATTAAACAAAATATTAATTTCATAACGAACGATGTATATATTTGCTTAGCACGATAAAAAACATCTGAGTGTCTTTTTAATAAAGTAACAAACCGTAGGAACTATTACGCTGGAGCGGTAAATACGTTAAGAAACACCACACACTGCACACTTTCTATAAGGTGAGAGTTTAGTTGGTTTCTTAATCAGTATTAAGATATAGTTATGCAAGTGCGCAATTATAACGATTAACTATCGGGCGATAAATCAGTTTGATGGGCAGCACGATTCACTTCAAACTTAAACTGTTGATAACTATCAGCCAACTGCTAAATTAATATGCCACTCTTCGACGTACACATACACGCCGATTGTTCAGTTGGCCGACTTGGGCGATAACGTCACTTCGCTCAAAATTTTGAAAATTTTCCTTGCAATAATCTGTCACTATTTATGTTATGTACCCAGCATTCCCGGTTTCTCTTCTTTATCCGTCGTATAATAGCAATAATAATAACATTTCTGGAGAATATTGTAGGTTTCTACACTACAAATTTTTCTCATACTATCGGCCGACTGTTGCCTAGTATACGCACTCACCACTAACCCGACTGTTTAATTGGACCAGTGTGCGTACTAGCAGCCCAACCCGACTAAACTCACCCGATAAACTATCTGTAGTGGCCGGTGTGTCTAAACGTGACATGATGTACAAATAATTCACGGGAGGCATATGTAGTTTTAATTTTCTCACGAACTCTATCGTGACTATCTGATAGGCAGACTGCCTTACCCTTCGACAGATTAAGGTTTTACGGTCCTTATGGGGCTTAAAATTACTATAATATGGGCGTTGGGGTTAAAATAAAGAGACTTAAATATTTATTATAGTAGGTTAGAATGACCCGACTTTTAACATAAGATATTTTAGTACCTCTTTAATGAATGATTAATATTTTTAACAAAGCTTTATAAGGTAATGGTTAAGGAAAAATCTTAACAAAAACGTAAACGTTTTATACGTGGTAGAGCCATGCTGCAGTTATATTAGAAGTATAGTTGTAGCTCGAATGGGTCGGCTCAACCGGGGAGGGACCACGCTCTTACAGAATACCAGCGTGAAATAGTAGCTTAATGGTGCTGTATTTAGTACGGTGAGTGTAGAGAACCAGAAACCCTTTTTACCGGAAACGAGGCATTCCATCTTAGTCCTCACGGGTGACAACGCATCTGCATTTTAATTCGTAATTGAGGATAGATGTAGATGACTATAGCCACAGCAACCACTTACCATCAGGTGGATTATGTGCTCGTTGGTCAACCTATCCTATATAAAAAAAGAGATGACTTCTAAAAACAAAGAAAGATAAAATGATTTTTATGTAAGAGCTTCATAAGTCTACGCTAAGACATAATGTATTAAAGCCCCGACTTCTGAAGCTGTTATCCGGGAATTATTTTATTCTTTTTGGATTGTGGAGAAACGGCCTTAAGAGCGGCCAACCCGTTTTTCTTTTCACACAAACGCTTGTACATGATTATGGCGTTGTAATAAATCTTTCTTTGAAACTTTTGAACAATAGGTATCTTGTGTACTATATGTAGGTTTCTATCAAAACAAAAATCAAAATTTGGAGAAACAAATTCAGTATAAGGCTCCAAAAATCTGCTTTTTTTGCACAAATTTTACCTAAATTTTGGCCGTTCATAATGTACTAATAAATTGTAAAACTAAAGAAAATATTTACATAGAAACCTTGCAAATGTAATGGAGTTTCTAAATGAAAATTTATGTCACAAACTTGTAAGGCTTACTGAAAAACACGTATTTCCTGGAACAAGTTTTATGAAATCTCCGCACACTATTTTTCGTTCAATGTTATCGCATTTCACTTGCTTGTTATGATTATAGTCAAGTGGCGGCGAGGTTTGCGGGGACGATTCGTGCGAAGATGGGGCGCGGTGAGACGGGGGAGTTCACGCACTCGCTTGGCTCTCGGACCTCTCGGAATTGTTAATAGGTATAGAATTTGTTGACTGCACGTACGCGAATGTGCTGGTGCATTTTATTTTTAGTGAATTCTATTTTACCTACTACAACGATCTTGTTTTTTTATACCGGACGCTGATTTGGCTTGTGGTAGGTTTAGTGATTTTATAATGTAAAACGAACCTGGTATTAGTGAATACGGACACCGATTTTGTTTGGATAAGGATTTTATTACGATTAGTTACAATTTAGCAGAACTTAAAAGTCGTTTTGTTCGTTGGTTGGTAGATGTCACATGCCTTCGAATTTTTTTAGGTTTAGGACATGCCTGCTTCCTCACGATGTTTTTCTTTACCGTTTTGAGAGCAGTGGTAGTGCGTTCACGAAATTTGGCGGCTGGGATTAATCCGAACAATTCCTCAGAGCACTCCCCGTGATAGATGCGATAAAATACGCAAAGAGATGCAACATCTCTTCGCAACGCCAGTGAATCGAGCCGATCGGAAAGCACTCGGTCGTCGACGATTCGAGCCGCTCTGCGCTGTATGCGGTCAAGTGGAAGGAGCTGGTACTGGGGAGCCCCAGCCCAGAGATGGGAACAGTATTCCATGTGCGGCCGAACCTTCGCCTTGTAAAGTTGCAGGCGGTGTGCCGGCATGAAATACTGTCCCGCTCTGATGAGCACGCCAAGCTTTTTAGAGGCCAATTTGGCCTTCCCTTCCAAGTGACCACAAAACTGCACGTCAATCGATATGTCGACGCCGAGGATTCCGATACTGGCTGAGGCAACAAGGGGAGTGCCTTGAAACTGAGGGGATACGACAAAGGGGTTCTTTTTAGCGGTTAAAGCGCAAACTTGTGTCTTCTGTGGGTTAAACTGGACTAGTTCAGCAAAGACTCGACTTCAGACACAAGTTTGTCCCGGCACTCGGAGACGTTTTCCCGAGAAATATTGGCTCGGCCGGTGTAACGAGTATCACCAGTGCTGTGATCTGCATAGCAATGAATGTTACGGGTATGCAACATATCATTGATATGCAGAAGAAACAGCGTTGGCGATAGCACGCAGCCCTGTGGAACACCAGCATTAATTGGCTTGCAATCGGAGCTTGCACCGTCTACAACGACCTTGATGCTCCGATCTGCAAGAAAGCTGGTGATCCAATCGCACAATTTCTCGGGAAGCCCATAGGAAGGGAGCTTCGAAAGAAGCGCTTTGTGCCAAACCCGATCGAAGGCCTTCGCAATGTTCAAACTAACGGCCAATGCCTCCCCCTTGAACTCTACTGCCTCCGCCCATCTGTGAGTTAGGTAGACCAGAAGATCACCAGCTGACCGACCACGGCGAAAACCGTATTGGCGGTCACTAATCAGCTGGTGATCTTCAAGGTACCTCATGAGCTGGCAGTTTACAATGGACTCCATTGTTTTGGAGAACAAGGAGGTGATGGCGATTGGCCGGTAGTTGGACGGGTCAGAGCGGTCGCCTTTTTTAGGGATCGGATGGACGTAAGCCGTCTTCCATGATTTTGGGACTACGCCTAGAGTAATAAAAAAAACCCCCAGAAGGAAGGCGAACTAGTTTCTCGCCAATTCTGCCTATGTGCTCTGACTTTGCCTTGGCAATGACTCTTTTGAAGGACCTAGAGGCGGAATTATACTTCTTTTTCAGAGCGCTGGTGTTTATATCCTGGGACGCTGATGCATCAGCCCAGGCTCGGTAGCACTCCTGCTTATAGCATGATGCTATTTTACAGGTGCGACCAAACCATGGCTGAGATTTGCCTCCAATGGGCACCACAGAGGAAGGAATAAAAAGTTCCATACCCTGAAGTACCACATCAGCAACAGAATCCGCAACAAAGTTGCGATCATCCGGCGAGAAGCAAACCCGCCCCCAAGGGTAGGATGCAAAGAAAGACCGCATGCCATCCCAATCGGCTAACCCATAGTGCCAAACACGGCGGCAGCCTGCAGATTGCAACCGCGATTTCAGCGTGAGTGGCACAACACTCCGGACCAGACAATGGTCCAAGGAGCCTAAAGGGGCGTCGACGGAAATATGATATCCGTCCGGGTGAGAGGTCAGCAGAAAGTCCAACAGGGAAGGTGCATGATCCTCCATATCTGGAATCCGCGTAGGCGAAGTAACAAGTTGTTTCAGATCATATGCAAAGGCAAAATCATGAACAGATCTCCCCGCATGATCGGTTAAACGTGAACCAAGCCATTCGGCGTGATGGGCGTTAAAGTCGCCGAGGATCACGATCTCTGCGGAGGGGATCTGCTGTAGCAACGAATCTGCAGCCATTTGGACGTGGTCGAAGAGTCGGTCTGTTTCGGCATTACCGCTATGGGACCTATAGAGGCACCCGTAGACGCGCGGATGGTCGTCGCTGTCTACGCGTAGCCAAAGGATGGACAGGTCCGAACCTTCAAGTCTGCCGAGGCGTCGAGAACAGATGTCCTCTATATATCTGTATCTGTCTATCTATCTGTATATACAGAAGGGACGAATTCACTTCTCAAGGGGCCGCCTATAGAGGGACGGCGGTTCTAGTGAGGAGGGACATCGTCCATCAAGAGCTGGAATTACCGGATTACCAAACAATGCGCTCTATCGGTATAAAAATGGAGGCGGCGGGCGAGGAACTAAGGATCTACGCAGCATACCGCCCGCCAGGGACTCCATTCTGCTCTTCAGAAGTCCGGACGGTAATGGAAGGCGAAACACCTACCATCATCGCTGTGGACCTAAAAGCTAAACCTAAAAGGGTTGATCACTCTGGTTCCCCACGCTTCAGAGTGATCAACCCGCCGGGTCATGAACTATGTGAAGATGCGGAGAAGTACAATTACGACGTTTTAGGTCCCGAAGAACCTACACACGTTTCGACAGACCCACGGAAACGTCGGGATGTATTGGACATCGTGCTCTCTAGGAACGTCAACTACCCGATAGTGGTAGAGGTGCTGTACGACCTGAACTCCTGATTCTGATCACCCTTGGCCTAAAGGCGGTGACTACGCCGCCCAGAGCATTCAAGACACGTGTCGACTGAAGGCTCTACTATCAACACCTGCAGGAGAGACCTCCAGTCGACTATCCCATAAGCATAGTGGACGACGTAGAGGTTGCTGCAACCAGATTAACCAAGAACATCCAGGAGGCCCTCCATGCGGCCTCTACGATCGTCCCTATCACAGCAAGGCGAGACGATCTGCCGCGAGAGATATGCGTGCAGATCAGGTGCAAGAGAGCGTTGAGGAAGATCTGGGCGCATACTCGCTGCCCTAGATTGAAAACTCAACTCAACACCTTATCGGAGGAACTGTCGGTTGCAGTCGAGGCATACAGAGTAGAGGCCTGAGAGCGGCGCATATGGAAAGCAGAAGAGCATGACGCGTAGCTCTACAAACTGAACCGACAGTTGATCAAAGCCAGACCTTCCGTTTGCCCGCTGACCAACAGCGCGGGTGAACGTTGCTATGATGCCAAGGGCATAGCGGATATCCTAGTTGAGCACTTCTAGGAGCAATTTATGCCGAACCCAGCAAGTGCGGAGTTCATGGAGCTTCATGCCCGGAAGGAGAGTCGCGTACAGGAGTTCTTATCGTCGCCCGCACCACCGCTTGCAGGAGAGTGGTTCATCTCCCCCCGCTGAACTGCGGACAGTAACCCGCCTGCAACCGAGGAAGGCGCTGCGGCACGATGGGATTACCAACGCTGCACTCCGACAGCTGCCCAATAGAGTCCTGGTACAGCTTGGTCGACTCTACAATGGGATACTGCGGACATCCCACTTCCCGGAGGACTGGAAGAAAGGCAGAGTCATCGTCTTGCCGAAACCCGGGAAGGACAGGCGTAGAGCTGCTAGCTACAGGCCGATCACGCTATTACCGCACATAACTAAACTGTTGGAAAGATTGCTGCTGAGACGTCTCCGTCCGTGCATCCAACTTCAGGCGGAGCAGCACGGATTCAGGAGGGGTCACACGACAGTCACATAACTGAGTGAGAGTGCTGCACCTGCTTGCGGCAGAATACAACCGTGGCCGCATATCGTTGGGCGTCTTTCTCAACATCGAGAAGGCGTTCGACAGGGTGTGGCACTCAGGATTACTTTATAAACTGCACGAACAGACCAGTGACCCTCTTGCTATGTTGCGGCTAATGGCGTCTTTCCTGGAAGACAGAAAGTTCTACGTCTGCGTAAAGGACGCCGAGTCCGCAACAAGATCCATCAGAGCCGGCGTTCCACAGGGCAGATGTTTGTCTCCAGTCCTGTACGCGGCTTAGACCAACGACATCCCAACACTGGCAGGAAGGCTGCAAGAGTGGGAGGACGACGTGGAGCTGGCATTATATGCGGACGATAGCGCCTATTTCACCTCGTCCAGAAGAGCCTACATTGCCACTGCCAGAATGCAGCGTCTGCTGAACCTATTGACACCATGGTTGGACGAGTGGAGGATGGTCGTCAACGTTGGTAAGACGACCGCTCTGCTCACTCGCCGTCTGAGAAATCTGCTACCTCCGCTGATCCTCAATGGCCAGAAGATCGCGTACGAGAAGGCCGTGACCTACCTTGGGTGCCGGATTGACAGGACGCTGCACATGACCGCGCACGTCGACTTCGGCGTCCGTAGAGCCAGATGTGCGCGGGCAACGCTCTTGCCAGTCCTGGCATCCAAGCTGCCAACAAGAACTAAGCTGAAGATATACAAGATGTATGTATATACGTACCATCATCGCCTACGCTGCTCCGGCCTGGTACGTGCTTCTGAGCGACCCTCTGAGGCGGCGACTGCAGGCCCAGCAGAACCTGACTTTAATGACGATCGTCGGAGCAGGTCGCTACGTCCGGAATGACGTCATAGCGGCCGATCTGAAAGTCGAGACCATCACAGACTTCGTGGCCCGTATGGCGCGCGGCATGTTCGATCGCGCTGACAACGGGCCACCTGAACACCTAAACGGCTTTGCGCCGTGACACACACGGCCCCCGGATGGGCGACCTTATCCAAGAGAACTCCTCTCTATATAGATTAGAGAGTCGAGTAAAACCCACAATGCCGCAGATAGGCCAACTTCGACCTTAACTGATAACCTCCTTTTTTCCGTAGTTTAACCGACTACGGAAATTTTTTTTCTGATTGCGGACTAATCCGCCGAGACCAACCATTTCTAGAAAAGGCACCCAGGACTGGCCCATAGCTGGGGGCCATGAGGAAAATCCGGGCAATGGGGGCATACCCCGAGGCCTGAGACCTGCAAGGCATAATGCATTCTAGACGACAACACTGAATGCAAACCGAGCACTCAGGCGCTATCTCTCTCTTTTCGCTTTACCTTTCTTTCTAACATTGCGCTGTATGAAACTACAAGCTTTACAACCGTGCTCGCGTTGACGGGCCGGGAAGGGCCCTCTTAAGGTTAGTTCCTTATATCGAAAAATAAAATACGGTTTTAAGACAGATTTGGCAAGATTATTTGTGACTAAGATTTCTAGCTTTATGTGCATATTTGCTTGCGTGTGCTTTGTTTCAAATGGTATTAGCTACTACCAAAATAATTTGTTATTTAGGATTTGATTATAACTAAGTTATTTAGGAATATTTGAACTAATTAATAGCTTATGTACCTACATCTTAAAACTAGACTGATGTTGTTTTGTGAAGACTGCTAATTTTGTTGTTAAATTACTGGAAAAGAGGCATTCCATCTTAGTCCTCAAGGCTGACAACGCATCTTCCTTTTTATTCGCAAACGAGGATAGATGCAGATGTCTAGGGGTCAACAACAACCACTTACCATCAGGTGGACTGTGTGCTCGCTTGTCACGCTTTTCCTATAAAAAATCTTACCTTCTAAGTTAAGTAATGATAATGATTTCTTATATTTACGCGAACACTACACATTGATTAAAACTACTTTTACGGATTTGAACGCGATTAAATCCGTAAAATTAGTTTTAATCAATTAAGTAATGATATCTGTCCGAACCCACCAAAGAGTTAGACAAAAAAACAAATTAAAAAAAATTAATTTGTAACTAATCATTTACTCCGTTTTGTCCTGCTAACTCGAGTTGCGTAACTCGAGTTTAATTCGAGTTTTATGAATTTCTACTCGAGTTAAGTTGAGCCGTATTTTTTTATGAACGATATAACGATTTTATTCGATGTTTTTTATCATCTTTTAAATATATGATATACTGATTAAATAATCACTTTGAACAGAAATGAAACAAAGAAGATTTACACTTGAATAAAACTATATTTACGTATTTTATTGCGTTTAATTAACTACTTTGACTCATTTTTAAATTCCCGACATGTCGGGTGCTTTACAGCAACCATGGTCACGGGAGAGATGTTTGATGTCCCAATGTCATAGTTAGCCCGGTATTAATATATACGCCTACCTTAATTAAACTTTAAAGTGTGGAGAAATGTTTATTGAATTAAAATTTCATGCGTAAAATTTAAGCAATAAAATTAAAACAACCGATTAAAAATAAAAATTCACTACAAAAGTAAGTAATAAATTTAATCTTGCCTGTAAAAAAATTGACAAATAACTTTTATCGAATAAATCTGGCTATCTATTGTGGAAGGAGGAGTTCTACAAGCAAGTAGATGGTGTGACGATGGGCACACCTGTATCTCCCATTGTCTTGAGGAGAATTCCCTGCTTACTTCCCCCGTAAATCCAAGGTTCTACAAGCGGTACGTAGACGACACTTTCACAATAATTCTACCTTTAGGTAAAGTGCATTTTTAAACCATCTTAACTCTATAAATTCTAAAATTCGGTTCAAAGTGGAATTAGAGGGAAACAGTTCTTTAGCTTTTCTAGATGCGTTAGTAGTTCGGAATCCTGATAACACCTTGAGCCATACTGTGTATAGAAAAAAGATCTATACAGATAGATATTTAAACGATGATTCTCACCACCATCCTTCACAGTTGGCTACCGTGGGTAAATCTTTGTTTCAGAGAGCACGAGGGATCTGTGACAGTAAACACCTGGCTGCCGAGCTCCAACACGTCAAACAAGTTTTACATGACAACAAGCTTCGGATCCCGCGCTTACGTCACAGTAAACGAGTGAAGCCGGCCACAGTCGAGCGTGTACCTGCTGTACTGCCATATGCGAGAGGAGTCACTGACAAGATTGGCTACATCTTGAAGCGCGCTTCGATTAAAACATACTTCAAGCCGCCGAAGAAATTTGGTCTGTTTTTACCATCAGTCAAGGTAATGTCCCTCTGCAAGATGCAGGAGTGTACAAGCTTGATTGTGAATGTGGTCTCTCCTACATAGGACAAACTAAAAGATCAAAAACTCGCGTTAAAGAACATATAGCTGATATGAAGGATCGACGCTCCAGGAAGTCTGCAGTCTGTGTACACATGCAGGATCACCCCCATCACTACATCAGATTTGATAGACCACAAATCCTCACTTAAGAACAACGATTCCTTCCAAGGATGATTCGCGAGGCTGTTGAAATCAAAAACCATCCTTATTTCAATAGAGATGGCTGGGTGCTACCATCTGCTTGGGATCCTATAATAAATAAAATTAAACCCCAACCCAAGCATACAACTGCAAGACTTCAAGATATCATAAGTTCATAGTGTGTAGATCGGAACAAAAGTTAAATTTTAATCTATGGTAACCGCAGTTAACTATGACATCTAGACGTTGAATATCTCCGTTCCACCCCGTGACCATGAGTGCTGCAAAGTGCTCGAAACATTGGGTATTAAATTTTTTTATATGCGTGATAAAATACGTAAAAACTAGTATTATTTATATGTGTAGTATTCGCGTAAATATAATAAATCCTCATGATATTCTATTGTTTTTGTTGATTTGAATGTCAACAAACGATTGGGTACGATATCGTTTGCCGTCACTGCATGCGTAATTATCAGGTGGGTTACTTTGCCTTCGGGCACTTTGGTGACTGATTGTGCCGTGTCAAGAGTCCACGCTTTCGGTATAGCGTGGTCCGCATTAAGCCACGTCTCGTAGAGAAATAATAAATGACTATCCCAATTTGAAATATTTATTTTGGATTTTCTCACAAAGTCCAGGTGTGCCAAGATGATCTGTGCGCTCCATTATTATTTTTCTTTTATCGTATTTTTTATAATTGAAGACTATTTTGTGTAGTATTTATTGTGGCTATAGACTGCAAACTGCCTTTTAATGAATCAGAGTATTTAAAGGACACTATTAATTTTTTTAGTGTTGGATATTCAGCACGTTTATAACATGCGTAAACATGGTTGCCTACTGCGGCGGCATCAAAGTTATAAATCGCAGTGATACTCGAAGCTCTCTTTATTTTCTTATTCAACATCGATAATTTTTTCCGTGTCTTCATCTATCGCTTGAATTGATGATGGATTGCCATACTTTTTGCGTTATACGAAACGCCGTCGTACAACCGATGCCAAGAGCATCCGCAACACTGTCGCCAAGTAAGGTTAAAGGCAACAACGGTCCGCCATTTTGACACTCACGTTCAAAATAATCTCGCAAGCGAACCACAAATTCGCGACATTCGCTATTCCAAAGAGTCTTTTTCGTTCTTTCAGCATTGTGTAACCAAAAATAAACATAAAGTTAACGAAAAACTCAACAAAAACACTAGCCAGCTGGAAATAACAAAAACTGAATGAAAGCGTACACAAGGCAATAATAGTGCGCCATCAGAACTCCATAGATCTAGTATAAACTAGAATCTATACTAAATCTATCCAGAACAGAAAAGCCTGGCGTGCTCAGCAGAGCGGGACAGTATTTCATGCCGGCTCACCGCCTACAACTTTACAAGGCGCAGGTTCGGCCGCGCATGGAATACTGTTTCCATCTCTGGGCTGGGGCTCGCCAGTACCAGCTCTCTCCACTCGACTGCATCCAGCGCAGAGAGGCTCGAATCTTCGAAGACCGAGTGCTCTCCAATCGGCTCGATTTACTGGCGCTGCAAAGAGATGTTGCATCTCTTTGCGTATTTTATCGTATCTATCACGAGGTATGGTCTGAAGAATTGTTCGGATTAATCCTAGCCGCCAAATTTCATGAACAGAACGCACTACGTGGCAAACCTCCCGATACCATCCACACCATCTGGATGCTTGGCGGTCCACCACTATACGTTTCACTAGGATCTTTCTTCCGCATACGACCTCTCTGTGGAATAATTTACCACCGGCGATTTTTCCGGACCAATACGACCTGGGGACCTTCAAGATAAGAGCTTACTCCTTTCTAAAAGGCGGGCAACGCACCTGCAATTTCTCTGGTGTTGCGGTTGATCATGGGCTGCGGTAGTCACTTAACATCAGGTAAACCGTATGCTCGTTTGCTCTTGCTCTTCTATAAAAAAAAAACTCGAACTCGTACTGTACTGATTATAAAATGGCTGACAGGCTGTTGTAGTGTTGCCACAATCTCGGAGTCAATAGATACTATTTTTAAGATCTTATCTGGTGTTGGCTTCGTTTCCTTGGCATTTACAATAAAGCCTAAGAGCTCCACTTCAGGAACTCTTATATATACAGGAATTTATTTTGCGCTGTTCATTAGCACACCATTTTCTTGAGCCGCTCGAAGACAGACTGTAAATGTCGCTCATGATCATCTATGCTTTTAGATGCTACTAAAATATCATCAAGATAAGGAAATGCAAAATCATAACCTTCCACATTCCAAAGCCCATTCAAGGGAACTCATACAGACCAAACGGATATGCAATGGTCGTTTTCGGTACACCCTAAGGGGCTACTAGTATTTGATTGTAAGCAATAGGTCTGGTACACCAGATCTATTTTGCAGCCAAAGGGATTTTATGAGAAGTCTCTGAGTGCCAAATTGAATAGCGGTCGGGTATCGTGCGTGTATTTAACGCCAGGTAGTCACCGCATGGATTCCACGTGTTGTTCTTCATCGGCATGATATGCAAAGTGCCAACCTTGAGGTGTCAGAGGGTCTAGCAATACCTAATTTTACCATCTCTTCAAACTCTTGCTTTGCAATGAACAGGCGTTCAGTTGCTAATTGACGTCTACGCCTGGTAGCTGACGGTCTAGACGTGGTGCGCATGTAGTTCAGAGTGTTGTGTTTCACCTCACACGCAGCGCGTGATCTCAGGTTACTGTGCTAGCAGATTATAGTTGCGTTAAATGCCTTCAAAAGTCTTAATTTGGCTCAAAACGCAGAGGTTGTATTTTCTATTAACCTATAGTCACAGAATAAATAATGGTACTGCGTACAGAAGTTGCACTCCTTTGATTTTGACCGCTTGCCCCGACGTTTATTAGCCTACATAATTATTATTAATTAGATAAATCGCGCACGCAAGCTAAATAAATCTTTATCGCTGCGCGCGAGTGTCTGTGTATTACTTTGCATCTTTTCCCCTTCCTATGTCACGGCGGTCAATCCGTGGTTACGAAAGGCTAAAAAAATAAATTGCGAAATGGCAATTAAGTTACTTAGGTGAAGTACCTATTCTGATTATGATTGACTGACCATATTTTGACACCTATATGAGTTCTGTGACGCCCAACGCATGCTATTTTCATACACACGCATGCATTCGTCAGGAGTCGGGCTGCTTGGCTGGAAAGAAATGGGTAGATAATGTAGTGAACAAATAAACCTGAAATACGATTCCTAACAGAAATGTAATCGTATTCTACTTAGTTGAAAATGTTAGTTAACAAAGTTTTAATTTGAGTATTTTGTGTTATTTCAAATTAAAATATTTTAATTACAAAAGACAAGTATAGGTATGTAAGTAGATACTTGGATAGTGAAGTAAATTTCAACTAAGTTTTGTAATAAAGTACTTAGAATACCTTACTACCTTCTGTAGTTAAATTATTTTCAATTCTTTGCTACAAGTAGCCATCAAACAAAAATATTCACCTTTCATAACTTCCTACTAAATTCCTTCGATAACTTCAAAAACGATATATCTGAAACTTTTTGTTGGTCATTTAGCATCTATCCACGCAAAAATTATAGTAGGAGCGATAATTTATCAAATAGATAAATAATATATATATATAATTTTTAAATTACATAAAAAAAATTCAACAAGTATTTACAAAAAAACTATTTACGTAAACAGCGTTAAAATGCTTTCACATACAATCACCTACAACGCGCTTGCACCGACTGTGTATACGGCCCGGGCCGTCTCCCGATTGTAGGTAATTATTACACGCCGGTAGAAAGAGTGACATAGGCCTGCTATATTTCCTAGCATCAACAAGTAAATTATAAAATGATAAAAGTATATGCCTATAATTGGATTCGTCACATTAACTGTAATAAATCGCAAACTAAAAGCATGAAGTAGTCAAAGTCCAGCGCTACATTCGTAAGCCGTAAATAGCAATGGCAGAACCATTTGCTGCAAAAAGTTCAAAATTGGTCTTTAAAAGGCACTTATTACGTAGCGTCCTAAGCGGATATTATACACACAGATCTCAACAGGTGTCCACTTAATAACGCACTTAAGTCTTATTTTCCGTAACAACGAAGCGGCCGGTAGCATGGAAGTCACCGGCCACCGTCACTGACTGCCTTTGCATGTTTCCCGAATGGGAACAGGAAACACGGCGATCTGCACTTGTTAGCGGAGCTACCAGTGATTCTAGCACTGGTCTGGGGCGGAAGCAGAACGGCTACGTAAAAGTCTCCGGCAACTAGGAGTAAGTCCTGGTGATTTTAAACGTGCACGTTGCGTAGTAATTGTAGCTAGTTATCGAGATAGGTCATCCAAGCGACATTTCAAACCGTCAAACTCAGATGGCGCTGTAGTCGTCGATATTGAAGCCACGTGATGAATGAGCGGCGGGAACATAACCTTGTTGACCATGTCAGTCAATTCTGCCACGTTGTCCAAACTGGCACCTTTCTGCGTTGCGATAGTAGCCTGTGTGTGGTTAGGCAATCGGTTTGTCCAATGTGATCATAGAAACTCGTCCGGAACGTCGTTACCCGTTAAATTTCTAAAATTACGTAAGAACTGGGACAGTTTCCACTCTCCAATTTCTTCGTAAGCCTAAGCCGATGATGTAGCTATAAGCTCGGTCTTATTTTTTTCATATCTGTTTACTGACGGCGGGTTAGTTATTTTTACTCCCATTACATATTTATTATATTAATTAGAGATTACCATTGAGGATTGGAGGAGGATTGAGTACGTTTGTCTCATTGTGCACGATGAGCGCAACGGGGTCGCACGTATGGCTATGATGGAGCGGAACAATAAAAAAGTTATTACGTTTCTTGAGATACTGTAAAGAGAGCCACGTTCATGAGATACAATCTTTTAAAACAACTATCGAATAAATTAAAAATAAGAAGGAAAGCCAAGTGGGTTTTTATAGAACCCATTTAAGCAAATATAAAAATTCTTCAAGGAACATTAACGCCAACTTTAACGCCGTTCAACAGCATTGAAATTGAAACGACATTGACCGTTAAAGTGTAGCCACTCACTTTATCGCATTAATTGTTGCGTTTATGGGTATTGACGTTTCTCGTTAGTGTAGCCTCAGCATAACGAATACACCCGAGGCCCGAGTACGCAGTTATCCTTAGACTAAGTGTAAAAACGGGTTGGCCGCTCTTAATAGCTCCTCGACCTCCTCTTCCGCCATTCTCAGTTATTTTCGGAATGACGATATATATATGTCTGTACTGGTACATTCGGACCGATAATTTAAATGGATCATTGCTCCAGTACTATGAGTCTATGAGATCCATTGGGGACCAAAAGTTTTCGATTTGAAATTTGTAATAGTGCCATCTACTGCATGATACAGGTAATAAATAATTTTATGGAAATAAATCTTATTGAGTTCCAAGGCGGTAAGTACAATCGACGATAGATGGCATAAACACAAAAATCTTAAGTGATTCAATAATTTGATTTGATTTTGATTGATAACTTTATTCAACATTATTATATATTTTAAATATTTAATAAATTTGTTTATTCTTTAATTTCATTCCTAACAATAAACAATTTCATCTTACTTTACATGTCTTAAAATAAGGATTGTAACATTTATTTGCCATAAAATTAAACTTTTATCTTATACTTATATAAGGTGGTTGAAAATTATCATATTAAATAAATCATTTGGCATGAAATCTTTTGGAGTGTTATTTTCAGTAAACTCTACCAAATGAAATTTTTAACTCATAGATCTAACAAATAAATATAATAAAATCTAAAATAATTTTAAAATAATTAAATGATCTTTTTTTGCATCCTACTCGCGGGCGGGTTTGCTTCTCGCCGAATGATCCCAGCGTTGTTGCTGATTCTGTCGCTGATGTGGTGCAACAGGGAATGAAACTTTTTATTCCATCATCTGTGGTACCTATCGGAGGCAGAACCCAGCCTTGGTTTGGTCGCTCCTGCAAAATTGCACTACGTCATAAGCAGGAGTGCTACCAGACCTGGATTCGAACATCGACGTCTTGGGATGTAAATACCAGCGAAAAAATAAGTACAATTCTGCCTTTAGGTCCCTCAAAAGTGTCATTGTCAAGGCAAAGTCAGAGCACATCGGCAGAATTGGCGAGAAACTAGTTCATCTTCCTTCGAGAACACGTAATTTCTGGTCTCTCGCCAAGGCTGTCCAAGGGAACTTCTGTCAGCCGTCTCTCCCATCTCTGCACAGGGAGGACAACTCACTGGCCCATGCCGCAAAGTACAGAGTCGATCTGCTGGGCTCTCTCTTTGCGTCCAACTCGACTCTTGATGACGGGGGCAACAATGCCAACCATCCCGCGGAGTGAGTACTCAATGCAGGACGTCCTGTTTACCCAACGCTTAGTGCGCAGAGCACTCATCTCCCTGGACGTCAACAAGTCGAGTGGGCCGGATGGCGTCCCTTCTATTGTGCTGAAGACGCGTGTTCCGGAGTTGGCACCGGTTTTAACGCGTCTTTTTCGGTACTTCTACTCCTTCGGCGTAGTCCCGAAATCATGGAAGACAGCCCTCGTGCACCCGATCCCCAAAAAAGGTAACTGCTCTGATCCGTCCAACTATAGGCCTATCGCCATCACCTCCTTGTTCTCTAAAATAATAGAATCCATTATTAACAGCCAGCTCATGCGGTACCTTGAGGATCACCAGCTGATTAGTGACCGCCAGTACGGTTTCCGTCGCGGTCGCTCAGCTGGTGATCTTCTGGGTTACCTAACTCATAAATGGGCATATCGAGTCACGTGCAGTTTCGTGGTCACTTAGAAGAGAAGGCCAAATTGGCCTCTAGAAAGCTTGGCGTGCTCAGCAGAGCGGTACAGTATTTCACGCCGGATCACCGCCTGCAACTTTACTAGGCGCAGGTTCAGCCGCACATGCAATACTGTTCCCATCTCTGTGCCGGGGCTCCCCAGTGCCAGCTTCTTCCATTTAATCGCTTCCAGCGCGGAGCTGTTCGAATTATTGGCGAACGAGCTCTTTCCAATCGGCTTGACTCACTGGCTCTGCGAAGAGATGTTGTATCTCTTTGCATATTTTATCGCATCTACCACGGGGAGTATTCTGAGGAATTGTTCGGACTAATTCCAGCCGCACAATTTCACCATCATACATCGCGACAAAACTCGCGATACCATCCACACCATCTGGATGTCACAACTTCCTTGTGGAATGGACTACCACCAGAGATTTTTCCGGACCGATACGACTTAGGGACCTTTAAGAAAAGAGACTACTCCTTTTTAAAAGGCCGGCAACGCATCTGCAATTCCCCTGGTGTTGCAGTTGCTCATGGTCGGCGGTAATCGCTTGCCATCAGGTGAGCCGTATGCACGTTTGCCCCCTCTCGTATAAAAAAAAATCTTTTACAACACATTGATATATAAAAATTACATCACTTTTCTTCTCACCTCTCTCTACTTTTTCGATTAACTTCTTCTTTTCAGCAATCCTCAAGCATTTATACTTTTTTAGGCCTCATAAGGAATGCAAAGTTTTAATCTGTATACAACCAAACCAACGAAAGAGTAACAGTAACTGAAACATAACTAACTAAACAAGTCGTATGCTCGTTTGCCCCCTCTCCTATAAAAAAAATACTCCTGATACTCGGCAGTCTACATCGTTTATTAGATACGCCTGCTTATTCAGATGATTCGGGATTCCATCGGTTTTCGGCTCATTCAAAATTCACATAAATCACGAGTTAAAAAGGTTCCGTCAATTGTTTGTGATCGATTGTACCGGTACATTCAAAAACAAATGAATGAACCATCAATACTTTTAAATGTACCAGCTCAAACGAACGAATCAAACAGTGTAGTGTAACCGTGAGTTTGCACTGTCGCGATTTTCACAAAAAAATGTATTAAACACTGTTTTCTGTCAATGTACCAAAAAGCGTTTGCATAGTCACTAAACATATTGTAGTTAAATATGTTTGACAGTTTATTGTACACTACATATTATAACTAATATATTATATTTATATATATATAACTGCGGAAACAAAATGTGTGAAAACAAATTTGTAGAAATATTGTCATATTGAAAGATAAGTTTGACGTTAATTTTGTATTTGTAGACACTTTTTAATCGAGACAGAGAATTTTCAACAATAATGGATTCAAGTGATGAAGAGGTTTTATTTTTTTAAGTACCTGTACTGTACATTTACAACAAAAAAGAAAGAAATCGAGGTTCTGGACGCGCGTGCAATGTGTTTGGCTTGCTACATATTTATTTATCTATGCAATGTGTTTGACAGTTTCCGTGACGATATATTACTTTCCTCTATGGATTCGCGGTAGAATACGGGATAGAGACTAAAAACTGTGCTGCATGACGAATAAAGAAAATTAAAGAAAGTGATACATGAGAAAATTCTACCAATTGCGTAATCACATTAAAACATTAAAAGCCAAAATTGTATTAAGTGTTTAGCTAATGAAAATACAGTAAGAAAATTATCCAAGAAAATAACATCAACATTTGCGCTGTAATTACAAGTTCAAATAGGAAATTGAAAGAAAAAGACATGACATATGAAAATCAAAGCCATGTGGCTTTATAAAAGGTCACCCACCTGTTACAGGCTACTCAGGCTCTATTAAAGGGTTAACTGAGTATTCTTTGCTGTTGGAATCAATCAACCAGTTTTTAAGGCCTGGCAGATTTTTTAAATACTATAAAACCATCAGACAATCAATTTATATTGATATTGTTGATGAAATGTCTTTAAAAAAATGTGATGTATAAACCAAAAGAAGATTTGATTGAAGTTTATTAGGATCATAGTACACAAGGAACATCTTCAGTCGTTGCATCATATGCTTTAGTATTTATGAGTGTTAGGAAGACTGAAACAGCCCATTGCCCACTATTTCTCCAATGCATTTTTAACTGCAAATCAACTTACTGTACTAATAAAAGAGGTAATTATTAGTACTTTGTATGATGTTTCATTTTATTTCAACAGTTGAAATTAAAGTTGATTATAAAAGCTCAACGGTTGTAAAACATATTTAATTTTTGATTTCAGGTCTTGAATCAGTCATAGCTGGCATAACTTCCAGGCTCAGGCTGGGATGAATATATCTGCAAGAGTCTGTGACATGGACGGAGTAAATTTACAAGTTCTCTCTATCTTGGGTGCAAATGTGCAACAACTATATTTTGCATTCCATAACAAAGAGATAGTGACCCTTTGATACGCCATATTTATTACATAAGGGATCTTGCAATGGGGTTAATGCATTTCACATTGAAATAACTTTGTTTTGCAGAAGAGAGCCATGAGAGCACTTTACAACCTAAGTCCGAAGGAGTCTTTTCAAGAAAGTTTTTTAAAAGTAAATATAGCGTTTTAGTAATTTGACGAAAATTTAATGTATGTTTTTTATTAATTTTTGTTTTTTTTTTGTTTTTGTTAATTTAATGTACACAAAAGCAATAATAGTTTTTATTAAAAATAGTAATGTATATTCTGTAAATACTAGGAACAAGTACAAGCTAGTTATATCAGTTATTCCACTTCAAAGAATAAGTTTTAATCCGGTTCCGGTGATCAAAGTGTAAACACGTACAAGTGAGAGCTCCGTAAATATTTCCAATTAAACAGTGCAAAAAACGAAAAACCGAACGTATACTACAGTGAAAAGTTCAGAAGTTCAAACCAGAAGAGTGTTTCAGCAGAAATTACAGTGAAATAACTAATTTTGTGGCGATTCTGTTCAAACAAAGTTCTGATCGTTATAACCTCAAAGTTAAGCACACACACCATAGATATCAAGATTATAGGTAGTGCCAACCAAATAAAATCTGTCACTGCTATTTGACAGCTGACAACTGCAAAAAGTGTTGCCAACGTAGAAAAAGGATTACCATAAATTTAAGTGTTACCACATCAAAACACCAAAATACCCTGAAAAAAAAATGGAAAAGCAAATGGAAATCTTACTCTCCAAAATAAATGAAAAGTTTAATGAACAAACAATAACTTTAACAACAGCAATAACGAAAAATGTAATGGAGGCCCTGGACGATAAGTTAAAAATAATAACAGAAGAAAACAACAACCTTAAAACTAGAGTCAGCAACCTGGAACAAAAAGTATCCTTTTTAGAGAAGGAAAAGCGTAAGAATAATCTAGTTTTATTCGGCATCGAAGAAAAAGGAAAAACTGAGTTAGAGTTGGTGGATTTTGTGAAGGAAATTTTGCAAGATTCGGGAACTCATATAGATAGTCAGGAAATAAGTGAGATCCATAGAATCGGGACAAATTATGAAAAGAACCGACCGTTAATAATATCTCTAACAACATCTTGGAAAAAACATCTTATCCTGAAAAACAAGCGCAACCTTCCTACAAATGTGTATGTCAATGAGGACTACCCTAAAGAAGTTCTGGAAATACGCAAACAACTTAAGCCAGAATTAGAAGCGGAAAGAAAAAAAGGAAACATAGCGTTCATAAAATACGATAAGCTAATTGTTAAAAAATAAAAAACCAACTAACCCCAGCCGCGAAAAGAGGAAGAGAGAAACACCAACAGGATCCCCAACCACTCCCACCCCATCCCAGAAAAAGACAAATACCCAGAATGAAATTACTGAAATACAGCCCCCAAGTACAATTAAGGAAGTAGTTAAGCCAAGCATACTTACATTTGTAACGCGTGAAAGATCCGCCTCGATGTCAGAGATGCAAAAAAACGAACAAAGGCCTCCTCGAACCGGAAACAACAAACAGATGCAACAACAAACACAGATATAAGAAAAACTCTAATGTTTTGTCCCCCAATCCGGCCGGTCACCGTGGGGGAAGCCGACCACCACCCTCCAACATATCAGTCAACAAAATCAAATACCCAAAAAGATAAACAAAAACGAAGCAGTTTATACATATGTACACTAAATACACGAACCCTGAGAACAGAAGAAAGTTTGCATGAGCTAGAGTTAGCTATCGAAAACCTCAAGTGGGACATCTTGGGCATAAGCGAGATGAGGAGAATAGGAGAAGGAATAGAAGAGCGAAACAGCTATATTATGTATTTCAAAGGTGAAACCGCTGGACACAGAGGGGTAGGATTCCTGGTTAAGTCAAAACTTAAAAAACAGATAATTGGTTTTGAAGGGATATCGGACAGGATAGCGGTGATTCATATTAACTTACCAAAGTATAGAAAAAAATGGACAGTCATTCAAGTCTACTCGCCGACAGAACAAGCAACAAAAACTGAGATCGACAAATTCTACGATAAATTACGTGAAGCTATCGAAAAATATTCCGAAAACAATATCGTGCTCATGGGAGATTTCAATGCCCAAGTTGGCGTCCAACTACCCGGAGAAGAACATATAATAGGAAAATACGGAAGAGGCAAAAGAAGTAAAAATGGAGAAAAACTAGTAGAGTTCCTTCTTGAGCAAAACTTAACACTTCTAAACTCCATGTTCCGTAAAAAACCCAAGAACAAATGGACATGGATGTCTCCAGACGGAAAGGTTAAGAACGAAATCGACTACATAATAACTAACAAAGCTAGGGTATTTAGTGATACGGAAATAATACAGAAACTAAATTTCAACACAAACCATCGTATGGTACGCAGTTGTCTAAATGAAAGAAGTCCAAAAGCTCCTAGACACCATATGAACCACACGCAAACAACAAACACACAAACGGACACAGAAAACACAATAAAAGATCTGATGGAAGTCGTTGATTCAGATTTGGACCTAAGTGTAAAATACAAAAAAATTGAGAATAAGCTTAAGCAAGCAGGAAAACAATCAAACAAGAGTAAAGAAAACATTTTGAGTGAAAGAACGTTAAAACTAATTGAAGATAGAAAGTTGTTAATAAAAAAAGGATAAAAAGGAGAACCAACAACAAATATCTAACCTTAGCAAACAGATTCGTGAAAATATGAGGAAGGACAGAAAAATCAGAAGAAACACAATTTTAGAGAATCACATCAACAAAACGGGAGGCACGAAAAAATCGCTTAAGGAACTCCGTGAAAAAGGGAAAGAATGGATACCAACGTTAAGAGAAAAGGAAAAAGAACTGCCAGCTACTACTCGGAGTTCAATCCAAAATATAGCAACAAATTATTATCGGTTACTATATTCAAATCAATCTAGCTTTAGCACACATATTAGTGATTACAAACAGATGCATGTGACTGAAGGAAACGAAGACATACCAGAAATATTAGTATCGGAAGTAGAAAAAGCAATAAAAAGTCAGAAAATGGATAAAGCACCCGGCCCCGACAGGATCACAAATGAACTTAATGAGAGGGACAATCACAGAACTAAGTCCGCTTCTAAGAAAAATCTTTAACGAGATTCTATATACTGGTAACATCCCTAGTCAATGGGCAGAATCTCATATAATACTTCTCCACAAGAAAGGTCCTAAAGACGATATAGGAAACTACAGACCCATTTCTCTCATCTCAAATGTATATAAAGTTTTCGCCAAAGTCATTTTGGACAGAATCTCAATCAAACTCGACGAAAATCAAACTGTGGAACAAGCGGGGTTCAGGAAAGATTTCAGTACAATAGACCATATTCACACTATCAAACAGCTTATAGAAAAATATAATGAATATAGAAGAACAATTTACATTGCCTTTATAGACTACGCCAAGGCTTTCGACAGCCTTAGACATGAAGTTGTATGGCAAAGCCTAAAAGAGCAGGGCATCCAAAACACCTACATCAAGATCATCAAAAGTATTTATAGCGTTAGTACAGGCAGGATAAGACTGGAATCTATAGGAGATGCTTTTCAAATAAAAAGAGGTGTCAGGCAAGGTGACCCACTTTCACCAAAGCTGTTTACAGCAGTATTAGAACAAATGTTCAGGAAGTTGAATTGGGAGCATCTAGGTCTAAACATAAATGGATCACGATTAAATCATCTCAGATTTGCTGATGATCTGGTCCTATTGGAAGAAGATCCAAAACTACTGGAGTCCATGATACAAAACCTGGCAGGAAAAAGCAGAGAATTAGGCCTAGAAATGAACTCCAGCAAAACTAAGCTGATGACAAATTCAATTCCCGTAGACATAACAATTAAAGGACAGAAACTGGAATATGTAGAAGAATATGTATATCTTGGCCAGATAATATCGCCTAACGACCAGATGTCGAAAGAAATAGAAAAAAGGATTGCGACAGGATGGAAAACCTACTGGGCTTTGAAAGAAATTACAAAAAGCAAAGAAATAGGCATTAAAATCAAGAAGAAGACCTTTGATACATGTATTTTACCCTGCATTACATATGGCTGCGAAACCTGGGCTCTGACAAAACATCATAGGGATAAACTTGCAAGATGTCAAAGAAGTATGGAAAGAAGCATGATAGGTTTAAAACTAAAAGACAAAGTAAGAAGTACAGACATCAGGCACAAAACAAAACTAACTGATATCCTGGCTCGTATTGACCAACTTAAATGGAGGTGGACTGGACATATGCTCAGGTGTAAAAAGGAGAAATGGAGCAAACAGGTGACAATCTGGTACCCAAGAGATGGCATTAGGAGTCGAGGTCGCAAAAAGAGAAGATGGGAGGATGACCTGAAAATGACTTTGGGTCCGCTCTGGACAAGAGTGGCGGCAGACAGACATCAGTGGAAAGAGTTGGAGGAGGCCTTTGCCGTAAGGCACACCGAACTGAGAGACCTTTTATAATATGTTGTGCGTTACGTTTTTAACCAGCTGTTAATCTATTTATTTAAGTAAAATTTATGTTTGTAAATGAAAAAAACTGTCAAAGTTCGGAAATAAAGGTTTTTATTATTATTATAATGTATATTCTGTAAATATTAGGAACAAGTACAAGCTAGTTA
Source organism: Parnassius apollo (assembly GCA_907164705.1). NCBI lineage: Eukaryota > Metazoa > Arthropoda > Insecta > Lepidoptera > Papilionidae > Parnassius > Parnassius apollo. The sequence continues at coordinate 11,950,940 of CAJQZP010001125.1, forward strand.
TATCAGTTATTCCACTTCAAAGAATAAGTTTTCCTTCATGGGGCAAAGTATATGTTTTTACAAGTCATAAAATATGCAGCCTATCAAAAACTGAAAATTTTTAACTAAGCAAAGTTGTTCAAAAAAAGGTTATTAAAATAAAATATACGATTGATAAACCCCTGGAAATGGGGTGATTAATGTTATTTCTAAATGTTTTAATATTTAATTGTAAAACATATTCTAAATAAAATTTTGTTCAAATGACCCGCTTGGACTTCTTGCTTGTTTTCTACATAGGACAGAGGCTTTTCCCAAACGAGTAAAAACATTAATTACTTAATGAGTTTTGTAATCAAGTATTCTCTAATAAGTTTTGTAGTTTTGAATAAAATTTATTCTGTTTACATCGTAACTGCAAGCATATAATATAGAGACAAAATTAATTTTAAATCAGGGAAATAAATAGACAACCAATTATTATCAAAATGAAATTATTTGCTGGTTTTACTCTGCTCTTGTGTACATGAGCTTATTTATTATTTAACTTGTTTTTGATTCAAATATTGCTATTTTAGGTATTGTAGACATGCTAGGGTTTTTAATTGTGCATGATATTATCAATACATTTATAATTGTAAATCATCTATATTATTTTGTCCTTTGTTACATAGGTAATTGAAATATTGTAATCAGTATTGATTTTTATTTTCTTGTTTTAACTCATCTAATGACTTAATAGACAGAACTAATTTTACTAAAGAAATTTTATCTCCTCCCTTCAGTAGTGTTCTAGTATTATGCAAGTTTGAGAAATGTTATTCTGTACCTTAGGATCACCTGCTATTAGGCGGCCAGTATACATATACTAGGCGAAGTCGGATGCATGGCTATTACATTCTATCTGGAATGTAATACTAAGCCTGCAAGACCCAACATTGTAGGCAGTGTATAGTAACAAGTAGTATAACAATCTTTTTAACACCCTTTGGGTCCAGACTCATAAAATGATAAATATTGTTGCCGTTATATAGATATTATATTATATATTTTTCAGAGTAATCAAATTCGTAACTTTAGCTTAAATAAATAAATAATGATATAATCTTATTGCAGTTTTTCAAATATCAGTAAATAAAGCTTCTTCTTTTATTTGCAACTATCCCAAATTGAATCCGATTTATGGGCAACAACGTTTTTGCCTAGGGATGGCGATTCTTATCAAAAAAGATCGATTTTCAAATCGATTCGAATCGTGACCTAAGGAATCGATTCACAAAAAATCGAGCTCTATAAGATCGATTTCCGAAAAATCGATCTTTTTTTCAAGTTTTCGTTTATAATGTAATATTTTATTAAAAACAAGGTACATATTATAATTTAACGATCTCTTATCAGTAAAATCAGGTAATTCGATAATAAAAAATATTTTCATTACCATGTCAAACTAACAGATGTAGTATAAAATAAGACATTTATTTTCTACATTTAGAAATTTTACAGAGTTAAGAAAATGGTTAAGAAAAATCGTTTACAAAGATATAGATAATGTAGCTTATAGTTCCCAATGCTTAATATCTAAACTTTTTAAAAACAACAGTCTATCAAGTCTACAGGGATCCAAGCGGTTTCGCTCATCTGTTGCGATGTTTCCGGCAATTGAGAAAAGGCGCTCACAAGGAACAGATGATCCTACGATACTCATATACTTCACGGCTATTGAGTGAACTTGGTGATAAATAGAGTTTTTTTGTTCTTGCCAGTAGAGTATAGGATCATAATTTAGGTGCACAACTGCCTGCGATAAATAGTGTTTAAATTCTTCATTTAATGGTTAAAGATATTTTATTCTCAAAAGAAATATACATTTCACTTAATGAGAGGTTACAATATTCGAGTTATAAATGAGTTATGAGCATACAGATAGCAAAAAAAAATATACATATGTATTAACATTAAAAAGGGAGGAAAGAGTTTCGTGACATACAACTTCTTACTAGTTTAGGCATACAACTTAATACTTCCAATATAACGTTTTGTGTATTGATGTACAAGTTAGCAATCTTTTAGTAGATAGTAATAAATAAAGTGGGTAGTAAGTAAGGCATTTCTTATCGTTACCGATAACACTGATTAGCGGTCGGCATATGGGCAGGGTCGGATTTAGAAGTTATTCATTATATGTTGTTTTAGTTTGCTTTTAAAGATGTTAAAACTATTTAATATTTTTATTTCTTGTGGTAGTTTATTATATATTTTAACTCCATCAAAAAGTATGCTCTGCTTACCATAGTTTGTTCGTACCATAGGTATGTAAATATTATTAGTGTTGCGAAGTACTTTCTTTCCTTTGCCTTTATTTGTTATAAATTTTAATTGTGTGTGTATTTTATTATCTAAAATTTTCTTTATTAGAATACAAGTATTATAGCAATATGTTTGATAAATATTCATAATTTTGGTTTCACTGTACAGTTTGTCTGTAGGTGTAAAGAAGTTATAATTGAATAATAGTTTTAATATTTTATTTTGGTTTATTTGTAGGTCCTTTAATGTTGTTTTGTAGGTGCACCCCCAAATTTCAACTAGATAATCCAGATGTGGTTTGACTAAAGTATTATAAATTGTTCGGCGAACACGGTAAGGAAGGCATCGAATACAACCATAAAGTGAACCCAGTAGGGAAGATAGTTTCGATCTTATTTTGCCTATATGACCCTTCCATGACAAGGTTTTATCTAGTACTAAGCCTAAATATTTCTCTTCGGCTGACTCATGTATTGTAGAGTTGTCAATGGTGAGAGGGGAATAACTGCAAATGTTTTTGTTTTTGGGTTTAAATATCATGTACGAGGTTTTTGATGTATTTATTGTAAGCAAATTGGATTGGAACCATTTATGTACTATATTTAGATCTACTTGGGCTCGTGCGATAACTTCTTCTATGGAACGTCCAAAGTAGAAAATACAGGTATCATCTGCATATAAAGAAATTTCGCCATTTAATTTAAGATCAGTTATGTTATTTATATAAATCAGGAAAAGAAGTGGGCCCAATATAGAGCCTTGGGGAATACCGTACGTAATGGGTTGTGGGGAACTTTGATAGTGACCAATCTTTACAATTTGATATCTTTTATTTAGATAACTTTCAAAAATTTTTAAGGCATGGCCGTTAATACCTATATGAGAAAGTTTCTTTAATAGTAGTGAGTGACTTATTGAATCAAACGCCTTTTTTTAGGTCAATAAAAATTCCAAGCCCTAAGTTTTTTGCATCAATGTTTTTTTTTATTTTGGTAATCAAATCTATCGTTGCGGCTAAGGTATTTGACCTAGGCTGGAAACCATACTGACAGTTTGAAATAAAGTTAATTGATGTTAGGTATATATTTAAGCGGTTATATATTACTTTTTCAAAAATTTTGGAAACTACTGGTAAGACAGAGATAGGACGGTAGTTACTGGGGTCACTTTTCGTACCTGATTTGTATATAGGTGTGACTTTAGCTGTTTTCAGTTCATCTGGAAATGTTCCGCTTTCAAGACAGTCATTTATACAAGAAGTAAGCCTTGTAAGAATTAAGTCCTTAATACACTTGACTACCTTTGTTGTAATGCCATCTATTCCCGAGCTCGTATTAGGGTCTAGTTGGTCGATTATTTTAGCCACTTCATATTCGTCACATTTTTGGAAATTTGATAGTTCATTAATTGCATTTTTATGTTTGTTACTAAAAATGTATGAATTATTTACCTCCGAAAAAGTCTGTGTTATCTCGTTAGCTAAGACCGATCCAATTTTTGCGAAAAATAAATTAAATTCTTCACAAATATGATTTCCATCTGTTATTTCTCCTAAAAGAGTATTTAGTTTTGGAGGAATATTATCCGTTTTTATTTTATTTTTTGTTAGGGTTTCAATAAGCCTCCACATTTTTTTAGGGTTATTTTTACAGATATTAAATGAATTATAGTAGTACTCACTTTTTGTTTTAGTTATGAGTGTTGTTACTTCATTTCTTGCTTTTTTATGTAGCTTTATGAGCTTTTCTTTTTCATTATTCGAGCATTTTTTAAGTTTTTGCCAAAGTTTATTTCTAGAATGTATGCTATTAATAATTTTGATATTTATCCAATCATTTTGGGGTGGGTTTTGTATTTTTATTTTACTGATTTTACTTTTAGTTATAATTTTTTTTATTGATTCATTAAGATTGTAAAACTCCTTGCTATCATTTCTAGTGTCACAAAACTCTTCCTCACTATATTTGTACAAAAGATCATAATTAATAGCTTCATCATTTAAGCCTTCACTTTCCTGTGCATGTGCAGTATATAAAGAGAGTTGCTTTTTCACAAGCAACTTATGAAAATCCCAAATTCCTTTTTTCATATCATTACCAGTCTCTTCAATGGCGTCGACTTCTTCGCTATTATTTTTTGGAAGTTGTTACCGCGTAATATCTAAAATTGAAGTGTTTATTCTATTTATTGCTCGAGAACAGGCGACATGGTCAGTAAAATGAATTTTTTTTTAAATCTAGGATCTAAAATGGTCGCAGCAGCTAAACAAATGAACTTGTTCGACCATTCCAAATCTTTTTTTAAGGCCGTTCACTATTAAAGTTCGTGTTTTAGCACCAATATAGGTTGAATTTTCCATTGTATTATATGTTTCAGTCAGACAAGATACGATTGGTATAATTTTACTGGCTGTAACATAGTTTTCTCCAGATATTCCCTTAGTTATTACTTCTAATGGTCTCAATATATTTATAAGATCTTTTATGAATTCTAACTGCTGTGCAGTAAGCATTGTTGGAGCTTTAGGATACTTGAGTAATATTGGCGCAATTATTTCGGATAACTCAACAAATCGTTCTAATTGATAAAAAATAGAATTCCATCTGGTACACACAGATTGAATAAGCCCCAAAGGCTTTGTTTGGTGAGCTTTCTTTAAAGAGTCAGCAGCATTTGTATTTTGCTTAAGATATGTAGTAATATCTTTAACAGCTGTTAATAAATTATTGGCTTCGTCTAGTCCATCCTTATTGTCAAATGGTTGTGATGCTACTAGGTTTAATGTATGAGCAAAGCATGGCATGTGTTTATTTTTGCCATAAACATTTGTGACTGTTAACGATATTAGTGCCATTGTCCGTGATAAACACTACCACTTTGTCACTTGTGATGTCCCATTTTTCTGTCATATTAATAATTACTTGTGCTAAGTAGTCAGGATTGTGTGGTTCTGTTAGAGCAGTTACACCGAAAATTATGCTCATTAATTTATTTTCATATATACAATGACCAGTTAAGCCTAAGTAGCTTTGACTATTATGCGTGTCGGTCCAAACATCTGCAGTCAAAGATAGTGCTTCTACTTCTTATATTTTTAATTTCAGTTGTGCTGAAAGAACGTTATATTTATCATCAATCATGTGGGTAATTGTTTTTCTGGCTGGAACTTTATATAGCGGTACCACTACTTTCATCAAATATTGAAATCCTGTTTTTTCCACAGTATTTAGAGGCAAGCCATCCTTCGCTATCATGAAGACTATTGCATTGGCTAGTTGACCACTTTTAACACCATTATCTGAAAATTAAAAAAAAAAGTTATAATTTTCGATCCTGTATCTATACATCTCACTTTCATGAAAATTTATTAAAAAAAATATTTCAGTTTCTTGTCTTACCTCGAAATGATTTTATATTTGTTAAGCAAGATGCCAATGTTTTAAGACTGATACAGAGACAGAAGAAGAAGCCACGCTTTCAGTATCCGAATTATCAACATTTTGAGAATCTGGAACTGGCACGATGCCTAAAGCCATGTCATCAAAAACCTAAAATAAGAAATATATTACTTTGATTTATTGAACATTAATTCTTATTTTGTTCAAACTCAGTACATTGGAAAACAAAGGATGTGATATAAGAAATACAGGCTCCACTCCACTCACTTGTCCATCACCATTTCGTGCATTACCACAATTGCCACCACCACTTTCCTCTTCTTTTTGAGACTTACGGTCTGAATTGTTGGATGACGTCTTAATAAATGATTACGCAAGTTTGTTGTGTTTCCCTTAGTTTTTACTTCCTGGTGACAATATTTGCATTTGCCTCCTGAGTCTTTTTTTATGAATTGATTCCAAATATCACTTTTACCCGACATGCTGAAAAAATACATTTTTTCCTCATTAAATTTGATAAACAACGAAATTTTTAGTAATTAGTTACCTACTAGTTTTAAGTAATATTCAAAATCCTATTAGCATCAATTCCTAAACAATTTAAAAGAAGACTTTATATGAAAGATTAGTAAAACATTTAAATAGTAAAACAATTAAATAGAAATAATAGTTTTTTTGTAAAAAAAAAACCTTTATAGGTTTATCAGGTTATAATTCGATTTGATTTAAAAATCGATCTTTTTCGGAAAGAATTGCCCACCCATCCCTAGCCTGGCGTTCTTACCTACCAAATATGTATGTATTGTAGATGACCGCAGACCGATTTTACTTGATAAAAATAAGATTAAAGTAATTTCGGTAGTTTATTTTTAAAAAGATAATCAGGGCTTCTTACTTTCTATGTAAACAAAAAGTTATATAGATAAATGGACATAATAGTAGAAGTACGCACACTTCCTTAAGGAATTCCACATATGACTTACTTATTAGTTATTTCAATGCCCAATATTGATTATTCGTATCTAAACGTAAATGAATTACATACATGGTTAGATTTAATGATCACAACTAATAGATTAAACTGAAAATAATAGCCAAAGTAAAAAACAAAATAAAGCGCTTTACTTACCTACTTAGTCTCATCATCATCATCATCATCACAGCCCTTCAGAAGTCCACTGCTGAACACAGGCCTCCCCCAAGTAATGCCACAAAGCACGGTCCTGAGCCACCTGCATCCATCGACTTCCTGCATATCTTACCAGGTCGTCACTCCATCTAGTGGGGGGTCGCCCTACACTACGCCTACCGGTACGAGGCTGCCACTCGAGAACCTTTCTTCCCCATCGGTTATCGGTTCTTCGAGCTATATGGCCGGCCCATTGCCACTTCAGCTTACTAATCCGTTGGGCTATGTCGGTCACTCTGGTTTTACTGCGGATATCCTCATTTATGAGTCTATCACGCAGAGAAACTACGAGCATAGCCCTCTCCATAGCTCGCTGAGCGACCTTGAGCGTCCTCATACGGCCAGCAGTGAAGGACCACGTCTCTGATCCGTAAGTCATCACTGGCAACACGCACTGGTTGTACACTTTAGTTTTCAGAGATTGAGGTATACCTGACGAGAAGATGTGTTGTAATTTCCCGAACGCTGCCCAGCCGAGTTGAATCCGTCGATTGACCTCTCGGTTGAAGTTGGACTTACCTAGTCGGACTATTTGTCCCAGGTAAACGTACTCGTCAACAACTTCGAGCATAGTGCTCCCAACAACTACCGGCATAGGTGTGACATGGACATTAAACATGATCTTTGTTTTGTCCATGTTCATCTTAAGACCTATCCGTTGGGAGGCACTATTGAGGTCATTGAGCATAGTGCTTAAGTCCTCCAGCGATTCTGCCATAAGGACTATATCGTCGGCAAATCGAAGGTGAGTGATGTACTCGCCATTGATGTTAATACCGTATCCTTTCCAGTCCAGTAGCTTGAAAACGTCTTCCAAAGCAGCGGTGAAGAGTTTCGGGGATATAACGTCACCCTGTCTTACACCTCTCTGCAGTTGGATAGGTTTCGAGCTCTGGTTCTGTACTCGGATAGCCATCGTAGCCCTACTGTACAAACACTTCAGCACTTCGATATACCGACAGTCAACTTGGCACCGCTGAAGGGACTGCAGCACCGCCCAAATTTCGACGGAATCTAAGGCTTTCTCATAGTCCACATACGCCAGGCAGAGTGGCAAATTGTACTCTTCAGTCTTCTGTACAATCTGCCGCAGGGTATGTATGTGGTCTATGGTACTGAAGCCTTTTCGGAAACCGGCTTGTTCGGGAGGCTGGAAGTCGTCGAGTCTGCGTGCGAGACGATTCGTAATGACTCTCGAAAACAGCACGTAGACGCGGCTCAGAAGGGAAATCGGTCTGTAGTTCTTCAAGAGAGCGTTGTCGCCTTTCTTAAAGAACAAGACCACCGCACTTCTGCTCCACGCCTCTAGAGTAGTGCCACCATGGAGGACGGAATTGAAGAGCTTCTGAAGGACTTCAAGTACCGGTGTTCCACCCGCTTTCAGAAGCTCCGCTGTAATTCCATCCTCGCCCGGGGTCTTGCCGTTTTTAAGGTGGTGGAGAGCCATTCTAATCTCGCTTAGACCGACGTCCGGGATATCATCGGAATAGTGGCGGATAAGACTTGCTCTTGGATCGTTACTCACACTTGCGTGTGGCTCCAACGATGATGTGTACAGCTGCCCATAGAACCTCTCAATCTCACTCAAAATCTCAGGTGTCCCGGAAACGATGCTGCCACACTCAGTCTTCAGCCTTGACAGTTGGCTCTTACGGGCAGACAGATCTCTGGCAAAGACTTTGGAGCCCTGGTTCCGCTCGATCGCTTCTTTAATACGAGCAGTATTAAAGTTGCGTAAGTCTTGCCGCATGCATTTGGAGATCTGTCTGTTCAGTTGCCTATATGCTGTCAAATCTGTTGACGATTGCAGCCTCATCTCCCGTCTAACAGCCATGAGATTAAGAGTGTGATCGGAGAGTTTTTGTGTTCTTCTGCGGCGGGTCTTGCAGAACTTAGCTCCGACCGCATGGACAGTTTCCACGAGCTTGTCATTCACTTTACTTAGTCTCAATTAGTTATTATTCCGCAACAAACACTACATAAAAATTAGTATTTATATCGTTTTACGAGAATCACTCAATCAATCAACAATAAACAAATGAAATAAATACCAAAAATAAATTATGGCTGGCATGACGCAACTCAGTCCAGTCCAGATACAAACAAAAACAAAAACTCAAAGACTACAAACGTAACTTTTTTTATTCAAGAGATGCGAAAGAATCTAAACATACAGCCATCTCGCGAGTTTTTGAATAATTAATTCTTTAACCGGCAGCACTCTTATAATACGGATACATTCAATTAATTGTAAATAGTTATACGGTTTATACCAAAAAAAATCGAATGTCGATTTTCAAGGGTGAAATATCGATTCACCGAATCGATTCAGTACTACATATCGATTTAAAAAATCGATCTTGTTGGCTCCAAAAATCGATTCTTCGATTAATCGATTTCAGATCGCCATTCCTATTTTTGCCTACCGATCGACTAACATGTTTTAAATATAAGCAAGCTCTAACTAAGTTTTAATGTCTTTATCTTACGAGAAAACTGAAAAATTAATTATAGATAGTTAAAAATGCAAACTCTTAAGCAAAATAATACACACACACACACACACACACACACACACACACACACACACACACACACACACACACACACACACACACACACTCACACTCATACACTACACACTGGCATCTACGTATTAATTTTACACTTTCTTCTAAACTTGTAATATTGGTTTATGATTAACAAATCTCCAATATTAAATGAACATTTTGCATATATAATTTTATTGTTTTAAGAAAATGAAATATTAACTGAGTCACTACTTACTAAGTTTCAATTATTTCTATGTGAAATATAGAATAAGTTCTTGTAAACGTTTACTATAACATTTGAATATTAATATAAGTGTGTGACACATTTATAGAATATCTCTCCTGCCTTACTCTTGTACCATACAACTAAACATTTAGCTATAATAGTATTGAGCCATTTGTCGGATTAGAACATAGCACATAGCTAATTATTTTACTTCTTCCCACTTTTATTCATTTCTTGATTGCGGTAAAATTGTTTTTATGTTTTTGTTTTTCTATTTGGTATGTATTTAATGGGTAGGGCTTAGCAGCTGTAACACAGGTCTGTGACCTAGCACGGTTGCTAAAGATACCTTAATATACTATTGAGTTAGATTTACGTCTTATCAATGTAATTTTGTAAGTATATGTTTTTATGTAGAGTATATTTGGATTCAATAAATATTATTATTATTATGTGCGGTATCCATATAGTTTTCTTATCTGGTTGGGTTCTATAAATATATAATTATAAATGAAAATGAAAAGATAAATATACATAAATATCAATGAAATAAAATAAATACAATAATACATAAATAAATAAAAGCCCAACCAGATAGAAGCCCTCAGCAGGGGAGACCAAACGGCCGAGGGTTAGGGGGAAAGGGAAAGAAACTGGCGGGCGATATCGAGGAGCACCGCCTTCTGCATTTGAGCTCGGAGCGGTCCGTCACGGAGTCCCAGTCGCCTAAGATGACCCGAGAGGCTAACTGGGTTTAACCCATTCGCAGAGACGACTACGGGAAAAATTTCGGTCGGCAGACCGCCTACCACCACTTTCACTAGGTTCTCGTCATATGGAATGGTAATGTCGACCAAAAATATCCTTGACTGTGCCCGGTCCATCAGCACAATATCAGGTTTATTCGCAAGAATAGTCCTGTCTACGATGGTGGCCCGATCCCAGTAGAGCCTGGCGTGGTCATTTTCGAGCACGGCTTCCGGTAAGTACTTATAATAAGGCAGTGTCCGATCCACGACACCGTATTTCAGAGCGAGCTCCTGGTATAGAATTCTGGCTACTAGGCTGTGTCTGTGTAAGTACTTTGACATGCCTAAGTGACTCACCGGGACGGCGACAAGCTTATTATTACTCTTACGAATGTTTGCGTGTGCAGTAAAATCACTTACAATGCATTACTGCGCATTTTGAATTTAAGAGATAAAAAGGATACAAAGTTTGAGATTTTTTAAAATTGATTTGTCTTTAACTTCTCTGCAAATTTGACCGGTTATCACAAAATAACCCTGTATATCTCCAAGGAAACACAGATTATTGGAATAAGCCTAAACTATGGTAAGCTTTGTAAAATTTTGAGAGAAAGGTGGTACATGCTTTCACATTTCTTTCTCATATATATAATTAGTAGAACATGTGGAACAAAAATTTCTTGTCACTTAAAACACATTATGAAGATGGCAGTGACAAACTAAATTATTTGATAAACAGTTTTCTACATTTCTTTTTTAAGTTATGTATTTTAGTTGAATAAATAATTAGAAATTTGTATTGTATTTTATTATGTTCTTTTATATCGAGCTCTGGGACAGGCAACCAAAAAAAATACCCCAAAAAAAACGACAAAATTTTTCCGCCTCACGAGAGAATTGCAGATAACCTGATTAATGATAAAGATGGAATTTGTGGAGATATATACCACATTTAATAGTTTCACTCAATAGTGCCTCTCAATGGGTAGGTCATAAGATGAACATGGACAAAACAAATATCATGTTAAATGTCCCTGTCACACCTATGTCGGTAGTTGTTGGGAGCACTAAGCTGGAAGTTGTTGACGAGTACGTTTACCTGGGACAAATAGTCTGACTAGGTAAGTCCAACTTCGACCGAGAGGTCAATCGACGGATTCAAATCGGCTGGGCAGCGTTCGGGAAATTCGACGCATCTTCTCGTCAGGTATACCTCAAAACCTAAAAACAAAGTACCACCAGTGCGTGTTGCCAGTGATGACCTACGGAACCGAGACGAGGTCCTTCACTGCTGGCCGTATGAGGACGCTCAAAGTCGCTCAGCGAGCTATGGAGAGGGCTATTTTCGGAGTTTGTCTGCGTGATAAACTTAGAAATGAGGATATCCTCAGTAGAACCAGAGTAACCGACATAGCCCAACGAATTAGTAAGCTGAAGTGGCAATGGACCGGCCATATAGCTCGAAGAACCGAAAACCGTTGGGGAAAAAAGGTTCTCGAGTGGCAGACTCGTACCTGTAGGCGAAGTGTAGGGTGACCCCCCACTAGATGGAGTGACGACCTGGTAAGACATGCTGGTAGTCGATGGATGCAGGTGGCTCAGGAGTCCTGAGTCAGGACCGTGCTTTGTGGCATACCTTGGGGGAGGCCAATGTTCAGCAGTGGACTTGTGAAAGACTGTAATGATGATGATGATACAACATATATATTTTGTATAAAGTTATCATTCGTCTCCGCTAGGGTTGATAATGTTTTGTGATGTTTTGCAACTAAATTGGATAACAGAAAAACACGATTTAAAACAAATCGCGAAATATAAAAAAACAACAGTGCGAACGCTAACGTTGACAAATCTATAGATAAACAAGTAGAATGTTTATGTTGTATTCAATGCGAACACAGCTAAAAACAAATCTTGATATGTGTTGAAAATTTTACACAGTTTTTGTGAGTGCGAACGCCACCATCAACAAAACATGTTGTGTGATTTATTTCATGCGATTGAGACCCACCCATCAAATCTCACACTTGTTTCAAAACATTACGTGTTGGATGTTTCTCAGTGCAAACGTACTGTAACATTGACAAATCTATAGATAAACAAGTAAAATGTCTATGTCGTAATCAATGCGAACACAGCTAAAAACAAATCTTGATATCTGTTGAAAATTTTACACAGTTTTTGTGAGTGCGAACGCCACCATTAACAAAACATGTTGTGTGATTTACTTTATGCGATTTGTTTCAAAACATTACGTGTTCAAGTTGGATGTTTCTCAATGCTAACGTATAACGCACTGTAATAATTACGCTACTACATATTAATATTATAGTTTCTATTACTTTTTATGACAGTACTCTTTGGCAATGACATAATAAACCTAGAGCTGAGGGTATTTAGTTCTTGTTTGTGATTTTGTGTAATTTTTTGATTTTGACTTTTGTTACCTTGCTCGCGAGATTTTGACACAAGAGTATATTGAATAACATGTGAAGTAATGAATGTGTATTTCTTGTTTATCGGTGTAGTTCTGCTAGGTACCCATTTATTATATTGACAAGTAAGTGACTGTTACGCAAATAATATATCATCTATTCTAAAACAGATTAGAGTAGTGCGAATGCAAAGTATGTTACACCACAAACTAACTAGAAACTTGTTACACTTTCAGTGAGATCGTGAATGACTGAGTACGTACCTGCCTAAAAGTGAAAGTGCGTACGCGTAATTTTGATCCAGTTATATTACATATCCATCATTTAAATTATAATTTGTCCAGGGCACCTAGTTAAATCGTAAGTTTGTAACGTATAAGAAATATAAAATTCTGTAATTTAATTCAACTTTTTCATTTGTAATAACATAAGTTTATATGGTATATCTTATAGAGTTGGTATATTTATTTATTTATTATGTAAGGGCAAATATTTCAACCCTCCTATTCACTGTTTACCCTGCTAACTAATATGACAGAATCTGGTGATATTAATAAACCGATTAAAGGAAATTATGTAGGTTGGGATATTAACACTACAAGGGTGTCAGCTCTGTGTTTATTTCACCAATTTAACTTCCCATTGTGATAAATATACGAAAATATTCTAATTAATGCATGCTGGCAGATATATTCCCAACCTATTGTCAGCTTTAGACTTAAAAGCTTTTGAGGTCTAGGTGATGTACTTAATTTTTTCTGTTTTAAATACAGGAGAATTCTGAATGTTTAACCCTTAATTAGGCACATAAGGAAATCATGAAAGTAGTTGGATGCAGTCTCTAGTTTCCCCAAATAAATCGTTAAAAATAGAGTGTTTGAAATAAATAAAATTTTGTAAAGTAAAATTAATTTTAAGAAACTCACATATAAGCTTGACTAAACTACTCTCTTTCACTAAACTACAAATTTTTTGTTTTGGCCGAGATCAACGTTAAAAAAATTAATGCAATTCGTCAGCAAATTCTTCTATCCTGCAACCGACGCACCCATATATCTTAAAGTGTTGTTGACAAATAAATTTACCACACATTGAGTAAAACTATATGTATATGTGCTTTACAACACCCATGTTCATGTAGGGACTGAGATGTTTGATGTCCCAATGTCATAGTTAGCCATGCTACCTTCAGTTTTTGAATATAAATTTTTGGTCTGATCTATGATCTAAAAACTGAAGGTAGCGTGGCTAACTGTGACATTGGAACGTCAAATATCTCAGTCCCCCCTGTGACCATGGGTGCTGTAAAGCACCCAAAATGTCAGGAATTAAAAATATGTTAAAGTAGTTAATTAAACGCGATAAATCCATAAATATAGTTTTACTCAATGTGTAGTGTTCGCATAAATTTAAGAAATCATTAAATTTACCACAAATTTTGGCATTTGCTTATTTTTTGTTAAAGCAGGGATAGCATGCTGGTAAATTTGACATTTCTGGTCATCTTCTACAAGCACCACTGCTAAATTCTTCCAAAAAATACACCTTGTGTGCATATTCCTCTTATTAGTATTCAAGATTACTAATAGCATTAGCAGAACCAGCAATATCTTGGTTATTGTCGGACACATCCTTCAGCAATTGCAGTATCTCTCTTTTGCGAGTCATCTCAAAACTTCAAAAGAACATTTAATATAAATACATACAAAAATAAGTAAATTAAATATGCACCATAACAATAGACAAATACTAATAAAAAAAATAGAAATATACTTACCTCCGCCAAAACATGTTACATAAGTGGTTGCATGGGGGTCAGCACCTAAGAGAGAAGCGACATGTGCATATGCGTGGTTGTTCTGGCCATGGCTAATTTGCTTAGCCCGCAGGGTAAGGAAGCTAGAAAGAGCGCGAGTGCGTTCCAAACATTCCAACCCCTTTTTTTTTTAAATTGAAATTTACCCCATGGGTATATAATTAAGGGTTAATATCATTATAAGATTTAATAATTTAATTACGATCTTTAATACTAAAAATATATTTGAATTTTATTAATTTAAGAATTCAATGGAAGGGCATCATCATATGAACATGGACATGGACCATTTAGAACATCATACAAATAAAATCAGCCCAAATGAAGCTCTTTTATCACACTCAAACCATCATATGAATGATTCACTTTTAATTGAAGAATTCAATGTAAGTATTGTTTTTATTACATTATTTATTAAAATATTTCTGTTTTCTTTAAATTGTTATATACTTGCAGAATATTTTAAATGGCAGTGACAATTTGGATAATAGCTTAAAAGGATATGATGATCATGGTCATGGAGATCATATTTTGAGCCATGGAGCCCATAGCTCACATGAAATGCATATGTCGATGACAGTAAGTCATTCATAATGTGGAAAATTACAGTAGTTACATTATTTTTATTTCAAATTAATGTATTTTCAGTTCCATGGTGGTTACATGGAGACAATTTTATTTTCTTGGTGGAAAGTGACAGACATGGGAGAATTCATGGGATCATTTTTAGCAATATTCATAATGGCATTATTCTATGAGGGGTAAGAGATACATCAATGTAAAATTATAAGGAAATTCCATAAGTGAAATTCAAAAAATGACTAGTATTACTAATTTTATTGTAATTATAGCTAAACTTTATTTTTGGGAATGTTTTTTCCTCATTAAATTAATAAAGAGGATGCCCTATGTTCAGCAGTAGACTTTAATAGGCTGTAACAATAATGGTACAGATTATACTGACTGCAATTTTAAGCTCAGGGTATGTAAATGCAATCCTACAAGACAATTACAATATTTGTGGAACTCTTATTATTATATTAATTTTAGCTTTAATACAACAATAAAAAGTTCTTCTCTGAGAACATTACCTGAAGGCAACTACTAATTGACATTATTTTTCCTTAATTCTTGTTTTTCTTTTCTTCTTTTTTTACTCTAAATATTTATTTCATTATATATTATTCAAACATTATATTATATATATCATTCATTTAGATATTTATTTACGAAGTTTATAAGCATGTATATATATATATATATATATATATATATATATATATATATATATATATATATATATATATATGTATGTATGTATGTTTTATAGTACATATATTTATATTATATGTATGTATATTTTAAAGTATATGCACTTATTTATGTATAATGGTCGCACCTGCCAACAATCGTCCTTGGCACCCAGGGTTGACTGGCAGAGAATGCCACAAGGCATTAAGTCCGCCCTATGTACCCTTTAGGTTAAGATGTTACATGTAAGTTTTTAAATAAATAAATAAAAATAGTAATCAAAATCACAAAATAATAAGGGTTACATAATTACATCACTAAGTATTAGTGAACATTATTTTGAAGGTTTTTTTTTAAATTGTTTTCGTTATTGCAAACTACTATCAAGCATCAGAGCATCTACTGCCATAACTGTTTAGGGCCTACGCTCATAGACGGCACAGCATGGTACGGCGTTTCTAAGGATTTTATCATGGTCAAAAGATTTTCGATCTTATTTTAATTAATTTTGCACTGACATTCCTTTATTTCAACACGAATAGACCGAAACGTGTCGTGCGATACCGCGGCGTGCTGCTGCACGTCACGTCATTCCGTGGAATGTTGCGGCACGTCACGGCATTCCATGGGATACCGCGGCACGCCGTTGCATCACGTGAAACACAAGTCATGTTGTTAAAGGAATGTTGTTAAATGAATTGATACAAGATTGAATCCAACCTGTTGCGGCGGCAATGTCAGCGACTCGTGCGAGCGCCCGGTACACGAGCGCGTCTTGATTTGTTTAGCATGCTGCGGGATGCCTCAGAATCCTTACGCATGACCAAGTTGCCACAGGATCGTTCGGCATACCGAAGTGTGTCTGGCCACGACGTGCCGTCTGTGAGTGCAGGCCCTTAGATGTTAGTTTAGTTTACGATGGGCCGTTATCTGTAACTCTACGTCTAGGCGCGTATTTTGCGTGGCTCGAATAATTCATAATATTCCTGATATTATGAATTATTCAAGCCATGAAATCTCTTTGAAGAAGTTGAATAGCCCTTTGATGTTGTGAGCAACTGTGGGGAGCGATCAGGGATGCAGCGACCTCCGGACATGTCAGCAACACGTGGGCCGTCGTTTCTATAGTAAATAAATGTTAGTTAAAGGAGCCATGTTCTGTAATGGCACTTGTTGCTAGCCTGATCTGTGGTTTGCTCAATCTTATTAAGACCTTGGTTATACGATTGTTTAATTCTGGCAAGGCCTCCCTACCTTGCCTACAGTCCACTAGTGTGTGATTAGTAAAGTAAAGTTTTTACGTACCTGTGAACGAACGTTACGAAAAGGGATCGGTATAATCGATTCTGGCTCTATAACGGCCATATCCGATCCTCTTCTGACCAGTTCGTTTGCTGCTTCGTTTCCCCTGGATCCACTGTGTCCCTTGAGCGCATTTCCATTTCCGTGTTGACTAGGAGGCAGTACTGCCTTGAAACACGCACTGGTTTGTCGCGCTAACTGCCTTTACAAACTCGTGTTCAATTCAAGGCACGTGTCCTCCAATCGCGCACGGGTTTGTAAGAAGTATGCGTCTTGATTAAGCGCCACATATTCGTGTTTGTTTGAAGGCATTTTTGTGTTTAATTAACCCCGCCATCTCCTTCGTGGTTATTTTTCTATAAACCACTCAGAAGTAGGAGCCCCGCGAAACGGGGCTCCGTCGACCGGGCTTCCCTTGACTGAGCTACGGGAGAGAGTTGGGTTAGTTACGACAAACCCGTGCGTGTTTCAAGGCAGTACTGCCTCCTAGTGAACATAGAAATGGAAATAAGCGTCCCTTGATCTATTGCAGAGCCACATTGTTGTCCCGAGTTCTCTATATTGCAAATCAGAGCATGTAGTACCGCCATACAGTCGGTCAGTATTCTGATGGAGAAGTCTTACCTTCCTGGCATCTATTGCTATGGCCGCTTGGATGATTACCCATACATTCCGCCTGGAAGACTGTGTTATGGGTACCCAGCGGTGTACATTTGTGGATATTAAGGTCTTCAGAGAAAGTTCTAGATCCTACACCTTCATTTGTTTAGAACTATCTGTGAAACTCTAAGCTCTTTTGGGTTTAATCCCTCCGGCTGGTCAGTTTCATTTAATTGTATTTTATATACTTCTTATCGAATACAAATTGGTTAAGATCTTATTGTTCTTGGCTTGTAAGATAGGAATTTTTGAGTAAATTCTATCAATTATATCTGTATGGGAGACTCTACTCTCACTTAAAAGATTTAGGGTCTTGAGTCTAATGGCAACTAAAGTTGCTTCTTGTTGTATATATAGATGAAGCAGGGTTGGCTGCGGTTAGTTTAAAGCTGCTCTCGGTGTAGTTCATATGCAACCCGTGGCAGCCATACATGCCAATCTCTGGTAACGCTGAAGCTTTTTTAGTGGTGGCTTCATTAGTTTGGTCCACAATATCAGAGAGCCGTATGTGATCATGGACCGAATTACTGTTTTGTACAGCCACAGTATAATTTTTGGCGTCAAACCCCGTCGTTTGCCAATCATTTTTCTGCATTGCCAGAAAGTTATACTAGCTTTGTAGACTTTGTTTTCTATGCGTTTATTCCAGTTAAGTTTACTGTCCAAGGTAATGCCCCTATTACACCACCCTGAATCAGGGCCCTGAACGAAAGCTGGGCGTGGCCCCTAGTTAGGGACGTCAGTTATTACACTACCCTGATTTTACGCCCTTCTTCAGTCGTAGGGATGGACAATTGGAAGAAGTATATACATTTATTGAATCGATATTTTTAAAGTAATTGTAACAAATCATTGACTGTGTTTTGTCCTGCTAACTCTAGTTGCGTAACTCGAGTTTAGTTTTTTTTTTTCTATTTATTTGATAATAATTTTACAATATTTAGATTGGTATTTTACAGTATAAACATAAGCTATACAGCTTTACCGTATACCGATGCCATCAACATACATAGCATGATAATTATTATGCCTAATAATTATGTCATACATCTTATTGTGATGCACGCATTGAACCGCACTCCCCGTTACACTCAATAAACCGATTTGTTCTCGGTGGCGTTATTTGTCTACCTGGCTTGACGTGTCGAGTTCGGGCTGTTCATATAATTTGATACTAATTAATGATATTAAATATAAACTTAATTTATATTATTAATAATTATTGTATATTATGTAACATTAGTTTTTAGAGTATTAATGTGTAACTTATAATATATTATTTTTATTTTACAAGATTTATTATAAGTTACTTAAGAAGTAATTCTTTAATATATTTTTTATGTTGCGTTGATTAATTTGTTTTTTTTTTAGTTGTGATGGAAGTTTGTTTATGATATCGGGAATCATATATTCTAATGTTCGTTTTCCATATAGATTTATGTATTTTGGTAATGCTAAGGTAGGTTTCTTTGACTGTCGTGTGTTAAAATTATATTGTATTGATATTTGTATATTTTTATGAAAGTAATTTTCAATAAGTAATATATACTTTACTTTATTATGTACAGGTTATATTTTACAGAATTCAAAGATATTATGTTGTTGGTCTTTAAATTTGCTTGTAACACTTTTTGGTACTAGAGTTTTTAAAATACGGAGTTGTAAGGTGTAAATTCGGTCTAGGTGTGTATTATAGGTCCTACCATAGCTAGAAAGACCATACGATATTATAGATTCTGCTAATGAGATATATAATTGTATTCTTATATCGTATGGTATTTTGTATTTTATTAATGTGAATTTGGCCAGAATTCCTCGAAGTCTGTCGCATATATGGTAAATATGCCCTTTCCAGCTAAGGTAACTATCGATGATAAGCCCAAGGTAAGTATGTTGTTCCACTATATCAATCTTGACACAGCTACAATGCACGCTTTTAGTGTGTTCGAGTTGTATGAATTTGAACGTGAGTTAACTCGAGTCGTAATTTTTTCAAGTAAGCACATCTATAGGATGCAACATCGCTCATTAAAAACATCAAAGCTTATATACGATATGTCGATTTTTTCGATGTTTTTTTTTATGATCATTTAAATATATACATACATACATAAGGAATAAATAATCATTTTGAACAGAAATGAAACAAAGAAGTATAATAATCAAACATTATATTTATGTTATTTAAGGAAGTTTTACACTATTTATTTTTACACATTTAATTTTATCGAATAATTATCAGAAAACAAGAATTAATTAAATATTTTTTACTTTTACGTTTATTTCTTTCTAATTGAATTTTAAAATAACAATTTTGACAACCTGGTGCCTAGTAAGTGGTTTCTCTCCTGAGTGATTGTGGATCCAGCCTCTGAAAATTACCGCTCACGGGGTACCGAAGTTGCCACGATAGGCAAATAAATCTTATCTAGGCTATGAAGCCCGGGAAATAACCCTTTTTTTGTACCCGAAGCAATTAAGGGCAACACTCCGGAAAGCGGGGGAGGGAGACAGTGAATGATCATAGCATACCACGCAGCCGGCTGCGTGGTTATGTGGAGACTTTTACCCACTAAACACTGTCTTTAGGGACTGGCTTACTGGTCTAACTAGAGATCTCTAAGCCTTATCGAACGCGATCCCCCTTGGTAGAAAGGGGGGTCGCGCGTTTCATATACATGTAGTATATGAAACTCGTCTTCTACTTTAATTTAATTTCTTATCATGTGGTGCGTTAATTTTTTATGGTAGTTCCATATGTTACCTTCAGTATTATCGCATTTTCTGAATAAATCTACGAAACTATACCGAAATACGAACAGGTCATAACCGTTCATACAAAAAAAATCAATATTTCAGAAAAATGATTGTAACGAAATATGATGTACCGTAAATAAAATAATTTCCATTACAAAATAATTATTAACTTATCAGACTGTACTAAAGCTATTCATCAAGTTAAAGCTCAAACAATGTAATTATTAATAATAAAATGAATAAAACAATTTCAATCCATTTTTAATATTTGTAAACTTATCTAAATTAATTATCACAATAAAAATAACTACAAGTTTACATCGAAAATGGCATTACCGATAGAAGACAATTGTACTTCTGAATTTCAAGTATATTTATCGGCTGAAAGATCATTCGCCTGTTTGTTGATTCGTAATTAAAATTTTCGGGATTGAGTTATTTCTGATAAATACTAGTAAACCTTCTAACTTTAAAAATTTTGACTTTATCTAACTTTGACATAAGTATTTTGTTTCGAATATTTAATTTTTGGTCACATAAAATTTGTGATAATCATCGTTCGCAACTTTTAACATACGGAATTTTATATTTTCGAATAGTGGGTTATTTCGAACCTTTGAGGGCAAAACATCGTTCATACAACATAGCTCATGAAGAACCTTGTTTATAAACGATATATCGATGTTTAATAGAATTGATGTATCGTTTGCATCCCTAGTCGCGCATCGAATAAGTGCCCTAACTCCCTTAGTGTTATTACACTGCACGGTGGAAGGGCACCGGGGCACCCTGTAGACCGGGTCCACTTTGACGCCCTAATTAGGGACCCCGACTCCCTTTCTCTTATTACACCACCCTGAATCAGGGCGTAGGGAGCCTGATTAAGGATAGTGTAATAAGGGTATAAGACCTAAGTATTTTACCTCAGAGGATAGCTGGAGTTTTGTGCTAAAGAGACTTGATAGATGATATTTATTCATCATTCATTGTTGTGTGAACATTACTAAAACCGTTTTATTTGGATTGACGGTCAAATATTATACTTTGCACCAACTCTCCACTCTACGGAGAGGCGCATGGATCAAGTCGCACACCATACTTGCTGTTTTTCCCGAGACCTGTATTGTCAGGTCATCTGCATAACTAATTGTATAGCAGTCGTTGACACTTAATTTGCTGATTAGTTTATTTATGACTTTTTCACCACAAGAGTGGTGAAAGAACCCCACCTGTGGGCTGCCCCTCCTTATTAGGACTGCTTGGGGTTGACAAGCAATCTTTATTGTTCATGAACTGAGCATGCTTACTATCCAGTCAATCATTGGCGGTTCGACTCTATGTCTACTTAGTGCAACTTTTATGCTGGAGAATTTCGTTCTGTCATAAGCACTTTCTATCTGTATGAAAGATCCTAGACATATTTTTTTTGAATGGCCCCTTCAATTTTTATTATCACCTGGTAAAGTGCCGATTCTATCGAGGTGCCTAAACTTGTTTGTTTTTGAATTAAAATTTTGATCATCAAAAACTGAAAATTGAAACAGTTTTTGATGATCAGCGAGGTTTTGGATTTATGGTCGGGGGTAGCAATGTTCCCCTTCAACCAACCCAGAGCTTTCTGATCGTCGCACCACAGTTTCGGGACACCATCCGTGTAAACGGATTTGGCTCTAAAAGCTGGGCCCGACGCAACAGGGTCCTGGCTACTCCAGGCCTCGCTGATCATCTTCCTCTGTATTGCTACGAGGATGTCGTCAGCTACTTACTTCGCTATGTGACCTGAATGCGCACATATTAAGACCACAGCCAAATCTGCTTTACCAGAGGAAGCGTAGCAGGTTCTTGAAGCCTTCGGTTGCTGTTCTAGTCATACTGGTGGACTTTTCGAGCATCCTTTTGGCTGCTTTTCCCTTCTTACCATGACGCTTGGTCACTTGCTGCTTCCTGGCGGATAACTTAGAGCTGGTCCCTGTGGTCGCGACTTCCACTTGGATTGGATTTACATCCTTCTCAGTTTCAGCGCGGCTACTGGTTTCAGTTCCAAGCACCGCAGTCTCATTAGCTTGCCCAGCCTCCATGGTGTTGCTCTTAGAAGCAAACAGAGCGGCCCTTTACACCACTGCTGGATTGACTCACTTAACGGTCCGTCGGGTCGACAAGTTACCTTTTTGGGTGATCACTTGCCAGGTAGCAGAGAAACGGTCGTCCGTTTTCTGGGGCTCCGCAGAAGTTTTGCTACTCGCGGTCCTTTACTTCTTTCTCGCGCCCAACTCATAACCAACCAAGTAAAGAGGGGATGATTTTGTGGCTTCCAATAAATGGCAGTAATAAGTATAACTTATATTAATACAAAATGCCCAAATTATAGATGGTAATATGACAATTTATTTTTTCTGTGGGAGAGGCTCTAATCCAATGGGCAACTAACTTTTTTGTTTTAACCTACTATTTTTAAGACAAAATAAACAATAAAATATTAATTTCATTGTATGTTACAAGAAATATAAGCCATTAATAATTTGAATAAGTGGGATAAAACCAGATATTGTAACAAAACGAACATTGAAAACTTATATTATCATTTTGGCACCAAATTTTCCATAACACTTATTTCAGGGTTTTGTAAACAGAGAGAAAAGTTATCAAACATGTCCTTTGTCTGAGAAGATGTGTAGAATAACATAATGAAATAATTTTGAAGAATTGCACCTTTAAAAACATTTGCCATGTTCTTTTATACTTATCTTTTTTATTACAGTTTATCTGAAGTCTACTGTTAAATATAGGCCTTCCCAATAGATTGCACTATAGACTGGATATTTGCTATAGTCAATACGCTTGGCAGGGGGGTTGATAATTCCGGAGACCCTTTTTTACTGGAAACGAGGCATTCCACCTTAGTCCTCAGGGGTGACAACGCATCTGCGTTTTGATCTTTAACCGACGATAAATGTAGATGTCTATGGGCCACAGAAACTTTTTTATTCAATGTAGATTATAACAATACTTAATGAAATTCACTTTTTTCATTTACCACTGGTTCGCAAAAAAAACCTCTGTCCTGGGAAGAACCAGCATCCACTTACCATCAGGTGGATTGTGTGCTTTATTCTCACCCTTATTCTATAAAAAAAATTGCCGTTTTGTATTTTTATTGGTTATTAATAAGATGCTACTGCCCTTCTCCTGGTTTGTTTCACTTTGTTGACTCTTACGACACCTACTACGCTACCCCTACCCCCTAATCCCTACGCGACTATATGGGATTGTAGGTATTCTTACACTGCCACTACAATTTAAATTACCGTATTATTACTTCGTTTTTACCAATTTTATTTTATGATAGTCATGGTGCTATTATTTCAGTCTGAAGTACTACAGGAAACACTTATTATGGAAAACTTACACAGGATTACAATATTGTGCAGTTGCACCTCCAGATAAAGGTGTGGCGAATATTTGCGCAGCAGATGAACCGCAAGTTATACAGTTGAGTAAATGTTTGCATACCTTATATATTAACACTTTTTTTTTCTAAAGTAATAACACATTGATAATATTATGTCACTAACATTTTTGTTTCAGGTCCATGCCTCATGTACTAGAAAGGAATATGTAAGTTGTACAAATCACAATTTCATGATCATCATCACTACAGTCCTTCACAAGTCCACTGCTGAACATAGGCCTCCCCAAGGAATACCATATAGCACAGTACTGAGCCAACTGCATCCATCGACTTCTTGCATACCTTACCAGGTTGTCAGTCAATCTAGTGGGGAACCGTCTTATACTTCGTCTAACGGTACGAGACTGCCACTAGAGAACTTTTTTCCCCATTTGTTATTAATTTATTGGGCTATATTGATTACTCTGGTTTTACTGCCAATCTCCTTATTTCTAAGGTTATCATGCAGAAAAACCTAGAACATAGCCCTTTTAATAGCTTGCTGACTGACCTTGGGCATCTTCATATAGCCAGCAGTGGAGGACCATGTCTGAAATCCATAAGACAACACTGGCAACATGTTAGGGCACTAAGCTTGAAGTTGTCGAGTATGCTCACCTGGGACAAATAATCTGACTAGGTAAGTCCAACTTTGACCAAGAGGTCCATCTACGGATTCAACTCGGCTGGGCAGCTTTCGGGAGATTACAACACATCTTCTTGTCAGGTATACCTCAAAACTGGAAAACGAGATTCTGTTACCAGTGCATTTTGCCAGTGATGACTTATGGATTAGAGACTTTGGTTCTCCGATAATATGCCCTAAACCTTGCAAACAGACACTAAATATAAATTATTTCTATATTTTTTTGAAGAAATTGTTTGAAGAATCAATATTGTCTGGACAATAGTTTTACAAAGAAATATTTAATATAATTTAACTTCTAAGCAAAAACTCGGCGAAAAAATTGGTATTGATAAGCCATTTGTTTTAATCAGTGGTTTTATTTTAGACCTACAATGATGAGTGCAGCACATGCATGGCAGACTGTTTTACATGGAATACAAGTTCTTGTTAGCTACATGCTTATGTTGGTGTTTATGACATACAACACATGGTTATGTGCAGCAGTTGTACTGGGATCTGCTACTGGTTACTTTCTCTTTGGTTGGCGTGAATCTGTTGTTGTGGACTTCACTGAACACTGTCATTGACAAATGTTAAGATCAATAAGCCAGATTAGTATTATTAATATTTATATATCCTTACAATTTATGAAATACAAAGTGGTTTATATCATGTTGTTATTATTATCATGTTTTAATAAGACAACATTTTTGGGTGATAAAGTTACATTTTATACCAGTTATATATTTTGTAGACTATTTAGGTTATAATTAGATGAGTATTAAAAAGCTATGAATTAGGATTTTTTTTATTAAAACCCTCTTATAATCTACACAACATGGTTACAATTCATAAAATAATTAAAAAATGTGTAAAACAAATTTAACCATCAGCTAGCTAGCTAGCTCTAAAGAATAATTTTTATGTCTGTGTCGGCAGTGTTTTTTTAAGTTAGAACTACTGTTGCATTTATATTTGCAGAATTTGCAAGCATATGGCCTTTCAGTTGTGTGAATTCTTCTATGAACATTCAGTGAATTAATAAAGTTTGTCCTGAATGTACACTGATCGCATAAGAATGGTTTTTCTGAAGTATGTTTCCTTTTATGCTTAATTAAATTTGAAGACAACTTAGTTTTGTAAGGACACTTAGGATATTCACAAAAATATTCTTTATCAGTATAAAATTGTTTATATTTTTTCTTATTATGATTCCTGAAACATACAAAGCCTTTTATTAATACTTTAATTAACCTATAGATTGAGTATCTACATAGGTTCAATGATCATATAAATAAAAACTTGCATAGGAGAATAGACGTCATCGACAGTTTCTAAATCTTGATTTTTCTGAGAGAACAATTGGGTCTTCATGGGCTCATCCCTAAATTCGTTATAATATCTTTCGTTTTTCAATAATTGCGAAATATATGACATTGGCTGCGGACCAAACTGGATGATTTGTGACTTATCTGGCCTTCCCCTTGGATTATAAATTTTTGATGATAGTTTTTTAGTTATTTTTGAGTTTGAACAAACTATTAGTGGGTCATCCATTTTAGGGTCATTAATGTAATTTGAAAAACAATTCCTGAAATACAAAACCAAAAATACTTAAATATTTAGAAGTTGTTTGGATTAATTTATACAAACTTACTGTGCGTACTGCATAGATTATGGACTATTGGCGTCAGTGTTGCCAGATGTCTTGAACCTTTTATCTGTATTAGAAACTGCTAAAATCTGTATTAAATCTGTATGCTATTTAAACTTAAAATCTGTATAATATTAATAAACCAAAATAGAATAATTGATCATCATCATCGTCATTGCTTTTTTAAAAAACAAGGAATAACTACTAGCGTGATAAGCTGATGAAATTTGATTATCGTTATTAAATAAAAATATTTTTTATAGAATAAGAGTGACAAACGAGCACACAGTCCACCGATGGTAAGTGGATGCTGTGGCCCATAGACATCTACATTTATCCTCGCTTAAGAATTAAAACGCAGATACGTTGTCACGCCTGAGGACCAAGAGGGGATGCCTCATTTCCAGTAAAAAGGGTCTCCGGATTTCTACTTTCACCATACGAAACACAGCAGTATTAAGCTGGTATTTTACGCTGGTATTCTGTGAGAGCGTGGTTCTTCCCCGGTCGAATGTCAGCTATTATGGTTGCAGTGCTGCAACCACAATATAGCTGCAACGTGGTTCTACCACTATATAGCAAAATTGAAAACATTAATTTAAGCAAACAACATATTAAAACTCAAACATTTGCCATATGAACATGTATAATTACTTTATTATTTTCAGTCATACATATTTTATACACAGGGCGTTAGTGTAAACAACGTTATCCTTGAAACCAGTGTTTTGGTTTCACTTATAGAACGTAAATTCAATGAAAAATAACAACATGTTTTTTTAGTAAAATCTCAATTTTTCCTTAATTCCTCAATTTTGCCTGTCCTAAGCCATGATAAAAGTATGAAGGAAAAGTTACATCACAGGTTATGTGTACCTGTTTTTTATTGGAATATAGGGTAGGTAGCTAGCGCGGGCGGTGATCTTTACAGTGATTACGTCACCCGGGCGCATGGGGTATCCATGAATTTACGGACGGTTTCGGACAGAAACCTCTTAATTTTATGAAAGAAAATAGGGGTTTTTTTAGAATTCAGATAAATATTTTTATTTAAAGCCAATAACCTATGGTTTTAATGACAACGGTGTTTACACTTACACCTTGTATACATATTTTGTAATACACTTGTAATTCTGCCATACTAACTAATTACGTTGTGAAAAAATAAATTAACAATAAAGAATAGAATCATAAATGTGTGTAACGCGGTTTCTAGTCACTTATTTTGCTTCATTCTATTTTAAGTTGAATAATATGGTAATCCAATCAATAGAGTTAGAAAACTCTGTATAAAAATCTGTACCCAGTGCTAATCTGTATCACACACCGAAAATCTGTATAAATACGGTGAAATCTGTATATATGGCAACACTGATTGGCGTCAGCGTTGTTCCTGACAAATTTAGAGTTGCCGTATTCTAACTCCAAAATTGCCGGATTATTAGGGAAAACTAAGAAAAATGCCGTATTGTACAAAATATTTGTTTAGAAGGTTACAATAAAAAAAAAACGTGAAATACATGTTGTTTACATAATAAATAAGTGTGTACTATAAATGTACTAATTTTATTCTTCACCATATAGGTTTTGAATAGTTTCCAGTACTTCTGATTCTGTCGCATTTGGGTCGTACTGTTTTTTATCTTTCATTTTACGAATAATTTAGTTTGGCACTTGAAATTTTGTAAATTACCATTACCGATCCGGATCTCCATGGTTCTGAAGGTCAGAGAACAGGAGAAAGATCGCCATAGAAAATAGTGTCCCAGAAATATGAACATCATAAGTGAGGAGCTGCGATCGCTACGTTCAGTCAATAAAAGTAATTTTCAGTCTATTTTTCCGATCAGATGCTAAACCACTTGCACATCCACGCACAATAAAATATTTCTCCATTTTTTTAATGTTTTTTTTTTTGTCAAAAATTACAAAATTACGGAGCATGAAAATTTTCTCACCAATGCTGCGGAGAAAATTTGTACAATTATTCAACTAACTTCATCTACTTATACTCATAAACAGTTAAATTTCGCAGCCACTACTCACCGACGTCAGCGCCGCTATAAATTCTACAATTTTCAAGGACAGGTGGGCTATGCTTTAGTACGTAGTAATCGTTCTCCTGTTCTCTAACCTTCAAGGTTCACAAGTTGGTGTGTTCCATTATACGAAATATTTTTTTTTACTTCAATTACCGTATATTTTAATACGGTAATCATAAGCTGCCGTATACCGTATTTTTGTTGCTTAAGATGCCTGAATGCCGTACATTACGGCAATTGCCGTATCAAGAACAACGCTGATTGGCGTACTGCTTAGAGTAGAGTATACAGAAATAAAGAGCCATCTCCTAGGATTTTTTGTCACCCAATATGAATAGTGTCGCCGTCTGGTATCATATCCCTTGAACTAATCTCAATATCATGTTGACTATAGATAGCTGTATGTAGTTATGTATATACAGCTATCTATACTATAGGCGGTTATAGTTATATTTTAAGGGATTAGGGTTCAATTAAAGACGTATTATAGATTTCAGTAATATTAACATTTATTTTTGTTATATATATTTAACATACACGATGTAGAAGCGTCTATTCCGCAAAATACAACACCAAACCAAATTAAATATGTCCACCGGGTTACCGGAATGATAAATGAAAGCGTCTATTTTAGACGTGGGCGTTATTTCACGTCACTAGATACAGTAACTGGCTACGCGGCATGTAACCGAATCACTAGTTTCGAGTCATGTTACAAGTAGTGATTTTTGTAAATGCGTGATTATGATTACTGTTAACCATGATTATTGCGGGAGTCGACTGTCGGTCGCTCGAGCGCAAAGCGCACATGTGGCATACAACAATAAACAAACCATCGTAAGTAACAGTTTTATTGTAAGTTTAATTTTCATACGTAAGACTATAGACATAGACAATAAAATAGAGTAATCTCTGTTTGTAAATATTTTCAACGGTTTGTGATTCCGGGAAGCGGGTCATATTGAATTTAACTAAAATAATTTTTAAAACATTTTTGACGGAGTCATGAACTCGTTTATTCATAAAATTAAAATAAAACAAAAAATGTGTATAAAAAATTAAAAAATTTAAATGTTTATAATATTATAAAACTTAAAAACTGTGTGTAAATAGCTAAACAAACAAACAAATTAATTGTACAGTATAAATAAAAGTCCAAAAAGAAAGGACAGTGAAAACGTTGAAAAAGTGTAAATAAACTGTAAATATCAATAATCATTGTATATAAAATCAAATTGACTTGTAAATATGCCTGCATTAACAATTTTATGAAAATAATATTAGTGTCATAGTAAACGCAAATCAATCATAAATACATTTAATGCAGTCTGTCCTAAACCTGAATAAAGTATGAAGGGAAGTAAATTAATTGATTTAACAGCATACAGTTACTGTAAAGCTACAAACACAGATTGTGATTAAATTTATTTTCGTTTCGTGTGTAACTGTATAGTTGGTGGTGATATTTATGCAAACAATCACAGTAGCCGAATAAAAATAGCCAGTTACAAAAATCACTCGTTTTGAAACAGGTGACACCGATCAAGTCACTGGTTTTGTTACGTTTCTTGAAAATGACGTAACGACCCACGTCTAGTCTATTTCGCAAAACAACACAAACATACAATGTGGTTCCAGCATGAAAATCTAAACAGACAACAAGAAGCAGAGGGCTAATCCAACTCAACCAAACTTATTGTAGCAACATCCGAAAATCACTTATAAACTATAATAAGACAACAACTTGCTCAGACGCCGGTAGCCATTATGTTATAATATGAAGTTGCTTCTTGCCAGTTCGAGAATAACCAGAATTGGCGTAGTCGCCATCTAGCGCACCTTTTAGAATTTAATGTTCGAAAGTTTATGTGGATATAGTACAAGATGGCACTAGTGTCTGCAAATTATTGAACCCCAACCTAAAGTATGGAAGTGTACCCCCCCCTGGAGTAGAGTAATTTATACAGAAATACAATGTACTGCGTACGTATGTCACACACAAATCCCGTAGACAGAGAAACCTATAGACTAATGATCGGCGTGGCCTCGAGTGAGAAAGGACGATAACGAATTTTTAGACAATATCTTTATACTTTTAAACACATTTAGTAAAAATTTTAATTGTTCTAAGAACTGAACTGAACAAGATTCACCAATCTTAAGCTCACAAAACACTTTTTTTCTCACTTAAATCAACATGTAAACTCCTTAAATCGCTACGCTGTTAAAGTTGTTTAGCGAACTGTCAAAGAGTATAATAAGTATATACAGGAACTGTCCAGTCTTCACAATCCATAAATAAATAAATATCACAGAATACATAATGTACACAGATCATGGAGTGTAGAGGTAAGGAGGACATTGTCCCAAAGGAGAATAGTTAAAAATGTGTCCATCTGTAAGCAGTAAATAACAGTTCAAAAAATAAAAATATTAATATAAGTATTAAAAATAAGTAATATAAATATTAAAAAAGGTTGCAAAATAATTCATATTTTTTATTTTATTATAATGGATTTCCGCAAAGTAACGCCTGATTCTATCAATTAGGGGAAGGTGGGGGACATCGGATAGTTAAGGAAAATACACAATAAATAAATCACTATGTTATTTATTGAGATAATCAATATCACAAATGTTTAAGCATACCTTAGGGATAACTTTGGTATGAAAATATTTGAGATCAATCTGAATTACTATAAACTAGAACCATTTTAATCAAAAATTATAAATCCGAATTCACCCCACACCCATGGGTCAAACCGGATAGGCATTTTATATTACGGGGGTGAATACAGATACTAACAATAAAACAAAATACTTAAATTGTTCGCAGTTTTTGCAAACAAAAAATAATAATTCTTGCTCAGAACAACCAATTCAACTTTTGTGAGCCCATTCAAGATAAGCAGTGCATTGGTACCATTCATCTGTGGATTTAGTTTGACTTTAGTTTTCACCACAAACCAAACACTCCGAATGCTCTTGATTGTTTTCTTTATTAGACTTTTTCCCGATACCTTTACCTTTGCATTTAAATTTTATTTTCATAACTGATTGCGAGGCTTTTCCAGCCACTTCATTTTTATACGACGATTCAGTCAAAATTGCTGTTTTTCTTCGACGCGTCAACATGAGGCCATGGGCCTCATGTTGTTTTTAAAATCGGCATGATATCTTTCGGTGATACAAGACTTATAGAATCTGAAAATGTTTGTCCTTCTGTAAATGTTCCTGCTTCTGGGGACGGAGTTCTTTCTCGAGGAAATGGATCCTGATGATTTCTGTTGTCTGTGATGATGCAAAATCTACGTCTGTAAAAATATTGGGATTCAGTGTGCAAATTCCGGTTTTGGTGAAAGCAGACACTACATTTTGCATGGTAGCGGCACGATTATAAGCAGTTCCAAACAAAGATGCTATTTGAAATTGGGTGACAACACGCCCCGGATGATTTTGAAGCTATAACTGGATTTCATGCGAGTAAAACGTGCTCAACGGCCCCATAAAACCAACATCGAGTGGCAGTAAGCGATGTGTGTAGTAAGGTGGCAAGCAGCGCATTAGGACACCATGAGCGCGAGCTAGTTCAATAGTTTCTAGGTTCTTAGTGTGTGTGGCGTGACCATCTATGACAAGAAGCATGGGATCGAATTTATGGCTAAAAGCATGTCTGACTCCGACCATTAAACCCTATTTGACTTTCTCACATATGTTCGTGACTTGCTGACGCTCGCACTCTGTAAAAAGTAAAAAAAATAGCAATTAAAAGGAGACTTTATGTCTAAACGCCCACAAGACCTACATACAAATCAATCGGGGTGAAATTGGATAGTCGAAATCACCCCGTCCGCTTGTACCCCATAGGTACCATATTTGAAATTG
Organism: Parnassius apollo; assembly: GCA_907164705.1. Classification (NCBI taxonomy): domain Eukaryota; kingdom Metazoa; phylum Arthropoda; class Insecta; order Lepidoptera; family Papilionidae; genus Parnassius; species Parnassius apollo. The sequence continues at coordinate 11,983,218 of CAJQZP010001125.1, forward strand.
TAATTATTAAGAAGTTATCTTGACACTCATAGCGATACCAAATACCGTTTTAAAAATTTAAATATGTATTACTTCTTAGAATATATAACTGTTTATGATAGCACATAGCTAAACTTAACGATAATACTTTCAAAAAATCGAAATCTTAGATAACTTACCTTTGTTTTCAATTTTCGTTTATAGACGCACGCGCAGAGATGTTACCGACGCCGTCATTTGCAACCGCAATGAGTAAGCGTTCGCGCGTATTTCTCCATTAGCTATAACTAGCCAACTATACGCGGAGTAATGAAATAGTAACTATCTGGTTGCACCCTCTATCCGGTTCCCCCCCCCTCTTCCCCTAGTTCAAAAACTGTCTACAACAGCGCTTGAGTAGCTACAAGGTATGATAAATCGCCGTAAAATACATTGAGAGTGATTTTCAAAATAAACATTTTGAAAGCAATAAAATAATTATTGTAAAACTAAGTAGGTATGGTGAAAGTCTGTGCAGTAAAAAAATTATAAAAAGTTGTTTAAAATTTAGACTGCAGCTACAGTGGGCCACCCTTATTTAGCGCTTTCCTATGGACACTTTTTATACAGAGTCTGTACTCCTTACGTCTACACTCCATAGCACAGATAATATACCTAACGAGATAAATCTTAGAGTAATTCGTAAACAGAGGATATACAATAGACTCGCTATTAAAAGAATAATAATTACTAGAGGGAGAAGAAGCATATGGAAAGTACGGTACGGGAGATAAGGACAGAGGTTAAGTCTTTTGTCTCTATTTGCGTACGGGTTTTTTGTTGTCTGCCACCAGTTTCGTTGATGACAACAAATGAGTGGTGTCTAATTAATTTTCGTCATAAATAACGCTGTAACGCATTTTTTGTTAAAAGTGACTGTATTAGGTACCTATTATTATATTCTATCTATCATGTGGCGCTACAGCCCTTTGTGGGCCCTGGCCTCCTCCACAATATTCCTCCACTTGTCGCGATCCTTCGACTCCCTGCGCCAGTTGGTGTATTTACCTATTCTTCTCAGATCCTCTTCCACATTTTCTACCCAACGTTTTTTTGGCCTGCCTTTTGGTCTCTTTTGCTGGGGAGTCCACCTGGTTATGATTTTCACGGCCCTAGAATCCGGCATTCGTCCAGGTGGCCCGCACATCTCAGCCGCTGTGACTTACAGAACCTTACGATGGTTTCACGTCCTATAAGAGCATCAAGCTCTTATACATGCGCTGGCAATAAGTGCCATCAGATTCTCGGACTGGTCCAAATATGTTTCTGAGCACTTTCCTTTTAAATACTGCCAGTCTCGCTTCGTCCCTCTGTGTAAGTTTCCAGATTTCGCATGCGTAAGTCACAACAGGTCTTATGATCGTCCGATAGATGGTGAGTTTGGATTTTCTGCTCAGTATTTTGGAGTTCCATTATTATATTACCTATTTATATATATATATATATATATATATATATATATATATATATATATATATATATATATATTACTAAGCTAACAGACGTTTAACGTTAACATTACGAAAGTTTTGAGTAAAATAACATAAAATAATAAAGAAAATAAATTCAGATTTATCTCTATAAACCAACCAAAATGTGAAGCATGCCAATACAGATAATAACATATTGAGTTCGGATCGCATGCGCATAATCGGATTCATGGAAATACATGTACTTCGTACAAACTGGAACCCGCACTCTCGAATGACATAAAAATACAAGAAAACGACCTTGAAATTTTTCATTACCCCTCAGTCTCTTTCTAATTAGGGTAAACACAAAATACAAGAATTTGGAATATTATGAAAAAAATTTATGTTCATTATTTTTATTTAAAAACTTTATTGTTCAAACCAATAAAAAAGGGCGGACAAAGGGCGGACTTAATGCCAGTTAGCATTCTTTGCCAGTCAACCCATGGCGTGGTGAGAAATTAGTGGCACGTGACTTAAGTAACTAAATACAATAAATTTATATAGATATAAATTTATTAAAAATTATATTCATTTATAAAATTTTAATTTATAAACGGACATCATTATTAATAAGTTTTATATTCCTTCAGTAGCTTGCTCAGGGTGATGGTCATGATGAGTTTATGGTTAAAGTTTTCGGGAGGCTGTCTTAATATCCCTTATAAAAATCATCATCATCATCATCATTACAGCCTTTCATAAGTCCACTGCACTTATACGCCTCCCCCAAGGAATGCCACAAAGCACGGTCCTTATTTTAAAATTCTGAATTCATGAAATTCGGAGCAATTTATACTGTCATCCATAGAATGATAAAACATTTGTCGCAACTGTGGTGTGAAGTGTTGAATAATGATATTGATTAATACATTTTTAATATTAGGTTGACCCAGACTATTCATATTTGATGCCCTTTTAATTATTTTATCCGCAAAAAGGACAATTTTGTACACCTCTACGGATGGAAAATGCAATTTACCTCGATTTACAAATATTGTAAAGGATTGATATTTATTTATATTTAAAACGTATAAATGATCGGTTTGTGAATGATCTGCAGCAATTAGCAAATTTTTACATTCATTACATTTCAGCCGGTTGACAATATTTTTTATTATATATCCGGTAATATAATAAGGAATATTTTTTTGATAATCCGTATGGGTGTTTTGTGATTCTAAAGCCTGCAAGTGGTTTTCGATTTCATCATCAGTATCTGTATTATCAATATTTGAGATCGGTTCTACTAGGGATGATTGTTTAGTGCCGAATTCAAATACATGCATTGCGTCGTATGTATGATCAATGCAATTTCCATTAATTGAGAGTTGTACAGAGTTTCGATATAACAATTTTCTTAATCTATGTCGGAATTCAAAAGGGCTGGGGTTATCATTTGTTCGACCCCGGGCTCTAATACAAGAAAAATATGTTTCTAAATTATCCTGCGAACATTTAAATGTTAAAAGATATTTAATGGGAGGAATGACGTTTAATAAATCGGCAAAAAGTAATGGAAAATTTTCAATGTTCATTAAAAAACCTAGAGCAAATGTTTTGCGCCCGTGGTGTAAAATACTTTTTCCATTGATAATGATTTTAAATATTCTTTTTTCTGTTGCAAAATCAGTTCTCAATATTTTTTGTTTTCAATTTTCATAGGACTTTTGAAACCACGTCCAAAAGGTGATTTGGAATTCATAAAATCAAATATCCTATCTATCATTTTTAAAAACTCAACCGTGGCTTCACTCCTCAAAAAAAGTGGATTTCCACTAAGTCTTAAGAACTCGATGGACTCAGTCACCGATGAACTCAAAACTTGGACCGCAAGTTTGACATTCATTTTTTTATTTTCGTATTCTACGTGGGTAGATGATAATTTGTTACCAAATTTTAAGCCTTCTTCTCTTTGTACCGTATGTAAACTACGAATAAAGCGTATGATGTGGTCCCACTTGATGATAATATTTTATGTTCTGCTAGTACACATTACGTGCCAGTTTCAACATGTGTACGGCATCCAAAAAACAATAAATTTTGTCGCTACCATTTAGGTGTAGAAAATATGTCTGAAAATTTTCTTGTTCTAGACAACAGACTAAAAATTGGTACGCTCGTATATTCGATGGAGCGCCATCGCATATCATTGAGCGGACTGTGATTCCAATTTCGTTAAGCAACAACATAGTAGCATTTAATATTTCTGCTAAAAGTTCACCATGCAAACTATTTTTAATAAAAAAAAATAAGCTATCGGGCACTATGAAGTATGTAGTGTAGGACACGATTTGAAAGACTAAGGCTTCAGTAGCTATTTCTTCCGGATCGCTTACGACGATTTTACCGAGATCAACATAGCCGAAAACTTTATCAAGTTTTTGATCATAGCGTAAATCTTGTTTTAATGCCATCCCATCAAATATTAAGGCAACATTTTTTTAAATATTTTTTCGGGTATTTGTACTTTTTGCTTCAAATATTCTAGAACATCGGACAAAAGCCCCACATTGCAATTAAAAGAGGCCAATGAACGTCTTAAGGTCTCGACGTGTGGCAAAGATGCATATTGTTTAATAAACTCGTACGCTTTTGACGAATAAAAATGTAATGTTAAAGCGAAGGATTTCACTTCATCGCTGTACCTCACACCTTGTGGTTTTTTGTTTTTGTTTTTTAAATTCTTTACAAATATTGGCAAAATTTCATGAAATAATATTTTCTATCTCACTGTTCCTCTGTATATGATTTTACAATTTTATTAAAGATTTCAAATTATTAACAGTTTTGTTGAGCCGAAATACTTTTTGAACTAATGATTTGTTTCTTATCGATATGATATGATATGGAGAAGTGCTTTTGTCCGTGACCTAAAAGAGTAAAAAGCTGTTAAAACGATTATTTTTATAATGGACTAGTTAGTTGTGAAAATGCTATAGTCAGAACTAAAATCACAATTCAACTTAAAAAAATTAAAAACTGAAAAAATTTAGACTTTGTAGTTAACAATTTAATAGACCAACAAAGTATGCTGATGAAATTAAAATGTCATTACTATTTTGGATGTTATAATATCATCGATGTTCATATTTTCCCTTTCCGTTTCCAAAATGTCTCGAAGTAAAGACCGTGGTTTTTTACAAAGAGGAATATTTATATTTTCTTTTGTAGCATCACGCAGCGGCCAAGATTCTTGAAAAGACACGAATATATGATTTTCCAATACTGAATAACAATATGTTTATTACACATTAAGATAACAATTTAATAATAATAATAATTTATTTTAGGCAATATTTACATTACATGATATTAATTAATGTAAATAGAGGCCTATAGATAAATACCTTATTGACTAACATACATATTTATTATAAAAAATTTAAAAGGCGTTAATGGCTAATTGTGTAAATTAAAAGAGCACTTACATGACTGCAGGATGGCACGTCTAACATAGTTTCCCAGGTTCGTTTAGAAGCTGCGCTAGTTGCATATTTTTCATTTGACTGCAAATATAATTAAGTAAGTATTAAATTAAACCTGTGAAGGTGTCTTCTCATCGTCACTTTAAAAATATACATACTTTTATTAAAATATTCGAATCTTCATCACCCTGAACCGTATCAGATAAATCTGATGGTTGATTTTCTTTGTTTACTTGTGTCTGAAATTAACAATATAAATTTGGTAAACAAAAATATAAAAATCGTAGGAAGTAAATTGGAACTACATTTAAATACATTAAAACCAAAATTGTAGGTGACATCTATTGTGTGTAAAATAATCCAAGAATGTCTTAGTTTGAGTTCTGTAAGAAAGACTCAGTTTTATCATAACTCCAAGTTTTTAATAGTGCTGTCAAACTCATTTTGCACTTGTATTTAGTCATTTGGTACATTGAGTGGTTTATTTATAAATATCTACATCTCTGTTTACTACTAAGACCTAGCATATATACAATATATATATATATATATATATATATATATATATATATATATATATATATATATATATATATTATATCTCAGTAGAAACGGTTCCATTTAAAAGTACGATGAGCGATATTAATTTATATCCCGAGATGTAATATAAATTATATTATATCCCATAGCGGAAAGTCGGCTTTATAGTCTTTGAATACCCAGTCCTTTCACACACGAAGTGAGTCATCATTATGTGCGTCCTGAAACCAATTTTTTGAAATAATTTTGAACAGTTACAAAAATAGAAATAAATGGATAACTTTTTTGTGGCTACTTAGAGAGGTATATTTTTGTGTGTTTTAAGACCTTAAACAATAAGGGTATTTTACATATATATTTAATATTGGGACGTTATCATTTCGTTGTCTGTTACGATTTGGCCATCCTCTAATGATTACAATATGTATGTTCCATAGACGTATATATGTTTTATATACGTCTATGATATGTTCCTTGATGTGTACTGTGTATTATGTGTAGTATCCTAGTACCTACTACCTAGTGAGTTTTGGCGGGAACTTGGCCGTCGACAGGTTGTCGCTCCTGCTTTGTCTCTTGAATAATAGTTTGAAGTGGATTTCGATTCGTAAAAGTGACGCGATTTTGTGAATTAAGTGTCTGTCTTGATATAAACCTCAATTTAATTTGATCGCTTGGGCGCCTTGTGAACTTGAGTGGCTGTCGTCATCAACTGTCCACTGGGCTGAGCTGTCGTCAAAATCTCCCAAAAACTTCAATTGTGAAGTGAAGAAAAAATATATAAACATGAAGATTCCAAAAGAAATGATGGGCTCAGAAGGGCTAGAACCCAGAGCCGTAAAGCCAGTTAATTAAAAATAAAAAATCTAGTACATGTGAAATGAGACAGAGCGGTGTGACGGTTTGTCCCTTTCTCCGTGCCGGTTTTTTTATTTAGCAAAGTACACTTTGCTAAACAACTTTGACAATTCGTAGCGATCTAAAGAGTTTACAAGTTGGTTTAACTGAGAAAAAAGTATTTTGTGAGCTTAAGATTGGTGAATCTTGTTCAGTTCAGTTCTTAGAACAATTAAATTTTTTGTCTAAATATGTTTAAAAGTCGTAAAGGTTATAGTATAACCTAAAACTACGTTATCGTCCTTTCTCACCACGGAAGTATAGACAAACGAAGTACATGTATGTTTCTCACCACGGAAGTATAGACAAACGAAGTACATGTATTTCCATGTTTCTCACTCGAGACCACGCTAATCATTAGCCTATAGGTTTAGACAGAGAACTAACCTACGGCGTAGACAGAGAACTCTACAGTTTGCTAAACAAATTTGACAGCGTAGCGATTTAAGGAGTTTACAAGTTGGTTTAAGTGAGAAAAAAAAGTGTTTTGTGAGCTTAAGATTGGTGAATCTTGCTCAGTTTAGTTCTTACAACAATTAAATTTTTTATCTAAATGTGTTTAAAAGTCATAAAGATTATTCTATAACCTAAAAATTCGTTATCGTTCTTTCTCACTCGAGGCCACGCCGATCATTAGTCTATAGGTTTCTCTGTCTACGGTCTACGCCTACTATACTCTTTGGCTTGACCATAGGTTTGACTAATTGGTAAACTGACATTTCAGTTGTGGTAAAGTTTAATTTCGGTCTTTGTATTTAATTAAATAATTTAAGTTTACAATTATTATGATTAGAAGATTTTGTCATTCACAATCTAAAGTTTCATCATTTTTAGAAGAGATGAAAGGAAATTATATCCCCACGACAACGTTTCAAAAGACAATCTTGTCGGTGGGTTCGGCTGCTATTGCTCTTATTAATCCACATAGAGGAGACATGATTGCATGTCTAGGAGAAGTTACTGGAGGAAATTCTATTAAATATATGCGCGAGAAAATGCTAGAAACTAATGAAGGTGCGAAAATTCTCATAGAACAACCGCGTATAAATTCCCGAACTGTTTGTTTTAAGACACTTTCAGAAATGCCGGAAGGAACAGTTGGTAGAGTTTATGCAAATTTTATGAAAGATAATAACATAACTGCGGACTCGAGGCTGCCAGTCCAATTTATTGCTGATCCTGATTTGGCATATGTATTGCAAAGGTATAGAGAGGTTCATGATTTAGTTCATGCAACTTTGTTTATGAAGACTACAATGCTAGGTGAAGTAAGCATTACCTTTCCCTAATGCCTCAGTAACTATAGTATCTTTTATATTATGGCAGTGACACCAAAATACGTAATAAATTTAGTATAAGCTATAAATCCTGTAAAAATGATAAGTCAAATTATTCAAAGCATTAAACTTTATCATGGGTATGTTCCAAAACAGAACCCAATGTACTGTCCAGTGCAAATGACATCATGAATCGACGCCATACTGGTGAAATGTTCTAAAACATAGGACAGTATATAATGTCATACATTTGCAGCTTATTGTAAAAGTGTTCGCGATTATTTTGTCATTTTGTGCTCCAAAAATCATTATATCCTCCTAATGGAAATACCAGCAATTACTCTATAATTTTTTGTATTTGAATAATTAAAAACATATTCTGGCATGCTTCATTCAGCGTACACACAATTAAAAATTGTTTCAATATGGCTGGATATCCAACACAATATGACGGCGACATGCCAGTACAATAGGTGTCAATTGATGACATTATTTTTATTCGGCAGTACACTGGAAATGTTTCGGAACATACCCCATAATGAAGTTTGACAGATAGTAAAATGTTTTCATTGCCTATTTTCTTTTAATAGTACTTAAAATTATTAATACTAGTGATGACTTAGAAGTGGTTATCCACTGGTGTTTTTTTGTGTGATTGACTTAATGAGAATAATGGCCCATTGTTAATTCATTAAGCTGAATTAACAATGGGCCAGTCATTAGCTCAAATAAATAGGGATGAAAGTTCTCAAGTGGCAGCTCCGTAACAGTAAGAGAAGTGTAGGGGAGCCTCCTACTAATTGGAGAGATAACCTAGTAAAAGATGCAGAAAGTTGATGGATGATCAGGATGACTCAGGACTCTGGTATGTAATATTAATTTAGGGAGGCCTATATTCAGCAGTGGAATTTGAAATTTTTTGTAATGATGATGATGGTTATCTATACTTATAATGAATCTGTAGAGAGTTCAATTTTGTACATGAAATATATTTCCAAAATAACTATCAGGGGGTGATTAGTGATCGATACTGATGCCAAAAATGAGAACAGTAAAATTTTTGTCTGTCTGTCTGTATGTTTGTTATAGAAACAAAAATTACTCGACGGATTTTAACGAAACTTGGTACAATCATTCTTCATACTCATGGGCAAGTTATAGTATACTTTTCATCACACTATGATCAATAGGAGCAGAGCAGTGAAGGGAAATGTTAGGGAAATGGAAGAAATTACTCCATTTTTTAAGCTTCCGTCGCATGTGCAGCCTTAATGGTTAAAGCTACACAGAAATCATGTATAACGGAAATGTTCTCCTTAAAATTGTATAAAAAATAACCCACGACAGTATATGTCTATCTTTTATGGTTGACTCACAATAACATGTGTAACTCTTTGTCTACTCTTACGTTTATAACACTCTCACTCATCCCTATAATCAACCAAATCTAAGAAATACCTTTTGACGTTTCACATTAATCATTTCGCAATAACTTTACGCAAGCGTACTCATATGATTTACAATAACCTTTTACCTAAATCCGAAGAATTATGAAGTTATCTATATTTAGTTATAACATGTTTAGTTTTTTATCGCTAATTTAAATTCGAATCTTTCAAACAAAGTAACATATTAAAAAAATAACCAGTATCAACTTTTTTACTTGACGTCTTTTCAATGATATGTCGCTATGTGCCTTACCGTAGTGTTTGGATGATTAAAATTCATTGATATGCAAATAATCAGCAAAAATATTAAATAATCGAATCATTAATTTTTTAATGTATTATTTGTTTAATTAAATTTTTATTTTTAAAATTCTTTAAATTACATGAATCATGAATAAAACAAGTTTTTTTTTACTTTGTCAACGTAAAGGACAATGGCACACTCCCAAATAAATTTTAGTTGATTTTTTTTCTTGCGTTTGCAAACAGTAATAAACAACAAATGAAAAATATAGTTTAAGATCCTGAACATTTTTTTCTTCAGCAATACTACTGCAGGATGTCGGGAATTAGAGATACTCCAGTTTAAACAAAATACAAAATAAAAGTTTGATGTAGACTAGGCTGTATGGTATAAAACGCCTTAACTGGCAAATCGTTACAACACCAACTAGTCAATATAATTTTCATATATATTTATATAAGATAGTTACTAGCATAGAGGGAATCCTTAAAGAACGCATTAGTATATATAGAAGAGTTTTCTGAATAAAATACACGTCAAACTCAGCTATATGTTCATAAGATCTTTGTCCGTCTTAACTGATAAATCGTAATAACTACAACAACTAGTCAATTAAGTTTTGAATTGTGTACGATTATTTTTTCTATGGCTCATAAGTATGATTTAATAATACATAGTAAATTATTTTATTGATATCTGTAATGGTGACTAAAGTAGACGCTTAATAATTCCATCACCTATTATTTCGCCATTGTCCCATGTAGGCAAAAAAACTCAATATACCTACAAGGCCGCGCTGAAAAACCACTACGTAATTTCAATCTCCCACCATTTCGGGAGTTTACTGTGCGTAATTTTGTGATTTTGTGTTTGTCTTCTTATTTTGTGACTCGGTTTTAACTTTTTGGACTGTTTCTTCTATATTCGTTGAAGCATGTGCCCATGTTAAAAACGTTGATTGGGCAAAAGTGGTAAAAAAACAAAAAAAAAATATTATGGATGACTTTGAAAGACATTAAGTTTGACTGCATTATTGAAAATCAAATAATAATTATTCTAAACAACGGCAGCTCAAGTACTTGTAATGGAATTGATTGAATAAATTTATTTTTAATCTAGTTTCAACATAGTAAATAACAAATACGAAAAATCTGATAAATCTTATATCTTAATTTATTCTGGTATTATTCAAATCAAACTATAAATGATTACTAACTCTAAATAATCGATATCGATTTTTTGAAGAATAGAATATTGTACGTTCCCATTTTTTGGTAGGCATGCTTGGTGCATTAAGTCTGACAGCTGTCAAAATGTATTTCTTAGATTTGGTGGACTACAATTAAAAGAAGTTAACATTATTATCTATTCAATAAAAAAGAATCATAGAAATCGGTACAGAAACACCAAAGTTATACATGAAATACGCTAATAAGCCATCGCGCGTGAATACTGAATCATACTATAAGGATTTGTGTAACGGTCGCCGCGCTCGACGCGGCTTGCAGCGGGAGGTATAAAAAGGTGGGGGGTCCGAGTGCGAGCTTGGTTGCGCCCTCCTTTCTGCCAAGGAGGGTCGAGTTCGTATACGGCTTAGAGATCTCTAGTCAGATCGTTAAGCCAATTCCTAAAAAGTTTAGTGGGTAAAAGTCACCACATAACCATGCAGCCGGCTGCGTGGTATGATATGAGCATTCTCAACCTCCCTCCCCCGCTTTCCGGAGGGTTGCCCATATTTGCTTCGGGCGCAAAAAAAAAAAGCGCGAGCTTCATACAATATTTGGCTGTTAATGCGAATAGACATTCAGAGTGTTAGACCTTATTGACAGATAATAATTGATTTTAACAAACCGTGCTTCTCAACGCGACTTTTAGTCTACTCTTACGTTTAATAATTTATTTTTAGATTTCTTTGGTTGTTATTTTATAAAATAAGTTATAATTAGCTTAATTTTAAATTAAACTTTTTTTATTTATTTAGCTGTAGTTTTAAATAGGTACCTAGGTATCAAATAGGTTATTTCATTCTATTAGACGTAGTTTATGTACCTACTTATATATTTTTAAGAATTTAATTCTCATAATACCCAATAATTTTCGATTCCAATTTAAAAGAACGCAATTCCCAGTATTAGTGTGTTATGCAATGACAATTAATGAGGCTCAAGGGCAGACTTTTCGTGCTGCTGGAGTAGATCTCGGTGTCAGTTGTTTCTCGCATGGTCAGTTGTACGTCGCTCTTTCCCGGGTTAGCAGTTCTAGAAATCTTTATGTTCACGTGCCGGACGGGTCAACTTTCAACATAGTGTTGCGCGCCTAAGTTGACGTCTGGCACTAGCGCCATCTGTGTCGGGTAACAGAGCGAGAAAGGATTTCCAGAAAATGACATAACTAATCTTTCAACCGACAGCGCCATCTAGTATCGAAATGAAGAACTAAGCTTTCTAGAAGCCCTACACTCGAACTTTCGGCGCCTAGTCGATTGGCGCGCGTATTTACTTGAATATTCTGGATGTTTCGGTGACAATGTGTATTTAAAGGCGCTGCAAGATGCGATCGAGGAAGTATTGAATTTTGGCGAAGACAAGCGAAGCTTCGGAGCGAAATAAAATGAATCAGTGTGATTAATTATTAGTGTTTTTTAGTTTTAATTGGTTTTGGGTAATAAAAGTGTAAATTTTGGTAATTCAATCGGCAGTTTTTATTGTCACGAACCTCAAGCTCGTAAGAATAGTTTACCCGGAAGCTTTGCGCTAAAGTATTTATGTTCTATAAGTACTTAAGCCTCATGTGAACGTGATCTAAACAATATTACCAATATATTAACTTAATAACATACAAGGAGTTACACTCCATCCAAAGCCCAGCGACACTATAACATATATAGGAATGACGTCTTAGCAAAAGTTGTTTAGTCTGATGGGCATTTCCTGTTGACTTACAAAAATGAAAGATCTAGAACGTTTCGAATCGTCTCGCGAATCACGTTGTTTTCCCATCCCCGAGCTTTTAGAATTCAACATCAGACGTTTCAGATCTTCGATTTTGACGATCCCGTTGTCGCTGGCATAAGCAACAGGATCCGCGTACGAAGTCGCGGGCAGGAGCTAGTCAATAATACAGTTTTAATACTGTCCAGTGTTATTTAAAATGTAAATTAAGATACCTACATATTGAAACCTAAAGATTAAGGTAATAAGATTAAGGGCTGATTTTTCAATCCTCAGATAGATAGTGTTTATGGACAGATAGCAAACAATTGCATTTTTCAGTGATCAAATAGGCTTTATTTGACAAACAACTAGACAAACTGCTTGAGAAATAAATGTATCTGTACTTTGACAACCAGTTTAGTTTAGTTTACGACAGGCTGTTTTCCACAACTCCACATCTAAGCACATATTTTGCGTGTGGGCAGGAATAATGTGATTATTCAAGCCATGAAATATCCCCAAAGAAGTTCAATAGTCCTTTGGTGTTACAAGCAGCTTCTGGGAGAGATCCCGGCGTGCCGAGGTGTTTAGCCCTCTATGAAGCGACCTTTGGACATGTCACCAACACGTGAGCCACCGTTTCTTTATCCCCCATGCATGCGCTGCACAGGAGGCTACCTGTAATGGTAAATAAATGTTTGTTAAATTTGCCATGTCCTGTGATAGCACTTGTTACTATCCTGATTTGTGGCTTGCTCAGTCTCATTAGAACCTTGGTTAGATGACTGTTTATTTCAGACAGGGCTTGCCTAGCTTGTGTACAGTCTACAAAATTTTTCCAAAGCTGAGCATGTAAATTATTGAAATTTCTACGTACCAGTGAAGTTAATCCATTGCAGTCACATTTTTGTGCTTACATACCTCATTTAATCATTGATGGCATTCATATATTAGTACTGAATTCGCCATATTACAACTCAGAGCTTGTAGTACCGCCATACTGTCGGTCAGTATTCTGATGGAGAAGTCTTTTACGTTCCTAGCATCTATTGCTATGGCGCTTGGATGATACCCATACATTCCGCCTGGATGATTGTGTTATGGATACCCAGCGGTGTACGAGGGTGGATTGAAAAGTACTCGGCCTAACACAGATCCATTCAATTCTAAAAATCAAATCTACGCACATTATTTAGTTCAGTTCAGACTAGTTCATTGTGTGAAGTTCGAAACGTGTGCGATAATTAGTTGTGATTTTATAAATTTATTAACAAAGTAATCGGACATGATTTCCGCGAATGGAGCAAATCGAGCAGCGTGCCGTCGTTAAGTACCTCCATAAGAAGGGGCTGTCATCAAAAGCCATCCATGATGACATGGTCAGTACATTAGGCGATTGTGCTCTGTCATATTCATCCGTCAAATAATGGATAGCAGAATTTAAGCATGGTAGAGAGAGTGTGAAAGATGAACCCCGCTCTGGAAGGCCTTCGACGTCAACTACTGACGAAAATATTAAAAAAGTACTTGATTTAATAATGGGAGACCGCAGATTAAAAATTAGAGAGATAGCCGAGATTATAGGCATCTCTTATGAACGAACTCAAAACATCATTGTCAACGAGTTGGGTTTCCACAAGGTGTCTGCGAGGTGGGTTCCGCGACTGCTTTCAGTTGAACAAAAAAGGACGCGATTGACTATTTCACGCGACTGTTTGGAGTTATTTGAAGCCGATGCAGATAATTTTTTGAATCGTTTTGTTACTATGGACGAAACATGGGTTCATTACTGTACACCGGAAACAAAACAACAATCAAAACAGTGGAGAAGACCTGGTTTACCACCCCCTAAAAAAGGCTAAGTCGATTTTGTCGGCAAATAAGGTGATGGCTTCAGTATTCTGGGACTGCAAAGGTGTGCTTATGATTGCTTATCTTGAAAGGGGTCAGACTATAAACTCTGATTACTACTGCACCTTACTACGTCGTTTACGAGAGGAAATAAAAGAAAAACGTCGAGGAATGCTCAGAAGAAAAGTCCTGTTTCATCAAGATAACGCCCGTGTTCACACGTCAGTACAGTCAATGGCTGAAATTCACAACTGTGGCTTTGAACTGTTACCGCATCCGCCGTATTCACCTGATCTGGCACCATCAGAGTTCTTTCTGTTCCCTAACCTAAAAAAGCACTTGGGAGGTCAAAGATTTTCGACAAACGACGAGGTCAAAGCAGCTGTAGACGCATATTTTGACTCTAAGGAAGAATCATTTTTTTTCAACGGTCTAAATGCTTGGAAGGGGAGGTGGCAAAAGTGTATTGAACTTGATGGTGATTATGTAGAAAAATAAAAATATAACTGATTTAGTATGTGTTTATTTTCTTGGTTAGGCCGAGTACTTTTCAATCCACCCTCGTACATACGTTGATATTAGGGTGATTAAGGTCTTCAGAGAAAGTTCCAGTTCCTACACCTTCATTTGTTTTAGAACCATCCGTGGAAACTAAGCTCTTTTGAGTTTAATCCCTCTGGCTGGTCACTTTAATTTAATTATATCTTATTTATACTTCTTATCTAATACAAATTGTTTTGGGATCTTATCGTATTTAGCTTCTAAGATAGGAATTTTTGAGTAAATTATATCAATTATATTTGTATGGAAGACTATTCTTACTTAAAAGATTTAGGATCTTGAGTCTTGTATATGTAGACGAAGCGGGGTTATCTCCAGTATAGCCTCCAATGCTGCAGTCGGTGTAGAATAAAAAAAAATTAACTTATATTGGTTTCGGGTCTTTAAATGTTCATGAAAATGCACTCATTTACGTATAATTGTTGATAACTTTTTTTACAAATAATCGAATGATGTTATATTTTTTTTCATAATTTACACAAAAAAACGAACATTTTAAGAAAAATATTGAATTGAGGGAAGCCTGGTCGACGGAGCCCCACTTCGCAGGGCTTCTACTTCTGAGTGGTTTATAAAAAATAACCACGTAGGAGATGGCAGGGTCTATTAGCTTGCTTCGCTCACTTACTCGACCCCGCCATCTCTTTCTAACCTAACCTGTGCGAGTTGGGATGCCCTAAGTCCCGAGCTCGCTTCGTTCGATCTTACACTCAATAAAACACCAAAATATTAACTTATAATTATTTCGATTTTCCAAAGCGTTTATGATAACATTTAGTCAGAAAACTATATAAAAACTTTTTAAAGTCAAAACTATTTGAAATCTTCAGATGAAATATTTTCGATATTTTTTTCATAAATCCGCCATAAAAACGAAGATTTAAAAAAAATCATCGCAATCGAATGTTTTTTCGATTTTCTAGAGCCAAAAAACGCGGCGGGCGCGAAAGTATAAAATTACCCAAAAATGCAAAGTTGAGTACCAAAATTTTGATTTCAGACATTATTTGACTGGACTAAGAGATAGCCTCATTTTGAAAGCTATGACTTGAAAATGAGTTAACCAAATGTCATGAAATTTCGACAGGATCTAAGTTAAGGTTGGTACTCTATAAAGAGCACATGGATTTTGAATTTGTGGCGCCATCTTTGTGTCAGGCCAATGACTTTCTTTGCAGTCCATGTAAGTACATGGGCCAAAATTCTTTATGCCTAATAATTCGAACAGTAGGTTTTTAAAAAAAAATTAAAAATTGAAATTAATGTTTTCTTATTTTTGAATGTTGATTTAGATTTGTAATAGTTCAATTTATAATAAAGATACATTTGCAGCGATGATTTTAATGAATTAACGATATTTATGACAATTTATACACTAAGCGGTCGATAAGTTAAACAACAGCGTTACTTTACAACAAAATGTAAGATTTGTTAATAAATTTCTACAATTAGTCTCACTAATATGACAGTTTTAAACTGTAGTACTAATACTAATCTCCCATAAAGTTAAATCACAGAAATAATAAGTTCAATGAAATTTTCTCAATAATTTTGATCACTTCGTTACTTAAGTCTTAATTAAAAACCGAACTTTTCTAATAATGGTAAAATAAATACAAAATTTAATAAAAACTACATATAGAGACTTTAATTTATGATGAAAAATAAGTACATGTATCAAGTTAAGACATTTTTAACTAATCAGAAGCTTGTATATTACACTGTAATAATGGGGACAGAAAAGTAACGCAGTGGTAATCTTAGTAACACAGTAGTATCTAACATACAATACTTTTAACAAAGAGATCAGTTTGATTTGAAAACAAAATAGAAAATAAACTTTTATGGCTTGGTATAATATAAAATAACTCAAATAGTGTCAATTAACAAGTCTGGTATCATTAGCTAAATTAAAACTAAAGAAATAATATTCTCCGTCTTAAACTAGTCTCTTTCAATCATTTACACTGAAACAAATTAACAAACGTAACTCATTTCTAAAAACTAATAAGGCACATTTTGTAATAATTCTTATTTTTTTAAAACATTCAATGGTTTATCAAAATCATTGTATATCCGTTTACCCTTCAATGTAATTTTTGGGCTAGGCACAATTTTCAAAATATTATCGTAGGGTTCGTAAGAAATATCAGTCTCTACTGCTTTGAAGCTTTTGCCAGTACTATCTACAGTCTTATATAACATAATCTTTACTTCTCCCTCTTCATCTACATCACTTTTAGCGATACTTAGGTAAGTATAGTGTTTGTTTTTAACAGTGGAAACTTTTACTAAAACATGAATTCCGTCTGATATCTTTAAGGGATGAACGTTTTCCTTTTCAATTAGCTGCTCTTCTTTTATGTTAGAGACTGATGGTTGGGCAAAATTAGCAAGAAGCTCGTCGTCAGAGCTGGAAGTTGGGGAACAAACAGTATGGTAGTAAGTTTTTGAGGTACGGCAACAATATTAGATATGTTGGATAGTACTTCTTCCTCATGAAATCTTTCCGAATAATTCGTCTCTCTGATTGTGTCAACGATGGGAACAGGAACTGGTT
This sequence comes from Parnassius apollo, assembly GCA_907164705.1. Taxonomy (NCBI): domain Eukaryota; kingdom Metazoa; phylum Arthropoda; class Insecta; order Lepidoptera; family Papilionidae; genus Parnassius; species Parnassius apollo. The sequence continues at coordinate 12,000,447 of CAJQZP010001125.1, forward strand.
GATTTGTTTTATGATTCATGCAAGTGCAAAACCCTCTTTGGAAAAACCACTAAGGTCTTTGTATTGGAGTGTCAGTAAAAAACTTGATGCACTGACATAGCACCCTGGAGAGGCACTAGGTTTTTAGTTACAGTTTTTTTAACGGTTTGAATGTCAATGTCAGTATCATAGTATAAGTATAGACGAACCTTGCTTAACTCCTTCAGGTATGAAAAAAGATTTCTGCATCAGAAATATCAGAACCAGTAGTGACTTTTTCATTTGGGCAGCGTTTGAGGTAGCCACCAACACCATCGGCGGCCCCTTTTCCGTGACCGGCTTCGAAAAATTCCATGTGACGCGAATGAAATTGTAGTCTTTGAACATTTTGGAAGATATTAAATAAAAAAACTTGCTTCTGTCGGTATTGAGTACAAGGCCCATCGGAGAAAAAATTAATTGTAGTTATGTGAGGATAGTTAGTTTTTATGGTGCTAATAATTGGATGCAGGTTTGCCCAAATAGACTGGGTTATGGCAGTTATTTCCAGAGACGGTACAAAATAAAGTCACCTTTGGTATGTTACGAGTATGTCCATCAGTTTTTGTGTACATAATTCCTGTATGTAATGTTACTTACTTTTGTGCCCGCCGCGGGGTCAAAGCCATTTTGTGTAGAAGTTTCTTCCTGAAAAAAAAAACAGAAGCTAATTATGGGTGTTTTAGTTATAACAATGTATAACTAACTTAAAAAAATACACTTAAAACAACTGTGCTACCAATGCCACAACTGTGTTACTTTTTATGGTAACGCAGTGTAGCAGTAACGCAGTTATAAGTATTTGATTACATCGTTAATGTGCACTTAACGTTAAAACAAAATGGAAACATTTTGTCACTGTTATAACCGATACCTATTTAACTATGTTCGAAAAAAATAATGATGCAAATATTATCAGTACTTACCATTCACCCGCGGTAATTTAGCGGCCACGCAACAAACACACGCACCACTCCCAAGGACTGTGAAGCTACTGATTCGGCTAGCGTGGACGTACTCCCCCCGCGCAGCGGCTACTATTCGTTTTAAGAGTTACAACAAGTCGAACGAAATGGCGTACATTAAATTTTAATGCACTTACTTTAAGGTTTGTTTTCATATAGCAACGCAAGTTCACTAGAATTTTATTCTTCATTGGGGACACAATGTAAATTATTTTTTATTTTATTACACGAGAAAATTATCTACGTATTGTAATTGTTATATTCAAATTTTTTGATAATGATGTTCAGAGAAAATGCCGTCTAGAAGATATGAGAGATTGCTCTGTATAACATGATACTCATGCTCAAGGACAGTAATATTTTTTAGATGAAGAACAACTGCGTTACTAAGAAAGACAACGTTGTTACCGTAATTTGTTAATAAATAATATAAAATTTTATTTTATCTTATTTTTTTAAGTATGGAACTACCAGCCAAGACCAACCACAAACAAGCCGAAACCCTCGTCTATATCAAACTAAATCTCGATCCAAACGTTGAAACATCAGACGAGGCATCAACGACTAAGCACAAAAGTACAAACCGTAAAAGTACTTGAGGAAGATGCCATTACAAAAAAAGAGACTGACGAAAAGTATTTGCGCTAAATGCAAAGTAGCGGTTTGCGGGGAGCATTAGGTCGATTTGTGCACCACTTGGGCCATAGAAACCTAGTTAAATCTACTTTATAAATACTTATTAATTTTTTTTAAAATATTACGTGTACTAAATATGAAACTTGCATTTTTTTGCATGTTTATAGTACCCATATGAAGAAAATTGATCTCATATTTTTATGTAGCACCATAAATAAAAATCTAAAACATGGTTTAATTCTAAAACCCTTTCATTTTTAAATACTATTTACCTCATAAACATACGAAAGGTGAAAAAACCCATTTCCCGTCGTTTCGACGGATGGTTATCTTTAAAGGGGTATATTTAAGTTAATAAAAAAACGGCATTTCGTAGGTAAATATATACTGGATGACCTTTTTTTTTTACTGTTTGGAAATAATAGGGTGTAACATGTAAACGGAGTAGGAGTCCATGGCACTAATATTTTACAAAAAACAAAAACAAAAATTTTGAATTAAGAGCCCTCTTACATTTCGGCGTTACACAAATTTAGGTATTTTACGTACCGAGCGGGCGGCGAACTACACAAGCGATACTTTCTTTCATGTCTATTCACTCGCTCGCACTATGATACTGTGAGTATAGCGACTAAACGATCTTGATCTTCCATAATACAAGCTTTCTTAGGATGGAGTTCAGTGGATGGAAAATTTTTGGTGTTTCATTTTTATGTTATCTAATTAATTAATTATAATCTATTTTGATACATTTTTCATTATTTATGAACCATAGCGCTCATACGCACTAGGGGTTAACCGGACCGGCCCGCTTCGCGGCTGGCCGCTATTTTGTTTATACGCACTGGCGGTTTAGCTTGCGGCGAGCCGCCGATGTGTTTGTATGCGTTCGAGTTTGAGGTGCGCAGCCAAAAACTTGGACACAGTAAAATTCATTGTTGAAATTCAACAATGAGAAGCTATTCGGAATTTTGAAGTAGCATCTTATAAGAATAGAGATTTAAAACGAAAACAATGTAATGGATGGATACAACATCTTTTTTTACTTTTTTTCTTTTGTTGTTTTCGGGAGTAAAAATAGATAACACAAGCTACCTCGACGGAATTAATTTCGTTTATGGCCCAACATGCTTATTGAGCGATATAACCGCTTATTGCAGTTTCACCGCGGTTGGCTGTCATAGCGGTCAGCCGCTATTCCAACCGCATCAGGCGGCTGGCCGCTCATACGAACCGTCCAGATGGCCAACCGCTAGTGCGTGCTTTACCATAGTATCGAAATCAACTGACGCAGGTCCAACCGCGACAAGCGCTCGCGCTATAATGATCTCAGATGGTTTTATTTTTAAATAATAAAAACAGGGCTATCCTATATGTAGGGAGGCGGAAAATGCATTACGCATACGACGATAGCCGGTCTATCGTGGTTGTGAGGGACTCACTGCCTACCGGGGGAACCTAATTGTTACCCTCTAAAAACCGCCTTTGGGGACTAGCAACTGGCTGTTTAAGCTTTCTTATGCCGTATCGCGAGCGAGTACCCTCTTTTGGGAAAAGAGGGCGCAGAAGAGTGACTGCCTCGTTGGCGACTGCCTCGTTGGCGACTGCCTCGTTGGTTTAGTGGTTGTAATAGTGCGGCTGCTGATCATGAGGTCCTGGGTTCGAATCCCGAGTCGAGCCAAAAAAAATCTCAGATGGCCGATGCAATGAAATATATAGTAGGTACTTTTATTTTTATTTATTATTAATTAAAAATAATAGTAATGATTTAAAAAGTAAAAATTATAGTACAGTTTAAGCAAATGTTGATGATTATTTTGGTTTAAATTTTTCGTCCAAATAATGTAGAACTTCGGAGATATTGGGGCATGTATCGAAGTTTTTTCGGTCGTTAATTGAATTGTCGATTTTTTTCCTTACGTGAAAGGCATATAAAGAAAATGCATTCTATCATTATTAAAGTATAGGATATTTGTGGGATATAATTTTTTTTGATGGTCGATATACAATAGAATCTACAAATTAGAGCTCCTAAGTCATGTCTCTGAGAGTTTTGACCTAAATGTGCATCGGGACAATGACTATTACTAAATAAATAAAAAAGTTATTTAAAATTTGCTCTGAGCTTATTGTAGTATAGAAAAGGAACTATTTTTATCAAGTAATTATATTTTATCAAGTAGGTAATTGGTATTTGCTTGAAGCAAAGAACGAAAAACATACAATTTTAACGAGGAAATCTTGTAATTTCGTGTTTTTTTATAATACTCCTCTTAAATAAATAAATAATTTAAAATCTATGACAATTTAAATCATATCCACCCTACTTTACGAACGGCAATAAAACAATATTTAGTAGGCATCTTTGACCTTGTCACTTGGCAGGGGCAAAGTAATTGTTGAAAAAAATTCAATGTTAAATTCAAAATGTTTTTATTTTTTGTAAAATATCATTGCCATATGTTTCTACTCCGTTCACATGTTACACCCCATTTTTTCAGACGGTAAAAAAGGTCATCCAGAGATGTCATTACCACTATTATGACGATTCTGACGGCACATCATAGTTACTTATGTTAAAATCCATCAAGTCGTTTTGGATACAGAGCGTGCTAAAGAAATAGACATTAATACACACTTGAAAAATATGACCCTTCTGGGGTAAAATTGCCACATTATGTCGTAATTTGGTGTAACAATAAAAGTAAAAACATAAATAAACAATATTTTTGCGCATCATAATCACAAGTAAGTTATGAGCAATCTTTGAGCTTTCTAAAAATGCGAAAATTGGAACAAAAAACTTTATCCGGGCGAGTCATTAGTGAATGCGATAGTGAGGTGTCTCGTTGGTTAGCTTTATGTATAATGCGTGTTAGTATTTTTGAATTGACATAGTTTGTGTCGAATGCCAGGTAATACGAGGGTGGATTGAAAAGTACTCGGCCTAACCAAGAAAATAAACACATACTAAATCAGTTATATTTTTATTTTTCTACATAATCACCATCAAGTTCAATACACTTTTGCCACCTCCCCTTCCAAGCATTTAGACCGTTGAAAAAAAATGATTCTTCCTTAGAGTCAAAATATGCGTCTACAGCTGCTTTGACCTCGTCGTTTGTCGAAAATCTTTTACCTCCCAAGTGCTTTTTTAGGTTAGGGAACAGAAAGAAGTCTGATGGTGCCAGATCAGGTGAATATGGCGGATGCGGTAACAGTTCAAAGCCACAGTTGTGAATTTCAGCCATTGACTGTACTGACGTGTGAACACGGGCGTTATCTTGATGAAACAGGACTTTTCTTCTGAGCATTCCTCGACGTTTTTCTTTTATTTCCTCTCGTAAACGACGTAGTAAGGTGCAGTAGTAATCAGAGTTTATAGTCTGACCCCTTTCAAGATAATCTATCATAATCACACCTTTCGAGTCCCAGAATACTGAAGCCATCACCTTATTTGCCGACAAAATCGACTTAGCCTTTTTAGGGGGTGGTTAACCAGGTCTTCTCCACTGTTTTGATTGTTGTTTTGTTTCCGGTGTACAGTAATGAACCCATGTTTCGTCCGTAGTAACAAAACGATTCAAAAAATCATCTGCATCGGCTTCAAATAACTCCAAACAGTCGCGTGAAATAGTCAATCGCGTCCTTTTTTGTTCAACTGAAAGCAGTCGCGGAACCCACCTCGCAGACACCTTGTGGAAACCCAACTCGTTGACAATGATATTTTGAGTTCGTTCATAAGAGATGCCTACAATCTCGGCTATCTCTCTAATTTTTAATCTGCGGTCTCCCATTATTAAATCAAGTACTTTTTTAATATTTTCGTCAGTAGTTGACGTCGAAGGCCTTCCAGAGCGGGGTTCATCTTTCACACTCTCTCTACCACGCTTAAATTCTGGTATCCATTTTTTGACGGATGAATATGACAGAGCACAATCGCCTAATGTACTGACCATGTCATCATGGATGGCTTTTGATGATAGCCCCTTCTTATGGAGGTACTTAATGACGGCACGCTGCTCGATTTGCTCCATTCGCGGAAATTATGTCCGATTACTTTGTTAATAAATTTATAAAATCACAACTAATTATCGCACACGTTTCGAACTTCACACAATGAACTAGTCTGAACTGAACTAAATAATGTGGGTAGATTTGATTTTTAGAATTGAATGGATCTGTGTTAGGCCGAGTACTTTTCAATCCACCCTCGTATAAATGAAAATTCGGTAAATAATAATGGATGATAAAATATTAAATACAAAATTTCAAGAAATCATTAGAGACGTTTCCAAGAAACTCAAGAATTGCTCTTTTAAAAAATTTAGTCTAATATTCATACATTGACATATATAAGGTACTTGTGGATACCGTAATTGAGGTTTTTTAAATTATACTGTAATTGTTTACTTTAATTTATTCGTTTTAATAATCATGATCAGACTAATATCAAATGTAAAATTACTTATATCTATTCAAAAATTAAAATATCCGATTTCTGCTCTTTAAAAAACACCGGTAAAAATATCGACTTTCACCACATTTGTCTGTAGTAGCACATAAGCGTGCAGATTACTTTTCTACGGATTTATTTTAGGTACTTAGATTACTTATGAAAAAAGTAGGTGTTTTGGCACTGTCCCTACTGTATAAACACTTACCTCTGTCATATTATTAAATAATTTCAAAATTTTCAGGTTACTATTAAATGGGTAGAAGGCATTCAAACAAAACTGCCAATGTGTATTAGTGGTGGGATTTGGGGAGCAGCGAGGCTTAAACCAAAGCATCGTCAATTATACCTGAAGTACTATTTACCATGGGCTATTATGACTGGAAATAATGCAAAATATTTACAAGGTATAAAAACACATTTTTATTGTAACATTTTGTGTGTATCAGTATAGTTACATGTGTAATGAGCTCAATGTATTAGGTCTTAATACTATAACTGTCTTATTTTGATCTATAAGTTGTTTGGTTACGTACACTGCGCTGGTCTAGTGGTCTTAAGCGCGACTGCTGATCATGTGGTTCGGGTTCGATTCCTAGGTGGGGCTAAAATCAGTTCTCAGTAGCAGTTTGAAGTCAGAACGCTAATAGTATTTCACTCCCGTGCCCTGCAATCACATAAAGCCACGTTTCCGTCTCATCAGACTATAAAGTGGGGGAATAGAGAGTGCACCTGCGTTTACGCACACAAACGTGCATTATAACTATAATCCTGCCCTGTGCTAATGGAAGCTAATAGCTAATCCGAGTTGAGAATGCCCTGGCTGCCGTGACCGAAATTAGGTCTGAAGAATGTTAGTAGTTATTGTGTTGTATCTATCTTGTCTTTCAAATTAAAGCTGACACTTCTTTAAGTCTAATAAAAGTAGGCTTTCTAAACGCTTGGTATATTGGCTTGACTTCTTACATAAGTTTTACATTGAACGTAGAATAAGTAAAGAAAAATATTTTCCTTCTTTTTATTAAATTTATTACATTTTTATTTCTTTTATTATTTACAGGAATTTATTTTGAAAAACGTTGGGACCAAGATATAGATGATTTTCATAAAGAAATGAACATTGTAAGGTTACATAAAAAATGATGGTATGGTATTATTTAGGAGTGGGGTTGATAGTCATAAAATAAAATTTGGTCACACATGCCTATTTATTTTTTATTATCGTTTTCAAATTAAACTCGTAGGTTTAAGAATAAGTGTTAGAGCGTAACATGCTCTTATCTTTTTATTTTTATTATATTTTCTATTTTTCGTTCGTATCACGCATTTTCGATAGCGAAGCTAATAAAAGCGTGTTAAAAAGGATTTGGGAAGGAGTTCCACAAACGTACAGCTGTAACCGAAAATAATCCATTGAAAAGAGGATGAATGTACGGGGGTACGAAAAGGCAAATTGTTAGAGTTGTTTTTATTATTCGAAAAGCCTTAGTAACTTAAAATCTGCGGTCATTATCATTCAGAAATATGAGTTTACATGCGATAGTTTTAGTTTTCCGTATTATGCGATCTCATAATAAGCGTAGGTCATGCCATCTGGACGTAGTCTTGTGTAGTTCGCGAACGATGGACGAATAGGAAACGTATCTTACCGTGAGTTTGCACTTACACGGTTTTCACAAAAAACATGTTTTAAACGCTGTTTTCTGTCAATGTATCAAAAAGCATAGTTGCATAGTCAAAGAACATGTTGTGAAATATGTTCGATAGTTTATTGTACATCACATATTTTAACTATATTATATCTTTATAACTACAGAAAAAAATGTTTGAAAACAAATTTGTAGAAATATTGTCATGTTGAAGGATAAGTTTGAATATCTGTTGAAAATTTTACACAGTTTATGTGAGTACGAACGCCATTATCAACAAAACATATTTTGTGATTTATTTTATGCGATTTGTTTCAAAACATTACGTGTTGGATGGTTCTCAGTGCAAACGGTCTGTTAGCACTGTACTATAGTTCGTGCCAAATCGATTGAGAAAAACGGACATTGACCTTTCGGTCGTTCAACCAGGGGCTACAAACCTTCAATATATAGGCACTTTTTATATGTAGTACTTTATTTATTTATAATGATTTTTTTATTATTTTTTATAATGATTGATATAATATATATTTATTAACTGATATTAAAATGTTATGTAAAAGATCGCTGTAGAAGAAAAATCATCTATTGTTATAAAGTACTTTATTCATATAACAACAAAAAGCATTCATTTATAACACATATAATGATTCGAGTGATAACGACACCGAATAAGTACGTACTTATTCAAAAGATAAAACTTTATTTTCAATATTATATAAGAACTTTATTTTTATTCGGTGCATGCGGGCTGGCCCAAAAAAAGTGACGCATCTCTGGCTGCCATTGTCACGTTTCTTTTAGAACGAACTGATGTAACGCGTGTTTTGTTTATTTTAAAAGGATGAATTTGCAAAAGCTCAATATGGTGATTATATTGCTTCAAATTTTTTTTAATATGAAACTGTTATTAAATGAATTGCTGCGTTACTTACCATAAATTGAAATATAAAATATAACACATTTTTCGCGATGTACCGTAACATTTTACGATGTTTATAGGAACCACAAACGTATTATTTAAGAAACAAAAAAAAACACATGTGCTGACCTAGAAGTGTGAATAATATCAATATTTAAATATTGTTATCACATCCAAATTGAGATTTTGTAAGTTACGCCTTTTGACACTCAGCTCATATCTGAGATCATCGTCCGTTTTTCTCAATCGATTTGGTATGAATAATAGAAGAAACGTTTGCGATCGCTGATTGTTAATCGGTCTAATAGCTATTTTCGTACACCTACGAGAGAATCGGTTTGACGTTAGTTATCAATGTAATAACTTGCTGGATCAAAAACTCAGCCATTCTTGTTAGAGAGAAAGACGACAGTCCAGCACTGGTCATCCGAGGAGAAGACGACCTCAAAAAACTTCGAATCACTAAAAAGAAGTGACTGTACTGTGTCTAGTCGTAATTATATTTATAACGTTTTATTACCTTTTTTGTATTTGATTGATTTACTCATCTTCATTGACTGCAGTTTTTTCAATGCTAGCTTAAAAGAACAAATGAGCGACTTACCCGTCTGTCTGAGCAATCGGGAATATTTCTCACTACTTTTCGATTTTAAAATTATAACACAAATCTTATTCTCATCAGATACTAACCATTACAATCTGGCTTTCTACTGTACATTAAGGCACAAATTTATGCTAAAAATAGCTCTTTTTTTAAAATGAATTAAACGACTCAACCAAATCATCTTAGTATTTATTATCAAAATTGTAGAGGTATAAGGACCAAATTAAACACACTTTACATGAATATCTTATCTAATAATTATGATGTTATTGTACTCACTGAGACCTGGCTGCTTCCGGACATTGGCAACGGCGAATTTATAGATCAGAGGTACGTGGTTTACAGATGTGACAGAGACCGCTTAGCTACCAACAAACAGGATGGTGGTGGTGTTCTGGTGGCGGTGCTGCGTGGAATGAAACCTGCTATATTTAACACCTCGAACCCGGATAAATCTCTGCACTCTAAGCATCTTGAATGAATGACTACGTACAATTTTCCCAATACAGAAATACATTTAAGATCCAATGCAAACAATGCTATAGGTATATGGATACTGTATAAGAAAATATAATTTAAATATAAAACACTTTTGGACCTATGTATCGAGTCGCAAAACTGAGACTAAAATTCCGTCCACTTTGTTTTACCATAACCTTAAATCCAGCGACCCCGAGACGATATGTAATATGTTCTCTGATTTCTTTCAATCAGTGTTTGAGCCTTCTCACCCTTCTCTTTCGCATTGGCAGCGTCTATCTTGTACCTCAAGTCACGATATTTTAATTTCTAATATTTTCTTTACTGAAACTGAAATTCTAAATGAACTCAAAAATTTAGAGACTTTCAAGGGTCCTGGTCCAGATGGCTTTCCTCCACTCTTTTTCAAACAAACTGCTGAAAATATATATAAGCCTTTGCACATTATCTATAATAAGTGTTTGTCAGAGGGTGTTTTTCCTAGGAGGTGGAAACATGCAAATATAACTCCAGTTCATAAAAGTGGGTCGTGTTGAATATTATCGCCCCATCTCTATTCTCTCCGTCTTGTCGAAGGACCTCGAAAAATTACTCCACAACCAAATTTACCCGATTCTACACAGGACTATTATTGAAGAACAACATGATTTCGTTAAACATAGATCTACTACTAGTAATATACTTACCTTTACGAATAATTTATTTGCAAAAGTTGATGACAGCTTTCAAGTAGATGCTGTATATACAGATTTTAAGAAAGCTTTCGACAAGGTGGATCATGAGATTCTTCTTAACAATATTGCATTCAACGGTATTCGTGGTAATTTGCTGCGCTGGTTTGCATCTTATATTCAAAATCGTTCCCAAAAAGTTGTAGTAAATGGATATCAGTCAAGGGACGTTTTGGTCACATCGGGCGTTCCTCAAGGATCCATTCTTGGACCATTGTTATTTATTATTTTTGTTAATGATATAGACAAATGTTTTCTTAACTCCAATTTCCTATTATACGCCGACGACCTGAAAGCCTACAAAACTTAAAAATATAGAATACTGTATATCTTTCCAAAGCGACCTTGACAGATTGACAACATATTGCAACATCAATAAATTACAATTGAGCATTCCAAAATGTCACTATATAAACTTTACAAAAATGAAAAATATTGTCCATTTTAATTACATCCTCTGTAAAAAGACCTTGGCCAAAGTGACAGACGTAAGGGATTTGGGGATTCAGTTGGACTCTAAGCTACAACTAAGCCTCGATATTGATAAAATAGTCAAACAAGCTTTTAAAATATACGGATTTGTTATGAGATCTTCTACTGACTTCAAACAGACAACCACATACTTCTCTATAAAAACCCTTGTTCGTTCCCAGCTTGAATATGCTGTACCTATATGGAATCCCTACTATAAAGTATACAAAGCTATTGAGAAAGTTCAAAATAAGTTTTGCGTGCCATCTTGCGTTGCATCTATAGTACACTATAGATGCCATATCTATCATTGTCTCGTATCCCATTGCTGAGAGAGTTTGGTGTTTTGTCGCTTGAATGTAGACGTAAATATCTTGAAGCTATAACATTGTATAAAATAGTAAACAACAAATTTAGCAGTACTGTTCCAATTTAAATTTCGTAGTTCCGGCTTAATAAAAACTACTAAATGCTGGCTTACGCGCTCCAGTTCGCCGTATGATGTGCATTGCTTTAACGAGTTTTTGAATGATGGTAACATGGATTTGTTACACTGTTTATATTGCTTTTAAGAGATCTCTATTTAAAAAACTAAAAATGTAAAAATAATATTATTTTGGCTCTTTGTTTTTAGTTATTAAGTTTTTATTCAGCGTCCGCGAAAATTTAATTAACATTGTAAGTAATATGTGAATAGCGTTGTGGGCTACATTATTGTGAATACATCATGTTATTGCATTTTAGATATTACTGTATTTTGTAGCTGTTTGCTGTTCCTTAGTAAATAAAATAAAAAAATATAAATAAAAAATAACGTCTATTTTAGCTTATCATCCAAAGGATGCAAGAATCGTTTTGTTCGCAAATTATTGTACTTATTATAATTAATTAATGGATACCAACAAACATATTTGATAGACTTCGTTTCGGCACTTTCGATCGCGTAAAAATTTAATGAAGTTGAAGTTATGTTATAATTATAACAACTATTGAGCAGTGGCGTAGTGTGGATTTTCGCCGCCCGGGGCCGTACGGAAATTCGATTTTTATTTAATTCGAAATTTGGAACGATATCTTATCGCGCGTTGCAAAAGGAGGCTAGACGGAAAAAATTAAGACCAAAAGTTGTAACGACACTTTTTGCTATAGTTGTAAGCCATGCGGCGTGCGCGTGTTTCTCTGTCTGTCTCTCTCTCTCTCTCTCTTAGAAAGCAAGCCAGTTATTTTCGTTTCGTCTTTCTATTTCACATTGAACAGTGTGGTGTCGCGACGATTATTTTTGTTGAGTGTATACAGGTTTTTGTACATAATAAATAATAAAAAATGATAACAATAATGAATCCAGACAGTGTTTCTGCACAAGTTCCGGATATTGCTGATGGAGTTAGGTAAGTAGAGATTTTATACAGACAATAATAAATGCTTATGTATTTTTAGCAAGTACGCATTACAACCTCTCTTTACTATTGTGCTAACCAAGTCATACGCGTTATAATCTCTCCACTATTGTGTGTTTAGCAAGTGTACGCGTCATAACTTTAATAAATTTAAAAGCAAATTATATTTTAATATGACAATATCAATGCGTATGTATTTAGCAAGCCGTGCGTGTCCTAACCTCTACGCTGTTGTGTTTACGAAGTCGAGAGTATATATATGTTACGGCCCTCAGTTACCCCGACAAAAGTCGACTGGACTAGGGCCCATAGTAATCCAACTCGACGAGTAACAGAGGAGAGGGCCCAAGTGGCCTATGGATAATTAATTTATAACGGCTGCTAGAATGAAACACAAACTTACCGAGGTCCGGACGTGGTGTCGAACACAAGGCACTGTCAGGGGCAAGTAAATGGTGTGTGTGTGTGTGTGTGTGTGTGTGTGTGTGTGTGTGGTCTGTGCGTGTGTGTGTGTGTGTGTGCGTGAGCGTGTGCGCGTGCGCGTGTGTGTGTGTGTGGTGTAGGAAAGTGTGTAATGTAACCTGACGTCACCGAGGTAATCGTTTGGCAGTGGCGAAGCCTCTATAGAAGCCCAGAAGCCCGGCTTGCATCATTAAGATGAATCAATCAATTATATCAAGTAATAAAATGACTTGTAAACTGTTTCAAATTTCCCGCGCACTCTGTTCGACCTCGTAGCCTTACGAATATCGCTGTTATACATACAGAGTGACCAAGAAGATATCACATTAAATGAAAAGACGTATCCTAAATAACGTTCTTTAAACATACATAATAAAAAAATGTAACAATTAACATCCTATGCCCAGTAATAATTTTTTTTCGATTCAATATTAAACAACATCATGTAAATGCATATATTTATCACCTGACGAATACTAAAAGGTCAAAGACCCATGGTCGGCAAAGGCGAATTATAGTTCAAACGTTGCCAATCCGAATAACTCAAATAAAGAAAAAGGATCAAGCAAAAAATGTACTTAAGCCAAACGATTTAAGACTTAATTCTTATGCGCCAAATTAAAAACAAAGGGACTGCGGGCTGATAAGTTTCTCGATTTGTTTACGTTAATAGGATAATAATAATTGTGATAAAGTGGTGACATTTTATGCGAAATTGGACACTTACTTTTATCGTTTTGTATTTTTTTTTGTTTGTGATGGGACACGTTAATAATACGCTAGATAAAAATCATATTTAATAACTTAGTGAAGTGGTGTGACATTTACTTTTTTAACGTTTTAACTTTTTCTAAGTTTAGAGATACCTCGTATCAATTTCACGTCGTCGGAATAAACCGACATGATTTTGATTTACGGAAAATGCCACCAAACGCGGCTCTCGCATTAAATAACATTTAATTATTAAATTTGATTTGATGTAGTTATTAAACTTTAGTGATTACAAGATTAGAGTGATTATTTGGATAAAACAATATCATAAAATTTATGATTTGTTGATAATATCGCATTAGCATCACCCTACGCGTGCCTAATTCCCTATGTACGGGCAGGTATCGCTGCGCCGTTGCCGTTTTTACAGGTCACTTCAGGTCATTAAACACATATTATCCAGGATGATTTATTTCGTGTAATATTTTAAGCTATTTATTTTGTTTGAAAAATGCACATTTTTTATTTTTTATATTATTGTTTATTTTATTATTTCAACAGACGTATATCAACTTGCATTTACTGCTGCGCTATAAAATGTGGTTGCGCGGAAAACCATTCGTATTTATTTATTTGACGGTAGGCTTGCCAAATCGTTTATTCCTTTCCAAACGATATCATTCATACCCTCCTATCGACACATCGGGGTGGTGGGGTGGGAGGGGAAAGAAGATGATTCTAGAATATTACGCAATCATCGCAACTGAAGGAATAAAAAGGCACGCGCGGCCGACGCGCGCTCTCTTCCCGCCGCGCTCGTCGTTAGAACCACACCGCCTAGGATAATAGTGTCCTAAAGAGCTCTTGCCCACGCGCACCCTAGTATAACCACTTAGCCTGAAGCAGTCGAGCTCCAGGAAACCCGCCTCACCTCGTGTGAGATATAGTCGCGCACCGCCTCTCTCCAGAGAGTCTACCCAGAGTGTCTTCCAGAAGTCGCAACAATATAGTGCCCAAGCCGCATAGAAGCAACACCCCGGTGAGTGAACATTCCTAATAGTTCCTTCTTGATATAATTGTGTTTAATAGTTAATCCGCTCCAATTTTATTTTCTCCTAACCAAGTAGGATTCCTTTCATAGATTTGGCAAATAATAGTTCGTTTTAGGGAAGAGCGAGTGCATTGTATGGGAAACCGCGTGCTATAGTCGCCATTTTATGTAAACGTAGAAGCATTTCGCATATACAGTCCACTTTGGTTAATATCTCGCGTAATAGGTTTAAGGTTTGACCGGGGAATTAGACTTCGGTGACCTTAGGCTCGTCGCTCCACCAAAATGTGATAACCTAATCCCCACCCAGTATAAGGAGAGTTGAATTGAGCGATTGGTTTTCTCCCTCGCACGCGTGGGCTTTTTACCGAGCTTTCGAGAAGGCGATCGCTCCCTTTCTAACCTGTGGCAAAATGTTCTCTAATGAAATATAACTACGAAATGTTTATATAGCAATTACTATTGAGCCACAAGCCTGCCTTTGCCCTGAAGTTGTTTAGGAGTGCGTTAGCGACTAGCGAATGGGGTGCGGGCCATTCGTATGCAAGTTCACTTCACATTTCAATGTTTGTGTTTGTTTTTGTTGTGTTTGTTAAAAGTTTATGCTTTTTCAAAGATTTTCTGTGAAAATAGGAGGATAGTAGTGTTTATTGTGATAAATATAAGTGTGTTGAAGTGCAATTCGGCGAGGAAAAGGTAAAATCTTTAAAAATGTAATTTAATATTCAATAAACATTTCTTCATACCTTAAATATAGGTACAGGACTCTTTAGTATTAAAGTTTAATTAAGTTAGGCGTATTTAAAGGTTTAATAACTCAATATTTATATTACCAAATGAAAATATGAGACACCTAGATTTAATTTTATAGGAAATAAGTTTTACAATCTTTTTTTAACGTGAAGCCCAAATTTTAATGTAATAAATCAAAAGAATACAGAAGGATGTATTGAGGTTTTTAAAGAATACTCCCTTTAGTTATTTCCAGTATATAAAATTTTAATAGCGCCATCTACTTAATTCTATAGGTAAAGTCATTTTATCGAACGAAAATTGGTTGATTCTCACGATGGTACCTAAAGATTACGCTAGATGGCACAAATACGCTATCGGCTAATTTATATTACCATATGAGTTTAAAAATATAATTTTGTACGTTTTATTATGAATTGAATATCAATTTGTACAGTTTGTTATAAATTGAAAATCAATAATTATATAATAAATAGTCATTATTTTATGGTAAAAAATTAGCAAAGCTTTATCTTCTCATTATAACTATCTAATTCCTGTCGTAATCTGTTCTTTTATGTATATAACTTAAACAAAATAATTTCGAGGTTTCACATCTGCCAGGCGTCCCTTTTTTAACTTTGTACATAGTTTGTTTGTACTTTGTTCATGCTTTTCTTTTGTTCATGTATTGTATTGTTTGTAAATATCTCAAGCAAACCCAAACGGCTCTTTTCAAAACCACCGAAGGTTTTTTAAATTGCATATGTCATACAATCTATCTAGCGGTAGTATGCTTTCTGTGTGCTTTGTTAAACACGTCCTTGACAGCACTGAATATGAAACTAAAGAGTGGAGGCAGCTCAAGATTGGTATATTTTTATAAAACTGCTAAAAACAACAAAACTATATCTTGGGCTTGCTCTAGTTTGGAGCCCTAGCTTCGCCACTGTCGTTTGGCAACACCACGTACGTTGACTGTTCCACAAGGCGCTCACCGCTATCGGAACTCAAGTCTAGCGTCACTTAGCATAAACTATGATCTAAGATAAAGCTATCTCCGGATCACAAAGTTTAACGTTCCACAAAATTTAAAATCCCTTCGTAGACTTTAACTAATTTATTTTAACTTTAATTACTACACAAGCCACTCGTCGACGCAAATTAATAGCAATCGAAGTTAAATCAATAACTCAAACTTAAAAAAGCCTCGTTGTCACGTATATTAACGACAAAATACAACATAGTAGAGGCCGTCGTTATACGACGCGGCGAAAAAAATCAAAAACTCGCGACCTCTAATCGACACGGCGCGCTCACTAAGAAGGTTCTAGGTTAATCTCGCGACCCCCACCGGCACGGCCTCAGCGCTTAAAGATTCCTGCCGGCTGCCGGCGCAGCCCCCGCCACACAAAATCAGTCCCCCCCCCCCCGTCAAACCGGTTACCCGCTCGAGATGCGCCTAGCAATTTGGCGTGAACAAACCCCCGTCCTGGACATAAGGACCTATGTCCGCGAGTAAATTGGCAAACGGGATAGGGTCGCGACGGCACATTGCAAGACCGAATCTCCAACCAAAACCCTTGGCCACCCTAGGCACCCCATCCGGTCCCTACGACAACTTAACAATGCGCCCACGGCGCCAATACAAGGGCAAAGCGTTAGGTTCCTTAACTAACACGAGGTCTCCAACCCGAGGTCTCTAACTCTCGCTGCAAATTAGCCGCATCCTGAACATGATGGTGAGTTACCAGCAACCGAAGCACAATAATAAAGCACAAGAACAAAAACAAAAAACAAAAGGGACACGTTTTAAGAGCTACATCGAAAAAATGTAAAATGTCATAAAGTCTGATAGTAAGCTCTAGTAACAATCCTTTAACATATAACGTTCAATGTAACGTTTGTTGTAACGCTTGAATATAATAAGTTACTCAAATATTTTATCTTCAAATAAAACGTTAGATATATAGAGCCCTAGTCTTCCCACCAACCAAGTGGAGGCCACACAACTTGTAAACCCTCCAATAGAGCGCGAACCGTTAAACAGTCGCCACTCGGGTTGTACGCCTTCACTGAGGCCGTCGGCAATAGAACATTTTGACAAGTGAACTGTTGACGGCTCAGTGGATCATTGGATCAGTGGAGGCGGCCATGGTGGGAGCTAGGGCGGCCGCTACCTAGCTGTAGCGGCCTCCATCGGACCGGCACTCGAACCGGGGGTCCCGAAAGCGGCATTCCGGCAGCCTCTCAATGACCCGTGGTTGGAATTCACTGAACGGGTGGGGAGCTTCGGGGGAACCTCGGCCTTGAGGCACGGGACAAATTCGAGGTCGCAGGAACCCCGTAATATCGATACCGATCAAAGGGGGGAGAGTGGTACTCCAGTCGCGGTCCCTCAGCTAACGGGGGTGAGAAGGGTCTAGCTGACCGCTGAGTGGCCGTGAAGTTCCTCTCCATACACTGAGGGGGGTAACGAAACCCCCCGCCCCTGGGGGAATGACCCACCGACTGGTCGGGGGAGGGATCCCCTTCAAATCCAGGGGCACGGTGGCCGGCAGGGGAGCGCCGAGCGTCGCTCGACAGAGGGCGTGGCTGAGCGCCCCCGCCCGTGAGGGTTGAGGGCTCGGCAGAGCCCTGAGAGGAAGCGCCGTCCGCACCCAGGCACAAAACGGCATGGTGGTTGCCCTGGCAGTGCAGACAGGGCCGCTGGCGCGGGCAATCTCGTTGGAGATGCCTTTCCAAAAACGAGTAGCACCAGCAGCGCTCCTTGGCGATGGGTCGTCACGCTGGGACCGGCTTACTCAATAATTTCGGGCACGTCACGGGTCATCGTCATCGGGTGCTCGACAATAGGAGCAGGGGGGCGCCTCCCTGGCCGCTAGGCCCCTAAAAGAAGGTAGGGGGCGGCGCCCTCCTGCGGGTGCTCCACTCGGTCTGAGGGGGGTTGGCGATGACTTGCCCGGGGGATTCCGCCTATCTCTGGGCACGGCTCAGTTGGCAGTCTGTAGGTCGTTGACGGTGCCCGCTGCATTTTCAATCTGCCTGCACTGCTCCTCCAAGAACCGCAGCAGGTCCGTGAAGGGCGGAATATAGGAGGCGCCGTCCCCGCCGTACCTCTCCTCAAAATGGATCCGAAGATCGAGAGGCAGGCGGGACAGCACAATGTGAAGCAACAAAAAGGACCATTCGTCCACCGGTAAATCCAGCCGCCTCAAAGAATTACAGGCCACCAAGACTGGATTTACGATGTCCGGACGTAGTCTGGCCCGGTCCTTAAGCAGCGGGAGGTTTAGCAGCTGCTTGACGTATACGTCCGCAATTCGCCGGACGTTGGGTTACCTTCCGGCAAGGAGGTCCCGAACGGTCTGGTAGGCGTCGTCCGACAATTTCAAATGGCCGACGACGCCCAGGGCCTCCTCCTCCAGTGAGACCAGGAGGTAAGCCATCTTCTGGCTTGGTGTCAAGTCCCCCCGGGCGTCCACTAGGCTGTCAAAAAGGCCAACAAAGGTCAGCCAGTCGGAGAGGACCTCGGAGAACCTTGGCAGGTCCAGAGTTGGGAGTCGTCCCAACAGCTCCGGCTGAGTAGGCTGCTTCCGAGGGGACTCGAGCAGGCCACTCAGCCAAACTTCACGTGCTTCATGAGCATACTTGGCCCCCGCCTCGATCAAGTCGTCCGTGAGTGAAAAAAATTGCTCGTAGTCCGCGAGGCAGGAGTCTAGGACTCCCTGTTCCGCTCCCGAGGCCAAAAGCTCAGTGCAAGCCTCCTCCACTACGGCCCTTCGGGCCGTGACCTGCTCGAGCCGCTTCTCTAAGCTATGGACCCGATCGGGTCACCCTATCAAGGTGTGGGCGTTCGCGGCGCAGCGCAGCTCCGTCTACAAGCGAAGCGCCGGCGGCTTGTGCGATGGTATCACTATTAAATACAAATACTACTAAATTAAATTAAACACAATTACACTACACGGCAAGTACACACTACAGTCGGTCAACAAAAATGCCGCTGAGGCGACTGACCCTTCGGCAATTTAGTCTACTCAAATACAAATACTAAATACCTGACGCGTAGGTACCTTACTCTAAACTACACTCCGTTTGCGCAGCCTAACGGCGTGGTTAGTACCACCGATCCGCTAACAAACAACAAAAAAATATTATATTACGGCCGGGCGTGATTGTCGAAGAAATCAACCACGCTCTGCTACCAGCAATGTTACGGCCCTCAGTTACCCCGACAAAAGTCGACTGGACTAGGGCCCATAGTAATCCAACTCTACGAGTAACAGAGGGGAGGGCCCAAGTGACCTATGGATAATTAATTTATAACGGCCGGCTGCCATAATCTAACACAAACTTACCGAGCTCCGGACGTGGTGTCAACACAAGGCACTGTCAGGGGTAAGTAAATGGTGTGTGTGTGTGTGTGTGTGTTTGTGTGTGTGTGCGTGTGTGCGTGTATGTGTGTATGTGTGTAGTGTAGGAAAGTGTGTAATGTAACCTGACGTCACCGAGGTAATCGTTTGGCAACACCACATGCGTTGACTGCTCCACAAGGCGCTCAACGCTATCGGAACTAAAGTCTAGCGTCACTTAGCACAAACTATAATCTAAGATAAAACGATCGCCGGATCACAAAGTTTAACGTTCCACACGAAAGCAAAATTCCTTCGTAGAGTTTAACTAATTTATTTTAACTTTAATTACTACACAAGCCACTCGTCGACGCAAATTAATAGCAATCGAAGTTAAATCAATAACTCACACACACACACACACACGCACGCACGCACGCACGCACGCACGCACGCACGCCCACACACACACACACACACACACACACACACACACTCGTGTTCGACACCACGTCCGGAGCTCGGTAAGTTTGTGTTAGATTATGGCAGCCGGCCGTTATAAATTAATTATCCATAATGATTTCTTATATTTACGCGAACACTACACATTGAAATAATACTAGTTTTTACGGAATTTATTGCGTATATTTAACTTTTAAATACCCGACGTTTCGAAAAAGTGCTGTAAAGTGTTCGAAACGTCGGGTTTTTAAAAGTTAAATATACGCAATAAATTCCGTAAAAACTAGTATTATTTTAATTATCCATAGGTCACTTGGGCCCTCCCCTCTGTTACTCGTCGAGTTGCATTACTATGGGCTCTAGTCCAGTCGACTTTTGTCGGGGTAACTGAGGGCCGTATGGGCCGGCTCAAACCGGGGTGGTACCACAACCTCACAGAATACCGGCGTGAAGTGGAAGCTCTGCTTCCGCGTTTCGTCTGGTGAGTGCAGGTGGCCGTAGGCCTAAATCCCCCCCCCCATCAACATGGTAGCGGAATTAAATAATGATCGACTACCCCAGGAGGGTACCAGCACCCCTGGAGAATCCCTCGCTGAGCATCCACGACCATGTTTCTCCACTTCTGAGCGTGGGTGCTCAGGCTGCCCCGCGTATTCTGGGGGGGGGGGGGGGGCAAAATTCCGCTCAAGACTACAACTGCTCGGGGCAAACGGATTAACAAGACCAAGGCGACCCCTGCCACGCTGTCCGTGAATTTCTGCAATATCAGGGGACTTCACTCTAACCTAAACGCCGTCCACTACCATCTCGAGACGGCGAGGCCGGCTCTGCTCTTTCTGACCGAGACGCAGTCCTCTCCGGCTGATGCCTCGTATCTATCCTACCCGGGGTACAAACTGGAACACTCCTTTGTGCCTCGGGCTGGAGTTTGCGTTTACGTCAGAGAGGACATCTGCTCTCGACGCCTCGGCAGACTTGAAGGTTCGGACCTGTCCATCCTTTGGCTACGCGTAGACAGCGACGACCATCCGCGCGTCTACGGGTGCCTCTATAGGTCCCATAGCGGTAATGCCGAAACAGACCGACTATTCGACCACGTCCAAATGGCTGCAGATTCGTTGCTACAGCAGATCCCCTCCGCAGAGATCGTGATCCTCGGCGACTTTAACGCCCATCACGCCGAATGGCTTGGTTCACGTTTAACCGATCATGCGGGGAGATCTGTTCATGATTTTGCCTTTGCATATGGTCTGACACAACTGGTTACTTCGCCTACGCGGATTCCAGATGTGGAGGATCATGCACCTTCCCTGTTGGACCTTCTGTTGACCTCTCACCCGGACGGATATCAGATTTCCGTCGACGCCCATTTAGGCTCCACGGACCATTGTCTGGTCCGGAGTGTGGTGCCACTCACGCTGAAATCGCGGTTGCATTCTACAGGCTGCCGCCGTGTTTGGCACTATAGGTCAGCCGATTGGGATGGGATGCGGTCTTTCTTTGCATCCTACCCTTGGGGGGTGGGTTTGCTTCTCGCCGGATGATCCCAACGTTGTTGCGGATTCTGTTGCTGATGTGGTACTTCAGGGTATGGAACTTTTTATTCCTTCCTCTGTGGTGCCCATTGGAGGCAAGTCTCAGCCATGGTTTGGTCGCTCCTGTAAAATAGCATCATGCTAAAAGCAGGAGTGCTACCAAGCCTGGGCTGATGCATCAGCGTCCCGGGATGTAAACACCAGCGCTCTAAAAAAAAAGTATAATTCCGCCTCTAGGTCCTTCAAAAAAGTCATTGCCAAGGCAAAGTCAGAGCACATAGGCAGAATTGGCGAGAAACTAGTTCGCCTTCCTTCTGGAACCCGTGCATTCTGGTCTCTCGCCAAGGCTGTCCAGGGGAATTTCTGTCAGCCATCTCTTTCATCTCTGCACAGGGAGGACGACTCACTGGCCCATACCGCAAAGGAGAAAGCCGATCTTCTAGGCTCTTTCTTTGCGTCTAACTCTACTCTCGATGACGGGGGGAGCGGGGGGAGTACTCCGCCGACCATCCCGCGGTGTGAGTGCTCCATGCCGGAAGTGCACTTCACACAGCGCTCGGTTCGCAAAGCACTCCTCTCCCTGGATATCCACAAGTCGAGTGGGCCTGACGGAATCGGTTTCAACGCGTCTTTTCCGGTACTCCTACTCCCTAGGCGTAGTCCCAAAATCATGGAAGACGGCTTACGTCCACCCGATCCCTAAAAAAGGCGACCGCTCTGACCCGTCCAACTACCGGCCAATCGCCATCACCTCCTTGTTCTCCAAAACAATGGAGTCCATTGTAAACTGCCAGCTCATGAGGTACCTTGAAGATCACCAGCTGATTAGTGACCGCCAATACGGTTTTCGCCGTGGTCGGTCAGCTGGTGATCTTCTGGTCTACCTAACTCACAGATGGGCGGAGGCAGTAGAGTTCAAGGGGGAGGCATTGGCCGTTAGTTTGGACATTGCGAAGGCCTTCGATCGGGTTTGGCACAAAGCGCTTCTTTCGAAGCTCCCTTCGTATGGGCTTCCCGAGAAATTGTGCGATTGGATCACCAGCTTTCTTGCAGATCAGAGGATCAAGGTCGTTGTAGACGGTTCAAGCTCCGATTGCAAGCCTATTAATGCTGGTGTTCCACAGGGCTGCGTGCTATCGCCAACGCTGTTTCTTCTGCATATCAATGACATGTTGCATACCCGTAACATTCATTGCTATGCAGATGACAGCACTGGTGATGCTCTTTACACCGGCCGAGCCAATATTTCTCGGGAAAACGTCTCCGAGTGCCGGGACAAACTTGTGTCTGAAGTCGAGTCTCTGCTGGACAGAGTCTCGGATTGGGGGCGACTAAATCTAGTCCAGTTTAACCCCCAGAAGATACAAGTTTGCGCGTTAACCGCTAAAAAGAACCCCTTTGTCGTATCCCCTCAGTTTGTTGCCTCAGCCAGTATCGGAATCCTCGGCGTCGACATATCGAGTGACGTGCAGTTTCGTGGTCACTTGGAAGGGAAGGCCAAATTGGCCTCTAAAAAAGCTTGGCGTGCTCAGCAGAGCGGGACAGTATTTCATGCCGGCACACCGCCTGCAACTTTACAAGGCGCAGGTTCGGCCGCACATGGAATACTGTTCCCATCTCTGGGCTGGGGCTCCCCAGTACCAGCTTCTTCCACTTGACCGCATCCAGCGCAGAGCGGCTCGAATCGTCGACGACCGAGTGCTTTCCGATCGGCTCGATTCACTGGCGCTGCGAAGAGATGTTGCATCTCTTTGCGTATTTTATCGCATCTATCACGGGGAGTGCTCTGAGGAATTGTTCGGATTAATCCCAGTCGCCAAATTTCGTGAACGCACTACACGTTAAACGTCCCGATTCCATCCACACCATCTGGATGCTTGGCGGTCCACCACTGTACGTTTCACAAGGAGTTTTCTTCCACGTACAACCTCTGTGGAATAGTTTACCACCGGCGATTTTTCCGGACCGATACGACCTGGGGACCTTCAAGAAAAGAGCTTACTCCTTTCTAAAGGGCCGGCAACGCACCCGCAATTCTCCTGGTGTTGCGGTTGATCATGGGCGGCGGTAGTCACTTAACATCAGGTGAGCCGCATGCTCGTTTGCCCCTTCTTCTATAAAAAAAAAACTCAAACTTAAAAAAGCCTCGTTGTCACGTATATTAACGACAAAATACAACACAATAGAGACCGTCGTTATACGACGCGGCAAAAAAATCAAAAACTCGCGACCTCTAATCGACACGGCTCGCTCACTAAGAAGGTTCTAGGCTAATCTCGCGACCCCCACCGGCACGGCCTCAACGCTCAAAGATTCCTGCAGACTGACGGCGCTAGGAGTGGGCGATACAAATCGTATATAGATACAATATCTATATATCAGTACAATATTCAACATCTATGTATCGGACGACAAACCAACTTTATATTAGATATTACGACATCGCTGCCGCGGCAATACAGCTAGCGGTGTCTGAATCGCAGAATATCTAATATCTACTCGAAACGAAAACGTAAAATATCTAAATATTTATTGATTCGAATACCGAACAAACCGTGAGCGCGATAGAATATATAGGTGAAACTGATATTACGACTACTTCACAACTAAAAGGTGATACGCTTACGCCTAATATCATTAATATTAATCCTTATTAGTAGTAACATACGATTTATTACAGAATACATCATTTTTAATATCCAGTCTAAGTGGTATTTTATTAATATTTTGTTGTGTTGCAATGTTTTCGAAATGAACGACTTTAGATCTTATTGTATATTTAATAGAATGTTATTTTTAATAGAATTAATTTTAAATATTTGCAACACGACCTGAAAATTTAAGTTGAAACCGACATTGAAACATTGAGGTACCTGTTTGCTATTGTGCTTTGGGTTACAACAAAAAAGCTCTTGTGTTCTATTTTTAAATTTTATTTTCAGTTTCGTTCACATGCATTAGCTTGCTACATATTTATTTATCTATGACATGCATCGTGAATTGCGTTGCGTAATTTGAATGCAGATGACATATTTTATGTAATTTCTCTGCTCACTTTCGTTTGTAATTCGGTTTCGAAATTTTAATTTTAATTTGATAATTTTTTTGTTTTATGATAGTTTTTTAAGTTTGAACTGTTTTTGTGTATAAAAAGTAGTGTAACATAAAATATTATATAGATGCGTAGATATTATGTAAATACTGTAATTCAAGTTTAGTGTTTGACATTGTGTAGAACCAATTAAACCTATTATGTATAACAATGTCCCGTCCGCTTACACGTATAATACTGGACTATTTTGAGAAGTTAAGTGTAATAAATTAAAAATGTATTCATTGGAGTAAAATAATACTTTGTAATAGCGCCATCTACTTCATTTTATACGTAAAATGATTTTATCGTACAAAAATTGATTAACTCTCAAGGTGGTACGCACAAAATACGCTAGATGGCATAAACACGACACGATTTAATTTAATATAACGAAAACATCAACAAATATATAGATATTAAAATATATAGATACAATATCAGATATTCGTTTCCAATACATAGGTACGATTTGATATATGCTAAAAGCGATATTACCCACCTCTAGACGGCGCGGCCGCCGGCCGCACAAAATCAGTCCCCCGGCCCCGCCGTCAGACCGGTTCCCCGCTCGAGGCGCGCCTAACAATTTGGCGTGAACCGTGAACTATATATATAACTTCGTTCCATCCGGGTGTCCCTTGACATCTCTCGAGTTTTTTTTTTAAATAATTTTAATTTGAAGTTTAAAGTATTTTAACTTATTGAAAGACTATATAAACTACCACTAATTCGAAAGGAACAAACATCTATGGGAATAAATGGTGCAAGAAACCCACAGGAAGTTTATCTTTAATTGTCAGATTGTTTACAAGGCATCTTTTTTGTCGGTTCTTTGAGCTATATGGCCGGCCCATTGCCACTTCTGCTTACTGCGGATATCCTCATTTCTAAGTTTATCTCGCAGAGAAACTCCGAGCATAGCCCTCTCCATAACTCGCTGAGCGACCTTGAGCGTCCTCATACGGCCAGCAGTGCAGGACCACGTTTCAGATCCGTAAGTCATCACTGGCAACACGCACGGGTTGTACAATCTAGTTGTCAGAGTTTGAGGTATACCTGACGAGAATATGTGTCGTAATTTCCCGATCGCTGCCCAGCCGAGTTGAATCCGTCGATTGACCTCTCGGTCGAAGTTGGATTTACCTAGTCGGACTATGTGACATGGACGTTAAACGTGATCTTTGTTTGGTCCATGTTCATCTTAAGTCCTATCCGTTGGGAAACACCATTGAGCATAGTGTTCAGGTCCTCCAGCGATTCTGCCATAAGGAGTATATCGTCGGCGAGAGACTTACGCTTTTTGACAGCCTACACCGATCATATCGTAGATAAATTGTTATAGATGGAGCTAGTTTTTCTAATACGTAAAACTCGTCAGGCAAACGTTCGAACGACCGGACTAAAATATCACCTTTTACTTTATTTATTTCGGAATGGAAAAATATTAAAGCCCCCCCCCTAATATTATGTCAAATATTGGATTATGTGTTACATATGAAAAAAAAATTACTCATTAAAGATTTACAGATGAAGAATCAACATCAGCGGGCTACAAATATGTTATGTCTATCGTCGTAATTGAAGACTAATTATAGGTAATTACCCCACTTGGTGTTCGAATGCTAAAGCTATTATTTTTTCTCTTGAATACATACATGAATACACTACTGTCACCCAAAGGAGTAAGTAGAGACTACGGACATTAATTTGGTACGACCCTGACACACCTCTCTCGCTTCCTTTACAACCATATACCTCTCCACAGAAGTACATGCTCGTCGGTCAAGGGTACTCTTACTCTGTCTCATCTTCAATATATCGCGAATTTGGTCGATAAACTTTCGTATAGGGCGTCCCATTCCGAATCTGCCGTTCACTTTTACAACATAGATTTGGTTTGTCACTCTTTCCTCTTTCATTCTTTCGACATGACAAAATCATCCCTTAATCCTCCAATAATTTCTCTAGAATGATACTCTTTATTGAAAATTTCTAAACACCTACTAATTACTGAAGTAGTTAGATGGATAGTTGAAATTGCTATTCAAATAAAAATAAAATTTCTTTTAATTTCTGCTTAAGAAATAAAAGAAAATTTATGTCACAATAACGGCAAAAGCAGCTTTAACTTTATGGGTGGCAAACGAGCATACGGTTCACCTGATGTTAAGTGACTACCGCCGTCCATGAACAACTGGAACACCAGGGGAATTGCAGGTGCGTTGCCGGCTTTTTAGATAGGAGTAAGCTCTTTTCTTGAAGGTCCCTAAGTCGTATCGGTCCGCAAAAATCGCCGACGGTAAACTATTCCACAGAAAGGTCGTACGCGGAAGAAAACTTACAGTGAAACGCACAGTGGTGGACTGCCAAACATCCAGATGGTGTGGATGGTATGGGCAGGTTTGCTGACTAGTGCGGTCATGAAATTTGGCGGCTGGGATTAATCCGAACTAGCTAACTGGGATAATTCCTCAGCAGTCCCCGTCGTAGATGCAAAAGAAAATGCAAAGAGATGCAACGTCTCTTCGCAGCGCCAGTGATTCGAGCCAATCGTAAAGCATTCGGTCGTCGAATATTCGAGCCGCTCTGCGCTGGATGCGGTCAAGTGAAAGGAGCTGGTACTGGGGAGCCCCAGCCCAGAGATGGGAACAGTATTCCATGTGCGGCCGAACCTGCGCCTTGTAAAGTTGCAGGCGGTGTGTCGGCATAAAATACGTTCCCGCTCTGCTGAACACGTCAAACTTTTTAGAGACCAATTTGGCCTTCTCTTCCAAGTGACCACGAAACTGCACGTCAATCGATATGTCGAAGCCGATGATTCCGATACTGGCTGAGGCAACAAGGGGAGTGCCTTGAAACTGAGGAGATACGACAAAGGGGTTCTTTTTAGCGGTTAACGCGTAAACTTGTGTCTTCTGTGAGTTAAACTGGACTAGATTTAGTCGCCGCCCAATCCGAGACTTTGTTCAGCAAAGACTCGACTTCAGACACACGTTTGTCCCGGTACTCTACGACGTTTTCTCGAGAATTATTGGCACGGCCGGTGTATAAAGCATCACCAGTGCTGTCATCTGCATAGCAATGAATGTTACCAGTTTGCAACACGTCATTGATAAGCAGAAGAAACAGCGTTTTTGTTGATAGCACGCAGCCTTGACCAACACCATCGTTAATGGGCTTCTAATCGGAGCATGCACCGTCTACTACGACCTTGATGCTCCGATCAGCAACAAAGCTGGTGATCCAATTGCACAATTTTTCGGGAAGCCCATAAGAAGGGAGCTTCGAAAGAAGCGCTTTGTGTCAAACCCTATCGAAGGCCTTCGCTATGCCCAAACTAACGGCCAATGCCTTCCCCTTGGACTCTACCGTCTCCGTCCATCGATGAGTCAGGTAGACCAGAAGATCACCAGCTGATCAAACCCGAAAACCATATTGGCGGTCACTAATAAGCTGCTGATCCTCAAGGTACACCATGAGCTGGCAGTTTATAATGGATTCCATTATTTTAGAGAACAAGGGGTTAATTGCAATAGGCCTGTAGTTTGACGGATCTGAGCGGTCACCTTTTTAGGGATCGGGTGGACGAAAGCAGTCTCATGATTTTGGGTCTACGCCTAGGGAGTAGGAGTACCGGAAGAGACGCGTTAGAACCAGTTCCAAATGGAGCACACGTCCTCAGCACAATTGGGGGGATTCCGTCAGTCCCACACGACTTGTAGACGTCCAGGGAGAGGAGTGCTTTGCGAACCGAGCGCTGTGGGAACCGCACATCCGGCATGGAGCACTCACACCGCGGGATGGTCAACGGTGTGCTGCCCCCCGTCATTGAGAGTAGAGTTGGGCGCAAAGAAAGAGCCTAGCAGATCGGCTTTCTTGTTTGCGGCATGGGCCAGTGAGTTTACCTCCCTGTGCAGATATGGAAGAGATGGCTAACAGAAATTCCCTTGGAGAGCCTTGGCGAGAGACCAGAATGCACTGGTTCCAGAAGGAAGGGGAACTAGTTTAACGCCAATTCTGCCTATGTGCTCTGACTGCCTTGGCAATGGCAATGACATTTAATGGACCTGGCGGCAGAATTGTACTTCTTTTTTAGGGCGCTGGTATTTACATCCCGGGACGTTGATGCATCAGCCCGGGCCTGGTAGCACTCCTGCTTATAGCGTGATGCTATTTCACAGGAGCGACGAAACTATAGCTCAGATCTGCCTCCGATGGACACCACAGAGGACAGAATAAAAAGTTTTATACTCTGAAGTACCACATTAGCGACAGAATCAGCAACAACTTTTTATCGTCCAGCGAGAAGCAAACCCGCCTCCAAGGGAAAGATGCAAAGAAAAACCGCATTCTATCCCAATCGGCGGACCTATAGTGCCAAACACGGCGGCACCACACTCCGGACAAGACAATGATTCGAAAAGGCAAGAGGGGCATCGACGGAGACCTGATATCTGTCCGGATGAGAGGACTATTTATATCGGTATGTCTTCCTCTCTTACACCTCTCCACAATTGGATAGGTTTCGTTATGATCAGATATGTCAGATGGATATCTTAGACTTACTCTACTACTTCGACCTGCCGACAGGAATCTGACACACCCTAGCGACTACATGGAAAAGGTGCGACAAAATATTTAAGAAAGTCAACGTTAATTGCGAGTGTGAAAATAGGTTAGCGTTCACATAGCCTAGAATACAAAATAATTGGGGATAAAGGGTATGAATAAAATTGTTTATTCTAAATTTTTACTTATCTATGAAAATATGCTTTTTATTTTTTATTTAATTTTAAATAAAAACTAAAATCACAGCAGCATTTCGGAGCTACGCCCATTCGGATTGTGCAAAGGTGTGGTACAATTTCCTACTTCTACAATCCACTCGTACCATATTCGCCGTGAATTGACACAACGCCAGAATGTGGCAGTTATAATTTCTCCCTTGTGTACTCTTAAAGGAGTCTGTAAAAAAAGCAGTGTACTAAATGTTTACAATTTTATAAAATGACATTAGAGAATATTAAAGAATTAAGGACGAAATGCAATTACCTTAATCGGTATAAAAACAGGAAACCATGATATCATTCCAGGGCTATGTGTTGATGGGACAATACTTATCATTTCCTTTCCATAAAGTGAACAATCAAAATACCCTCCAAAACCATGCATCACATTATCTTGTTTCACTTCCCAGGAAACAATTGCTGATCTTCTATTATCTGTAAGGGGTAACCCTCTGTAATCAGTCACTTCTTTACCTTCATGATCCCTTGTACCTTTAGCTGGGTGTTTAAATGTAAACACAAGCTGCAATAATATAGAGTTAAATGGTATACATTACCACTGTTTATTTATAGAAGAAAAAGAAAATAATTACCTTAGTTTCAGCAATGTCATGTTTATTTTGCATATACACAACCCATAGTGTTTCAAGGTTCTTGTCTCGTTGTTGTGCCGAATTAGATGATGCCGCTTTAGCGGCTGCCCACAATCGAGCAGAAGAAATTGGTGCCACGTAGGAATTGTACTCATTGGGAATGGATATGCCATCCACTTTCAAAAGTCCAGCTGCGCCATCCAAACATTCTGGGGAAAGTTCATTATCTCCCCACGAGCCTACAAATAAAGCAATTGTAGTTTCATGATATTATACTTATAATATAATACTGATTAAACATTTCTCACACACCTAACAATTCTGAAACAATAATATCAGCTTTTGGAGAAAGATTTATTTGTCTCATATCACCAGGAATGAGTATGACATCACGATCTCGCCAAACTTCACGGGCTTGTGCAGCTAGCACTACTACAGCACATGGATTTTTCTCTACAGCTATAACCTAAGGCACAAAAATATGATTATAAACTTGATAATCTTGAAGACCTCTAATCCTAGAAGCAACAAATTTTATGTACGGTAGTCTGCCCCTTCAAATATAACAAAAAATCTAGTTAAAGATATACAGAGTGACGATGAAGATATCACATTAAATGAAAAGACGTATCCTAAATAACGTTCTTTAAACATACATAATTAAAAAAATGTAACAATTAACATCCTATGCCCAGTAATAATTTTTTTTCGATTTAATATTAAACAACATCATGTAAATGCATATATTTATCACCTGACGAATACTAAAAGGTCAAAGACCCATGGCCGGCAAAGGCGAATTATAGTTCAAACGTTGCCAATCGGAATAACTCAAATAAAGAAAAAGGATCAAGCAAAAAATGTACTTAAGCCAAACGATTTAAGACTTAATTCTTATGCGCCAATTTAAAAACAAAGGGACTGCACGGTGATAAGTTTCTCGATTTGTTTACGTTAATAGGATAATAATAGATGCGAAATTGGACGCTTACTTTTATTGTTTTGTATTTTTATTGTTTGTGATGGAACACGTTAATAATACGCTAGATAAAAATCATATTTAATAACTTAGTGAAGTGGTGTGACATTTAATTTTTAACGTTTTAACTTTTTCTAAGTTTTGAGATACCTCGTATCAATTTCACGTCGTCGGAATAAACCGACATGATTTTGATTTACGGAGAATGCCACCAAAACGCAGCTCTAGCATTAAATAACATTTAATTATTAAATTTGATTTGAATTAGTTATTAAACTAAAGTTTAATAACTAATTCAAATCTAATCACTCTAATCTTGTAATCACTAAAGTGATTACAAGATTAGAGTGATTATTTTGATAAAATAATATCATAAAGTTAATGATTTGTTGATAATATCGCATTAGCATCGCTCTACGCGTGCCCATTCCCTATGTACGGGCAAGTGTAGGTATCGCTGCGCCGTTGCCGTTTTTACAGGTCACTTCAGGTCAATAAACTCATATTATCCAGGATGATTTATTTCGTGTAATATTTTAAGCTATTTATTTTGTTTGAAAAATGCACTTTTTTATTTTTTGTATTATTGTTTATTTTATTATTTCAACAGACGTATGTCAACTTGCATTTACTGCTGCGCTATAAAATGTGATAACCTAATCCCCACCCAGTATGTAATATTAATTATATACTTTTCTAATCAAAATGAAAGGCGTGAAAAAACTTCCGAAAAATTAAGCGTAACTGTTGGCGCTTTTATTCGATCCAGTTGTTTAGGATTAACGATGCATGCAATATTATACCGTATTTAATGAGAGCTAATAAGATAAGATAAGCAAAAAAAATTACATTGCATATTACACAAAATTACCTTCACTTTAGTTTGTGTTATATCAGCAGCATTTAATGTTGCTCGAACAAGGGGTCCTCTACCAGCGCCTAAAACCATTACAGTGACGGGTTCGTTTTGTACTACTTTGTTGTCGCCTTGTCCTTCTTCTTTTTTCTCATAAGATACAGAAAAATCATTGACTTCACTCTGTAATAAATATCGCATTTTTCAACAAGCTTACGACAATATGTTACACATACATATGTATAAGAGAACAAAGTGTTACCAACTTTTTCATAAGTGTGATTAACTATTCAAAATTATGATAGATCAGATCTAATAAGACAAGTTTCATTACAACTGATGTGAACTTTTGTGATTGCTTCGCTTATAGATCACTATTTGGCCATACATTCGCCATGAATTGTAGTAGAATTAAGCTGTGAGTGATGGATATATATATAAGTGAATTCATTGGTCAACTTCTAGTAAATGTCATTCTTGCTGCATATTTACACATTAAGATTTGAGTAATTTTATGATTTATCCATTTATTGAATACTCAGTCTAAACACATACTACAACTATACTTCTACAACACGCACCACTGTTATTGTTGCATCATCTGTCAGATTATTTGAAATCCATCTGGCATCTCAATAGAAAGCAAACTTTTTTGACACTAAGAGAAGAATGAGGTAGATGGAATCCTTTTTACAGTTCATATATAAAAAAAGGTATATTATTATTATATGCAATATTAATATGCTAACTACTTACAAAATATTTATATTACACAAAGTACATGATCTCCTACTGATGTACTGATTTCTTCTAGGAAACCCATGTTCAGCAGTTGTCTTGTAAAGGGCTGTATTAATGATGATAACATAAGGTAAGTCTATATAAGTCTACGAAAAACAATAAAAATCTTACTTACACAAAGTTCATTCACAATTTGATCATTGTCTTTGACCTGTCGCTTTTGTCTTACGTCTATTAAGGCTTGCGTGATAGCCTTTTGATATTGATCATATTTAACAGGATCTTTTTCAAAAACATTATATGTATGAGTATCCAAGTTGTCAGCAAGAGGTTGCAAGGGTGTTTGAAGATAATCTTCCCACCTGGTTATTATCACAAGTCTTTATTAATATAATCAGTATATAAGTTATTTAGAAATTGAAAGACAAACTAGAATAATTTGCCAAGGGCCTCAGTCATTGGATTTGTGATATATGTTTTGTTTAGGCAAAATTTCAACACATTAATCTATACATGTACATAATATAATAAAATTGTAATGAGTTTTTTGTTCGTCTGTGTGTTGATGGACGCTAATTTCGACAACGTCTGAACTAATTTTATGGTTTTCAGTCATATATTAAGTGAGAGTTAAGTTTGGCTATTTATTTTATTTTATTTAATTTGGTTGATAAGTATTTTTAAAGAGTGGCTCTCGCGTGCTTGACATGACGCGTGCACAAGTCTGAAGGAAAAGCTATCCTCGGCTGCTTCATTGGTGCGCACTGACCAAACGATTAAATAACGATGAAAAGAATGAACTACTATTAAAATTTAGGTATATCGTAATAATATAACAATTATCTTTATTAAATATAGAAGAAGAGGCAGCCATCATTTCAGTCAGATTTTTAAGTAATTTTAATTTCTAATATTTCTGTTGTTATTGTGGAATATTTCTTTATTTCTATATTCTGGAATTAAAGATTTTACGCACTGCCTCTAAACGGACACAGTCAGCTGACGTCTGTTTTGTAATAAAAATCGCACTAAGTAAAATGGATTGCCCGGAGTTTCTCAGTAAAATGCTCACTAAAAGTCTGCTGTTAAAAAACTACGCAAGAATGTACTACTTAGTTCATGTTTCAACTTGTCATACGAATTATAGAAGTAAGAGGTTTATACCATGAACTTTGAGGTTATTTAATAAGTATTTATCCTGTGATAGTAGGTACTACAAGCATTAAATCTACTCTTACAATAGATTTTGAAAGTAATGTGTCTGAATAAATATTTTTTGCGAATATATTCTGGCTAGATGTAGAAGCTTTTTACTGCCTTATATGCTTTATTAAACTAAACAAAAATTTCAGGAAAAATCCAATGACAAACACTTGATTATTTTACCTATTAGTAAGCAAGCAAGAAAATCCTGGCTGTAAGCACCAAACCCACTAAGCATACGCTTTAGTATCAAATCTTACACTAAACTAGAATACCTAAGAGTAATTATAAAATCAGTGTTCTAGGACTCCTTTTATCTAGGAGCCCACCTGGGTATGTCTAGGTCTGGTATCTCCTCTTATTTCTGCCGCCAAGTATGTGCATTACTGTGTTCCAGTGTAAAACCAGGTATAACTACAGGCTGAGGGGAATTCCATCTAAATACTTAGTTGTGACACCATATCTGAAGCATTCTTTGTTTAATTTGGTTGGAGTTCATGTGATGCAATAACCTTACTGTGAAGCACAATCCTGAGTCGCCTGAATCCTTAAACATATAAATTATGTGAATAGAAACTCATCATTTTTCCACGTTTTTTTACGTTACCTCTACACTAGAATTTTCTCATGTATCATAGGGATAGTTTACATACATAAAGTTCGCAAGAACAAACAGAAAAACCAGAACCGGATTTTTTTGTGCCCCCTACAAATACTTGTTCTGTGCGGGATTCGAACACGCAACATTTAGAGCTGCAACTCATTGCTAAGCCACTGTGACACAGAGTCATCATTAGAGATGAGTTATGGACTTACAATCACGAATAACTGAAATTACAATAATATATAACACAATTATAAATCAATATTTACCCCTTAGCATAACTAAGCATAGGATCATCAGCTTTATAAGGTCTTCTTTGCCATATACGGTAGAGATATTGAACATAATATTCAATATTTGATCTTCTCGCTCCACTTACAATAACCTGTGCTTCATGTTCTACCATATTAATTACTAACTGTTGGTGTGCTCTTGATAATACTGGATATCTATAAACAAGTACACTTATATTAACTTAATATTTATTCATTTTTTTACACTTATACACTAGGTTACATGTGATAAAAATCAAAAATATTCCAAAATCTTTAAGAAGTGCATATTATGACTGAATATACTACCAAGAGTATCGCAATTAGTGCTGACATAAGTGAGATAATAAGCCAATGTTAAGCATTTTGGACCGCGGAGTTATTAGCCGCCCTTCTTACTTTCTGAAGTTTAAGTTTTCTACATAAAATAACAGTGTACTGCAACATCAGAATGAAGTGATTCAGAGTAAGTACAGGTGTAAAAGTTGTAATCAAAAAACATTGACTTATATATTATTAGCATGGACCAGACTTCTTTATAGGAGGGGAGCAAACAAGCATATGGCTCACCTGATGGTAAGTTATTTTTGATTACTGACGTCCATGAAGACCTGGAGAATAGCAGATGCGATGCTGGCTTTTTAAAAAGGAGTAGGTGCTTTTCTTGAAGGTCCCTAAGTCATATCAGTCCAAAAAAATCTCTGGTGGTAGTCAATTACACAAGTTGTGCGATAAAAACCTTCTTTTAAATGGCACAGTGGTCTACCGCCAATCATCCAGATGGTATGGATACCATCGCAAGCTTTGTCGCGATGTGCGATGGTGAAATTGTGCGACTGGAATTAGTTCCAACAATTCCTCAGAGCGGTCCCCATGAGTTAAGCCCGATTCTCCCGAGATCTCGGTCGCCGACGATTCGAACGGCTCTGCGCTGGATGGGATCAAATGGAAGGAGCTGGCACTGGAGAGCCCCAGCCCAGAGATGGGAACAGTATTCTCAGAGTAAGGCATTCTAGTATGTGGGGCCGACCATGCGCCTTGTAAAGTTTCAAGCAGTATACCGGCATGAAACACTGTCCCGCTCTGCTGAGCATGCCAAGCTTTTTAAAGGCCAATTTGGCCTTCTCTTTCAAGTCACCACGAAACTACACGTCACTCGATATGTCGACACCGAGGATTCCTCTACTGATTGGGGCACAAGGCACTCCGCCTTGAAACTGAGGAGATACGACGAAGAGGTTCTTTTTAGAGGTAAACACGCAATCTTGTGTCTTCTGGGGATTGAACTGACACCAATGCGAATGACTTAGGGGCGAGGGGGGGGGATTCGAACCAAATTTCACTCAATCTCACGTGGTTATGCTTCACACAAGTGCATGCAATAAGTTGACAAAGTTACCGCAATCTGATGAATAGTATGGATACGCATAAAATACAATCAAACAAACATTTATTTTTATATAGGTTTTAAGATAATACAATAAATGAATTTATCTCCATCAACGCAGATCTTTCATAAAATACTACATGTTTAAAAATGATTGATGATGTTAGCATGGTTCTAAGGTGCCCAATCAGTTATTTGAATTTAAGAAGAGGCATCTTCTGGTAATGTAATGTTTACAAATCACCAGTTTCGCAGTAAAATAATTAATTTCTTCCAAATACGTACTACCCTACCCTCACAAGTAAATTCAACAATATAAATTAGTGTAAAAACTATTAATTTAAAGATATTGCAGTTAAAACGAAGAAAATACTAACCCTTTTTTATTGTTATGGAAAATAGATGTTGGGACTATTATAGCTTTTACAGGTTCACCAAGCCATCTTTTCAGTATTTCTTGTGAAGGGAGATCGGCAGAGAGTTCTAAAACTACCCCAACTCGTTTATCCCAATCTAATCTCTCATGGAATTTTGACCACCAATGCCACGTCTCATTCCATGCCTCTTCACTTTCTTCGTCATCTTGAATGTTGCGTTGAGCTGTTCTTGTGGATAGCATAGGTACAGACGCCCAAATAAGGGAAGGGTGATGACTGCAAAATTTAAAAAAAAATTACTTAATTTATAAAAATTTGTAAAGACAATATTAACAAATTCTTATAACTAGATTATAATCTCAATTATAATGAATCTAATAAACACAATGTGCTATTTGATTCACTCACACATAAGGAACCGTAGTAGCTCAAATAGTTAGCACTAGTTTTAAATTCACAGTATGCGAGCAACCCGGGTTCGATCCCCACTGGCACTAATGAAATTGTTGTAAATGCAATTTTAAGTGCTGATTTACCATGCTCTGCGGTGAAGGAAAATATTGTGAGGAAACCAGCATCTGAAGTTCGCCAACAAGCATTAGGGGAAGCCCGGCGGATTTTATTGCCCTAAATCCTATCAGAAACCTTATGTAGGTAATGCTACTGTAGGTAATGATAGTCTGTTTGCCCATTTAATGTGCGATTTTGATTAAGTGATTTATTAATTGTGGTCATTGTGAAGCACGGCACAACATTTGAGCACAATTAAAGTTTGGGTCTGTACGAGTGGCCATGCAAAAATATATGCCAAAATAAGGTGTTTTTTTTTTATAGATGTACTAGCTAGTTATTTTGAATATAAATAAAATATATATTTTCAAAAACATGAATGTTACAATTTCAAATTTCCTTCCACATTCTTTTAAGAGCTAAATTAAACTATGATTTTTCATGGAAATTTAGATATGCATCAGTAAAATTAAAGCACAATAATTTTTTCTGACTTCAAATGTTGCCTAAAACCAGACCACGAAACAAAAAGAATGTTAGTGGCTGTTACAGAAGGATGTGCTAACAGTGAAAAATTTAATTGAAACATAATTTATACAAA
This sequence comes from Parnassius apollo, assembly GCA_907164705.1. Lineage (NCBI taxonomy): Eukaryota > Metazoa > Arthropoda > Insecta > Lepidoptera > Papilionidae > Parnassius > Parnassius apollo. The sequence goes on from CAJQZP010001125.1 coordinate 12,038,085, forward strand.
ACGAAGAGATCACCTTCAATGTTGCCTAAAACCAGACCAATCGTTTGGCAACCGTATACCACTGGTCAACAAATTTTTAACAGTCGACTAACTTTGAAGAAGTAAAGATATAATCGTTGTTTAGGGGCTGTTACAGAAGGAATGTGCTAACAGTGAAAAATTTAATTGAAACATAATTTATACAAATTACTTACGAAGGGATCTAGCTCATATTGCATAATTATAAGGAAGCGTTTGCTAGATTTCACACAAAACTCTTTGCATAAGGAAGATAATTACGAGTTGGCCGTTGTCGTACATTCACATGCTTTTTAAATTGCTTAACGCCAGTTGATAAATAATTCGTAATACCCAAGCCAAGTGTCACATCTTGAGAGAGGCCTATGTACAGCAGTAAACTGACATTCAGAATATATATTGGAATTAGATTGTTGAGAATGGACTTAAATGATGTTTAGCAAAAAGGATATAACCTACGTAAGGCTACTTATAAAATATTGACATTTGAAGTCTACTAAAAGAAGTTTCTAGTGAGGAGATAATGTTTTTTTTAAATAAATAAGTCTTGATTAAAACTACTTTTACGGATTTTATCGCGTTTATTTTTACTTTTTATTTTTAATTCCCGACGTTTTGGGCGCTTTCCAGCACCCATGGTCACGGGGGACTGAGATGACTGATGTCCCGATGTCATTGTTAAACCCGGAGTACCTTCAGCTTTTTTAATTATTGTTTCTACTATATTGTATTGTAACAAGTCTGCAGTTTGTGATCATATCCTGGACGGCCCCAACCATTACATCAGATTTGATAGACCACAAATCCTCGCGAAAGAACACCGATTCCTACCAAGGATGATACGTGAGGCTATTGAAATTAAAAAACATCCTAATTTCAATAGAGAAGGAGGCTGGGTACTACCACCTGCTTGGGATCCTATAATCAATAAAATTAAAACTAAACCCAAGCATACCACTGCAAGACCTCAGGACATAGTCAGTATATTTTGCATAGATCGGACCATAAACAATAATTAAAAAAGCTGAAGGTACTCCGGGTTTAACAATAACATCGGGACATCAGTCATCTCAGTCCCAGGTGACCATGGGTGCTGGAAAGCGCCCGAAACGTCGGGAATTAAAAAAAAAAAAAAAAAAAAAAAAGTAAAAATAAACGCGATAAAATCCGTAAAAGTAGTTTTAATCATGTGCAATGTTCGCGTAAATATAAGAAATCATTAAATAAGTCTTGTTACAGGTTTCAGTTATAAAGACTGACTCTATCAACCGATTTTGTTGAAATTTCTTTTATTTTATGATAGAATAGGTCTTATGAGTTATTTTTTAATACATAACTCATTATTGACCCTACTGTGGGTTGGTTTCTTTTTGCTAGTAACCTTGTAATACCTACTATAGTTAATGTTGGAAAGTATAATTTTTTAACAAACTTAAATATTACATACATATGTACTTAAAAGCTATTTAAATTGACATACCTAGTTTCATAATATGTTTGAAGAATTCTAGCCAAATTATTTGTGTTACTCGACCTTAATGATAACATAATAGCCGGTACACCAAGACCTCGGCAGTGTGAGAGTTCTTCGTTTAAACAATCCTCGTGACGCTGGCGTACTACTGGTGACATTGAATCTACGCAGATATAGGGTGATATCTTGGCAACAATTCGACTAGTCCAATCTTGAGGAGACAGTATCATATCTGACCGTGTGAAGCCTCCAACTTTACTTACACCAGACACATACGAACGACGAAAACGTGGGTGAACCACTGGTGTAACTATAAATGAATAATTACAGTGTAGTGCCTCCGTGAGACATGCTTGTAAGTCTGGCGTGGTTAAATACTCTAAACCACAAGAAATATCTTGCGACATTTTTAAGATTCGAGAAACTACAACTGAAAAACTGATGTCAGGCGTGAAGAAAGTAGTTTTAATAGTGGAAACGGTTGGACAATAAAGAAGTACTCTACACGGTTGGAAATTGGAAAGCACATTTATTATTTATCCGGCGAGATACGAGAACGCGTTTGCCATAGATAAATAAATATGTAGCAGGCGTTTGCGTTCTTTTATGGTTCTTTAGGGGTTACAGATGACAGCTGAACCACAGAACCAGTGTTGCCAACAATAAATTTTGCTCCCGTTGTAAAGAACACTATAATCCCGTCAAGTACGGTAAACAAGTGTCAAATGTCAATCATTCATTTTTAGTGACCGAATCATTCTAGTACATTTCACAAAATACAAAATTTGTACATTATTCAACTAAATTCATTTACTTGTACTCATAAACAGCCAAATTCGCAGCTACTACTCACCGACGGCAGTGCCGCTATAAATTCTACAAATTTTCAAGGACAGGCGGGCTATGCTTTAATACGTAGCTTTAGTACGTAGCGATCTTTCTCCTGTTCTCTAATCTCTTGGGTTGAGTCTGTGAGATGCTTTGGGAACCGAACATTTTCTATTTGAGATTTGTAATAGCGCCATCTATTACATGCTATATGTAATAAAGTCATTTTATCAAACTAAAACTTATTGACATTCAAGGATATCACAGGTTTACAGGATAAGCAATTCAAACAGTAAAGAGAGAGAATGAAATAAATAGAGTAGTTGATAGTTTTCAATATATTCAACAGTAGCGCATCATTTTGGCCGACCAACGACAAAACAGTTCTTCTTCTTCTTTCTTTTGTGGCGGTTTGATAAAATTCGCCAATGACGTATTGAGTGGAAAATGAAAGCTTATGAGTTTAATTAAAATAAGAGTCTGTGATAATACAAGGATTCAGTTTTCCTCCAAGAATTTTGACAAATCTATTTGTTGAATTACCTAGAACAAATATGACAAACACAGGTGTTAGACTCTTACCAGTATGTTAAACGTGACAAGGATTTAAAGTTTCATATTATTAGTATTAATAAAATTACATAAAATATACAGAAAAGGAGTACTGTTATATGTTAAAAGAGAATTAAAATCTATAGGTCGAGGAATATAAGGAGGAAGGTAATCATAAAGGGAGGAGGATAATTTGGGACAGTTGAAAAAAATATGGTTTGTGGAACCTTCATCTAAGCCACATTCACACAATGAGCTATCCCTTACTTTGATTTTTGCCAAATGTGCATGTGTACAAGCGTGTCCAATTCTTAATCTACAAATGATTGAAGTTGCATGTTTATTTGCTTTGTTAAATTTAAAGAACCAGGGCTTGGGAGGAATAACCTCTTGGATGGCAGTATAGTGCTTACCTTTAACATTTTTGGAAACTTCCCATAATTTATTCCAATTTTCATGCAGTTTCCTTTTAGCTAGCAAAATTAGGTCATGTGAGTAAATTAAATTTTGTAGAATGCCATTAGCAATTGCATTTTTAGCGAGTACATCAGCTGTTTCGTTACCATGGATACCACTGTGGCCTGGAATCTAGGCCACTGAAACATGGATTCTTTAAGATGGCATCTGAATAGGGTATTTTTTATTTTAAGAATTAGTGGAAATTTATGTTTGTTACGGAATTCATTGGACAAAATAGCTAACAAACAACTTTTGGAATCTGTGAAAATAACTGTTTTGTTAAGATTATGTGACTCTACATATAACAAAGCTTCACTGATTGCAGTTGCTTCACCAGTAAAAATGGAGGATAGTGAGGGGCATTTAAAGTTAAGAATGATTTTGAACTTAGGAATCCAAACAGCAGCTCCAGTATAATCTTCATCAGACTGTTTTGAAGCGTCTGTGTACATGAGAAGCCAATCTTTAAAGGTGTTTTCTATAATTTCTTTTAATTTCAAATTTGCCATTGGAGAATCCTTTTCTATACCTAGATCTAGATGAATATCGGGTTGGTAAACAATAGCCTCGTAAGGAACATCAAAGAGCGGATTTATTTTACATTGAAAGATTGGGTAAGGAAGCTGAAGAAAAATTACAAAACTTCTAAACAAGCAGGGAGAGTCCTTATGGGTCCAGTATCGGTCAGATGAGATATACTCTGAAAGAAGATGCAATTTAGGAATTAGGGGATGATCTGAAAGCTGGCAGATCTTAAGGCTAATCATAAGTTAGATACAATGCGGTATACCTGGTGTATGAAGACTTCAGATATCTCTTCATCTGCATGATGGGCAGGTTGAGGTGCTCCGGCGACGGCTCCATTCTCTGCAGCCGCTTCAGTGTTGGCCAACGGCTGGCTCTGCTGCTCCGAAAATAAGAATCTGTCTGAAAGGTATTGCCTTCTTAAGCTTAAAGGAGGATCTACGCACTCAACCTGAAGAACATTTATTGGTGAGGATTTCATTGCCCCTGTAATAATGCGAAGGCATTTCGATTGAATTTTGTCCATTACTTTTAGGGATGATTTATTACAAGGCTCTAACAGAAAACATTCATAGTCAAGGTGGCTTCGTATTAAAGCATACATACATGTACAGTAATTTCTGAGAAAAAGGATGGGACCCCCACCAAACACCAGACAAAGACCGAAGAATATTTATGTTTTTTTTTTTCACATTTTTGTGTTATATATTCAATGTATGGACCGAAGGCCAATTTCGAATCAAGGATAACTCCCAAAAACTTAACATTTGACTCTAACCGGAATAGGTTGCTATTCATATACAACAGATATATCGGGAACTCACCTTTGGCTGGAAAAGATCACCACACTACTCTTGGCCACAGATAAAGAGAGGCCATGATTAGTTAACCATTCTTGTAAATAATCCATGGATGAGTTTAGACGGGAACATGCTACTGTGTAGTTGTTTAAGGAGATGTATAGAGCTAAATCGTCTGCATATTAAAGAACATTACAAAAAGAATTTACTGAAAGTTCTAAATCGTGAGTATATATACTCGTAAAATAAAGGAGAGGACTAAGAACTGAGCCATGAGGAAGTCCTTTCCATATAGTTTTTGGGGGAAGCAGGAAATTTTTAACATTTATAGATATTGATCTAGAAGAGAGAAAGTTAGAGACGTAATTGACTATGCTCACTGGAATGCTCAGATTAAGCATTTTCTGCCTGAGCACAGGAAGAAGCACATTATTATATGCAGAAGAAATATCCAAAAAAACTCCTATGAGAAATTCATGTTTTGAAAAAGCAATATGAATATCTGTGACCAAAGTACTAATGCTACCCATGGTACTTAAACCTTTTCGGAAATCGAATTGGCTTTTAGGTAACAGATTATTCTTTTCCAAAAACCACTCCAAGCGATTTTTTGTTAAATGTTCCAAGATTTTTGCCAAAGTACAAGAAAGGGCAATAGGTAGGTAATTGGAAGGGTCATTGCTAGACTTACCTGGTTTGAGAATGGGTAAAATAATTTGGGTTTTCCATATAGCAGGAGGATCACCAGTAATATAAATAAAATTTAAAATGGATAGTAAGACAGTTTTAGTGTTCTCACTACTATTAATTATAAACGAATAAGGAATCCCATCAATACCTGGTTAGGAGTCTTTAAGGCCATTGAGTACAGTAAACAATTCCTGAGAAGAAAAGGGGGAATCAAATTTATCATTTGTTTTTAAAAAAGCAGAATTAAAAACTAGGCAATCATCATAAGATGGGACTGTTTGTGGTGCAAGTTTATTAGAGAATTCATCTATCCACGGGGAAGGATCATTAGAAATTATATTTTTACTAGAAACTGCACAGCGATATTTTTTTTCATTTTATTTTACATTTCTCCAGACCAAAGATGGGGGAGTCCTAGGTGACGGTGACTCACAGAATTTAAACCAACCAGTTCGCTTTTTGTCTGACAGTAATTTTAAGGTTTGTGCAGCAATTTTTTTATAGGAGATATAATTCTCTGCAGTCATAGAACGGGAGTATATTCATTCAGCCTCTTTTCTTCTCCTACAAGCTGCTGAACAATCTTGGGTCCCACCAAGGAGGGGAAGTATAATTATTTTTGAAAGGTTTTTTTAAGGGGATTGACTTATTAGCAGCAGAAATAATTGCATTTCTGAACTCTATATATACAGGAGCAATATTATCATTGTTAATTGGGGGAAGAGTTGAAACCTCTTGTTCCAAAACTGTAGAATATAATTGCCAATTAGCTTTGGATAGATTATACTTTAGTCTTGGGCAAAATGTAAAATTTATTCTAGGTGAAGTAGAAGGAGTGATGAATATAGGAAAATGGTCACTGCCATAGCTAGAAGGTAATATTTGCCACAAAAGAAGGGAAGCAATATCTGGGGAACAGAGAGTTAGGTCAATGGCACTTCTAACATTTTGTAATGGGGATACTCGATGGGTAGGAGACCCGTCATTTAGAATACAGAGATTAAAATTATCAATAAGATCTAAAAATAAGGGAGCCAGTTAATCACACAGATTGGAACCCCAAACAGTATGATGCATATTAAAATCTCCCAAAATAAACATAGGAGGTGACAGAGAAGAAATAAGTGTTGCAAGTTCTGTTAAAACATTTACATCAGGATTAGGAATGTAAACAGAGAGAATAGAGACATCAAGGGCCTTAATAGCAACAGCATTTACTGCTGGACTATGAGAAGGAAGAGGAATTTGTGAAAATGTAACTGTTCTTGAAATTAAAACAGAGGTGCCAGCACGACCATCACTCCTATCATCCCGGAGGCATGCGTAGCCTGAAACCCTAAAATGAGACTCAGGCCTAAGCCATGTCTCCTGGATGGCAAGAATGAAGGGATGAAGTTTATTAATGAGGTAAGTGAGTTCATTTTTTTTATTTCTAATGCTCCGACAATTCCATTGAAGAATTGGTGGGACTGCGAATGTTACGGGCTAAGGAGGAAAGCTGAGTAAGTTTTTGGTGTAAGCTGAGAGGAAGTTCCGTGTCACAAAAACGAGAGATCATGTTAATTAGCATTGATATCATAAGTTCGCAGAAATTATCATTACTAGAGGAGTTGTTGTTATTTCCCTGTAGAGCACATAAAAATGGGGGATAAAATTTGTTTTTTTATATGATGCAGTTTGTGAGAGCTGAGCCGAAGGGGTTGAAAGACTGTCAGTTATAGTATAAGGGGTCTGTTGAGAACAATTACGAGGCTGGATTCTTGTTGTATCAGCAAAGGATCTTTTTGTCTGAGGGAATCTAGCTGAAGCTTCTAAATATGAAATATTTTCTTGTGAAATAACAAGTTTAATAGATTTTTGCCTTAGATGTTCAGGACACGTAGGGTCATTTGCGGTGTGGGGACCAGAGCAGAATAGGCAAGTAGGAGTTTGTCGAGTACAAGATAAACCTTCATGATTTTGTGCACATACAAAGCAGTGAGAGGATGATCGGCACTGGGAAGTCATCATCATCATCATCATTACAGCTCTTCACAAGTCCACTGCTGAACATAGGCCTCCCCCAAGTAATGCCACAAAGCACGGTCCTGAGCTACCTGCATCCATCGACTTCCTGCATGTCTTACCAGGTCGTCACTCCATCTAGGGGGGGGTCGCCCTACACTACGCCTACCGGTACGAGGCTGCCACTCGAGAACCTTTCTTCCCCATCGGTTATCGGTTCTTCGAGCTATATGGCCGGCCCATTGCCACTTCAGCTTACTAATCCGTTGGGCTATGTCGGTCACTCTGGTTTTACTGCGGATATCCTCATTTCTGAGTCTATCACGCAGTGAAACTCCGAGCATAGCCCTCTCCATAGCTCGCTGAGCGACCTTGAGCGTCCTCATACGGCCAGCGGTGAAGGACCACGTCTCAGATCCGTAAGTCATCACTGGCAACACGCACTGGTTATACACTTTAGTTTTCAGAGATTGAGGTATACCTGACGAGAAGATGTGTCGTAATTTCCCGAACGCTGCCCAGCCGAGTTGAATCCGTCGATTGACCTCTCGGTCGCAGTTGGACTTACCTAGTCGGACTATTTGTCCCAGGTAAACGTACTCGTCAACAACTTCGAGCACAGTGCTCCCAAAAACTACCGGCATAGGTGTGACATGGACATTAAACATGATCTTTGTTTTGTCCATGTTCATCTTAAGACCTATCCGTCGGGAGACACCATTGAGGTCATTGAGCATAGTGCTAAGGTCCTCCAGAGATTCTGCCATAAGGACTATATCGTCGGCAAATCGAAGGTGAGTGATGTACTCGCCATTGATGTTAATACCGTATCCTTTCCAGTCCAGTAGCTTGAAAACGTCTTCCAACGCAGCGGTGAAGAGTTTCGGGGATATAACATCACCCTGTCTTACACCTCTCTGCAGTTGGATAGGTTTCGTACTCTGGTTCTGTACTCGGATAGCCATCGTAGCCCTACTGTAAAAACACTTCAGCACTTCAATATACCGACAGTCAACTAGGCACCGCTGAAGAGACTGTAGCACCGCCCAAATTTCGACGGAATCAAAGGCTTTCTCATAGTCCACATACGCCAGGCAAAGTGGCAGATTGTACTCTTCGGACTTCTGTACAATTTGCCGAAGGGTATGTATGTGGTCTATGGTACTGAAGCCTTTTCGGAAACCGGCTTGTTCGGGAGGCTGGAAGTCGTCGAGTCTGCGTGCGAGACGATTCGTAATGACTCTCGAAAACAGCACGTAGACGCGGCTCAGAAGGGAAATCGGTCTGTAGTTCTTCAAGAGAGCGTTGTCGCTTTTCTTAAAGAACAAGACCACCGCGCTTCTGCTCCACGCCTCCGGAGTACTGCCACCATGGAGGACGGAATTGAAGAGCTTCTGAACGACTTCAAGTACCGGTGTTTCACCCGCTTTCAGAAGCTCCGCTGTAATTCCATCCTCGCCCGGGGCCTTGCCGTTTTTAAGGTGGTGGAGAGCCATTCTAATCTCGCTCAGACTGACGTCCGGGATATCATCGGAATAGTGTCGGATAAGACTTGCTCTTGGATCGTTACTCACACTTGCGTGTGGCTCCAACGATGATGTGTACAGCTGCCCATAGAACCTCTCAATCTCACTCAGAATCTCAGGTGTCCCGGAAACGATGTTGCCACACTCAGTCTTCAGCCTTGACAGTTGGCTCTTTCTGGCAGACAGATCTCTGGCAAAGACTTTGGAGCTCTGGTTCCGCTCGATCGCTTCTTTAATACGAGCAGTATTAAAGTTGCGTAAGTCTCGCCGCATGCATTTGGAGATCTGTCTGTTCAGTTGCCTGTATGCTGTCAAATCCGCCACTACACGGCATACTACACGGCATACTGGGAAGTAACATGGCCAAATTTACAACATTTATGACACTGAATTAGTGGTAAAACATATTTTTCCACTGCCATTGAGGTGTAAAAACAGTAAATATTGGGAGGAAGTTTTTGTCCAGAAAAAGTTAGAACAACCGTCTGAGTTGGAATCCATGAAACGCTATTGCTGTCACTCACTGATCGTCTATTAAGTCGCCGTGCTTTAATTATAGAACCGTAGCCAGAGGGAATTTCTATAGCTGCTATTAATTCTTCTAGTGTCCACTCTATGGGAACTTGTCTAACTAGCCACATACGAGTGATACTATATGAGGGGATGGTTGCTTCATATTTAGAAATTTGGAGAGCTGGGTGATCGATAAAGGTGTTTGCATCTGCAGCTGTTTTAAACTCCACTGATATTCTATTTCGTCCAATTTTTTTGACTCCATCATGGACTATATTTTTAATATTGTTATGATACAGAAAATGACCGAATTTAATTGGTTTAAGAGACCTGACTCCAGACAGCTGATCATTTGTGATTTTACTTACGTGAACTAGAAAAGGAGTGGCATCATTTTGAGAGTACTTAATTTTTTTAATAATAAAATCAGGATGGGTATATGAGGATCGTATTGAAGGAAACTGTTGATATGGATCAGTAATAACTATTTTTTGTGGATGGGCAGACTGGAGTTAATTAGTTCTATATTATCAATGTTAATGGATAAGGAAAAGGAATCATTGCGAACCCTTCCGGGATCGGGAGATTCGTCCTCCACTATATTACAACAACAAAAAATTACTTAAAAACGGCACAACTACAAACACTTACTAATTTATAGATGTTACAACCTCTACCAAGACAGAAAAATTTACTATAGTAAATCAACAACACTTAATAAGACAATAAATTTTAAGCAAAAAAGGCACGACACTTGTATCTCTCACTTCCTCCTACTATCAAAAAAAAATCGAGATTTGTAATAGCGCCATCTATTACATGCTATAGGTAATAAAGTCATTTTATCGAACTAACACTTATTGACTTTCAAGGATATCACAGGTTCACAGGATAAGCAACTCAAACAGTAAAGAGAGAGAATGAAATAAATAGAGTAGTTGATAGTTTTCAATATATTCAACAGTAGCGCATCATTTTGGCCGACCAACGACAAAACAGATTTCGAGCTGTATTTAAAAGGAATACGTCAAATAAAATTTACTCACTCAACTTTTTAAAGATAAGAATGTATTGCACAATAAAATAAAATTATAATTTAATCTTTGCCATTTCCAAATCATTTTTATTTCGAAAACAAATGTAAAAAAACATTTCGTCGTTTTCTCCAATAGTTCACACGCGCAGACACTTAATTCACAAAATCGCATCATTTTTACGAATCAAAATCCACTTCAAACCATATTATATTCAAGCGACAAAACTGGAGCGACAATCAGTCGACGGCCAAGTTCCCACTATCTGTCTAGTATATAGTTTTCTGTGGTTCCCACCAAAACTCCCTAATATAAACCACTAAATATGGAGTGTAGAAGTAAGGAGAACAATCTCTCATACTTGAAAAAGTGTCCATCTGTAAGCAATAAATAACAGTTCAAAAATTCTCCACAACAGCGCTGAAGTAGTTACAGGAAAAAGCTACATGAAATGAACTTAGCAGTTGTCGACGGGGTGAAGTGTGCTGCTAAACTGCTCAGTAGCTCCAAAATCTAAAATAATTTTATTTAGTAAATATAACTCGGAAAAGTCGTCTATCCCACTAATATTTTACTGCCTCGTTGGTCTAGTGGTTGTAGTAGTGCGACTGCTAATCATGAGGTCCTGGGTTCGAATCCCGGGTCGGGTCAAAAATCAATTATTGAGTTTTTCTGTCAAGAAATTCTCAGTAGCTGCCCGGAGTCAAGAAGTTGGCGGTGTCTCACCCCCGTGCCTCGGAAAGCATGTAAAGCCGTTGGTCCTGCGCCTGATCTCTCTCCGGTCGTGTCGGTTTACCGTCCCATCGGATTATGAGAGTGAGGAAATAGAGAGTGCACCTGTGTGTGCATACACTTGGGCACTATAATCCTGTCCTGCGCCGACGGCTAGCCTCCGTTAAGGCTAGCCATCGTGGCCGAAATTCAGTCTGGAGGACATTAACGGTTTTCTACGGACACTTTTTAATACACAGTCTGTACTCCTTACCTCTACACCCCATACCACTAAAGTATAGAGTTTAGAAGTAAGGTGTACAGACTGTGTATTAAAATGTGTCCATAGAAAACCGTTAAATAAGGGTGGCAGCCACTATAACTACGGGGTAAATTTTAAAGAACGCACCGAAAAATATTAGTGGGATAGACGACTTTTTCGAGGTTATATTCACTAAATAAAATAATTTTAGATTTTAAAGCTACTGAGCAGTTTAGCAGCACACTTAAACCGTTGACAACTGCTAAGTTCATTTCATCCCAGTAGCTACTCCAGCGCTGTTGTGGATAGTTTTTGCAATGTTATTTACTGCTTACAGATGGCCACTTTTTCAACTATTCTAGTATGGGAGTTGGTATAACTTACTTCTACACTCCATACACTATGAAGGGTTAGGGTTAGGGTTATAAAGGGGTGCTGAACAGATAAATAAATATGTACCGCAGAGTACCTTTGTATAAACCTTAGATTTATATACTAGATCAATGGTATAAACCATAAAATTAGTATAAACTCCATAGAGTGGGCTTATGAGTAAAAGAGAGCTACCGCGCCTTACTGTACATTCCTGTGTTAGAAAAAGAAAGCGAGTGAAGCTGTTACCGTGAGTTTGCACTGACGCGATTTTCGCAAAAAACATGTTGGTGGAGCCACGTGTTTAAGGCTGCCGAAGTCTAGTTCCCCGGTCGAACCTTAAACCTATTACGCGAGATATTAATCTAAGTGGACTGTATCTAGAAAATGATTCTACACTTATATATGCGGTACATTGCACTCGATCTTCCCTAAGATGAACTATTATTTGCCAAATCGATGAAAGGAATCCTGCTTGATTAGGAAAACACAAAATTGGAGCGGGTTAAAACAATTATATCAAGCAGGTTATAATATTGGATATTGACTCACCGGGATGTTTCTTCTATGCGGTCGAGCACTATAACTGCGACTTCTGGAACTTCTTCTGGAACACTCCGGAGAGGGGCGGTGCGCGACTATATCTCACACGAGGTGAGGCGGGTTTCCTGGAGCTCGACTGCTTCCAGGCTAAAGCGGTTTCTACTAGTGATGTGGTTCTAATGACGAGCGCGGCGGGAAGAGAGCGCGCGTCGGTCGCGCGTGCCCTTATATATCCTCGGTTCCGATGATTACGTGATGTTCTAGAATCATCTTCTTTCCCCTCCCACCCCACCACCCCGATGTGTCGATAGGAGGGTATGAATGATATCGTTTTTGGAAAGGGATAACCGATTTGGCAGCCTACCGTCAAATAAAATAAATACGAAAGGTTTTCCGCGCAACCACATGTTTTAAACACTGTTTTCTGTCAATGTATATAAAAGCGTTTGCATAGTCAAAGAACATGTTGTAGTGAAATATGTTTGACAGTTTATTGTACATTACATATTTTAACTATATTATATCTTTATAACTACAGAAACAAAATGTTTGATAACAAATTTGTAGAAATATCGTCAGGTTGAAAGATAAGTTTGAATATTTGTTGAAAACTTTACATAGTTTTTGTGAATGCGAACGCCACCATCAACAAAACATGTTGTGTGATTTATTTTATGTGATTTGTTTCAAAACATTACGTGTTGGATGTTTCTCACGGTTAGCGGGACTAAACACATATGTATTAGCTAAAAAAATAATATTCAAATTAAAGAGAAGAAAAAGTTAAAAAGATATACATGCTCAAAAATGTATAGAATCTAAAATAATTCAACATATATTTTATATTTCTGTAATATAAATTCTTTGCTATTTCAAAATATATTAGCATGAAGTGATTTTCTTTGCCATGTATATAAAAAAAATATTGTTTTGCAATATAATTAAAGGTTTGTAAAAGTTTTGAAAAACAAACTTAAGTGTAGAGATTGTATTGCAATTTTAAATTTTCAACACAATGATTTAAAATCGTTAATGTATTATTATTAATCGTTAATATATATATAGAAAAATAGAAATATAGGATTATTGTGGAAAGCTTTCATCCCACTTCTGATGTAGGAAGCTAAGTAGTTACTAATAATGTGTATGTGTGTTATTACAAAAAAGGCTTTTGGAATTGAATAGAATCATTTTTATTCAATATAGTACTATGACCACTGGTTCGAAGAAAACCTCTGTCCTGGGAAGAACCAGCAAGAAACCCAGCGGGACATTTCTTTTAAATAGAAAATTACAATTTATTACTTTACACTACTACGAAAGACACGGATCAGAGATAATCAACTATAAATTTTCCTGAGACGAATTTAATAGCTGATAATAATATAATTCGTTTTCACGAATTACTTATCCGAAGAGTCGAAGGTGAGCTAGTAGCGGCATACAAAAAGTGCACCGAGCCACGCCAGAGCCAAGACTGCCCTAACGGTGGCCGCTCCGTCCGTTTTATACAAGCGAAACAAGTAGCTAAACGAGCGTCACTGCAGGTGCAATGCACAGGTGTGCGGTACATGTGTTGTTTACAAGAATACTGGCAGGCTACAGAGGTGTTACTGCACGTGCAACGACGCAGGCGCCGTCACGGCCATACATGCGTGGGTCCTCGCACGCACTCCATCACAATCTTAGTTATCGGTAGACAGAAAAAATTCGTTCGATTATCCTGACTAAACTCATAAACTTTTACACATTCAGCAATACGTTCTGGTCTGGTCTATATTGAACCTTTAGGTGTTAACAATCAGCTCTGGTCCGGTTTACATCGACCCTTCCGGCTATTAGTATTGGACCAGTTCCTTTGAACCCTGCAACACTTATCAGTTTTGGTCCGGCAACATGCTCTTCAAAACTCTCTTATTGTTTCTGCTAGTCCGGAATCACTATTCCCTGTAGCCATATCATTGGACCGGCATAAGTCCTGCAATGATTTCTCTTTTTTTAGATACTGCTTATGCTAATCCGGAATCACTATTCCCTGTAGACATATCAATGAACAGGCATAAGCCCTTCAAATTCTAGCCTAGCGTATCAACGCGGTGTATAGGTGTTTGTTTAGGCACACACCTCTTGGCTTGAGCTTGGTACACGTCTGTGTTAACTTGTGTTAGCATAGGCAAGATGGCGTCGTTTTCTAACGACGAACTCGCTGATTTCCTGAGTCGAGCCTTCGCCGAAATTTGGGCAGCATTCCTTATGCTACGAAAGGACACACCGATCTGTCACGAGGAAAACCTTTCCATTACGGTTTCACCGGCTTCGTAGGAAAAAGCCACCGCCACCCATCGTCAGTCAGGACAAGACTAAGTTGAATAAGCTGTCCAATTAGTTAAACAACAAAAAACTATAATACACAAAGGTGCAAAACGCCTATCAGGGTATCCGTATGTTAGTTAACACAATCGAGGAATTCCGCAACGTGACAAGTCACCTGATCGCATAGGAAATTAGTTTCCATGCTCGCTACCAGATGAGCTTAATCTTCATGAGGTCGTTCGAGGACTCCCTAAGGAACTCGACACCATACACATCTTAAACGACCTTAAGGCCCAAAATCTCCCGGTTCGTGAAGTCAAGACCGCACCGACAAGAATCGTTTTCTTGACCTCTGCTTTGTCATCCAGGACACGTGTCCGGAAGGCAAGAAGATATTCAACGTGCGGCATATCTGCAACCTATTCGGGATTGTAGTAAAAGCTACCCGTAATAGGGGCATCGTTGGCCAGTATCATCGATGCCAACTCTTCGGCCACTCGTTACGCCAGGCCTAGGTGTCTCAAATGCCTAGGTGACCATGGCACAACCGACTGCATCCGCACACCCGAGACAGCAGAGCCTCCGATCTGCGTTAATTACTGCGAAGAGGGACACCCAGCGAACTATCGCGGGTGTTCCAAAGCGCCGCGACTCAAACAGCGCGGAGGTAAAAGCCGTCCCAGATGTGCGGATCAGCCCAGCGTGTCGCAGTCACGGCTAACCGCCCCCAAACCTACATCTACTTCGTCGCCCTCTTCGAGGTGGTGGCCCTCTCCGCGCAAGATGGTAGTACTTCCGCGCCTTCCACGCCGAAAAGCAATGCGTGGGTAAAGCCTCCGGAATTAGTCGCCTCATGGCCATTGCCAACCCCCCCTGGGCCCCCAAACCCAACCCTATCACACAAGGTTAATCTTCCTTCGACGCTGACTTCTCTCTAGTCAGTGGCTTCATCAACATCTAGTCATAATTTTAGAAAAATAGTGGTGTATCATTGTGGCACCTATATGTTATAGGTTTCCTAAATGCCCCGAAAGGAAAAATATGTGGATCGAGGCTAATTGTCGAGGGGACCAATGGTTTTCCACCAAAAATAGTTTGCTATACTCAAGACACTTCACAGAAGACAATCTTCATATTATGAAAAACCGTAGAAGGCTGTTGGATTCCGCTATACCATCTCTATACTTGCCAGTTTTAGTATGGATTTTTACATTTTTTTTTAAAGTGTAATACCAATGTAGATTACACAATAAGTAATAGCATTAAGTGGTTGATTGAAACGTGATATTCTAATATTTAGGCGAATATTACACGTCGAAATTAAACTATTTTAATGGATTTATAAATCATAAAACAAGTGAAAGTTATAATGTAATTATTGTTATTCTAGTGTTACATGAAATTCAGTAATATCTTATTATTATTATTGTTAAGTACATCTAAATTTGAAACACGTACCGTATGGTTTATTAATTAATAATACTACTTTGAGGTACAACACTTGTCAAAAATACTCTCACTACGGAGGGGACATACCAGGGCACACACAAGGGATTCACACCATTTTGTTAGTGAGATAAAAGACCTAGATCTCGCTGACAATGAAACTGTGGTCAGTTTTGTTATTCAGTTACTATTCACATGCCTACCTATTGAAGACTGCATCTCAATTGTAACTAGGAAGCTAGAAGATAACAACATGCCTGCAGAATATGCAGTATTACTCAAACACTGCTTCACATCTGGCTATCTATTGCGGAAGGAAGAGTTGTACAAGCAATTTGATAGTGTGGCGATGGGCTCACCTATATCTCCTATAGTCGCCGATATATTCATGAAGGACTTTGAGGAAAAAGCCCTTCTTACTGCTCCAGTAAATCCAAGATTCTACAAGCGGTACGTAGACGACACTTTCACAATTTTACCATCTGACAAAACAACAGCAGTTTTGGACCACCTTAACTCCATTAACTCTAAAATACAACTCATATAAATCAACAAAATCCACCCAAACCCAAGCATACCACTGCAAGACTTCAAGATACTGTAAGCTCGTTCTATGTAGATCGGACCAAAAATAAATATTCAAAAACTGAAGGTATCCGGGCTAACTATGACATTGAGACGTCAAACATCTCAGTACCCCCCCTCCCCGTGATCATAAATTAATTAAACGCGATAGAATCCGTATATATAGTTTTATTCAATGTGTAGTGTTCGTGTAAATTTGAGAAATCATTAGATTACATTTACAAATATATGTATTGTTTTATTAATACACATTGTTATATTTTTTAATCAATTTCGAATAAAAATTGATCAATTTCAATGAATCAATCAATAAATCTTAAATTTATCAATCAACGTCCCAACCCTGTCTCATCACTATGGTTCGGACTTCGGAGCATTCTAAGTTCAACCTTGAATTATCCAGTCACAACGCATTTGACACGTCCCCCGCAACTCATGCATGCCGCGAAATTTGGTCAAATCGAAACAGCGGTATCTATTAGGGGGTAATCTGAGTTGCCGAACCATTGACAGCTACGGCCGTGCCGCCAGAGGGTCTCACTCATTTTGTCTTAAAATATTTTCGCTAACTGTCCGTTGCGTTAAGCTGTCGTCACTATCTCTAAACAACTTCGCAATATAAAGAAATAATAATGAATAACTTCGAAATATGATACATCAGATATATATATATCTCTATGAAGCGTAGACAGAGAATCCTATGAAGAGTTTTGTGAACACAATACAAATCAGACTAGGCTGTATATTTCATCATCTTTGCTTACCTTAGTTGGCGAATCATAAAACAACAACAATCATAGATAAATAGATAGGTAGTCGTAGACAGAGAAACCTATAGACTAATGATCGGCGTGGCCTCGAGTGAGAAAGGACGATAACGAATTTTTAGGTTATACAATAATCTTTATGACTTTTAAACACATTTAGATAAAACTTTTAATTGTTCTAAGAACTGAACTGAACAAGATTCACCAATCTTAAGCTCACAAAACACTTTTTTCTCACTTAAACCAACTTGTAAACTCCTTAAATAGAGTTTGCTAAACAAAAAAACCGGCACGGAGAAAGGGACAAACAATCACACCGCTCTATCTCATTTCTATGCAAGACGTATGCATAAATATATCTTTTTCGTGTGCGAATCCGAAAGAAGGCGTCAATTTGTCTATAGGTTTCTCTGTCTACGTAGGTAGTACTAATATGATAGATAACCTATAGTTATATACACAGTAATCTATGGTTGATAACAATAACCTAACCTAACCTTAGCTACCTACCTAACCTATCTACAAAAGACTACAATATTATATATTTTCGTACTAACCTAAACTTTAATAGGTATTTTGTTATATAGGTTTAAATTTAAGAAAATAACATAGATATTGCGTTTCAATTTATCATACAGGAAGTTGCGAATCATTTATTTTAAGGAATTCAGGAAACATTCATTATTGTCACCCGTTACGATGTCACTAAAGAAAATTGTAAAACATAAACAGATTAAGAAAGAACTATCAAAAGAACTACAATTTATAAAAGAAGTATTTTCCTCATTGTCAATTCCAATACACGTAAAAGGTGAGTGGAAATATACTTGAAATGCTATTTCATTAGGTTGGAATTATTGGGTGCGTTTGGCAGAAAAAAGCGCTAGCAAGCGCTTGTAAACAAAATGGCGATCGTAAGCGGTAAGCGCTATCAAATCGTAAGTAGCTATTTTCCTCCAGGACACGAAGTTAGTTTTAACCAGAGAACCTAACCTAATTTAATATATGTTTGTAAAGTATTCATATTAAAAACTTACCAATCATGATTTTTTAATAACATGTATAATATGTTTATTCATGTCAATATATTACTTAAAACTAATATTGCACAAAACAACTTATTAACTCTACTTCAAAACAAACAAAAATAAACAAATTGGCTGATTGTGTCAGCGCTACTGAAGTAGCAATCGTGTCCTGGCCGAAAACTATTTCAGCGCTTGTAAGCGCTTTTTTCTGCCAAACGCACCCATTAACTCATATAAAGCTGTACAGAAACTTTCAGAAATGGTACAAAACATAGTATGTCTGTCATAAGTAGAATTAGATTGGGATGCACTTGTTCACCTGTATTTTTGGCAACACTTAAGATTTTCCTTGAGACAGCTTGAGTTTTCTCATATGGCCAGCAGTGAAGTACCATGTCTCACGTCTATGATTCTGGCAGTTCGCGGAATGACGGAAGGATAATGAAATGAAACATTAAACAATTTTTCCTTTTCAATGTATTCTCCCTTAACCCTAATACATTTATTAGATCTGTCAAATAACTTATTAACACCATCTAAAAAAAGATTAGTCTGGGGCATCAAAATAATCGAATTTGTGAACTTCACTTCATCATTGTTGTCAAATATTTTCCCATGCAGTTCTTTCTTAATTTTTGGAAACAAATAATAGTCTCTTCGGGCCAGGTCTGGACTGTAGGGTAGGTGACACAGTTGTTCAAAACCGCACCAGTGAATAGCAAAAGGAGCCCGCCTTTTGTAAGCTCTCTTCACCTTTTTTCTATAATATCTTATTTTTATTAATCTAGTAAAGAAGCATAGTAATCTCTGGTTATGGAAACATCATATTCTTTACAATCAATCAAAAGGATACCTTCAGTATCCCAAAAGATCACCTTATCCTTAGAAGTATAAGACACCTTATACTTCTAATGAGGGGTGTACCCTTTTTATACCACCGCATCGACTCTTGCTTTGTGAACCCAAGTTTCATTGTCAGTTACACTTCAAGTCATAACTTCCTCCCTTTGCTCTCCATAGAGGTCCAAAAGCTCGTGACAACTTTCCACACGCTTCGTGTTTTTTATGCACAGAAAGCAATCTCGGAACCCATCTTGGGGTAAACTATAGACGTCTGGTACTCGCGAACAGTGTTGGGAGAGGGAGGTGGGAGGGGAGGGGGTCATGGGAAGCACCCCTTCTGCAACGGCTTTGGCACTGCGGGAACGGCAACCCCTTCCCCTTGCACAGCAAATCACAGGCACCCATGCTCTTCGGCTTATTGATCGCCTTTGGCGACCAGACTTAGCTGCTATGGCTCACTTAGGTGCCTGCGATTTGCTACAGCGGGCGGGGGCTGCCTCTCTCCGTGCCTGCGACTTTATAAAAACACTCGAGGGGTAGGGCAGACAAGACTAAGTGGAGTCAGGGTGTGCTAATGCAGGGTTTTAGAACCGATTTCACCAATCTTATCTATAAAGTCTGGTTGCCCTAAACTCTGCTATGATAGTATGTAAATGAAATAATGTAATGAATTGTTATAATTTTGTTATCTTAAAAACCTCTTGAATGCCCTCCACTGTGACTCAATTTGTATGTATGTAAGTCCCGTCTCCAGCCACAAATGGATTGTCTGGGTCCAAGTGACTAACTTCTTTAAGAGTGTATCTGTGTTAAAAAAACAAATTGACATATTTGTGTTTTGTTATATTATGCAGTTTTTTGTGAAATTTATTTTTTATTGTAATTAATTCAAAAGGCATTTCCGAAATCCAAAAATAGTGTAAATGGTTCGAGCTTAACCCTGACAATCCTACTAGATTGGAAACAAAATTAAAAAAACCGGACATCTACTTCATAATACGAGAACAAATTGACATATTTGCGTTTCGTTATTACACCATTTTTAGTGAAATTTGTTTTTATCTTAATAGGTTCAAGCTTAACCCTAACAAGCCTCCTAGACTAAAAACATTATTAAAATCAAGTACAGGATGTCTATAGCCAACCCCCATCTTGCACAGACTTTGGTCATGCCAAGGTGTTGATGTAGGATGTTTAAAATGGTGGTTTCTGATACTCCAACTAATGCTGCAAACTGTTTTTTCTTTAACCGAGCATCTTCCTGTACAAGTTTTCAACTTTTTAGACTATTTCTTCTTATATCTATTGGTCATCCAGGTCAAGGGTTGTCTTCAACGGAGTCCATTCCTTGTTTGAAAAGGGCGTGCCATTTGTAAACCATGGAGTCCCTGATAAACAGCTGACATCTCTTGAAAAATGGTTTGAGGTGGCCTACCTTGTTCGGTGTGAAAATTAATGACGCGCAATATTAAATTTTCTCCATAGTGGCTAGTTTCTTCCCGATTGACTTTTTTTACTCGTTGATAACTCAAAAGCGAATGACCCGATTAGGCTGATAATGGTACTAACAATGAGTCCCTCAACTAGCGCCTACGTGGATGAGTAAACTCACCCTCACCAACCCTGCCATTCTAGGCCTCCTCTCAATTCTGAGAGGGTTTTAGGGCAAGAAACTGTCCACTTTGCTGCCCCAATACTTGTTGGCGGACTTCACATATCTTTGAAATATTTAATTTTTATTTTTCAGACATGAAGGTTTACTCACGACCTTTTCCTTCACTGGATTTCTTTGGTGTCATCGGTGTCAAACTTATGTCGCTTGCATACTGTAAATTTTACTCTTGTTACATGCTTGTGTCTGTGGACTAAGTCATTTTGAAGTAGTTTTTTGATAATTATTTTTGTATTCATTTACAGATGACGATGCTGGTAATGACTTTGAAATGATAAATGGTGTGCAGCCTGAAATTGGAAAAGATTTTCCAAAACGTGCTACCAGTATTGTGGAATTGGAAGAAAAGTTGCAGAAAATTAAATCACAAAACAATTTTCATTTAAAGAGCAAATTAGCCAAAAAGAGTATTAATAGCAAACTGAATAAGAAACTTAAGAAAAAGGAAAGATCTAATAAAACCAAAGTTAAAGGTCCATTAGATTTTCAAAGCAATACTAAACAAGAGAAAATTGACAAAGTAAATGCAAATATTTCTAAACCAATCTTTAATAATGAAGGCAAATTAGTATTTTCCAAGTTTGATTTTGCTAATTTTGGTAAAAAAGGTGAGTTGTCTCCTATAAACTGATAATTCATTTCTATTAAATAAAAACTACCCCTTATTCTTTTCTTACACTTTTCACTGGAGACTCAGGATGAGATAAGAGTTTTCTCAGTTATGAAATCTGAAGCTATGGGTTGTAATGCAGGAAGACACCAAACTCATTTGCATGCAGCTTACCCTGTTATTGAACAAGACACAGCTGTCAAATGGTGGTATATTTGTTCCATAATGCTGAACCCATATTGTGAGGGTACCAACCCTGTGCTCACCCACCTGCATTGCATATTGAGTATGGGCACAGTTTTGGAAAGTCAGTCTGTTATGTCCAATATTGGAATAGATCTAATAGTACCTTAATTGCAGCATTCAGGTCGTCTGCAGCAGCATGCATGTAGTTAATATTAGATTGCCAGAACGCACTTAGCACTGAGACCTAGTGTATTGAATTATTTTGTCTTGTCTATCTTTGCTTAGCCTACTGGTTAATTGGGAGAGAATACTTTTGGGCTTTAAATTCGCCATATGTACTATTTTAGCCATATATACTTACAATTTTAAATAAATAAATATGAATAAAAATCCCAGCTTCTAAAGCTATAGAAACAGAAACAGAAACTTTTTTATTCAATGTAGATTATAACAATACTTATTGAAAGTCACTTTTTTATTTACCACTGGTTCGCAAAAAAAACCTCTGTCCTGGGAAGAACCAGCAAGAAACCCAGCGGGACTATTTTTTTTCCAATAATAGCAATCATGTTTACAATTAACAACACAAGACAAATTAGAAATAGCTTAGTAGCGATCACCCTTCCCAGGGGTTATTATCATCCATAAATTCCTTAATATTATAATAACCCTTTTTATACAAACTTAGTTTAATAACATTTTTGGACTTTGTGTATGACAAATTTTGTATATTTTCGGGGATATTTTTTGTATTTTGGATTGGGTTGTAAAAGCGCGTATACATCGCCCCAAGAATGAATTAATGACTCGGTGGAGTCGAGTAACTGGTACTACTAGCTTGTGTCTGCTCCTAGTATTTACAGAATGAATATCACTTATTTTCGCAAAACTACTTTTATTTTTGTGTACGTACATTACATTTTCATAAATGTATTGAGAGGCCAGAGTTAATATATTGATTTCCCTAAATTTTTGTCTCAGTGACTCTTTTGGTTTTAAATTATATATTGCTCTAATGGCCCTCTTCTGCAAAATAAATATAATTTCAGTGTCAGTCGCGTGTCCCCATAGCAAAACACCATATGACATAATGCTATGGAAATAACTAAAGTAAACTATTCTAGCTGTTTCAACACTGGTAAGAGTTCAAATCTTTTTTACAGCATATGCTGCAGAACTAAGTCTGCTAGCTAGTTTTGATATATGGGGGAGCCATTGAAGCTTTGCGTCCAGTGTGATTCCAAGAAAAATGGTGGTATCAACAAGACTCAGTTCCTCCCCATTTAAAATTACATTAGTATTGACATGTTTAACATTAGGAGTGATGAATTTCATACATTTGGTTTTAGTTCTATACAAATGCAAATTATTAACATTAAACCAATTGACTAACTTAGCTATAACATTATTTACTTCGTCGTAATTTAATAACTGTCGTTTTAATTTGAAAATTAATGAAGTATCATCAGCAAATAATACTATATCATGGTTATCCCCTACTATGTAAGGTAAGTCATTAATATATACAAGAAACAGAATGGGGCCGAGAATTGAGCCCTGAGGCACGCCCATTTGTACAATCGACCCGGAAGATCTCACACTATTGATGACAACTTTTTGCGTTCTGTCACTTAAATATGAAATAATTAATTTAAGAGCATAGTTTCTTACACCGTAGTGTTGAAGTTTCCTGATTAATGTTTCATGGTGAATTCAATCGAAGGCTTTGGATAGGTCACAGAACACATCCAAAGCATCCTATGAATTCTCCCATGCATTAAATATATATTTAATCAGCTCAACACCAGCATCAGTTGTCGAGCGACCCCTCGTGAAACCAAATTGATTTTTATGAAGTAAATTATTTACATTAAAACATTTAACATTTGATCAAGAATAATTTTTTCAAAAATTTTACTAAGTGTTGGCAGTACAGAAATAGGTCTAAAATTAGCGGGGTCCAATGTTCTACCAGATTTAAATAAAGGTATTACTTTACTATGCTTCATTAAATCAGGAAACACACCAGATTCGATAATAGTATTAAAAATAATAGATAGTTGAGGTGCGATTATATCTATTATAGACAGATCGGCGGTTCTCTTAATATCAATAGTCTTAAAATATTTTATAATATCTTTTGATGACACTTTATAAAATGTAAAATTCTTTGTACACACATTTACATTTTGTTTAAGTAATGATTCGGCGACGGCAGGAGAATTCAGTGACTTAGTAGTTAAGATCGGAATATCGGTAAAATATTTCTCAAAAACCATTGCAACATCCTGATCTGATTTAGTTAATTTATTGTTAAAACTTAACTGGTAGTTTGCATTGCGAGAGTTGACCTTACCAGTTTCACTATTAATTATACTCCATGTCATTTTAATTTTATTAGAAGCAGTCTTTGCTTTGTTGCTCAAGTACAATGACTTGGCTAAGGAGCACACTCTTTTAAATATTTTGGAATATTCTTTTACATATTCCCCTAAATTCGACGCTCGGATTATATGACCTTTCATTGTAAAGTTCATATAACCCTTGTCTACTCTTATGGACTCCTACTGTCACCCATTCATTAAATGCCTTGCGATTGTTCAAGGAGAATGTTTTAGAAGTAAAAGTATTATTAAATTCATTGCAAATGAGCTTAAATAATGTTCCATACAAAAAATTTGAATTATTTTGGTATGAAAGTAATGGAAGTTTTAAAGTATTGAAGTTTCTATTATATGAAAACTATTTTTTTTTTTTTTAGTTTTTCGAATTATTTAGTTTTTTTTTAAATTTTAATTTTTGTCGCTTTTAAAAG